>CM038677.1:303063122-303699654 GCA_021605205.1 Aegilops longissima
GACAACTAAATGCACTACAAGTGCCGATGAAAAAAGTGGGCTGCAGCACTTGGTCGTCAGGGAGGTCGCGATCAAACGGGATACATGGAGTGGCGCAGGGACAAGATTGACATGGACATGGTGCCACCTGCGAGGCACAAGCGAGATGTGAGGAATAGAGGTGAGGAGGAAGTAGGGAAGGAGAGAGAGGAGGGCGCTCACCTCTGGTGATGTTGTGTTGTTGTCGTCCGGCGCGTCGGTGTGGAGAGGGGCTGGCGGCCGGAACTGTGCATCCACAGCTATGGGGCAGCCGCCGAGAATTTTAGTTGGGAGGTAGGAAGACCACCGGGGCTGTGGGGCGGCTGGGAAGCTCCAAACAAAATTGCACAAAAGAAATCTGAATAATTGAAGAGCACCACACTGCATTGGTGCTCGTCGTGGACTGCACTTCACCCACCGAAAGAGCTGCATCCCCTGCTGGAGGCCAGCGGTATGCACCAACGCGACTACCGTACTGCACTCGTACATGTCACAAACTGCAAGGGGGCTTCACCGAAGGGAGTTTTGCAGGGACATGGGAGGGGCGTCCTGCAGATTGCCGGCTGGGAAGGGAAGGAAGGGCGCCCAGGGCCTGAAGACGGTGGCAGGGCGACGTGGGAGAGTCGACGGGGCGTGGATCCAGCGGCAGCGCGCCGTGAGAGGGCCGGCGCGACGTGGATCCAGCGGCTGGGCGGCGCGGGAGGGCCGTTGCGGCCTGGATTCGTCCCGGATCCCATCTAGCGGCTGGTCAGGGGAGGGGTGGCACCGTGGGTGGAGGAGAGGAGGCGCGCTGGCCGGATGGGGTGGAGCAGGGCAGGCGATGGTAGGCGGTGGCCGGGGCAGGCGACGGTAGGTGGTGGCTGGGGGTGGGTCGCGGTGGGTGGTGGCTGGGGCCGGTGGCGCGGGGAAGATGACGGGGTGGCGGGCGACGGCGGGTGGTGGCCGGGACGGGCGAGGAGGTAGTGGATCCGGCGAGGCATGGCCATGGCGCGGCCGGGGAGGAGCCAGGAGGGCAGTGGGTTCGGGTCACGGGGGATAAGGTGGAGGGAGTGGGATGGGTGCGGGAGAAAGAAGGTGGAGGGGGTGGGGTGGTTTTTTTTTTCTGTTCTCGATGCAGTTCGGTTTGTTGTGCGCTGTACGATGGAGTGTTAGCAGAATAAGGTGGGGATGTGCAGAATAAGGGTCTTAAGGGGTGTTATCATAATATACCCATATATATATATATATATATATATATATATATATATATATATATATATATATATATATATATATATATATATATATATATATATATATATATACAACCACCGTTTTTACGGCCCAATTTACATCAACATGATGTGGTTGACTCGCTCGTCCGTGCGCTTTACCGCGCCTGTGATTGACTCGCCTGTCCGCAACGCCACGACCAGCTCATCTGTCTGCTCCCACGGCCGACTTGGCCATGATTGATTTCAGCTTCACCATGGTGATCATAAATTCTGTGGTGGATAATTTCTGGCCTAACATATCAGGTGAAATCCATCCAGTATATTTTTATATTTTTATATTACATATTGCTTTCTTTAAAAGAGCAATTACTCTGGCTTGCAAGTTCTCTAATGCAGGACAAGTTGTCTACTACAAAAGGGACCGTTATATCACTGATTTGTTGAATGACTCATACCGGAAGTATATACTAGTCAAATATGGAGAATCTTAAGCCAACTCCTCGAGTCGTCTTAAGACTCGAGGGCTACATGGACATGGCTCAGTAAACGTTGCCAGTTTAAGCAAATTCAAGAACCCTGGGTCATTGGAAGGAAGATAACCCGGTCCCGGAGGCTACTGCCATATTGATGAAAATTTAAAGGCCGTTAGAAAAATTCTGACTTAAAATGAAGGATTCCGGTTTAAAATCCGGCTCAAGGGAAATCTGTCTCTCGCAAAGCTTTGAAGCTATCAATATCCGGTTTAAAATTCAGGTTCAAAAAGAATCTATATCTCGCAAGTTCGAGTTGTCAGGAAAAAAATAAAGGTTGCCAAAGAGAACTTGCTGCCATGACGCGCGGTTAAAACATGGGTATCCTGCCTTATGGGCTTATCTTATTGATCACTTAGGGGCTTCTGCTCACTGAGCATAGCTATGACTACCCTTTTGATCTGGCTTGTATGCCTTAAATTGCAAATAACATGGGGGCTTCCTGCTCACTGAGCAGAGCTATGCCTACCCTTTGATCCGGCTTATACGCCTTTGTTACAAATAACATGGGGGCTTCCTGCTCACTGAGCATAGCTGTGACTACTCTTTGATCCGGCTTGTACGCCTTGATTGCAAATAAACTTGGGGGTTTCCAGCCCAAGTAAAAGGTTACCAAAGAGAATTTGTTGCAGTGCACAATTCAGACATAGGTATCCTACTGTTGGAGATATGCCCTAGAGGCAATCATGTATGATGATGTTTCCTATGTGTTTATGAATAAAGATAGTCCTTGGACATTATCAATGATGTGTATCAGCAAGTACGTGACTTGTTTGTGGGACTATGCATTGTATGATGACTGTCCTAAAAGGTCCCTAGTCGAAAGGGCTGTGTGGACGCCAAGAGTCGACTAGACTAGCATATGACACGGCCGATGGCTCGGTCTCACTAGCCATGGAGCATTGGATGCTAACCGGATAATATGGACTTGAAAGGTCTGGTCGGATTCGACATAGTCGGATCCGAAGTCGAGATAAGGTCCGAGTCGGACAGACCCAACTATGAGACGCAGCGATATGTCATCTGTGAGTCTCTAGTACAACATACGCTCTATGTCCTAAGACCTGAGTCGCGCATGTACTCGAGATGGTGATAGACTTGCTTTGGACCGACCAAACGCTACTTTGTGACCGGGTAGTTACAAAGGTAGGTTTCGGTTTGTCCAATCCCATGCTTCTGAGACATGGTCGAGCAAGATGGGATTTGCCCTCCGATCGAGAGATATACTCTGGGCCCTCGTGTGATCGACCAGGAATAGCATGGCCATGCGACAAGGATTATGAGATAATCCGGATTGTGGTCGGTATCACCGAAGCGAAAGAGGTCGGGTTAGCACAAGGATGACAGTCTCGCCTTGAGCCCGACAACATATATCGTGCAGCAAAGGGAGCGAAGTGTGACACGTTATGCTGTGTTCGCCTAACCAGTTTCATAGTTCGCTCGGTGGTCGGCACGCCTTGCTAGAGGCCGCTACTAACCGTGCAGGTCGGAGGTGATCCGAATCGTGACCAAGCCGACTTGAACCTAAGGGGTCGCGCTTAAGGGAAGGAACCTCGAGGTCGGTTCAGTAGGACACCGGTCGGATGTGATCCGAACTGGACTAGGAACATGACCGAGTAGACTTTGTTTTAGGGTCCGTGCGAGGCCCAAGTGTTGAGCCCGCGACGGACGCCTATATAAAGTGGAGGTGCGGCACACTCAGAAAAAAAGAGTGAGAACGCTTTGGCCTCAGGAGGTAGATCGCTTCGGCCTCAGGAGGTTGATCTCTTCGGCCTCAGGAGCCACCTCCACTTGCCGCCGACTGTGTGATCGGACCTAGTAGTCCGCCGCACGACGTTCCTCCCGCACGCGCGGATACCGTTAGAGGCGGTGCACTTGCACCACTCCGGCGAACTCGTACGTGGGATCGGACGACTGGCCGCTCGAGGGAGATCGAACGAGGAGGAGACGATCCACGCGGACGCACTGCCCCAACTCTTCTTCCGCTGCACGGCACTGCGCGTCTAGTGGTAACGAACTGTGATCCATCTCCCGTAGCATGTTCCTGGATGTTCTGCGTGTAGGAGTTTTTTAATTTGTAGTCGACGCACCCTACCGTAGAACCCAACACCTGCCTTATTGGCTTATCTTATTATGGTCACTTGGGGGGTTCCTGCTCACTGAGCATAGCTGTGCTTACCCTCTTGATCCGGCTTACATGCCTTGTTAAAAATTACATGGGGGCTTCCTGCTCACTGAGCATAGCTGTGACTACCCATTTGATCCGGCTTATATGCCTTGTTGCAAATGGTTTCCAGCCCAAGTAAAAGGTTACCAAAGAGAATTTGTTGCAGTGCACAATTCAAACATAGGTATCCCGCCTTAATGGCTCAAAATATATCACTTGGGGCCTCCCTGCTCATTGAACATAGCTTTGATAACCCTTTTGATTGGCTTGAAACGCCAGGTGTATACACCAAAAATTTCAGTTGGTCCTGCCTTGTACGTCTACCACTCCGCCCAGGTAATCCTGGAATGACCCGCCGAACCCTTGATAGTCAATCTTATCAGGACCCTGAACTTGTCAAAGTTAAAACGGCTGTTGGTCATGTGAGGCCCGGCTTACAGGTTTGAATGAAGGATTAACTTCGTGGCTATGCAGCCCATGAAAAGCACTTGATGTTGAGGCTTGGCCGCCTATGAAAGCCTTGATTTTTTGTTATTTGTTTTTGAACTTTGTTTGGGTTTATATATTTATATACGATATTGATATATGGTTTAACAAATTGGTTCGGGCCTTGTTGCCTTGATCCTTATGATTCATATTTGAATTTATCCGGAGTTTTGATAACCCGACCTGATTTTGAATGATAAGTCGCCAGTGTGCTTTGATTGTGCACTTAGAGCGCTGCGCTCTAAGTTTTTTGGCTGTTACCCTTGCTGCATCTGGCATTGTAAGCTAGTGGTACGAACTATTTTCACAGGCCATTTAGCCTTGATTATATGACTCTTCATTGAGCATCTTTGGGTTTGATAACCCACCCTGATAAGCAGACTTTAAGTCGCCAGGATATTTTGCCTTGAGCAATCAAAATGATGATATTTCATGACTCCGGGTTGATACTGGCCCTGGATTATAATTATCACGGCATCACCATGGTATTAATCTACAGGTATGTCTTTCAATAATGATATGAATATTTTGGGTTTGATAAACCGCCCTGGCTTTGGACGTTAAGTCGCCAGTATATTTTGGATTGCGCCATTGGAATCATGCGCTTACAAATCATTGGATTATTTCCCTCATTGGATGTGGCGATGTAAGCCGGCAATTTGAGCCAATTCTCCAGGTATGTTTTTAAATTGTTGGATGAATATGCGAGCTTTGATAACCAGCCCTGGCTTTGGACGTTAAGTCGCCGGTATGTTTTGGATTGCGCCATTGGAATCATGCGCTTATAAATCATTGGATTATTTCCCTCATTGGATATGGCGATGTAAGCCGACATTATGAGCCAATTATACATGTTTGTTTTCCTGGTTATATAAATATGCGAGGTTTGATAACCCGCTCTGGCTTTTGACTTTAAGTCGCCAGTATGTTTAAGCTTGAATGACCTTAATTCTAGTCTTTTCCATAATTGTATAAGACTATATTATGTTTGGGTGTTGCCCACCCTGGCTTTTGACGTTAAGTCGCCAGGGCATATGTTGTTTAAACTTTGTGTAGAACATGCGGAGCTTTACACATAAGAATACCGATATTGCTCATCTGGCCATCTGAAGATATTGTCGGGTTATCCAACTCTGGGTTATATTGTTCAATATTGAATTTATTGAGGTTATGAGCCGCCAAAGTGATCTTTTCAAAAACTGGACATGACTATGTGCCACCATGGATGGGGTTATCAATTCCTGATTTTTTGCAAAGGTTATAAGCCACCGGGTTGCATCCCGGAGGACAATGGATGCGCATTAAGTCGCTATTGGCCAAGAGCCGCCGGATTATATTATTCCAATCTTTAATAGCCAACTTGGATGGATCATTATGATATTGAATGATTGAGGTTTTCAAAGTCGCTTCCGCGCAATGGCTATTATTTCTTTATCAATGGATATGATTTATTCTGCAATGGAAGGAATAGTCCCGAGTCGCTGCAGGCTTATGACCCGGCACTTGGGGGCTACATTATTCAAATCATGATTATACCAAATATGGAAGTCCATGTCGCTGCAAGCATGCACCATGACACTTAGGGGCTAATGCAAGGTCATTTTTTACTTGCCTTATTGAAGACCCGACTCATCACATCGTAATGAGCCAGCCCTTGGGGGCTACTAATTGCTCATGTCAAAAATTCAAAGTACACAAGCCTTAATCCATTATATTGAAGGATCCATTGCTCAGTTGGTAAAGCACAAGGTTCTTAACCTTATGATCGTGGGTTCGAGCCCCACGGTAGGGGCTACATCATTTGGTGTTATTAATTACTGCTCATCTACATGATCATACCTACAAAGTCCCTGCTCATTATTGCATGATGACCCGGCCCTTGGGGGCTACACTGGTTGAAGTTTTTATGAGCATAAGGCAATTACAATTCCCAGGTAGCTGCAAGCATGACAACCTGGCACTTGGGGGCTACATATGTGGAGTATTCAGTTTGACTAGTGACTGAGATGAACAAACCCCGATATCTTCAAAGTCGCGATATTTGTATTAAAGTAAGTCTTAAGCTGTTACTACGCTCCCTTCTTAAGACTTGGGGGCTACAAGTGACATGCATATAAGGGAGGTACTTTCAAGCTTGATATGACCCAGTGCCATCAATATTTACAAACCGGCAAGTTCTACATCTTCAAGCCAGCTGAAAATCAGGAAGCCAATGTCAACAAAGTGACTATGAAACTGGCCTATTGACCGGACTTTTCAGAACAAGTGCCCGGATTTTTTGCATTGGCAAAGTTTGAACATATCTACTAAAGCAGATTTGCTATAAGTCATGGACACGTATCAAGAAGGAAATGACAAGGACTTAAGAATGATCAGGTGCCGGTAATGGAAAACTTTTAACCCGGAGCACAATCTGTCAAATTTTTTATTGTGTTTATTTTGCAGTATAAGTTTACCATGGATAAATCCAAGCTAAATTGGGGGCTAATGTCGGGGATATACCCCACGGTGTAACCCGCCGGATGTATGACCCGGCTGGAGCTTGGTGACTCACTGGCGACCCGCCCGGACCTGGTGGTTTATGGGCAACCCACCTAAACATTGCGACTCACTAGTGACCCGGCGGGCGGGTCAGACGGACAATAAGGCCCAAGGCCCAGTAGGCCCGTTCATGTGATGGTGGGCCAGTTTAAGAGGAAAGGCGTGAGGGATATTTCCCTTATAAGGAATCAAGATCTGGACTTGTACCCGGCTTGTATTAGAAGATAGACTAGTCCTAATCCTATTGGGACTCCACATGTAACCCGCCCCTCCAACTTATATAAGGAGGGGCAGGGCACCCCAAGAAGGGAGCGAAATAATCTCTAAGACTAGATACAACAAAAGGGGAGCCGGCTTATACAACAACTCCCTCATAAGCATAATGAGACCTAGCCACAAACAACATGTAGGGCTATTACCGGATGATATTTTCCGGGGCCCGAAGCTGTCTAAACCCTTGTCTTGTGTGTTAATCCTCCTCGCGTCTCTCATCCCGATCAACCCCTCTCAAGCTACCACATAGATGCGTTGGCCTCACGACTAAGTCCTCACACTAGGACATCTGCTGTGACAAATCCACGACAAGTTGCATATTGACGAAACACCACATTCGAATTATTTAGTTCACTCCTTTATGCAACCCATCAATATTAAATGTTCTTATACATGGAAAGAGGTGAAGCATAAGTAAACTAACTATTTAAGCAAGTTTAAATGAGGCTGGAAACACGAACAACAATTCCGGAAAATCCCATATGAATATTTCGAATTTGGTACTGTTCTGTCCTAAATCATATTTTAAAGTTGTTAAACAAGAAAATAAAAGTGCACCAAGTTAATCTATGCTTTTTTCCACCCCAATTACATATATAGTTTATTTAATTCGGAGCTATGGTTAATTAGTTATGAAATAAACCATTTTAACATGACATTTATGGAAAATAATGCAAACAACATGTTAAACATTTTTAACATGGATGAAAGCAGCATAATATGAAACTAGATGAAATTCTAAGCATTTTACATATATAATGTTTCTACATATGATGCACGGTTGTGGAGTATTTATATGCATGAACATGGAGGGTTTTCCTATAAAACAGCATTCTTGTGAGTAAATCGGCAAATTCGCATAACTGAAAACAAACGTAACGGGCCGAAATAGAGGCTGGCCCAATAGTGCACAGGTTTGGTGGGGTGGCTACTCACATCGGGCCACTGGGCCGAAAGCGGAGAAGCAGCTGGGCTTGGCGCGGGCGACTTGGCGCTGGTCCACGCTGGCGTTGGAACGGGTCAATGCAGGGAGGCGACAACGCTCGCTCGAACCGGACGAAGCAGTGGCGAGGTCGGGCATGCCGGCGCGGGACTTGGTGAGGCAGTGGAGCCGATGGACTTGGGCACGATGGGAACCGGATCCCAACGGCAGTGGCGACGAGGGGGCTAGCAGGGGCGGCGCCATGGTTGCCTCTCTGTAGAAGCGTGAGACAGAGAGATGTGAGGCAGAGAGAGGGCGATGGAAAGGAAGGAAAGGCAGGGGAAGGGAGAACCAGAGAAGAAGGCAGGAGAGTCAGGGAGGTGGATCTGGCGTAGATGGAGCTTGACCAAGGCTCGCATGGCAGCGTCGGCTTCGGCCTCTGCAAACTACAGCGTCAATGAAGAATCAGAACAAAGGCAAGTAGATTAAGAGAGATAGAGAGAAGAACCAGGGGAAGGAGGAAAAGAGAAGGAGAGGTGCAGCCTGGTGGTGCTGGTCCGACGATTGGACTCGGCGTGCACGAGGTGGTTGCCTCGATCCCACCTGGATCGAGCGCGGGTCAGCCTGCGGGAGAGCTCGGGAGGACGGAGCTCTGCTGGGACAAGGACAAGGCGCATGGCTAGGAGAGATCCGGGCATAGAGGAGGCCGGGACAAGAGGGATGACGCCGGAGGCGGAGCAGCTTGTGGCGGTGCAGAGCTTCGGTGAGCGCGGTCATGTATGGGACCCGCGGATCGGCCATAGCTTTGGAGTGAGAAGGACCCGAGGGGGAAGCGAGAGAAAACATGAGGAAGGAGAGGAGCGGGTCACCGGCAGTGAGGCCGCTCCGGCGGCTCACCTACTGGCCGGACACAGGGAGGTGGTTCGAGGTGGAGGCACGCAGCAAGAACTCGGGCACCCTGCGGGATTCGGGCGGCTGTGCTGTGGTGGTTGGCTGGGCGAGGGGATCGAGGGAGATCGGGCGAGGGGATCCGATGGAGAAGGTGGTGGCGCTAGGGTAGGATCCCTAGAAATTACTCCAGTTAAAGTTAGCTGGACAAGGAATAAGAATAAAGAATTCGGGTAGCACTCCGGTAGAAAAGAGAAGGAAAACTTGGTAAGATGAAAAGAAGTTCAAAGAGAGCACAACACTCTAGTTAAATGGATAAGCAAGGAAAAGAACATGATCTTGACGAAACGAGACTATGGGTGAAAGAGAGCAACATCACCATGCCTCCGGAACGAAAGAATGGAATGAAATTAATGGATAAAAGAACACCAACTTCCACCATGAATGAACATGAAGGAGCCTTCCTACGAAGAAGGGTTGAACGGAGTTGTTGGAAAATCAACAACAAAAGATATGCTCCTCGTGGGTTTATGGAAACATCTCAAAACTTGAGGTGAAATTCTGCCACTAACAAAAACAATTGATTGATTGAGATCAACGAAGAGAAGCAAAACTTCTTTCACCGAGAGGATAGGAGAAAACTTGGATCATTGATAAGCACCACATATAGCAACATTCCCAATGGAAGGCTTTAGGTGAAATCTATACCAAGATAACATCAACAAAGAAATTGTTGGATTGAGAGAACTCATGGATGAAGGAGAAAATGATGGGTTTAAATACCTCATTCTTGATAACTTGTGAATCATGAAACATGAAGGAATATCTGTCAAGAATGACATAACACCACCTCAAAAGATTAGGGAGAAGGGATTGCACTTTAAAATGCAAGAAGAAGATTACTTGAGCTCTTCCAACAAAATCTTGATGAACACTTCGAGAATGAATTAAGTCCTTAACGAACCACCATGAACTCCGGTTAAAAAAAAGAATGACATCAAGGAATTGAAAATTGAAGAGAAGAAGATTGGAGCCTTGCAATGATTTAGATGGATCTTCGTGATGAGATAACCGAGAAAACTTGGAACTCCGGAAAAGAATGATGACACCTTGAAAGCGAAAATTTGATATTATGAACGAACTCCGGAAGAAAAGAATTGAATCACCTCGAGCAAACAATAATAAGATTTACTGTATGTTTATCCTTCATCAACTTAAATTGATGACAAGCAACGGATTTGGCATACTACTTATTCCCGTTGAAAAGGATTAAGGAGAGACATAGCGCGAACTTGGGAAGGTCTTGAACGAATCATCAGTAGGATTTTAGGAAGAACGAATGAATTGATACGAAAACAAAGGAAGAGGAATCTTAAACAAACCACCGTAAGAAGTTAAAAATGAACAAAGAAAAGATAATAAAACACCGGGAATAATTCGAAAACGAACAAAGATACTTGAGTGGGTTTAGGTACAAGAGAACGAAGAGATCATGAGCTAACTAGAGAATACTTGAACGATGCACCGGAAGAATATGGTGAACGAGAGCTGAAAGCTGAGAATGAGTAACATTCAGAAAAGATGGCCTTCGGATGATCGAGAAAGGAAGCAACTCCTGAAATGCGTCGGATGGGTGAAAAGAATTCTCACGATTGAAAACAATTATGAGAGGATGGCATCAAGCTTGAACTATGAATCTTGGAGAGAACGAACAAGATTTAAGAGAAAATCTTCTTTGGTCATCAAAAGCTGAGAATGACAATGAGAAACACCACCATGAATTATTGAGGCACTCCGGAACAATGAAGCATAGAAAGGTTGAATCAACAATGAAAGAATTTGAAAGATCTTGGAGAAAGACATATGACTGATGATAATTCATTCTTACGTCGTCTTTGATTTTTTTTTGAGAATAACACCGCAAAAATTAGAAGAGTCAGGTAAGATCCTGGGAAAGTACCTGTGGGTTAGGGCCCACTCAAAAGAAACACCGTTGAAACAATTTTAAGGAGAGATTGCACCGGTTGAATTAAATGGCTTGAATGAGATAACCACCTCGGAATAGTTGAACGGATTAAGAATGGAAATGCGAATCTTCTGAGATATCTTCAACACTCCGGAGCAAATGAATAGCGAGAAGTGAACGATTAAGAGGTGCACCGGCATGAGAAAGCATTTGAAACAAGGAAAGGAATATGATCAACACTGAAAGCTTGAATTTAGTCCACCGGGGAAGAAAAGAGAACGAAGAATCATAAACTTGAAGCTTCCTTAGCATCTTCATGAGAAATCACCGGGTTAGAACATTGAAGGAAAAGAATGAATAGACTTTTCACGAATAAAATGGATACTTGATTAAGAAATCTGAGTCCTTGAAGAAAAAGGGTGGGATGGTGGGAAAACAAAGGCAACTTGGAATGGATGGAACAGACAAATCCTCAGGCTTATCAACGGCGCCCGTATGGAATAACTTGAAGAGAAGCACGCCGGTTGGTAAAGAATTGACATGAAAATCTCGATGATCGAAAGGATTAGCACTTCCATAGAAATATGAGAACACCGCTTAGGAAAGGTATGGAATCAACACATGACATTGAAGCAACTCGAATACAACAACTCAAAAAAAACAAAGGATTGGCTTAGGAAATAAGCTGGAAACAAACATATGATAGAGATTTCGCCCAAAGTGTTCGCGATGAGGCCCCACGAGCACGACGTACAGCGGACATCATGAATGACAAACGAGACGTCCCCGAATCAGCATAGCCAAGGATTCTTTAAGACGCCTCACGACCACTGTAAATCGACCGTGAAAAATGAACCTCTAGACATTGGATCCCAATCTCATATCAAACATCTGTGGAAAAGAAATCCTGGGTAACTACTTGAATTCCCACCTATGAACTCCCGAAACATTCTGGTTATGCAATCTAGTGTTGGGGATACAGGGAGGTACAAATATCTCACAAAACTAACAAATCCTACACTCCAACTATATCCATCCGTCAACACATAACCAAGAAAACCTCGAAAATCGTGTACCTCAGACCTTCAGAAACATCCGATATACTAGTTGTGCAATACATCTGATCGCTCTCCTCAGTACTGGGTGTCGTCAAACTACTCTCACCACAAAGAGTATAGAAGCGTTTTCGATGTCGGCGACCTCTGGTATTCCAGAACTGGAACGATAAGCACTGTGACAAAAACACCTTGGAGCTCAACTCCCGGGAGACTGCCACAACCCCTAAATGTCAAGAGGCACCGAGAAAGAATTACCGTCACAATGATATCGCAACGATCCAACAATACCCATGTGATCCTATAAAAATTGAGTGAAAAAGGATAGAAGAGTGGGAAAACACCTACATCACGTGTCCTCACCAGAGCAACGAAGGGGATAAGGAGTAAAAAGAATTCTTACTCTCCGATATAACTAGACTCAAAATAGTTTTTTGCTTCTAGAATCAACAACGTCAGTGGTTTGATCAAGCAGGGGCTCCTAAGGTCGGCAAGGATCTGATACCAACTTGTAGCACCCAATATGTGATTCTATCCCAATCACGTGATGAACTCATGATTGGGGCACAACCGCATTTCGAGCGCATAGCAAGGTGGATATCATTACAACATACCATATACTAAATAGATGAGGATACAAGGTAAAGGCTTACACTCGCCACAAGCTACAACATCAATACAATAGTTCATCGGTACATAGCAATCATCATACAGAAGAGCAGGATCTGACTATGGATGAAATCAAATGAAAAAGAAGAACGACATCCACCCTACTAATCCCAGGCTCCCCGACCCGGAACCTATCTCTTGATCGAAGAAGAAGCAGAAGATGAACTCCAAAACAAGCAAGCATCGATCTCTCATCAGATTATCGCATTACCTGTACCTCCAACTATTGTTGTAGTAAACTGTGAGCCACGAGGACTCAGCAATCCCATTACCATGGGTATCAAGACTAGCAAAGCTTAATGGGTATGGAATGGATAAGTGTGAGGTTGCAGCAAGCGACTAAGCATTGTATGGCGACTAACTTAAGAATACAAGAATAAGAAGAGAAACTACGCAAACGGTTGCAAACTAGTAATGATCAAGAAGTGATCCTGAACTACTTACGTTCAAACATAACCCAACCGTGTTCTCTTCCCGAACTTCGTCGAAAAGAGACAATCACGATTACACACGCGGTTGGTGTATTTTAATTCGGATCTGGTGTCAAGTTCTCTACAATCGGATATTAAAAACTCCCATCGAACACATAACCGCGGGTACGGCTTTCGAAAGATCAAATCCTGCAGGGGTGTCCCAACTTAGCCCATGACAAGCTCACGATCCGCGGAGACAATCCTCCATCTCGGGACCCTCCGATCAGACCCGGAATCCCGGTGCACAAGACATTTCGAAAATGGTAAAACGAGTCCAGCAAGACCTCCCGGCATGCCAACACCCTAATAGTAGCCACGCGTATCTCGTCTCAGGCCACGACCGGATTGTCCAAACTTCCGGTAGGCCAATCAGAGAGTTGCCCCTAGCGGCCACCAGCGGTGGACAAGTTGGACCAACACTCATGAGGAGCACTGGCCCGGGGGATTGATTAAGAGATCTCGGGGGCCGGCGGGTCCCTATGCAAGTTTTTAGTTGTTATTAGGCAAATGGTAAAACCAATGTTGGGCCTTGCTGGAAGAGTTTTATTCAAAGTGAACTGTCAAGAGGGGCCCATAAACCCTCACCGTGTTAGGCACGCAAAATCAAGGAACATATAACCGGTATGACGGAAACTAAGGCGGCAAGAGTGGAACAAAACACCAGGCAAAATGACGATCCTTCCACCCTTTATCAAGTATATAGATGCATTAATTAAATAAGAGATATTGTGATATCCCATGATATCCATGTCCCAACATGGAACAACCTGCAACTAGCAACGCTATAAGAGGGGCTGAGCAAAGCGGTAACATAGCCACACAACGGTTTGCTAGGATGGTGAAAAATGTTAGAGGTTAACATGGTAAATTGGGAGGCATGATAAACAAGTGGTAGGTAGCGCGACATAGCGATAACTTTGAGACAACTAGCAAAGCAAAGATAGTAGTGAGATCCAAGGTAATTGTCATCTTGCCTGAAATCCCGCTAGGTGGAAGATCGAGTCCATGAAGTAGTCGAACCAACATAGTCGAACAGATCCTCACAGTCGCAACAATACTGGAACTATCAAGAAGAAGCAACACCGGAAAGAAGCAAAAAACATGGTAAACCAACAAGCATAATCATGGCATGATGCATAATCAAGTATGATCCATGTTCGATTTAATGAGGCATGGCATGGCAAAGTGCACAAACAATACTACACGTTAAGTGGAGCTCAATATGCAACGAGTTGTGTCAGGGATATACCCCGCAGTGTAACCCGCCGGATGTATCACAGAGTTACATATTGATGAAACACCACATTCGAATTATTTAGTTCACTCCTTTATGCTACCCATCAATATTAAATGTTTTTATACATGGCAAGAGGTGAAGCATAAGTAAACTAACTATTTAAGCAAGTTTAAATGAGGCCAGGAACACAAACAACAGTTCCGGAAAATCCCCATATGCATATTTCTAATTTGGTACTGTTCTGTCCCAAATCATATTTTAAAGTTGGTAAACAAGAAAATAAAGTGCACCAAGTTAATCTATGATTTTTTTCCACCCCAATTACATATATAGTTTATTTAATTCAGAGCTACGGTTAATTAGTTACGAAATAAACCATTTTAACATGACGTTTATGCAAAATAATGCAAACAACAAGGTAAACATTTTTAACATGGATGAAAGCAGCATAATATGAAACTAGATGAAATTCTAAGCATTTTACATATATAATGTTTTTACATATGATGCACGACTGTGGAGTATTTATATGCATGAACATGGAGGGTTTTTCTGTAAAACAACATTCCTATGAGTAAATCGGCAAATTCGCATAACTGAAAAAAACATGAAAGGGCCGAAACAGAGGCTGGCCCAACAGTGCACATGTTTGGTGGGGTGGCTGCTCACATCGGGCCACTGGGCCGGAAGCGGAGAAGCGGCTGGGCTTGGCGCGGGCGACTTGGCGCTGGTCCACGCTGGCGCTGGAACGGGTCAACACAGGGGGCAACAGCGCTCGCTCAAACCGAACGAAGCAGAGGCAAGTTCGGGCATGGCGGCGTGGGACTTGGCGAGGCGGCGGAGCCGAGGGACTTGGGCACGATGGCACCGGATCCCAACGGCGGCGGCGACGAGGGGGCTAGCAGGGGCAGCGCCATGGTTGCCTCCCTGCAGAAGCGTGAGACAGAGAGATGTGGGGAAGAGAGAGGGCAAAGAAAAGGAAGGAAATGCAGGGGAAGGGAGAACCAGAGAACAAGGCAGGGGAGTCGGGGAAGTGGATCCAGTGCGGATGGAGCTTGACCAAGGCTCGCATGGCGGCGTCGGCTTCGTCCTCTACAAACCACAACGGGAACGAAGAATCAGAACAAAGGCAAGCAGATTAAGAGAGAGAGAGAGAGAGAGAGAGAGAGAGAGAGAGAGAGAGGAACACACTCTGGGGGGATGTTGCTTGGTTTTGACAGTGCCGTGTATGAGGTGCTCGCATGGGATGCGGGCGTCTTCTTTATGGCAGGCCACGTTCGCCACCGTCAGACGCAGTAGGAGATGGTGGTGATTCAGGTCTACGGCCCGGCCGACCACTCGCGTTCGGCTGTTTTCCTGGGCGAGCTTCAGCAGAAGGTTCTCGCTGTTAGCTGTGCGCTGATTCCTCTCGTGGTTGGGGGGGGGGGATTTTAACCTGATTCGCTCGGGAGCGGACAAAAACAACGACAACATAAACTGGCCAAGGGTAGCCATGTTTAATAATGCCATTGCCTCCATGGCTCTCAGGGAGGTGGCCAGGTCGGGGGCGCGCTTTACTTGGACTAACAAGCAGTTAGCCCCGATTAGATCTGTGCTAGATAGGGTGTTCATCTCGCCCGATTGGGAGCTGGTTCACCCTTTGTGTTCCCTAGTGGAAGAGACTAGAATCGGGTCTGACCACATCCCCCTGATTCTATCTTCAGGGGAGGATAGGATCCGTAGAAGTCCTCGTTTCTTTTTCAAAACTGCCTGGTTTGAAAACCTGGAGTTTGCCTCCATCTTCAGGGCGAAGTGGCACTCTTGTGTTAGCCAGGTGGGAAGCCAGCGGGGCCCAATGGACTTTTGGATCGCGGCAGGGAGCCGACTCCGGGCCAGCCTTAAGGGATGGGGGGCCAACATGGGCCGTCTGGGCAAGGTGCTCAGGGAGGGCATTCTTACTGAGATCGCAAATCTCGACCAACAGGCGGACGTGCGGCCTTTCTCTGAACAGGAATGGGCTAGTCGCTACACCTTGGAGGACCAGGTGCAGTCTCTGTTGCGTGTGTAAGAAGAATACTGGAGGCGTCGAGGTGGCCTTAAATGGACACTGAAAGGGGACGCTAACACGAAATACTTCCATGCCTACGCCAATGGGCGACGGTGTAGGTGCGTGATCCTTCACTTACAGTCAGATCAGGGGCTCTTGCTGACTCAGGAGGATATTGTGCGTCACGTTTATGAGTTCTTCTTGCAGCTCATGGGGTCGAGTGAGGAGAAGCGTGCAGGGATTTGCGCTGACTTGTGGGACCCCTCACAACTCGTCACCGATAGGGAGAATGAGGAGCTGGGGCTCGCATTCTTACCCGAGGAAATCGACGCGGCTCTTGGTAGCATGAAAACCGACACGGCGCCAGGCCCGGATGGGTGGCCCGTGGCCATGTTCAAGCGTTTCTGGCCCATCCTTAAGGGGCCCATGTTTGAGATCTATAATGGTTTTATGCGAGGGACGGTTGATATCGCCAGGCTTAACTTTAGGATCCTTTCGCTTATCCCTAAGGTAGCAGGCGCTAACAACATCCATCAATTTAGGCCGATCGCGTTAATCAACGTCCCTTTCAAGATCTGCTCCAAAGCCACCACCACCCGTCTAGTTCCGACTGCTCACTGCATCATTAGCCGCACCCAAACGACGTTCATCAAAGGCCGCAACATCCTGGAGGGCTCTCTCGCGCTTCAGGAAATCATCCATGAACTTAAACGTACTAGGGAGCCGGCTATCCTTCTCAAATTAGACTTTGAAAAAGCGTATGATCGCGTCAACTGGCACTTCTTGCGTCAGGTGCTTTTATCTCGGGGTTTCTTGGGCATGTGGGTTCATCGAGTCATGCAACTGGTCACGGGAGGCCAGACTGCGATCTCGGTAAACGGGGAAGTTGGTAATTTCTTCCGGAACAAGCGGGGACTGCGTCAGGGTGACCCAATGTCTTCGCTCCTGTTTAACTTCATGGTAGATGCCCTCGCGGCAATGCTACGGAGGGCAACCGTGGCTGGCCACATTAAGGGAGTGGTTAGCCATCTCATCCCAGGGGGGGGTTTCGCACCTTTAGTATGCGGACAACACTATGCTACTGTTCCAGCCGGACACGCATAGTATTGCTACGGTGAAAGCAATTTTACTGAGCTTTGAACTCATGTCTGGCCTTAAAATCAACTTTCACAAGTGCGAAATGCTGTCTATGGGGATGGACAGCGAGGAGGGGCGACGTATCGCTGATCTCCTCAATTGCAAAGTGGGGAAATTCCCTTTTTCGTACCTAGGTTTGCCCCTGGCCCCTCGTCGAGTGACCATCGATGAATGGGCCCCCCTCACGGGGAAGGTAGGCAGGAAAGTAAGGCCTTGGCGGGGCAAATTCATGTCCTCTGCGGCACGCCTGGTTCTGACCAACTCAAGTCTTTCCTCGCTGCCAATGTTCACGATGGGGCTGTTTCTTCTGGCCGAGGGGGTCCATGCCGGATTGGATACGCCGCACGCCCGTTTCTTTTGGGAAGGGACGGGCCTCAAGCGCAAATATCATATGGTCAAGTGGGCTGCGGTGTGTCGCCCCAAGTCTTTGGGTGGACTGAGGATCACCAATACAAGGTTCCAGAACATTGCGTTAATGTGCAAGTGGCTCTGGAAGCTGTCGCAAGGCGCGACCGGCTTGTGGGCTGATATTCTAAGGGCCAAATATTTTCCTAACGGGAATTTTTTGGAAGAAGCAGTTGAAGGGGCAGCTGGGGGCTCTCCTTTCTGGCAAGATCTTCGGGCAATCAGACCCGCCTTTGACCTTGGAGCCAAATTTTGCATCGGCAACGATCTATCCGCCCGCTTCTGGCTTGATTTCTAGGTGGGTTCGGGCCCCCTTTGGGAAGTGTTCGCCGAGTTGTACTCGCTCGTAGTCCAGCCCAACCAAAGCGTGGCCGAGGCTCTGGCCTCCCCACAGGCCATTGCGTTTCGCCGCAACTTGACAGCCCAAGAGTCAGCAAGGTGGGATACCTTGCTTGACCTGATTTCCCCAGTGACGCTCTCTGAGGAGCCAGACCGGGTGTCTTGGCATCTCAACGCCTCTGGGAAATTCACCGTCAAGTCCTTATACCACAAGTTGTGCCAAGGTGAGGCCCAGCGAGAGGTCAAGGGACTGTGGCCTGCCCGCGTTCCGTTAAATATAAAAGTCTTTCTCTGGCAGCTGCTCCGATACAGGCTTCCCACGTCCATCAATATAGCTAAGCGGAACCGCCCAGCCACGGGCCCCTGTGCGTTATGTGGGGAACCTGAGAACGCGACCCACGATTTCTTCCGATGCCCACTCGCACGCTTTGCTTGGATCACAATGCGTGAGGCGGCTGGGGTCACTTGGGACCCTCGATCCTCCTCTGACCTTCTGGACTTGCTTGATTCGGTTCAGGGTCAGCCCAAACGGGTGCTTTGGGCGTGTACTGGGGCGATGTTTTGGTCCTTATGGCTCACTCGCAATAAATTTACCATCGAAGGCACCTTTCCGTCGCACCCGGCTAACATTATATGCAAATGCTCTATTCTCCTGCAGCAATGGAGTCCGTTGGCGAAGCAGAAGGACTTTGACATCTTCAAGCATGCACAAGAACGCCTCCGTTAGGTCTATGTGGCGGCTAGGGAGCCGATCGAGCCCACTTAAGGGTGGGAGTGTTTCTTTTGTCTAGCGAGCCTGCATTCTCATCTCCAGGCCATGGCCTTGTAATCCGCTCGCTTTCCGGCTTTGAACCCTCCCAGTTTCTAGTATTCGCGATGGCTGTGGGCTTTTGGTAATGCCCGTGTAATGAACTTGTGGTCGCTACTCTGCCTGTTCCGTTGTGGGCTTTATTACTTTAAAGCCGGACGCTTCTAGCGTCTTCGTTCTAAAAAGAGAGAGAGAGAGGAACCAGGGGAAGGAGGAAAAGAGAAGGAGAGGTGCAGCCTAGTGGTGGTGCTGGTCTGGCGATTGGACTCGGCGTGCACGAGGTGGTCGCCTCGATCCCACCTGGATCGAGCACGGGGCTTCCTGCGGGAGAGTTTGGGAGGATGGAGCTCCGCTGGGATGAGGAGGAGGCGCACGGCTAGGAGAGCTCCGGGCATAGAGGAGGCCGGGACAAGCAAGATGACGCTGGAGGCGGAGCAGCTTGGGGTGGTGCAGAGCTTCGGTGAGCGCGACCATGGATGGGACCTGCGGATCGGCCATAGCTGCGGGGTGAGAAGGACCGGAGGGGAAGCGAGAGAAAACATGAGGAAGGAGAGGAGCGGGTCACCGGCAGTGATGCTGCTCCAGCGGCTCACCAGCTGGATGAATGCAGGGAGGTGGTTCGAGGTGGAGGCGCGCAACAAGAACTCGGGCACCCTGCAGGATTCAGGCGGCTGTGCTATGGTGGTTGGCTGGGCAAGGGGATCGAGGGAGATTGGGCGTGGGGATCCCGATGGAGAAGGGGGCGACGCTAGGGTAGGATCCCTAGAAATTAGGTGGTTTGTCTAGATTAGGTTAGGGGGTCTATATATAGCAAGCGGATTTTGGGTAGGGGCATTTGGTCCCTACGATCTTAATCGGACGGTCCCGGATAAATAGACTAGGATGTCCAAACTAATAACTGAAGATATTTTATGGATGTTTGGGGATGATCCGGACTCCTCGGTCATGACAGCCCGGTTCGGGTTCGGAGCAGTTTTCCGACGCGCACAAGAGGGGGTCTGAGAGAGGTCGACAAAGACAAAGGGGCCTGACAAAGATGAACAAAGACGAAGCGAGAAGCGACAACTACAAACGACTACAGGTTTTATGAAAACATGCGGATGCAATGATAATGATGCGATGATGAATGCAATAAACAAATAAATCACACGGCGATAGCGAAAAACATGGAAGGCGTCTGGAGCTTCGGTCTCGGGGTGTTACGAGCCTGGCGGCAGCGATAGGCGTCGAGCTAAGTGGTTTCCACTGTGATAGGCGGTGCTATGCATAGACGCGGAGGAGCTTGTGCAGGTGTGAATGGGGACTAGAGGGGGTGGTGGGTGGGGTGAGGGTTTTTGTGACGTGGGGATGATGAGGTTTTTTTAATTGGATGGTGAGGGTTTTCTGTCCCATAAAGAGTTCCGGAGGCAACGGTTTGCTAGAGCCAACCGTGTGTGATTGACGTAACAGGCAAAATGAAAGTCATTGCACACGGTTCCAATTTTGGGAACCGTGTGTGATTGGCGTACTACCTTCGTCCTGGTTTATTTGTCCCCTTTGTAATTTGTACCAAATTTTGACCAAATATGTAACTAAAAAATGTTTATGCGTGTCAGCAAAAATTATATCATTGAACACTATGTTCAAATACGCATCCAACGATATAATTTTTGCTGACCTGCACTAACATTTTGTCAGTTAAATCTTTGGTCAAAATTTAACACAAATTACAAAGGGGGCCAATAAACCAGGATGGAGGTAGATTCCATCAACCGAACTGACTGCATCCATATCCCATGTTTAGACATAAGTAAACATAGATTAAACATACTCAGACATAGATAATAAGCATACACAAGCATAGTTCAACCATAAGTAGATAGTTCAACTGTCATTAATTCACTACGTAGCCATACATAGTTCGATCCCACATCTCATCTCATCTGCCAGCACGATGCTGAAGCTTCTCCAGGTACTCGGCGTACGCGCCGTGTGCCACCCTACGAGAATAGTTTTGCTTGAAGGAGCCAACGGCCCGTCCTGTTGCATGTGCCAGAACACTTTGATACGCATCATGAAGCTTGTGGTTGCAAAATGGGCATCGATAGCCGCCGTCCTAGGTCCTAATACGCCTGTTATGCATTCCCGCATAAAGCTCCCTCAGGATTTGCCTCTTGTACCACCTCTAGCCATCTTATCCTCGCTGTCCACATCGTCAGACAACACCTATACAAATAGTAAAAAAATTGGCATCAAATCAATGTTTACATGCCGTGAAGTAGGATTAGGAATTTATGGCTATTTTTTTACACAAATCAAGAGATTATGGTTCGATTTTTAAGCACAATCTTCTATGTACAGACCAATCTTGAAGAAAATAATGGCACAAACATATATGTAGGTCATTCAGAATCAATTGTCAAGTCCTGGCTAGGAATTATTAGCACAAACACTAACCCTAGTCAGATTACTAGCAGAAATCATTTGCACAGATGAAAAAACTAATCACTTATCACTTGTACCATTCAAACAATCAATACACTACACGGATCTAACAAAACTTACTCAGATTCATGGATTGGGAGAACATAACCATAGGATTTATATTCCAAAAAGGGGGAGGCGGGAGTAACCAGAGAAACCCTAGGATCTATTTGACACATAAATGGGTATAGATGACTAACCAGTTGTCCGTCGTCGTCGGAGTCATCGTCGGAGTAGTCGTCAGAGTCATCGTCGGGGTCGTCACACGAGTCGTCACCGGAGTCGGTGTGGAACTCTGCCACCGGCTGTGGAAGCTCGACGCCGTCGATGACGTCAGGGTGCAGCGATACCTTGCTGGCTGTGAAGGCAACCTCAGTCTCCATCTCCATGCCATGCTCCAGTGCTTCAGCAGCCCCGACGTTGCCACTCCCTCTGATGGGGCGCTTCGACGACATCCTCATACACTGACGGCTTTGAGGACTAAGAGCAGCGTCGAGGATGCAAGCGGAGAGAGAGGATTCTGTGTGTGGCGAGGATGGGGGGTGCAGCCGCTCGGGCGCACCATTAATATGGAGTAATGGGAGAGAGGCGGGCGGCGGTCAAACCGCTGGCTCACCTCCCGGTGAGCCTGCGCACAGGACTGCTGGCATGCCTACCGTCGTTTCACATAGCTACTCACACGCCTCCCTATGAGATTGCGTAGCGAGCATGCCTCCTGTCAATTCACACACATGCACGTACGCCTCCCGGTCTTCTTGCATGGTGGACTGCTCGCAAGCGTCCTGTCAACTCACGCCTGCTCGCACGGCACACGGATCACGTGGCGGCACGTATATTGATTTTCTATTTGGATGATTAATGATGCCGCTTTATTGCGTAACCGAAGAATGGCACGTATCCATTGTTGGTCTAACGCTCACGGTCCGAACAAATAATCCGTTTGGGATATTGGTTCCCAATTATTAATAATCTCCCGTTTATAAGAAGATAAATATTACATCAAAACTGGTTTCAAATTTGACAACAATGCCACTTCGTATTGGTGTCCATATGACAACAAGATAAGTTTCATGAATTTCAATTAAGTTTTGTATGTACTAGAATTTAAAAATCAATATTCTCAATGTTTGAAATTTCTTGCATGGGGAGTAAACATGCACCCAGTGAGACACATGTGTTTTTGCAATCCATTTACGTGCACTGTCACGTGTGCAAGTAGCCCAAATTTGATTTTTGCACATTATACCCCTAGAAAATCAATCAATGTACTAAAACGTCTTAATGATCTATGTTTTTTTTCAAAATTAAAACGTCCCTCCTTTGGTAACATATGTTCATCGTGGGATAATTTAACATGCATCGTATTTGCAGTGGATTCGCTGTGTGTGTGTGTGTGTGTCTGGGGGGTGGCGACTGGCTCGCAGTACACTATGAGTCGTGAGCCACCGTGTGGGTTGTCCGTTTTGTGAGGTAGGTGCCACATCAGAGTCGTGAATTCATTATTTAAAACATTACACAATCCTTTCATGCATACATGTTTTGGCCACATGCACTCGATGGTTGTCCTACACGACACTTGATACTCGCATGTGACACTTTCTGTGGGCCCGTGAGGTCGTCCTCCATCACTTTGATGAACACCTGACAGTGTGGTTAATTTGACCAGCAAGGTAGAATCTTTTTTGTTTGTGTTATGGTGGGAGTATAAATATAGTACGCGTCGAAGAGGTGGGAGGGGACTATCATATATACTATAAGTATGCGTCCGTGAACAAGTACACCTCACTCAGTGTCGAGACTTCTCGGTTTTCGAGGCACGTGCCACATCAAAGTTGTGAAATTGGCTATTCAAACATCACACAACACCTCGTTGGGCCACATGCATGCATGCAGTGGTTATCCTAGGACACTCACGTGTGATGCTTCCATCTGTGGGCCCATGAGGCCATCATCGATGCATGCATCACTTCGACCTACATTGGGAGAGGTTAATTAATTTCACCATCAAGGAGGATTCTTTTTGGGTTGTATTACGGTAGGAGCATATAGTATGCGTCGAAGAGGGGGAAGGGGACCAACATATGTAGTATGCTTCATGAACCTCGCTCTGTGTGGGGATTTTACGGTTTTCGAGGCATGTGCCACATCAAAGTTGTGCATTTTGGGTATTCAACATATGTTTGGCCCACATGCAAAGCGATGGTGGTTGCCCTCTCGCACCCACTTAAGCGGTTATCAGCGATATCGATGCTTTCCATCTGTGGGCCCGCTTGGTCCGTCACTACCTTGCCTGACAACGAGAGAAGTTAATTTGACTTAGGAGGGGATTATTTTTTGTTTGTAACACGGTATATATATATAGGTCATGCTCTGGGATGACATGATACAGTTTGAGCACACACATGCATGTGTACGCATGAATCCCTCCCATCGAGTCAAAATGGCTAGTACCACGACACGTCATGAACCGATCTCGCTCTGTGCGGGGACTGTACGATTTTCGACGCACGCGCCACATCAATGTTGTGAAATGGTATTCAAACATGCATGCACGCATCACCTCCATACATATGCATGTAGTGGTTGTCTTCAAATGGTACACTGCCTCGCGTGGTTATCGGCGACAAGCCTATATATTCGTGGGCCCGCGTGGACATCCATGATCACCTTGGCCAACAACAAGATAGGTTACCATGGCGGATTCTTCCTTTTGTTCGTGTTATCATAGTATAGGTCATGGTGAGATTCAGACCTAATTAAGTTTGAGCGCATACTATGCACGCATGCATGCATGAATCGCCGTCATCGGCTTGAAGTGTGGTGTGACATACATATGCATCGTCAACCTAACCCTCACTCAGTGTGGGGATATCTGCCTCGAAAGCACGGTGCCACATCAAAGTTGTTCCATTGTGTATTCAAAACACACCTCTCCATACATATGTTTGGGCCACACGCAGGCAGTGGTTGTCTTCGGGGACTAGCTACTTGCGTGATTATTGGCGAGCTAGCCCATCTCCAGGGTCGCATGGACGGCAATCACTTTGACCAACAACAAGAGAGAGGTTGTAATTATTGTTGGTCCGTTTTACGATCCATCTTGGTGAGATGCCTCTCTGGCCTGCCGACTGAAAGTGTGTGTGTGTGTGTGTGTGGGGGGGGGTGATGTCTACTATGCAACTTTATTGTTGTAGACTCGTGTTGGGACTTCAAGTGCAGAGTTTTGTAGGACAGTAGCAATTTTCCCTCAAGTCGATGACCTAAGGTTTATCAATCCGTGGGAGGCGTAGGATGAAGATAGTCTCTCTGAAACGACCCTACAACCAAACACAAGAAAGCTCTTGTGTCCCCAACACACCAAATACAATGGTAATTTGTATAGGTGCACTAGTTCGGCGAAGAGATGGTGATACAAGCGTAGTATTGATAATAGAAATATATTTTTATAATCTGAATAAATAAAAACAGCAAGGTAACAAATGGTAAACGGGCACAAAAACGGTATTGCAATGCTTGAAAATGAGGCCTAGGGTCCGTACTTCCGCTAGTGCAATCTCCCAAGAATGCTAATATAATTGGATCATATAACCACCCCCAAGGTGCGATGAAGAATCACTCCAAAGTTCCTATGTAGCGGAGAACATAAGAAGAAATTATCTGTAGGGTACGAAACCACCTCGAAGCTATTCTTTCCGATCGATCTATGCAAGAGTTCGTACTAAAAATAACACCAAATAATTTTAGATTCATAATACTCAATCCAAAACAAAGAACCTCAAAGAGTGCCCCGAGATTTCTATAGAAATAAAAGACGAGAACATGCATCAACCCCTATGCATAGATTACCCCAATTTCACCGCGGGAATCCGCGAGTTGAATGCCAAAACATGTATCAAGTGAATCAATATGATACCCCATTGTCACCATGAGTATTCATATGCAAGATATATATCAAGTGCTCAATGAAATCTCAAAGGGAAAAACTCAATTCATCACAACAAGATAGATAGGGGAAATCACCATATGATCCAACTATATTAACAAAGTCCGCGATACATCAAGATCGTGACATCTCAAGAACACGAGAGAGAGAGAGAGATTAAACACATAGCTACTGTTACAAACCCTCAGCCCCGAGGGTGGACTACTCCCTCCTCATCGTGGTGGCCACCGGGATGATGAAGATGGCCACCGGAGATGATTCCCCCCTCTAGCAGGGTGCCGGAATGGGGTCTGGATTGGTTTTCGGTGGCTACATAGCCTTGCGGCGTCGGAACTTCTGATCTAGGTTAACCCCGAGGGTTTTGGAATATTTTGGATTTTATAGGGCAAAGAGGGGGTGCGGGAGGCCACCGAGGTGGGCTCAACCCACCTGGGCGCGCTTGGGCCCCCAAGCGCGCCCTTGTGGGTTGTGCTCCCCTCGGGGCACCCCAGGTGCTGCTCTGGCCCACTGGTGGTCTTCTGGTCCATCAAAAATCCACAAAAAGTTCTGCGGTGTTTGGACTCCATTTGATATTGATTTCCTTTGATGTAGAAAAAACATCAACTGGCACTGGGCACTGGGTCAATAGGTTAGTCCCAAAAAATGATATAAAGTTGCTATAAAATGATTGTAAAACACCCAAGAATGATAATAAAACATCATGAATACTTCATAAATTATAGATACGTTGGAGATGTATCGAGGGCTACTACTTAGCACTTTGCTAGGTGAACCTCTGTGGGGAGGGGGCATGCATTCATAGGTTAGGATTCCCTTCCTGCCGACACGAGGGGGGGGGGGCAAGCAATACCGTGCGCTTTGCGAGATAGGTGCCACATCGAAGTTGCATTTGGTATTTGAACATCAAACCACCCTTTTCATACATATATTTGGTCCACATGTAAGTGTGTTCGTGTTTTGACCCTCTCCCGCGTAATTTTTTGTCAAATTTATGAACATTAGACAAGTCGGATGACGCAACAGACACGGTTCACTCACACTAACCGTGTGCCACGCCAGTGCCCCTGTCACGCACATCCGCACTGTACATTGGGCTCCACGAGGCTTCCCCTCTAAAAAATATCTACCCGACTACAACTTTTTTCTGTTTGATAACACCGGGTTATTATGTTTCGACCGTGTGTGATGTTTCTTGTTCCCGCTCCCGCGTGCATCCCTTGAAAATATCTGCCTGCCTCGAGGGGTTTTCTGTTTCATAACACACAGTTGTTATCTCCGCACCGTGTGCGATGCACCATCATCCAAATTTTCAATAGCCCCGGCATTTCACTCCCGCGCAGTAAAACTTTCAGTAGCCACATCATTTCCTCAAACACACCCCCGCCCCCTCCACACACACACACACACACACACACACACACACACACACCAAACCACCTCAGGCGCACGCGCGCACACACACCCACCCCCTCCCTCACTCGAAACCCTAGCAAGGTCGCCGACGCCGCAAGGCCTCCATTGTCAATATCTGCCAGTTTTCCCCTGCAGCTTACCCACCGGTCTCCAAACCCAGTCAACCCTGAGTTTCTTGGATGATGTGTGCCAAACGCCCCCTTTCCCACAGATCCCCATCCCCATCCCCCACTCTAGAGCGTCGCAGCCTAAGCCTAGCTACGCTTCCCGTGGAGCTCGAGGAGAGACTGGCCCAAAAGAGGTGTATCGCGGTCTCTTTGCCTGACGTCGCCGAGGAAGCTGACAACCATTACTGGCCGCAGGCACTCAATCAGCGGGCTAGAGTATGCGGGTATGTCGCGGGCGCCGGCTACGAAATCAAGGTCATGGGCTATGTCACCGGTTAAGTGGCCCACCCCAACCCCTCGGGTTGAACCGCCGTCGATCTCATCCATGGCCCTGCCGCTGATCTCCTCTGGCTCGCTGTCAAAATTTTTGCCATCCTACATCGCCATCGAGCCCCTTTTGTCATTTCTGAAGGACATGTTCTGCGACGCTGGCTTGGGATCCATAGCTTCCAAGTCAGACCTCATCGACGGCTACCACGAGGAGGGCACCCTCTCTGGCTCTTCCAAGGGGAAAGGGCCCGTCTTCTCTTCCAAGGGGAAAGAGCCCGTCTGCGACATGAGGGAGGGCACCCTATAGTCGTGCTCTTCCAAGGGGAAGGAGCCCATCAGCGACAACATGGAGCGCATCCAGGGTCCGTGCTCTTCCCACGGGAACGAGCCCATCTGTGACAAGTGAGGAAACCCATGATTTGTTTTGCCGTGCCTCTTCACAGGGGGGAACCCATGATTTATTTTGTCGAGTCCCTTTTGTAGTGTAGTGAGAATATGTGCAGTCTTAATTGCTATATTTGGTTGTTTGCAGTATGCCTTGTTTATTTCAGTTGTTCACAATGTGATGCTCTATATGTGCAATTATTTACTGTGTAGTACATTTCATCAATCCAGTTTTAAACATACCGATTGGAATGCATATATTTGCTTGCTGTTAAGCCTGTTATAGCTAGCATATGCCTCTTTTAGAGTTTTTTGATTGTTCGGTTGTTTGTAGTTAGCATATGTCCAGTTTCAAATGCTATCTTTGGTTCTTCGTAGTATGTCTTGTTTATTCTAGTTATTCACAACCTGATGTCTACATGTGCAAGTATGAACTGTGCAACTCAATTTCCTCAATACCAGTTTCAACAATACCACTATGAATGACTACATTTGGTTGCTGCATCTTGTAGTTAACACGCCTTTCCATTTTTATTTAATAATAACCAGTGTACTTTGACCGGCACAATACCAGTTTGAATGACCATGTTTGCTTGTTGTTAAATGTTAGGCCTGTTGCAGTTAACACACCTTTCCACTTGTTTTGCTTTACTAGCATGCTTAAACCTGCACACTGAAGCTATCTTTTGGAGATTATTTTGTTTGCCATGGAAATATTTGGTTGATGTTTAGCCTGTTGTGCTTAACATACTTCTCGATGTACCTATACAGGACAATTTTGGGAACGACTGCTATTTTCCATCGAGGTTAGTTTCATCCCATGGCCTATATATACTCACTGTTCAGGATATCGGTAGCTGGTACCATATCGGCCGGGGGCTGATAAGGGACTAATCGGTGAATCGGACCCCTAGCTGAATATATCTGTAACCCATTTATTGTTAGGTTAACTATGGCCATATGTAATATACCTGAGGCTACATAGCAACATGTACTGTACTTAATGTCTAAATATGCAATCCTAGGCTACATAGCAACAAGGAAGATTGTTACCTTAATGTTCTGATGATGTCTAGATATACGTAGAAGAGCAGCAGCAGCAACAACAACAACACAACCCTGTTTGGATACTCAACTTAGCTAGAGGTTAGAGTTGGTTTATAGCTCATGGCTAACCATGAACTAACTCCATCCAAAGAGGTGTTTGGATGACATGGTTAGATTGACAATAAATGCACTAGGAGAACTAGCTCCAATTAGCACCTCTTGGGTTGGATAGCCTTTTGGGTTGGTTAGATGCAACTAGCTCAAACTAGCCCTCATGTTTGGATATACTTTAGGACTATTTGAGGTCGAACTAGCTCAAACTAACTCTAACCCATCGATACAACAATAGTTAATCAACCTGTAATTTGTAAGAATGCAATAAACTCCTTCCGGCCCATAATATAAGATGTTAATTCATCTAATATGTGAGTACATTGGATGTTATAAGATATTATAAAAGAGTATTGTACTACATCATTGTGCAATTGTTTTTTAGCTTGGCAATGAGATAACGACGAACCAGCATGAAGTGAGGAAGCTGATAAAGATTGTTAGTAAAATGGGTCAAAAGATGGCAATTAAACTATTTGTTTACACTTTATCCAAGATAACAACGAACTGCAGGATGGTAAGTAAGAACTTTGTAGCCTTATTTTTACTGCCCATAATGAGTTGTGTTAGATGACAATGTCTGAATCTTTTTTCCTTTGCAGTGGTTCCCAAATAAATTTACTCAAGATTGCCTCTCAAACTACATGATTGGTGGGCATGCAAAGGTTGAAGTATTTCTACCAGAACACAATGATTATCTAGATGTTTTCATGAAGACCGTGAAGGATGGGCGGTCGGCCATCACAAGGGGTTGGACTATAGTCATGCGTGCCTTCTGCATGGAGGAGGGCATGGGCATTCCGCTTCACCTTGTTCAACAACCAGAATGTATTTCGCCTCTTTCTTTACCGTCTTTAATAGTACAAGTATACAACTGTTGTTCATCATTATTTATTCGGTTGAAAGTGCAACTATCCCTGGGTGGTTTTTGTAATTCCCAACAACATATAGCTCATTGAGCTAATGCTATTTGAAGATAAATATTTCAGGAAAGCTCAATGATTGGCATGGCATGGGTTAAGAAAATGGACCCCTCAAAATGCTAAGGACAAAAGGATTTGCTCAAGCTCAAAGCACGAGACTCTACATTTTATTTTTAGTGATCCAAGATCACATTGAGTCCATAGGAAAAGCCAATACTATTAAGAGGGGGTGAGGTGCTGCTTAATGAGTTTCTTGCCCAAAATGCTTATCGATATGCTCCAAAGCCCTTAACTACTTTCTCATATCCACTTATGTCCCAAACCAAAAGTCAAACTCGGCCCCACCGATTTGATCTATCCGGCGCCACCGAGTTCACTTGACATAGCCACTGCCACAAACCCTAATATTTTCGGTCTCACCGATAGGGATCTTGGTCTCACCGAGATGGGATTGTAATCTCTCTGTTTCCCTTCGTAACGTTTCGGTCCAACCGAGATGAGCGATCGGTCCCACCGAGATTGCAATGCAATCTCTCTGTTTCCCTTTCGTAACATTTCGGTCCAACCGAGATGAGAGAATCGATCCCACCGAGTTTGCCTGACCAACTCTCTGGTTAGCTTATTACCAAAATTGGTCCCACTGATTTTGTGTAATCGGTCTCACCGAGATTACGTTATGCCCTAACCCTAATGACATCGGTCCCACCGAGTTGACATGTCGGTCCCACCGAAAATCCTAACGTTCACATTTTGAACTAAATCTTATTCAAGTATCCTTTTATGCTATCCAGAAATTCTGTATTATTTTCAATCAACAATATGTCATCCACATATAATATTAGAAATGTTACAGAGCTCCCACTCACTTTCTTGTAAATACAGGCTTCTCCAAAAGTCTCTATAAAACCATATGCTTTGATCACACCATCAAAGCGTATATTCCAACTCCGAGAGGCTTGCACCAGTCCATAATTGGATTGCTGGAGCTTGCACACTTTGTTAGCACCTTTAGGATCGACAAAACCTTCTGGTTTCATCATATACAACTCTTCTTTAAGATATCCATTAAGGAATGCAGTTTTGACATCCATTTGCCAAATTTCATAATCATAAAATGCGGAAATTGCTAACATGATCCGGACAGACTTAAGTGTCGCTACGGGTGAGAAGGTTTCATCGTAGTCAACCCCTTGAACTTGTCGAAAACCTTTCGCAACAATTTGAGCTTTGTAGGCAATAACATTACTGTAGCATTAGTATTCTTCTTGAAGATCCATTTATTCTCTATGGCTTTCCGATCATCGGGCAAGTCAACCAAAGTCCACACTTTGTTCTCATACATGGATCCTGCCGGTGTCAAAACCGGCGGATCTCGGGTAGGGGGTCCCGAACTGTGCGTCTAAGCGGATGGTAACAGGAGACAAGGGACACGATGTTTTTACCCAGGTTCGGGCCCTCTCGATGGAGGTAAAACCCTACTCCTGCTTGATTAATATTGATGATATGGGTAGTACAAGAGTAGATCTACCACGAGATCGAGAGGCTAAACCCTAGAAGCTAGCCTATGGTATGATTGTTGTTAGTCCCACGGACTAAAACCCTTCGGTTTATATAGACACGGAGAGGGCTAGGGTTACAGAGTCGGTTACAATGGGAGGAGATCTACATATTCAGATCGCTAAGCTATTTTTGTTAGTCCTCGGACTAAAACCCTCCGGTTTATATAGACACCGGAGAGGGCTAGGGTTACACAGAGTCGGTTACAATGGGAGGAGATCTACATATTCGTATCGCCAAGCTTGCCTTCCACGCCAAGGAAAGTCCCATCCGGACATGGGACAAAGTCTTCAATCTTGTATCTTCATAGTCCAGGAGTCCGGCCAAAGGTTATAGTCCGGCCATCCGGACACCCCCTAATCCAGGACTCCTCGGTAGCCCACGAACCAGGCTTCAATGACGACGAGTCCGTGCGCAGATTGTCTTCGCATTGCAAGGCGGGTTCCTCCTCCGAATACTTCATAGAAGATTTTGAAGACAAGGATAGTGTCCGGCTCTGCAAAATAAGTTCCACATACCACCGTAGTGAGAATAATATTTACACAAATCCGATCTGCTGACGTATTCCGCAGCGTGACATCACACCATGGCCAAGCCTTTAATCGAATCATTTTTACTGTCCCACCTCAGCGCACTTAGCGAGGCGGTTTCCTTGGCACGTCTTGTCGAAGTAGAGATCGTGTCCCCCTTATTCCGGGATTCTCATCAATACGGGCATGGGTAACCCAACCGTGCCATTAATTACGGTGCTTGGGAGATAAGCGAGTTTTACTAGGCGGGTGGGGATGTGCAGTCTCGTCCGCCCATATAAGGGGATAAGGATCCACCTTTTTCATCTACGCCTTCCTCCTCCTTTGCTTATCCATTTTCGCGCACTCGAGCTCCAGCGCCCAAGTCCGCACATCCCACCTCAACCTTCTCCAGCAATGTCCGGAGCGGGAGGCAAGTGGATGGTCTCCTCCGTCACGGAGGGACACATCAAGAAGCTGAGGAAGGCCGGATACTTGTCCAATGACATCGCGCACCGACTCCCAGACAAGGGGCAACTCATCCCCACCCCCAGGCCCCATGAGAAGGTGGTGTTCCTCACCCATTTCCTCCACGGACTAGGCTTCCCGCTTCACCCATTTGTCTGAGGGCTCATGTTCTACTACAGCTTGGATTTCCACAATCTGGCCCAGAACTTCATCCTCAACATCTCGGCGTTCATCGTCGTGTGCGAGGCCTTCCTCTGCATCCAGCCCCACTTTGGCTTATGGCTGAAGACCCTCAATGTCAAGCCGAAGGTAGTGGGCGGCCGCCAAGCGGAGTGCGGAGGTGCCATGGTGGGCAAGATGCCAAACGTCCTATGACTCGAGGGCTCCTTCGTAGAAACCATAAAGGGGTGGCAATCGGGGTGGTTCTACATCACCGAGCCGCGTGACCCTAAATGGGCAGCGCCCCAATTCGATCTGCTTCCCTACGGCTCACCTCCTGGAAAGAGACGGGCCTATCGTGGGGTAATTCGGAAGAGCTGACCGGACTCCAAACCTGCGTCCAAAACCTGGTGAACAAGAAGCTCAAACTTGTCAACGTAGTCCAGGTCATGCTCATCCGCCGGATCTTGCCGTGCCAACAACGGGCTTTCAGCTTATGGGAGTTTGATCCAGCACATCACCGAACCCTGAGCAGGCTCTTCGACACTACGTACAATGACGCCTGGAAGGTGCTGTTCAAGGGCGCCGAGGCTCCCGCATCCGCTACCGAGGATCGCGGATTCAACACGCAGCATCAAGCCAACGCGGTAAGCTATTTTACCCTTTATGGGATACTTGTTTTTCATAGTTTGACTCTATCACGGGATCTAAACTCCCTTTCCTTTGACAGATTGGCGAGAGCGTCCGGCAGATTATTTGTCCGGCTTCCTTGCCGAAGACCCAGACGCCCGCTTGACGGGGCTGCTGGTTCCGGCACCTTCGTGGTGCGGAGAAAAAACCAAGAAGAAGGCCACGGAACTCGAAAGAGTTCGGCGCTGGTGGTGTCGGACTCATCGTCCGATGACTCAAGGCGGACTCCTCCCACGAAAATGAGGAGGAGGAAAAGGTCTCTCCCAGTGAAGAGAGAAGAAAAGGAAGGCCGCCCCAATCGGGGGGCTGGAGGGTCAGAAGGAAGGACCCTTCCTCCGGACTACTCCACCAATGCCGACGAAGGCGAAGAGGAGTGGCCATCCAGGGCCAAGCCCCTAGCAAAATCGTAAGTATCCGGATACTAGAATAACTCATGGCGTTCCTTTGTTGCACAGTATCTTCTGACGCCAAATATAATCATGCGGTCCACACCGAGCCCAGGTCGGCGTGTCGTCGAGCGGCTCCTTAAGCTCGTCAGATGTGAATAGCACTTCACTTCCGCCACCTCCTCCCTCGCGCTGGATGATGCCGAGGTGGAGTCCCAAAGGGCCAAGCCAGGAGGAGATGGTCTGGAGGCGCCACAAGGCGACCTCCGGACTCCAGTGCAAAGGGACAAAACCCCAAGGGCTCCAAGTCCGGCCTGGGCGGACACCGCCTCGAACCTTGATGGTTCCGAGTCCGCAGGCGCCCCCTAGTAAGAAGGGCAAGCCTACGACGCCGGTGACCTCCGTCCAACCGGAGGCACTGGGTAGTCTGCTGGAGGTGCTTAACGGCGCCTCCATCGACGAGGAGCACCACACTATTATGAGTGTGGTGATCCAGAAGGTTTAGTCCGCCAAGAGCGGACTGACTGAAGCCTGTGCCAGCCTTCTAACAGGCTTTGAGGTATGTATTTAAGATATGTAAAAATATTACCGCATAGACAGTAGCCCCTGATGCTCAGTTTGGTGTTCGGAAAGAAAATCCGAACTAAGGATCAAAAAGATATACGCAGGAGTCTAACATAAGTATGTCAATATGGGAATGCAGGCTGCACTGCTGACCTCTGCCGCACCGACTGCGGAGGTCGATGCATTGAAGCAGAGCCTCGAGCGGTCCGAGAGCGAGCTCGGCATTGCCAAGAAGCAGCTCGAGGACAAAGAAGGTAAGTGATACCTTATGTAAGTATATAAAAAATATGTGGTTGCAAAAAATGACAGGACCAACGTTAGTATTACAGGGGCCACAACCGAGGTGGCGATCCTGAAGAAAGCGCTGTCCAAGGCCGAAGACAATGCGGCCGTGGAACGCGCCGAGCGAGAAAAGCAGGAGGCGCGGTTGGCGGAGGTGCAGCAAGAGCTCCAGGATCTCGTGAAAAAACACGAGAGCTTGGAGCTTGACTCAAAGACTCAAGAGTCTGAGCTTGCCTCGGCTGTTGAGAGCGCCAAATCTGCTAAGGCCGAAGCCCAAAAGGCCCTCCAGGAAATTGAGGCGATGAAGAAGATAGCGGCGGGTAAGGCATTCTTTATGCAAAGCAAGCACGTGAAAGTGAATTACTTGTTACTTACCCGAGTCCAGAGCTCTGCAGGAGCATTCGCAGATCTGCCCCGCAGTGTGTCCGACGCTGCCGCCTACTATCGGGCCGAGGAGGGGAGCTCGAAGGAGAAGGTGTTCTGGTCTTAGTATGCTGAGGCCGGACACCCGGTGCCCTTGAGCGACCAGCTGAAGCAACTGGTCGAGCTCCACAAGGCGGTCGAACAGGCCATGAAGGGCCTTATAGTCTGGCTATGGCCTGGGGAGGTCATGCCTGGGAGCTACTTTGGGCTGGTGAGGCGGCTGGCGGATGCCTGTTCACGGCTTGAAGTCATCAAGCGCTCCGTATGCATCGAAGGCGCCCGTAGGGCCCTTGCCCGTGCTAAAGTGCACTGGGGCATGATGGATGCTGAGAAGCTGGTGATGGGTGGGCCACCGCAGGGCAAGGAGCATTGTAAGCCCGAGATGTATTATGAAGGCGTCCTGAAGGGTGCCCGCCTTGTGGCGGATGAATGTTCCAAAGATGTAATTTTTTAGTAAACTCACATTTGTGATCCTGTACGCTGAAAACTTGTTCATATGCTCTAAGCAACGCTTTTGAATTTAAAATATTACCTTATGTGCGGCCGTTTATTAAATTTGAGAGATGGCGAGTCGTCGGCTTCTGCCCCGTGCCACAGTCTTTGGGGTGTTAGGGATAAACTTGGCGCTCTTTTTCCCATTCTTGGGTCCTTGAGGGAGGCTCAACACAACGAACAAGGCAATCGGACTATAATGGTTGAACACTCTCCTTAGCCATAGAATTCTATAATTTTAAATTTCGGTGAAGCCCCTAGTATTCGAAGACCGAGTTCGGGCGCTATCACGCCTAGGCCGACAAAGCTGACTCCTTGCTCTAAGCGGCATAAGTTTTTAGGGACTCGAAAACCTCTCGAACAGCGACCAGCTCTCGCCCTATCATGACGGTCAGTTTTAGCTTTCTCCACTGAGGTGCTTAGCCCAGCTCAACCGGGGCACAATCGCAGTGGTTCTCCCAATGCTACCTTAGCCGATATAACGGAACGTAAGGTACCAAAACATGGGATCCGGGCAAACCCAACTATTGACCCAAAACATGATTCGGAGCCGATGCATATAATGCTATAAGTTCGGGGTGCCGCACTCGTGAGAGTGTTCGGACTTCTCACACCATATTCTGGGGTACGTAAGGCCATGGTGTATTGGTCATACCAAAGTGTACAGTTGCATAATGTCATGACTGAACATATTTTCATAAAAAACGAATGCAATAATAGACAAAAGCTATGTATTGTTTATTCAAAAAGTCTGCGGTAAAAGCAGAACGATACAAATAGTGCGATAAGCAAGAGATGGAACTATTTGACAACTCCCCCTCTAGGGGCGAGCTGCGGGATGATATGTGAAACAAGTATACTGATTGTTATAGAGACCACCTGGACACTCGACGTAGCTTTCTGCCTCCCTGGCTGTTGCATCATGTGTTCGGTGATTGTACTGCCGGACAAGCCTTCCGAAAAGTGGAGTCCTGAAAGTAAGAAAAAAAGAATGACAAAATCGGGAGCCCCTGGTGCGGTTGAGCCGCATTTTGGGCATGCCGTGGTCGTGCCCCTCCCCCCATGCCCATGGTATTTCCACAGCGTAATTATGTACGCGTAGTACTGGTTTCGCAATTTCGCGAGGGCTGGGGTTGGGGCCGCATTGCTACGCATGCTCGGAACGGGCCAGGCGATCTTGTTGTAGGTTACTCCGGGCGCGCTTGACGGTGTCCGGACGTTTAATAGCCGGACTCGAGAATTGCCTTGAGAGGCTTGTACTTCCGCCGCGAGGGCCGCCGTATGCTCCTCCGTTCGGAGAGAGCGTTCGGTGTTTCCATTGACCGTAATGACTCCTCGAGGGCCTGGCATCTTGAGCTTGAGGTATGCATAGTGCGGCACCGCATTGAACTTTACCGTCACGGTTCGTCCGGCGATCGCGTGATAGCCATCATGAACGGGACTATGTCAAGATTAACTCCTCCTTCGAAATTATCCGGGATCCGAAGACCACCTCAAGTGTAACTGAGCATGTACAGTTGGCCTCTACACCTGGTATGACGCCTTTAAAGGTCGTCTTTGTGGGCTTAATCCTTGAGGGATCTATGCCCATTTTTCGCACTGTATCCTGATACAACAGGTTCAGGCTGCTGCCGCCGTCCATAAGGACTCTAGTGAGGTGAAATCCGTCAATGATTGGGTCTAGAACCAATGCGGTGAATCTGCCATGGCGGATGCTAGTGGGGTGGTCCCTTCGATCAAAAGTGATCGGGCAGGAGGACCATGGATTGAACTTTGGGGCGACTGGCTCCAACGCATATACGTCCCTGAGTGCACGCTTCCGCTCCCTTTTGGGTATGTGGGTTGCGTATATCATGTTCACCGTCCGCACTTGTGGGGGGAAGCCCTTCTGTCCCCTATTGTTCGGCGGCCGGGGCTCCTCCTCGTCATCGCTATGCTGCCCTTGTCCTTGTTTTGACATTTAACTTGCTCGCTGTTTGAACACCCAACAATCTCTGTTGGTGTGGTTGGCTGGTTTGTCGAAGGTGCCGTGTATCGCACGAGCGATCGAGTATTCGGTCCAAAGCGGGCGGGCCCGAGTATTTCTTTTAAATGGATTTTCCGCTGACCGGGTTTAGAGCCTCTGAATCCGGCATTAATCGCCAGATCTTCAGCATTATCGCCGTTACGCGGCGCTTGTGCTTGTTGCGACGCCGACCTGCCATTGCTGTCCTTGGTATCCGAATTACCAGGGCTCTTGGTCATGTTATTATTACGATCTAGCTAGCTGTCTTCTCCCACGCAAAAGCGGGTCATGAGTGTTGTAAGGGCTGCCATGGATTTCGGCTTTTCCTGTCCTAGGTGCCGGGCAAGCCATTCGTCACAGATGTTATGTTTGAAGGCTGCGAGGGCCTCTGCGTCCGGACAGTCGACTATTTGATTTTTCTTAGTTAGGAACCGTGTCGAATTGTGCGGCGATTCCTCCGGCTGCTGAATTATGTGGCTTAGGTCATCGGCGTCTGGTGGTCGCACATAGGTGCCCTAGAAATTGTCAAGGAATGCGGCTTCCAGGTCCTCCCAACAACCAATTTACTCTGCTGGCAAGCTGTTAAGCCAATGTCGAGCTGGTCCTTTAAGCTTGAGTGGGAGGTATTTGATGGCATGTAGATCATCTCCGCGGGCCATGTGGATATGAAGGAGGTAATCCTCGATCCATACCGCAGGATCTGTTGTGCCGTCGTATGATTCGATGTTTACGGGTTTGAAACCCTCGGGGATTTGATGATCCATTACTTCATCATGAAGCATAGTGGGTGTCTTGGCGCCTCATCGGGCTATATCGCGACGTAGCTCAAATGAGCTTTGTCTACTACATTCGGCCCGGCCGGAATTGCCATATCCGGCATGATGGTTGTCGTCACGCGTCGTGGGGCGCCCACGCGATCCATAGATCGATCTTGTTTGCCTTGCCTTGTCCTCCAATATATCTTGCAGTGTCGCGCGATTTCCCGTGCCTTGGTATTCTTTGAGCGGCGCCGAGTGCGGCTTGAGTGGAGGGCGAGAGGCTCTCTGTCAAGACCATGAGGTGGCGGTCGGCGCGTTGTCGCTGGTGATGTAGATTTAGGTGCTTCCTCCTCTAATCGGGTAGCAGCTGCGCTTTGGGTAGCTCTTGGAGGCGCGCAAGTTCAGTACTCTTGACCGCAAGGACTTCATCCATCTGTCGGCTAGCAAGTCTTGGTCAGCTCTAAGCTGTTGCTGTTTTTTCTTGAGGCTGCTCGCCGTGGCCATAAGCCTGCGTTTGAAGCGCTCTTGTTCGACGGGATCCTCGAGCACGACAAATTAAATCGCCGCCGAGGCTTGCCTCGTCTTGGGAGGGAGGCATGTAATTGTCGTCCTCTACCTCTCTGTCTGCCGCTCTCTCTTGAGGGCTGGCTTCTCTATCCTCCCGTGCTTGAATCCTGCCGGAGGGTTGTCTTGACCTTTGTCAGGGGTGTTATTATCTCCCGCGCCGGAATCGTAGTTTTTGGTTTGGCGGGATTTAGAGCGGCGCCGCTGACGGCGGCGCTTAGGCTGCTTCTTGGAAGGGTCATCCTCCGTTGTTCCATCGCCATTCCCTTCTTTTGGGGTGTCCACCATGTATATGTCGTATGACGAGGTGGCCTTCCAAAGTGCCTCATGGCGCTGGTTCTTGGTCGTCCCCTGCATCGGCGTCCATACCGTCGATGTCTTCGGAGTCGAAGTCGAGCATGTCGGTTAAGTCATCGACAGTGGCTATGAAGTGGGTGGTGGGTGGGCTTTGAATTTCTTCGTCGTCCGCATCCCAACCTTGCTGACCATAGTCCGGCCAGGGCTCTCCTGATAAAGAGAGAGACTTTAGCGAATTCAGGATGTCGCCGAAGGGCGAGTGCTGAAAGATGTCCGCGGCGGCAAACTCCATGATTGGCGCCCAATCAGATTCGATTGGTAGGGGCGCGGAAGATTCGAAGTCCGGAGAGGAGTCCGGCACCTTGGAGTCACGAGCTTCGCAAAGGACAAGGTTGGTGTTCGGCTCGATCGCCGTAGAGATCAGCCCCCGAGGCGGTGTCCAGCCACCCGTCCTCGATCGGCGCGGTCGGCTCCGAACTAAGGGTCGGGCGGACATCGAGTGCGACTGCGCAGGCAATCGCTCGGCGGCAGAGCTAGATCATGCCCATCGTGATAGTGCGGCGCGCTTGGCTGTGGCTCGAACCCGGCGAAGGTCAATTCTCCGCGGACGTCAGTCGTGTAGTTCAAACCTCCAAATCTGACCTGATGGCCAGGGGCGTAGCTTTCGATCTGCTCCAGATGGCCAAGCGAATTGGCCCGCATGCAAAGCCGCCAATCACGAAGATCTGTCCGGGAGAAAAGTCTCACCTGGACGCGTCATTGTTGATGATCGGAGGAGCCATCGGGCCTAAAGATGGCGACAGAGGAACTCTCAATGAAAGCACCAATGTCGGTGTCAAAACCGGCGGATCTCGGTAGGGGTCCCAGGCTGTGCGTCTAGGCGGATGGTAACAGAGACAAGGGACATGATGTTTTACCCAGGTTCAGGCCCTCTCGATGGAGGTAAACCCTACTCCTGCTTGATTAATATTGATGATATGGGTAGTACAAGAGTAGATCTACCACGAGATCAGAGAGGCTAAACCCTAGAAGCTAGCCTATGGTATGATTGTTGTTCGTCCTACGGACTAAAACCCTCCAGTTTATATAGACACCGGAGAGGGCTAGGGTTACACAGAGTCGGTTACAATGGGAGGAGATCTACATATTCGTATCTCCAAGCTTGCCTTCCACGCCAAGGAAAGTCCCATACGGACACGGGACGAAGTCTTTAATCTTGTATCTTCATAGTCCAGGAGTTCGGCCAAAGGTTATAGTCCGGCCATCCGGACACCCCCTAATCCAGGACTCCCTTAGATCCCATCTCAGATTTCATGGCCTCAAGCCATTTTGCGGAATCTGGGCTCATCATCGCTTCCTCATAGTTCGTAGGTTCGTCATGGTCAAGTAACATGACCTCCAGAACAGGATTACCGTACCACTCTGGTGCGGACCGTACTTTAGTTGACCTACGAGGTTTAGTAGTAACTTGATCTGAAGTTCCATGATCATCATCATTAGCTTCCTCACTAATTGGTGTAGGAATCACTAGAACTGATTTCTGTGAACTACTTTCCAATTCGGGAGAAGGTACAATTACCTCATCAAGTTCTACTTTCCTCCAACCCACTTCTTTCGAGAGAAACTCCTTCTCTAGAAAGGATCCATTCTTAGCAACGAAAATCTTGCCTTCGGCTCTGTGATAGAAGGTGTACCCAACAGTTTCCTATGGGTATCCTATGAAGACACATTTCTCTGATTTGGGTTTGAGCTTATCAGGTTGAAGCTTTTTCACATAAGCATCGCAACCCCAAACTTTAAGAAATGACAGCTTAGGTTTCTTGCCAAACCATAGTTCATATGGTGTCGTCTCAACGGATTTAGATGGTGCCCTATTTAACGTGAATGCAGCCGCCTCTAAAGCATAACCCCAAAACGGTAGCGGTAAATCGGTAAGAGACATCATAGATCGCACCATATCTAATAAAATATGGTTACGACATTCGGACGCACCATTACGCTGTGGTATTCTAGGTGGCGTGAGTTGTGAAACTATTCCACATTGTTTCAAATGAAGACCAAACTCATAACTCAAATATTCACCTCCACGATCAGATCGTAGAAACTTTATTTTCTTGTTACGATAATTTTCCACTTCACTTTGAAATTCTTTGAACTTTTCAAATGTTTCAGATTTATGTTTCATTAAGTAGATATACCCATATCTGCTTAAATCATCTGTGAAGGTCAGAAAATAATGATACACGCCGCGAGCCTCAACACTCACCGGACCACATACATCAGTATGTATTATTTCCAATAAGTCAGTTGCTCGCTCCATTGTTCTGAAGAACGGAGCCTTAGTCATCTTGCCCATGAGGCATGGTTCGCAAGCATGAAGTGATTCATAATCAAGTGATTCCAAAAGTCCATCAGCATGGAGTTTCTTCATGCGCTTTACACCAATATGACCTAAACGGCAGTGCCACAAGTAAGTTGCACTATCATTATTAACTTTGCATCTTTTGGCTTCAATATTATGAATATGTGTATCACTACAATCGAGATTCAATAAAAATATACCACTCATCAAGGGTCCATGACCATAAAAGATATTACTCATATAAATAGAACAACCATTATTCTCTGATTTAAATGAATATCCGTCTCGCATCAAACAAGATCCATATATAATGTTCATGCTCAACACTCGCACCAAATAACAATTATTCAGGTCTAAAACTAATCCCGAAGGTAGATGTAGAGGTAGCATGCTGGCGGCGATCACATCGACTTTGGAACCATTTCCCACGTGCATCGTCACCTCGTCCTTAGCCAATCTTCATTTAATCCATAGCCCTTGTTTCGAGTTGCAAATATGAGCAACAAAACCACTATCAAATACCCAGGCGCTACTACGAGCATTAGTAAGGTACACATCAATAACATGTATATCAAATATACCTTTCACTTTGCCATCCTTCTTATCCGCCAAATACTTGGGGTAATTCCGCTTCCTGTGACCAGTCCCTTTGCAGTAGAAGCACTCAGTTTCAGGCTTAGGTCCAGACTTGGGCTTCTTCCCTTGAGCAACAACTTGCTTGCTGTTCTTCTTAAAGTTCCCCTTCTTCCCTTTTCCCTTTATCTTGAAACTAGTGGTCTTGTTAACCATCAACACTTGACGCTCCTTCTTGATTTCTACCTCCTCAGCCTTTAGCATCGCGAAGAGCTCAGGAATTGTCTTTTCCATCCCTTGCATATTATAGTTCATCACGAAGCCTTTATAGCTTGGTGGCAGTGATTGAAGAACTCTGTCAATGACACTATCATCAGGAAGATTAACTCCCAGCTGAGTCAAGTGGTTATGGTACCCAGACATTTTGAGTATGTGTTCACTGACAGAACTATTCTCCTCCATCTTGCAGCTATAGAACTTGTTGGAGACTTCATATCCCTCAACTCGGGCATTTTGCTTGAAATATTAACTTCAACTCCTAGAACATCTCATATGCTCCATGACGTTCAAAACATCTTTGGAGTCCCGATTCTAAGCCATAAAGCATGGCACACTTAACTATCGAGTAGTCATCAGCTTTGCTCTGCCAGACGTTCATAACGTCCGGAGTTGCTCCTGCAGCAGGTGAGGGAGTCCTGGATTATGGGGTCCTCAGGCGTCCGGGCTATGTGACATGGGCCGGACTGGTGGGCTGTGAAGATACAGAATAGAAGGCTTCGCCCTGAGTCTGGATGAGACTCTACTTGACGTGGAAGGCAAGCTTGGCGTTCGGATATGAAGATTCCTTTCGCTGTAAACCGACTCTATACAACCCTAGCGCCCTCCGGTGTCTATATAAACCGGAGGGTTTAGTACATAGGGGCAATCATAATCATACAAGCTAGACATCTAGGGTTTAGCCATTACGATCTCGAGGTAGATCAACTCTTGTAACCCCTATACTCATCACAGTCAATCAAGCAGGAAGTAGGGTATTACCTCCGTTAAGAGGGCTCGAACCTGGGTAAACATCGTGTCCCCCACCTCCTGTTACCTTCGATCCTTAGACGCACAATTCGGGACCCCCTACCCGAGATATGCCGGTTTTGACACCGACATTGGTGCTTTCATTGAGAGTTCCTCTATGCTGTGGACAGAAGGATTCGATGGCTTGTTCGATCATCTACAATGACGCTGTTTCGGGGGAGAACTCCCCCCGGCCAGATTTTTGTGTTCGGCGGCTTCGCGATGCGTGCCAACTCGATTGGCCACTTGGAGCAGATCGACAGCTACGCCCCTGGTCATCAGATCACTTTTGGAAATCTAAACTATGTCGTTGATATCCGTGGAGACTGGATCTACGAAGGGTTTGCGGCCCCAACTGCCGCTTCGGCCTTAGATCCGGAGCACACCACCAGGTCAGAAGATGGGAGTTTAGAGCCCACCGGACTGTCTGCAGTTATGGAATTTGTTATCGAAGATCCGAAGGGGATGGCGTCATTGGCAAACCCGAAGACAAAAACCGAGCTCCCCTTGTCGCTAAGGTGCCGGACTCTCCCTCGGACTCTAAATCTGAACTCTCGAGGTCCGCGTCGAGCGGGCGCGGCCAGGAGGCTCTCGCCCCGGCCAGCCCCGCGGACCCTTGCTTTTCTGTCCAAACCTCACTCCTAAGCGAGGCTCTGGACCTAATGCGACCACTCGCCATTATGGAAGAAACGCTTTTGAATTGTGCTCAGCCCAGACTAGGGGCTGAGAGCGGGGAATTTTACATGCCACCCACCACCCACTTCATAGCCACCGTCGAAGATCTAACCGACACGCTGGACTACGCCTCCGAAGACATCGACGGTATGGACGACGATGCCAGAGACGAACAAGGCCAAGACCCTCCGTTTACCGGATGATGGACGGCCACCTCCACATACGACGTGTACATGGTGGACACAACCAAAGAGGATGGCAACGATGGCAAGGAGGATCCGGTTGAGGACAAGCCTGCCGAAGCCCCTCTAATGCGTCGACGTCAGCAACGTCGCTCAAAATCGCGTCGCGACAAAGACGGTAATACCGACACCGAAGACAATAACACTCCGGAGAATGCTGAAGACCTTGAAGCCCCCTGTAGAGCCAACATCCGAACAAGATGATTGGGAGGATGGGCAAGTAAACCCCGACGATCCTATCGAGAACGAGGGCTTGGAGGACAGTAACTACCTACCGATCTCCGAAGAGGATGTGAGCCTCAGCAACGAAGATTTCATCGTGCCGGAGGAACTCGTCGAACAAGAGCGCTTTAAGCACCGGTTAATCGCCACCGCAAGAAGCCTGAAAAAGAAGTAGCAGCAGCTTCAAGCTGATCAGGACTTACTCAATGACAGGTGGTCTAACATCCTGGCAGCCGAGGAATACGGCCTCAAACGCCCAACAAAGAGCTACCAGAAGCGCAAGCTGCAACCCCAATTCGACGATCAGGCCCTGGAGCCCATACCGCCAACGCGTGACGCTGCTCAAAGACCTGCTCGACCACCACGTGGCCGGTACAGAGCGGTAACTCAAGCCAAACACTAGCCCGCACCACTTCGCCGTAAAGGCAAGGGAACAGTGGCTCCAGAATACACCTACGACCTACGAAAGGACCTGGACAATATAGCCGGTCGGACCAGATCAATCTATGGATCAAGGGGGCATGCCCCAGCGCAAGAAGACGACCATCAGGCCTGGCATGACAAGCATAACCTCACTCGGGCCAAAAACCACATATGGACTTCATTCGAACTGCGTCGTGACGTGGCCTGATACAGAGGCGCTGCACACCCCCTATGCTTCACCGATGAGGTAATGGAGCACCAGTTCCCAGAAGGGTTTAAACCCATGAACATTGAATCATACGACGGTACAACAGATCCTGCAGTATGGATTGAAGATTTTCTTCTCCACATTCACATGGCTTGCGGTGACTATCTACATGCCATCAAATATCTCCCCCTAAAACTTAAGGGACCAGCACGTCACTGGTTAAACAGCCTCCCAAAAAATTCTATTGGCAGTTGGGAAGACTTGGAAGATGCCTTTAGAGACAACTTCCAAGGTACCTATGTACGGCCCTCGGACGATGATGACCTCAGTCACATAATCCAGTAACCCGAAGAGTTAGCCCAGAAACTCTGGACAAGGTTCCTAATTAAAAACAACCAAATTGTCGACTATCCGGACGTCGAAGCCCTCGCAGCCTTTAAACACAATGTCCGCGATGAATGACTTGCCAGACACCTTGGCCAAGAAAAGCCGAAGTCCATGGCAGCCCTTACGGCACTAATGACCCGCTTTTGCGCGGGAGAAGATAGCTGGCTAGCCCACAAAAGCAATAGCACCAGCGACCTCGGCACCTCTGAAGCCAGGGACGACAATGGCAAGCCACGACGCAACAAGCACAAGCGTCGAATCAATAACGAAAGTACCGAGGACATGGCGGTCAACACCGGCTTCAGTGGCTCTAAATCCGGTCAATAGAAGAAGCCATTCAAGGGAAACAGAGATGGTCCATCTAGTTTGGACAGAATACTCGATCGGCCTTTCCAGATTCACGGCACCCCCGATAAGCCCGCCAATCATACCAACAGAAACTGTTGGGTCTTTAAACAGGCCGGCAAGCTCAACACCGAACACAAAGGGAAAGGGCCACCCAACAAGGACGACGACGAAGAGCCTCGCCCACCTAACACAGGGGGACAGAAGAAATCCCCCCCCCCCCCAAGGTCAAAATGGTGAATATGATATATTTCACACATATCCCTTAGCGGGAGCGCAAGTGCACATTAAGGGATGTCTACGCCTTAGAGCCGGTGGCCCCAAAATTCAACCCATGGTCGGCTTGTCCGATCAGCTTCGATCGAAAGGACCACCCAACCAGTATCCGTCATGGAGGTTCGGCAGCTCTAGTCCTCGATTCAATCATCGATAGATTCCAGCTTACGCGAGTCCTTATGGACGGCGGCAGCAGTCTCAACCTGCTCTATCAGGACACTGTTCGAAAAATGGGCATTGATCCGTCAAGAATCAAGCCCACTAAAACTACCTTTAAAGGAGTAATACCTGGTGTAGAGGTACGCTGCACGGGCTCAATAACACTGGAAGTCTTCCTCGGTTCGCTAGACAACTTCCAAAGCGAGGACTTGATCTTCGATATCGTCCCCTTCCGCAGTGGCTATCACGCACTGCTCGGACAAACCGCTTTTACCCATTTTAACGCAGTCTCGCACTACGCTTATCTAAAGCTCAAGATGCCTGGACCACGTGGCATCATAACAGTCAATGGAAACACGGAACGCTCCCTCCAAACTGATGAGCACACCGCGGCTCTCGTGGCCGAAATACAGAGCGGCCCTACCAAGCCGCACACCTTATCGGCCATCAAGCCGTCGGACATTGTTAAAAAAGTCCGGTCTGTCCCGCTTGCTGACAGCTCGGTAATTCCAGAGCTAGACTAGCAGTTTTGCCTCCGTCGATCACCACACACACCTGCGAAATTCATACCACGTGTGCATAACTATGCACTCAAAATACCTTGGGCATCAGCGGAGGCACAATACGGAGAGGTCTATAGTACTGTTCGACCCTATATGACCCTCCCCTGTTCTTTCGGTTATTTCTTCTTTTTTACCACATGCGCATTAAAACCTATCTATCCTACAGACTTACAAGGACTCTCTTCGAGCCCGGTTTCGTACAGATAGCCGAAGACAATTCCTCTCAAGGAATCTCTCTCTCCAAGGCAAAAGCGGCGCAGACGTGCGGCAGGATATCCAAAGGATTTTGTAGACCAAACATTATTCAAGGACTTGTATAGAGCCTTTCCCCTTATTCTTAGACCCCCGGCATATAAAATGGCCTTGATGATTATGGTGCCCTCTGTAAAATCATGTTTTGACATAATAATCAGATTCTAGTGAAGACAATTTTTATTCGGTATCAACTTCATTCATAAACCGTATTGCGTCTCCTTAGTTGTTTCACTCACACATCTCGGCAAAAATTGCCAGGGGATCTATGTGGCCACACATGTGTTGCCAAAAAAGCCCGAATAGCTTTATAGCACACTTCAGCGTCCCAAACTTGGCATTATATGCATTGGCTCTATCGGATTTCGGGTTCCGGCAAAACCCTTAAGGTTCGAACGCTGGGGTGCGCACGAAGATCTCTCCCTCCCCCTAGCTCACTCACTCACCACGATCTCAAAGCTTAGCACATCGAACTCGAAGAACAGGGGACACAAGAGTTTATACTGGTTCGGGCCACCGATGTGGTGTAATACCCTACTCCAGTGTGGTGTGGTGGCTTGCCTTGTAGGCTGGTGATGAACTAGTACCAGAGAAGAACAACCTCCTGAGGAGAGGTGTTCTTGAGCTCGGTGAGCTTGTGTGGTTGAGGATGATCTGAATGATCCGTCCTTGGCTAAGGTGGTGGCTAGTCCTATTTATAGACGCCCGGGTCCTCTCCCCAAATGTTAGGCGGGAAGGGATCCCACAACGGCCAATTTGAAGGGGACCGCTAGTACAAGCTATCCTGACAAAAGGTGGTCTTCGCCTGCCAACGGCTCTGGTGGTGACGCCGTTGTGTGCTCCACGATGATCTTCGTCCTGCCGTCCTGCTGGTCTTGGTCTCGTTGCATCGATATGGAAACCTTTGCCTGATGCCTCGGGACTCCTCGCCTGCGCTTGCCCATTTAGCACCAAAGAGGCAACGGGTACTCTACGCCCGCTGGCGCCCGCCTGGCCTTGGTCGTCATGGCTCACGTCACGGGAACCTCACGAGGTGCCCCTCGCCTTGATCTCTCCGCTCCTCGCGAGCCAACCTAGTGAGGCCGCCCCTGAGGTGGTCTTGTGTCGTCCGCCTCGCGAGGCTCGGCCCCTCGTGAAGGTCTTAAGTGTTTGCTGGTGAAGATGGGTCGTACCAAGCCGCTAGAGGAGCCACGCCATGGGCCGCAGGCAGGCAAGTCTGGGGACCCCCGTTCCCAGAACGCCGACAGTAGCCCCCGGGCCCAAGGCGCGCTTGGACTTGGCTTCGAGGCGAAGCCAAAGGGCAAGTGCGGAGCGCCGCGGGCCCCAACTGCCTGCGGCCTTGATTGACGCGTGGCGACTGATGGGACATGAGCATCTCCGCTTCCCCACGCTACCTTGGCAACTGCCCGGCTGACAAAAGGCTGGCGCGCGCTGCGCTGCCTTCATTGTTTTCCTTCGTCTTGCTCCAGATCCCCTTTCTTGCTCCTCGCTTCCAATGGACCCCAGATCCGCCCAAATCCTCCTTCGAGCCTGCCGCCAATGGCGCCCAACAAAGCTCGGGGTGCTCCTCCGCCTTCCTGGTACGAGCCGGCGCTTAGTGTGCCGAGCGTCTTGGAGAAGAACCTTGCCGCCATGCTCCTGATGATGGCGGAGGGCGATGAGAAGAGTAAGACCGCGCTCCGGGATGGCCCCACCGAGCTAGAGGCCGCAGGCAGCACCTTCTACCCCTTATTCATGCGCAGCATCATCGCGGGGTTGGTTCCCCCTTCTCTGATTTCTTCTATTCCGTCCTCAGGCATTATAAGATTCACGCCCTCCATCTTCATCCCAACTCCATCCCGCTCTTGTCGATCTTTGCCTTCTATTGCGAGCCGTATGGCAGAGTGATGCTGTCTGTGGCACTACTGCGCCACTTCTCCCTCCTCCGGATCAAGGAAGGCCACTGCTCGGGGTGCGTCAACTTCGTCGCAGACAACAAGACCAACGCGATCTCGAAGGGCGGGAAGAAGGCCGAGGGCTTCAGGAGCAAGTGGGTCCTGATGGACGGCAAGTGCTCCCACCCCCGGCTGGTGCTGCCGACGGAGATGCCCGTGTCCGACGACGAGAGGCTCCGCGCGAAGCTCACCGACCCTCGGGCGGAGTTGGTGCTGGAGAGGATGATTGCCGACCTGAACCCTACTGTCTCAAGGGCGGCAAAGCTGACGGGAGCCATGATCGTCAAGGAGTTCATGGTTCAGCGCGTGGCTCCCCTCCAGGTGCGCGCGCCCCCTGTAGAAGCTCGGGGATGGCCTCCACCTGCGTCCGGAGGCCCTGTCTGACGAGTTGCTGGGCACGGCCCTCCGCTCCTTGGTTGGGGATGACCAGGGGTACCCGCCGGATAGCTTCGTTGCCTTGTACCGTCGCTCGGATGGGGCAAAGATTGCTGCCACCATGCCTGTCTTCGATAGGCGTGGTCTTGTGCCGCCGGCACCCTCTGGGGCCCCGGTGGCGAAGGTTCCGGTGGTGGTGTCCTCTGACGAGGAGGAGCAGGACTTGGCGACCACCCTGGAAGGGTCTAGGGAGACCTCCCCTCTGCGCAAGGCTGATCTTCTTCACGCCTTGCCCGCCGACGCCGACGCCGACGACCACTCGGCGAAGGAAGTCCCGCCTCCTGCTGGGGTTACCACGAGGTCCAGGGTCTCCCCCTTAGGGAAGCCGACGTCTGGCGTCCCGATGAAGAGTAGATCATCGCTGATCTCTCGAGGTGACGCCCCTGCTTCACCACCGCAGCCTCGCAGACTCCTGGGGACCGCGCGTCTGCGCCACAGGCCGTGAGGCCCCTAAGCTTCACACTTCTGAAGAGGCACCGGGACTACACCGCCGTGGACCAGTGAGTTTCCGGCCCTGACCTTGCCCTTGTTCCTGCTCCTATCGCGGCTTCCTAATGCTTCCTCATTGATCTTCTAGGCCAACGTCATCGTCGAAGAAGAAGAAGAAGGAAAGGGCGGCCACACCCTCGGGGGCCCAGCAGCCTGGCACGGCCGCACCTCCTCCGGCACAAAAGGGAGGCGATGGCGCCCGCACTTCTCCCACCCGGTTGTCTTCACGAGGCCCAGAGGAGCGCCCCTAGGAGAGGGCGACCGCCAAGGCCTCGCCAATTCCTGAGGTGCTCGTCCCCTGCCCACTGGCCGATGCCCCACAGGCTCTGGAATTCCTGGCCTCTTCTTCTACCGCCACCAGCCTGCAGGTCTTGGCGACGATGCTGCCTCCTTCTTCCGCCTCACCATCAGTTCGCAATCCTTTTGCCTCGCCTGACGTCCTGGAGCATGCTCTTTCTGCGCTGACCCTGCTGCGGGAGGATCTTCAAGGCCCCAACTATCGCCTGGTGGTCGGGCGCCTGGAGCTGATCTCTGGCTGGCTCTACTCCGATGCGTCCGTCTGGGCGGTGCCGATCCAGGCCGCAGCGGCCTCTGAGAAGGACAAGAAGGCCGTCGCCCAAGCCGGGGCTACCTGCGAGGTGGCGCTGAAGGACGCCGGGGCAATCCAGATCGTTGCCGGTCGCTAGAGGCCGAGCTGGAGACCATGCGCAACGAGCGTGCGGCTGAGACTCGAGGCCGCCAGGCGGAGGAGGAGAAGATGAAGGCCCGAGAGGACGCCATCAGGGATCGCGACACCGAGCTGGAGCAATTGGCGAAGGCGGAGGCCACGGAGCGCAGCTGGCTAGAGAAGCTGGAGCAGGAGATGAAGGCAGAGAGGGCCCAGCTAGAAGCCAAAGCAAAGGTCCTGGCTGAGGACCGCATGGCGTTCAAGTACCTTGAGGAGAAGTCTCGCGTGGCGCTGCAGGAACTCTACGAGAAGGGCTTGGAGGAGCCGCTAGCGACAGATGAAGAGGGCCCCACCTAGCTGCTCCCTCATCTGGTCGTGGTGCTTGAGGGCGTCGTGGACGGGATGGGCCCCTTGGTGGAGGAGGAAGCCCGCGCACTCACCTCGGCTGCACTGACGCGCATCTTCAGCCACCTCCATCTTCACGATCCTTACACCGACCTTGACAAGCTGCTCGAGCCCGTGGACGACGAGCACTGCACAGCTGCTGCCGAAGCCGTGAAGAGCCAGGTGGAGGCCTTGCTGAAGAAGTTCAGCGCCTTCGACCCTGCGCCCTCAAATGGTGGTGCTGCTGAACCTGCAATTCCGGCAGGCGGCGGAGGTGAGGGCAACGTCGCTGTGGGAGGGGCATCCCTCGCAAGTGACGGCCGCGTCTAGGGATGACGAGATTGTCGGATCTCGGGTTCCGGAAAAATCCTTAAGGTTCGAACTCTGGGCTGTGCGCGAAGATCTCTCCCTCACAGATCACGCCCTGACACGCTTGGCAATCTCTAGGCTAGCTCGATGAACTCGCAACACAAGGGACACAAGATTTATACTGCTTCGTGCCACCGTTGTGGTGTAATACCCTACTCCAGTGTGTGGTGGTGGATTGCCTGTTGGGCTGAGGATGAAAGTACAAGGAGAAGAACAGCCTCCTGAGGAGAGGTGTTCTTGTGCTTGGTGAACTTGTGTGGGTGAGGATTGCTCAAGATGAGATTGATCGATCCCAATGAGATCCATCCACTACTGGGGTGGCTAGTCCTATTTATAGAGGCCCTGGTCCTCTTCCCAAATATTGAGCGGGAAGGGATCCCACACGGCCAATTTGAAAGGGGACAACTAGTACAGCTTATCCAGACAAAAGTAGTCTTCACCTACAAAAGGTTCTGGTGGCGACGCCGCCTTGGGCTCCACGGTGACTTCCGTCTTGCCATCCTGTTGGTCTTGGTCTCATTGCACCGATAGGGAAACCTTTGCTCAACGCCTCGGTACTCCTCGCCTGCGCTTGCCCCCTTAGCACCCAAGGGGAAACAAGGACACTGTGCACGCTGGCGCCCGCCTGGCCTTGGTTGTCATGGCTCACGTCACGAGAACCTCGCGAGGTTTGCCTTGCCTTGATTTCTCCGCCCCTCGCGAGCCAGCCAGGTGAGGCCGCTCCCGAGGAGGTCTTATGTCGTCCGCCTCGCGAGGCTTGGCCCCTCGCGAGGGACTTGAAAGCTTGTTGGTGAAGATGGGCAGTACGGGTCCGCTAACAGAGCCACGCCGTGGGCCGCAGGCAGGCAAGTCTGGGGACCCCCGTTCCTAGAACGCCAACAGTAGACCCCCGGCCCAAGGCGCGCTCGGACTTGGCTTCAAGGCGAAGCCAAAGGGCAAGTGCGGAGCGCCACGGGCCCCAACAGCCTACGACCTTGGTTGATGCATGGCGGTTGATTGGACGTGGGCATCTCCTCTTCCCAACGCTGCCTCGGCAACTGCCCGACTTGACAAGTCGCTGCGACATGCAAGGAAAAACCATCATTACCTGTGATCGTGGGGGGCGCTGGTAGGCCTTCTCTTCTTATAAATGGGGAAGGGGGGGGGGGGAGGAGCCCCCATTGCCCATCTCTTCCCATTCCGCTCGCTTCTTCCCCCTTGCTCCATTGCTAGCAGAGACACGAATCGCGCCGTCGAAGAGGTTCTCCGCCGCAGAGAAGGGGAAGGCCCCTCGCGAAGGGCCCGGCTCTCCGATGCCCAAGCGTGGACGTGGCCATCCCCGCAAGCACACTGCGACCCCCGCCGCAGCACCCTGCGGCCACGGCGGTGCTGCTTCATGTGGCAGGGGTCGCTTCGATCGCGGCAGCCCTATTGATGAAGGGAGACGCGCCGTGGTCGCACGGCCTCCCGGGCCGCACTTCCACTCGGCAGAGGTGCTGACGGAGTTCGTCGTATGGTCGGAGGACCCGCCGGAATCGCTTCAGCTCCCGCTTCTTCGCCGACGGCTATCGGCGCAGGCCAGCGGGCTCGCTGCAGTGCGACGGCTGCTGCAGCAGAGCTTCCTGGGTCGTGGTTGAGGTCTTCGTCGCGGGCAACATAGCCCTGGCCCACGGCTGGCAGGCGTTTGCCCGCGCGCGCGGCCTGGGCAGGTGGTGCACCCTTCATTTCAAGTACGACGGCGATGCGACCCTCTACGTGAGGGTGTTTGGGGAAGATGGTCGCCGTGCCGGATGCTGCCCCGAGGTCAACGACGGCGATGAGGTGCTCGACCTTGGCGATGGTCGTGACGAGGATGAGTGCGAACCTGCCCTTGGCACCGACCGCGTCTCGTCCAGCTACGGCAGCTCTTCCCCGGTGACAGCTCCAGCAGCGGTGGTTACGACCAGCCGCCGCGCCCACTTCGAAGGTGGCAGCGGGTCGTCTCGTCGTCACGCCCCTGTGAAGCGCGAGGAGGGGTCTGGCTGAGCTCGGGTCAGCGCCAAGAGCCCGCCTTCACGGTCCACCACAGGGGCACGCGCCCCTTTTATCTTGTTCTTCCTTTCCTTCCTGTATTAAGAAAGAAACCAGTATGGGCCCCCGAAGGGGCGTGCAACGAACTATGATTTCCCAGTTATTATGCTATGTTCATCGTCCCTGTGCTGTGCCGCAACATCATTGTTTTATGTAAGGATAACTTAGCTTGACGTGCTTGGAGCAGTCTCCTCTCCATGAGGTGCTCGCTTCCTGGTGCCTGTCGAGCCCCCCTTGGCCTGGTAGGCGCTTAGAAACTGCAGAAAAAACTCATTAGGAGGCTTAACGTTTTCCCGAGCCTTGGTGGCAGGCGCCGCTGGCCTTGACCCTGGGCTTTGTATCATGGTGCCCGTGGGACACGAATTAGAAGAGGTGCGCCAGCTTGTGGGCTTGAACGAGGGTGCCTCGCAAAAAGCAGAAAAAGGGGAAAACACTCACGAGGGCACCTGTCCAGCCCCCTCGCGAGGAATACACGAGAGAGTACCAAAAACAGAAACCAAGGCAAAAGCCGACAGAACCACCAAGGGGCGAACCCGCAAAGAACTCCAGAAGCAAACTTCAATTAAAGAGGGGCGGGCTAACTACGGAAAGCAAATGAAAAGCCGCGTCCGACACTTAGTCTAGTCTTCATGTCTTCTCACCAGCGCGGAGCTAAGTGCTGCCACTTGGACGTGGGAGGGAGCCCCCGAGGCCCGAGGGCGGCACTCCTGAGACTCCGGGGCGTGTACAACCCCACTCATTATTACGTGAGAATGTCACGAGCGGAGACCTTCACAGGCACTGGGCCTTCTTCACAGACGCTGGGCCTTTCTTCATGGGTAGAACTTCCGGAGGTGTTGGATGTTCCAGGCGTGCTGGATGGGTACCCCGTCCTGTGTCTCCAGGCGCGTGGAGCCAGGCCTGGAGACATGGACGACCTTGAACGAGCCCTCCCACATGGGTGAGAGCTTATGCAGCCCTTCCCTGGAGAGGACCCGCCTCAGGACGAGGTCACCCACCTCGAGCGTGCTGGGGCGGATGTTGCGGCCATGGTACCACCGCAGCGCCTGCTGATACCTTGCCGCCCGCAGTGCAGCTTCGGGGCGGCGTTCCTCCCCCAGCACGAGGTCCATCCCCCATGTGGCGTCCTGCTGCGTTTCATCAAACGCCAGGACCCGTGCGGAGTGATGCTTGACCTCGTGAGGGAGGAACGCTTCTGCTCCGTAGACGAGGAAGAACGGGGTCTCGCCCGTCGGCTTGGCGGCGGTGGTGCCGATGGACCACAACGCGGACTGGAGCTCGTCGTACCAGCCCCTGCCGCAGGCCTCGAGCTTCTTCTTGAAGGTCCTGGTCTTGAGGCCCCTCAGGACCTCTGCGTTGGCGCGTTCGACCTGACCATTGCTCCTGGGGTGCGCCATCGAAGCGCAGCAGATCTGCGTTCCAAGGTTAGCACAATATGTCTTCAAGAGATTACTAGTGAACTGCGAGCCGTTATCAATGATGATGCGGTTGGGGACCCCGAAACGGCTCACGTGGCCCTTGATGAACTTGACCGCGGAGCCAGCTGGGATGGTGCGGACAGCTTCTACCTCCGCCCACTTGGTGAACTTGTCGATGGCGACGTAGAGGTAGCGGTAGCCCCCGGGTGCTCGAGGGAACGGGCCCAAGATATCCAGCCCCCAGACCGCGAACGACCATGTGAGTGGGATGGTCTGGAGGCCCTAAGCCGGCTGATAAACCTACTTGGCGTGGAACTGGCAGGCCTCGCAGGACCTCACCAACTCAGTCGCGTCGTTGAGTGCCGTGGGCCAGTAGAATCCGCTGCAAAACACCTTGCCGACGAGGGTCCGCGATGACGAGTGGTGCCCGCAGTCCCCGCCGTGTATGCCGGCCAGCAGCTCTCTTCCTTGCTCCCTGGAGATGCAACATAGGGAAACGTCATTTGGCCGCTTCCTGTATAACTCACAGTCCCGGATGCAGTATGTCGTGGCTTGTCGGGCCACAGGCTCCATATCCTCCTCATCTTCTGACAGCATCCCTTGCGTCAGGTATTCCTTGAATTCCTTGATCCAGCATCCCTCCTGAGGTTCGAGCGCCAAGAGCAAGCGCGCTCCCGAGGTCGGGCCGCCGGCCGGGGCTCCTGAAACAAGTGGTTGAGGGAGCTCCTCACGAAGCAGCGCTGTCTGTGAGAGCGGTGGCATTGCTGATGGCTTGAAGAGCCGCTCCTCAAAGACGCCAGGCTCTTGGGGTAGCCACTTGGATGCTCTTCTGACGACGTCGTCGGCTTCCTTGTTGGTGCCACGGGGCACATGATGTAACTCTAGACCCGAGACTGAGGGAAATACTTACGCTACTTTATTGCATCACCCTTTCCTCTTCAAGGGAAAACCAACGCAGTGCTCAGGAGGTATCAAGAAGGATATCTGGCGCCGTTGCCGGGGAGTCTACGCAAAAGTCAACATACCAAGTACCCATCACAAACTCTTATCTCCCGCATTACATTATTTGCCATTTGCCTCTAGTTTTCCTCTCCCCCACTTCACCCTTGCCGTTTTATTCGCCTTCTTCCCGTATGCCTTTTTGTTTGTGTTTCCGCGTGCCTTCTATTTGCTTGCATCTTTTCTTACTAAAAATCTATTGATATGGATCCACTTAAAGTGTTCTACTTGGATCACCTTCGATCCTTATGCGCTCGTGCTGAAACCCCAACTAGTCTAGTTGATGGGAAATCTTTAGATGAGCATGCTCATTTTGTGCGTCACCATTTGTCTGAAAAAGGGAAACTCTTATGGAATCAAATAAACAAATTGCTATGTTATGCTTGGAATCTTTGTGAAATTTGTGATATTACTTGTTGCTCTAAGAACCCTAAAAAACACCTTCCCTACCTATGTGAGTTTAATGAAAATGAAATCTTATCTTGTTATGCAAAGGGTGTTTATAGCTACTATGATATCGAACAAATTGCATAATTTGTTGCTTTTAAGGGTTCTTTTGAAGTTGCTTCTTTGATTGAAAAGTATGATATTACTCTTTACAAATCTGAAAATTTTGACATACTTGAATATTGCTATGAAAACTATGCTCATAATGTCTATGTCAAAGAATTTATTGAAAGAATGACCGTTGCTTCTAAAGGAAATAATGATATGCACTAATCTATAGATAATTATGATTCTGATGATTTGATTGAAATATCCCTTGATGAACATGATGCATGCTATCCTTGTGGCCATGATGCCAATATTTATGAAGATGAATTTGTTATAGTTCCTTACGTTAAACATGAGATCGTTGCTATTGCACCCATACTCGGTAGTTCCTTCGATAAAAAGCATGATTGCAATGATTTTACTATAAATTCTCTTGATGTCAATTGTGCTAATTATATGCAAAACCCTAAGCTTGGGGATGCTAGTTTTGCTATGTCTACTAGTTGTTGCAATGATCATGATTGGGGTGATTCTTCTTATGATCTTAAAATTTATTTAAGCCCCATGACGAATATGAGATTGATAATAGTGTTTGCAATAGTATTGAAAGTGATTTTGGAAGAGTGTCAACTTTAGATCCCACATATTTAGAGAATGTTCAATCTTATGAAATTTTTGATAAAAGTGGGTTTGGAGAGGTCATGACTTTAGTTAATGTTAATCCCACTAATTTGGAAGAGTGTCAACTTTGCATACATGTGGATCGTGTTAATAATATGTTTTGTGATAGCTATATTGTTGAATTTGCTTATGATCCTACATGTAATTATTATGAGAGAGAGGAAAATATGGTTGTAGAAATTTTCATGTTACCAAATTACCTCTCGTTATATTAAGATTGCTATTGTTTCTTTCCGCTTCCTTGCATATGCTAGTTTTTGCTTGCCTATAAGATTCCTATGCATAGGAAGTATGTTAGACTTATATGTGTTTGCCATGTGTTTCATGATGCTCTATTTGCGCTTCAATTTTTGTCTTTCTTGTGAGCATCGTTAGATTTATCAATGCCTAGCTAGGGGCGTTAAACAATAGCACTTGTTGGGAGGCAACCAAAATTTTATTTTTATTTTGTTTTTTTGCTTTTGTTTAGGAATAAATCTTTGATCTAGCCTCTTGTTAGATTTGTTTTTATGTTTTAATTAGTGGTTGTGCCAAGTTAAACCTATAGGATCTTCTTGGATGATAGTTATTTGATCTTGCTGAAAATTTCAGAAACTTTCTGTTCACGAAAACAATTATTAAAAATCACCGGAACGTGATAAATGTTGATTCCAATTGCTGCTGATCAATAAACAAATTGTCTAGGTCTTTCTATTTTGTCTGAATGTTTGGAGTTCCAGAAGTTTGCATTAGTTACAGATTACTACAGACTGTTCTGTTTTTGACAGATTCTGTTTTTGTGTGTTGTTTTCTTATTTTGATGAATTTGTGGCTAGTAAAATAGTTTATAAACCATAGAGAAGTTGGAATACAGTAGGTTATCACCGATATAAATAAATAATGATTTCATTAAAGTATCTTGAAGTGGTGTTTTATTTTTTTCCGCTAACGGAGCTCACGAGATTTTCTGTTAAGTTTTGTGTTGTGAAGTTTTCAAGTTTTGGGTAAAAGATTTGATGGATTATGGAACAAGGAGTGGCAAGAGCCTAAGCTTGGGGATGCCCATGGCACCCCAAGATAATCTAAGGACACCAAAAAGCCAAAGCTTGGGGATGCCCTGGAAGGCATCCCCTCTTTCGTCTACTTCCATCGGTAACTTTACTTGGAGCTATATTTTTATTCACCACATTATGTGTGTTTTGCTTGGAGTGTCATGTATGATTTGAGTCTTTGATTTTTAGTTTACCACAATCATCTTTGCTGTACACACCTTTTGAGAGACACACACATGATTCGGAATTTATTAGAATACTCTATACGCTTCGCTTATATCGTTTGGGCTATACAAATTTTGCTCTAGTGCTTCACTTATATCTTTTAGAGAACGGCAGTGGTTTTGTTTTATAGAAACTATTATTCTCTCATGCTTCACTTATATTATTTTGAGAGTCTTAAAGATCATGGTTATTTGCTTAAATAGGAAAATTAATCCTAATATGCTAAGTATTCAAGACTAGTAAAAACTTTCTTATAAGTGTGCTGAATACTAAGAGAAGTTTGATGCTTGATGATTGTTTTGAGATATGGAGGTAGTGATATTAAAGTTGTGCTAGTTGAGTAGCTGTGAAATTGAGAAATACTTGTGTTGAAGTTTGCAAGTCCCGTAGCATGCACGTATGGTAAACGTTATGTAACAAATTTGAAACATGAGGTGTTCTTTGATTGTCTTCCTTATGAGTGGCGGTCGGGGACGAGCGATGGTCTTTTCCTACCAATCTATCCCCCTAGGATCATGCGCGTAGTGCTTGGTTTTTGATTACTTGTAGATTTTTGCAATAAGTATGTGAGTTCTTTATGACTAATGTTGAGTCCATGGATTATACGCACTCTTACCCTTCCATCATTGCTAGCCTCTTTGGTACCGTGCATTGCCCTTTCTCACATTGAGAGTTGGTGCAAACTTCGCCGGTGCATCCAAACCCCATGATATGATATGCTCTGTCACACATAAACCTCCTTATATCTTCCTCAGAATAGCCACCATACCTACCTATTATGGCCTTTCCATAGCCATTCCGAGATATATTGCCATGCAACTTTCCACCGTTCCGTTTATCGTGACACGTTCATCATTGTCATATTGCTTTGCATGACACGTTCAACCTTTTTCTAGTATCGAGTTGTAATCATTGAGTTGTAAATAAATAGAAGTGTGATGATCATCATTCATAGAGCATTGTCCCAAAAAAAAGAAAAAAAAAGAAAAGAAAGGCCAAATAAAAAAAGGGAGGCCCAAAAAAATAATATAAAAGGGACAATGCTACTATCCTTTTTTTCACACTTGTGCTTCAAAGTAGCACCATGATTTTCATGATAGAGAGTCTCTTGTTTTGTCACTTTCATATACTAGTGGGAATTTTTCATTATAGAACTTGGATTGTATATTCCAACAATGGGCTTCCTCAAATGCCCTAGGTCTTCGTGAGCAAGCAAGTTGGATGCACACCCACTTAGTTTCTTTTGTTGAGCTTTCATGCATTTATAGCTCTAGTGCATCCGTTGCATGGCAATTTCTACTCCTTGCATTAACATCAATCGATGGGCATCTCCATAGCCCGTTGATTAGCCGCGTTGATGTGAGACTTTCTCCCTTCTTGTCTTCTCCACATAACCCCCATAATTCTATTCTATTCCACCCATAGTGCTATATCCATGGCTCACACTCATGTATTGCGTGAAGGTTGAAAAAGTATGAGGTTACTAAAGTATGAAACAATTACTTGGCTTGTCATCAAGGTTGTGCATGATGAGAGCATTCTTGTGTGACGAAAATGGAGCATGACTAAACTATATGATTTTGTAGGGATAAACTTTCTTTGGCCATGTTATTTTGAGAAGACATAATTGCTTAGTTAGTATGCTTGAAGTATTATTACTTTTATGTCAATATTAAACTTTTATCTTGAATCTTTCAGATCTGAATATTCATACCACAATTAAGAGGGTTACATTAAAAAATTATGCCAGATAGCATTCCGCATCAAAAATTCAGTTTTTATCATTTACCTACTCGAGGACGAGGAGGAATTAAGCTTGGGGATGCTTGATACGTCTCCAACGTATCTATAATTTTTGATTGCTTCATGCTATATTATATTCTGTTTTGGATGATTAATGGGCTTTGTTATACACTTCTATATTATTTTTCGGACTAACCTATTAACCGGAGGCCCAGCCCAAATTGCTGTTTTTTGCCTATTTCAGAGTTTCACAGAAAAAGAATATCAAACGGAGTCCAAACGAAATGAAACCTTTGGGAACGTGATTTTCGGAACAAACGTGATCCAGAGGACTTGGAGTCTACTTCAAGAAATCAACCAGGAGAGCACGAGGCAGGGGGCGCGCCCTCCACCCTCATGGGGCCCATGTTGCTCCACCGACGCATTTCTTCCTCCTATATATACCTCGCACTTCCCAAACCAATGTAAGCATCCACGAAAACCTAATTCCACCACCGCAACCTTCTCATGCCGTGAGATCCCATCTTGGGGCCTTTTCCAAATGTCCTCACGGAGGGGGCAATGATCACTAAGGGCTTCTACATCAACACCATAGCCTCTCCGATGATGTGTGAGTAGTTTACCTCTGACCTTCGGTCCATAGTTATTAGCTAGATGGCTTCTTCTCTTTTTGGATCTCAATACAAAGTTCTCCACGATTCTCGTGGAGATCTATTCGATGTAATCTTCTTTTGCGTGTGTTTGTTGAGACCGACGATCCGGATATTATATTTCCTTCCTTGTAACCGACTCCATAAACTCTAGCCCTCTCCGGTGTCTATATAAACCGGAGAGGTTGGTCCTTAGAAGGCCGATGACAATTACAATCATACCATCATAGGCTAGCTCTTAGGGTTTAGCCTCTACGATCTCGTGGTAGATCTACTCTTGTACTACCCATATCATCAATATTAATCAAGCAGGAAGTAGGGTTTTACCTCCATCGAGAGGGCCCGAACCAGGTAAACATCTCGTCCTTACGATCAGCCTTGACGCACAGATCGGGACCCCTTTACGCGAGATCCGCCGGTTTTGACAATCACATTGGTGCTTTCATTGAGAGTTCCTCTATGTCGCCGCTTATCGTGCTCGATGGCTCCTTCAACCACAATCAATCTACACGTCCTGGAAGTAGACTTTTTCCCCGAACAGATCTTCAGAATCGGCGGCTTAGCACTATGGCCAATTCGCACAGCCATCTGGAGTAGATCGACAGCACACCCTTAGCCACCGATCGGTGGTCGGAAACCTGAATCGCATGGCGACATCCGTGGAGACCGGATCTTCGACGGATTCGGCTATGCTAGAGCACTTTGACAGTAATAACGAACACGGCTTAGACTCGCGGTCGAACAAAGCTCGGGTGTCACCCGGTAGCCTCGGACTTAAACCGGAGCAGGCTGAAGCTTCCCAAGGGCGAGGTTGACCATTTCGGCCGTCGCGCACTCATCGGGCGGTAGAGACTAACACGGGCCTTACCCTTGGTGGCTCGTGAACCGGACGTTGGTTCCGTCCGCACACTCCCGATCCAGTCGAGCCAAAGGTTGGGCCAGAATGGAGTTCACCGCTGCGGATATCTTTCCAAAGCATTCGCTTCTTCATCACATGCTGAACTCATTAAAGTCTCTCTCCTTGTTAGGAGGCTCTTGGTCGAACTATGTCCGGCTCGAGTGGAAAGTAGGCGATGAAGGAATTCTTTGCCCACCCACCACCCACTTCATTGCCACGATCGATGATTTAACCGACGTAATTGACTTTGACTCCAAAGACATCGATGGTATGGACGACGATGCAGGAGAATCACAGGAGCCACCGCTCACTGGGCGGTGGATAGCCGCCTATCCCCATGACATACACATGGCGGACACTCCGAAGGGAAACAATGGCAATGAGGCAACGGAGGATAATCCCCCAGGGTGAAAAGCAAAGTATGGGCGTCTTCGGCGCCGCTCTGAGCCCCACCAGAGGAATACTGGCCCAGAAGTCGAAAACAATCCAGATGGCGCCGAAGATGAATATAACCCTAGTCGGCGTGCCATTCACAAGGCCGGACTAGCCACTGTGGGATACTTGGAGAGGGACAACTATACACCCCCCTCCGAGGACGAGGCAAGCCTCGGCAATGACGAATTCGGCGTGCCTGAAGATCCAGTGGAACAAGCTCGCTTCAAGCGACGGCTCATGGCCACGGCAAAGAGCCTGCAAAGGAAGCAACAACTGCTTAAGGCTGACCAAGATTCGCTGCTAGACAGATGGACCAAGGTCCTGGTCACTGAAAGATACATACCTGACCGCCCCGACAAAGGGCACACAGACAAAGGGCACACAGGGCACAACCAGCCACCCCAACCTAAGCAGGAGAACTCAAGGCACATGCCTCGACGTCAACACGCCACTACAGTCCAAAACAATACGAAGGACAAACGAAGAAGTATCATCAAGCCTCGGTGTACTAGTCATAAGCGTCAAAACAGGAAGGCTGGTGCTAATCCCAGCAACTCCCAGTCCGGTCAGCGGACAAAGAATAGCTCAGACCTATCCGGCCCGAGTCACACACTTGATCAACCATGTGAAATCCATGGTACCCCACGGAAGGACGGCAAAAGCATAGAGAATGCCGGATCTCAAAACAAAGCGCTGGTCGCTACGAAACCATGAAGGGAGGCATCCGTCAAAAGCCCCCCATAGCATAAAAGTACGGCCGATCACCCATGGCCGCATTAACAACATCAACTTAATTGCAGTACCTCCGAACATAGCAAACCGGGGGCCCCATAACAAATAAAACCCCCGCAGGTGTGAAACCACAAACAACATCTCCTAAAAGATGCTAGGGGCAAAGGCCAAGTCTTTCTGGCCCATCATTCTAAAGAGTTGTCTTCGGATCACCAAAAAAAAATACTTCGCCAAAGAATAAATCTTCGGCACCTTCCCACCATGCGGTAATTTCACCGTGATGCTAACGGAACGAACCACGCTGTTTAGATTCCACGGGTCAATCGCACGGCCGTAACACCGCCTCGGGAAGAAATCATACAACCGCTCGTGGTAGCGAGTCACGATGCCTATCAAAATTTTGATATGACAGCCAACCATCCGGACACCAATTGAGGAGTCCGCGCTACCCAAAGGTATAACGGTTGGGTTTACTGTGTACACGATCAGAGCCCTGACCAACCACAAGTGGACGCCGGCTACTCTCCGGTATTTGCCTTACAAACTAACTTTGACGCAGAATAGGATAGGTGACGTGAATCGCCAGACACACAAGGAGCCCCTCGCCGGTTTCAAACCGCGGATCTCGGTAGGGGGTCCCTAACCGCGCCTAGGCGGATGGTAACGGAGACAAGGGACATGATGTTTTTACCTGTGTTCGGGCCTCTCGATGGAGGTAAAACCCTACTCCTGCTTGATTAATATTGATGATATGGGTAGTACAAGAGTAGATCTACCACGAGATCGTAGAGGCTAAACCCCAGAAGCTAGCCTATGGTATGATTGTTGTTCGTTCTCACGGACTAAAACCTCCGGTTTATATAGGCACCAAGAGGGTTAGGGTTACACAGAAGTCGGTTACAATGGTAGGAGATCCACATATCTCGTATCGCCAAGCTTGCCTTCCACGCCAAGGAAAGTCCCATCCGGACACGGACGAAGTCTTCAATCTTGTATCTTCATAGTCCAAGAGTACGACCAAAGGTCATAGTCTGGCTATCCAGACACCCCTAATCCAGACTCCCTCAAGAGTCTCTCTAACCAGGCTTCAATGACGACAAGTCCGCGTAGATTGTCTTCGCGCGGCAAGGCGGGTTCTTCTCCAAACTCGCGTGTACCGTTGAATAGTGTCCCACTTCGTGAAATGTCGTGCTCCTTGGCTTCCACGCCCAATAATGGCCATCCTCACGTGTTGAACGTAATGCGAAAAATCCAGGGTATTTTACATTTACCCCCTAGCTAGCGCAAAATGAGCTGCCTATATAAGAGACTATGATCTAGATCCAATCACACCATCTTCCCTTCATGAAGCTTTCATCGAGCGCATCCGATGTAAATCCATTCGGTCATGGACAATCGACGCTGCTCCTCCTTCTTGCCCTCCCAGCCCTCACCGAGATTGGGAGAGATGTCCATCACGCACAAGCCCGAGCTAGTGACGCCCAAACCAAGGGATTTCTTCCCCAGCCTTCATGGTTCCGGTTCGAGCCGGACTCGCCACCTATAAGGGCGGAAAACAAGAGGAGAGTGTCCCCAATTCCCTCCCAAGGAGAGCGGTATGCCTTGTCCCTTATTTGATAAGAGGGCCTCGATATCCAATTCATCCGCTTTCTCCGGGCCTCCTGAGTTCTATGGCGGGCCAGCTTGCACAACCTTACGCCCTCCATTCTCGCATATCGCGGGCTTCGTGGCCCTTTGCAAGCTATTTTTGGGCATCGAGGCTCATTTCGCTACCAGGAAGAGGTTGTTCTGCCTCGCACTCGCTCGTGAGGGGTCGATATATCAAGTGGGCGGGTTTAACTATGGCGGATCGCCGACCGGATATCTATCCGAACCTCAAGAAGGCGCCCAAGACCGCCCTTCGAATGGTTTTATATAGAAGATGTCCTCGCCGACCCTCGCTCGATCGGCCTCCCGGAGTTCAAGAATGCTCCTTGAAGAACGCCTAAGCTGGCATCCACGGAGCCCTCAAATGGAAAATGATCGACGCCCTTACCCGATGAGCCGAATAAGGTTGTTGGCTCATTCCGGACTGACCATGATCGCGCCATGGCCACATGCATCATGCAGGGGTGCAGCCGCTTCCAAAGATAGAGGCCACCCCATGTTGATTTCAACGGGAGGACGATGCCACCCGCCATGGCCAGAGGGGCCGGATCGGTCGCCGATCCGATGAAGACCTTGTCTGCATTGTACAAGGGAGAAGAGGAGGAATTTCTTCATGGCTAAATCCACAGATGGATTTTCTATGAAAAATCCTCCAAGCTGGGTAAGCGACATTTCTTTTTGCCCATCCGATCCATATTCCCATAGTCAAGTATCTCATTTTGTGATTTCGACGCAGGAACCGCGCCAGTCAGAAGGATATAAACAGCCTGCTTCCACAACCCAAGATTCGAACGGTTCTCGATCCGCCTCCCAAGAGGATCCCATATATCGGTGGAGCTGATCGATGGGGTATTTCACCAACGGAGCATTGATAATGCCCTCGTTGCTATTACGGCCGACACCCCTAATACTTCCAGCTTTATGTAAGTAATCGAGACCGGAGCCCCAATACTTTGAGAATGATTCATCCGTGTTATTTTTATCACCGTGATACCAACGGTGTTTTGTGGGGAGCCCTTGAGGCGGAAGGCCGAGCCATGCGGCGCTAGCCAACAAGGGCTGCACGCCCAAAGAAAGCTAAAAGAAGTGCGTCCGATTGAAACATCGGCGAACGGTATGGCGGGTCACCTTATTCCCAGGTTTTATTCCGAAGGCATATTAAAGCTCGTGGCTCTTCAGAAAAAGAGCGCTTAGCCGGACTATATCCGGAGAGGTTGCCAATCGAAGCCCGCCAGCCTGTGCCCAAAGCCGTGCCCGTGCGAGGCTAATTATGAGGCATGCGCCTTGATGCTCCTCCGCTGCAGGATGCCGACAGATTGTCCGCCACCAACTCCGAGGTGGAGAGTGCCATGAATCACAAAGCGCCACCGTCAGACCCCGATTCTAAGTCACATCGACTCCAGCCGGTAACACCTCATATCACTTTTGCGCCTCACGCACGGTATTCCCACCGGTGTCGCTTACCATGGCCCGGACCGCTTATGCCTTTTGGCTCACGATATGATAGTGTCGCTAGCATCCATATGATAGAGAACCCGCCGACATGGCTAGTCGTGAAACCAAAGCGCACTAACCCATGGGGACAGGCATACATGAATCACATCGAGCATGTCGGTCATCACCATATGAATTGGCTGTAGCACTGGCTAACAGACTCCGATCCCGGCTGTAGCAAGCTAGGCAGGACTCAATATCACCGCATGACATTTCAAGGGATGTATATAGAACTAAGTGAAACACATGCCGCCACCAAGTGTCCAAAGCAGAGTGCTAGGCTAGCAGACTCCGTGAACTGGCTCAGAAGGACTACTATCGCCAGAAGCACTAGACTACATTTCCCCATATGAGAGGCTGCCAAGGATAAACAACTAGATTGTCTGATCCCACACATACCAAGCATTTCAAACATACACACAATATGCTCAATATGTAAATACAACATGGCATCACAACATAACTCTACGACTCAAATATTTATTCATTAGGCTCCGAGGAGCTAGATATTACAAACATGGATCTCATGACCCAACACTCAGAGCATACAAGTCAAAGCACAAGCGAAGCTTAACATGTCCGAGTACGTATATCTATAAATGAAAAAGGCTGAGAAGCCCGACTATCTACTGATCTCGCCGAGGGCACAAGATAGTAGCTGAGGTAACAAGCTAAACGTCAAGTCCAAGCGAATTACTAGCGAGACCGACGCCTCTCGCAAAAACATAAATAAGCAAACATGAGTACAAACGCATTCAGAAGACTTACATCGTAACTAACTACATATGCATCATTATCAACAAAGGGGTGGTGGAGTTTGACCGCAGCAAGCCAGCTTTGACTCGTGGCTATCCTGAACTACGATCGCAAGTAACTCTTTGAGGTGGCGCACGAGTCCACATATTCACCATATCAATACACCACTATGGATCCGATCCCGCCTCCCACGAGAACGCCATCCATAGCACTCACGCTTATCTTGGCGATTTTAGAGTATCCACTTTCACTTGTCTATGAACTGTTATAGGCAACCCAAAAGTCCTTCTCCATGACACGGCTATTCGAATAGATCATATTAACCCCGCAGGGTGTACTTCTTCACACGCGCTCACCACTTACCGCCGCTTACACGACATGTACTCAGCAACCTTCAAGCGGAAGCCCAACGGGTGTCGGCCACGCCTACCTAAACACTCAAGTCCCTAGTCCAGTGTTTATCGCCTATTCGGTTCCATCCAGGGAGTCCGCCGAGGTTTCCATACATCCCCGAACAATGTGTGCAGGGTTCCCGAGATACCAAACGGGCATTCGCACACACCGGCCACGGTGTATCTACCGCATCATAGCCCACCCTAGGGTCAGCGCCACGCACGGCCTCCAACACATATCCTACAAACACCGTAAACTAGTTGCAACTCCCGGATAGAGAACAAGGGTGTTTAAGAAGTCGAGAGGGTCCATTGGTTTGGCCCAATGCGTGGTAGTAACTGCTTCATGGATCACAAACACGTAACTCAGTTCCCGAGGACGGCTGCAATGAGACAACCCACCATGTACTCCTACATGGCCTCTCACCGCTACCTTTACCAAATCGTATTCACACACTTAGCTCCCAATAGTAGGACATGTTCACACACCATTCCAATTCATTCCCGGCGAATCGACCCGACTCAACTCTAAGCAAAGAGCAGTGCATGACAAACAAGCATGAATGAGTAGGCACAACATGGCTCAAACAACTCCTACTCATGCTAGTGGGTTTCATCTATTTACCGTGGAATGACAGTCATGCAGAGGATAAGGGGTTCAGCTACCGCAGCAAGTAATGTATAAATCGTTGTTGTCCTAATGCAGTAAAAGAGAGCAGGAGCGAGAGAGGGATTATATCGAATGAACAAGGGGTTTTGCTTGCCCGCACTTCAAGATAATATAGTTCTTCATCGGTGTCATCGAACAATCGCTCTGAACGCCGCTCATCGAGAGGGGACAAACACCGCAAACAAGAAAGAGCACAATCAATGCAATGCACAAACAAATGAATGTCATGTCATGTTAAGGAACTGAATTGACCTAATGCAGCAGAAGCTGTTAATTGAAGTGGAATTCAAACAAGGTTAAACTCCAACTCCAAATGCTAGTTCATAAATTACCCTAATCGTGATTCATCCTATTCAGTGAGATTAACTTGTTCAAATATGCATGATCATGGCATAAACAGATTGTTCATATTTTTCTGATCATTTTTCATATATAAATTATTTAATTTGGAGTTACGGTTGAATTTCTATGAATTTTAGATGTTTTAGCTATTTTCTGGAATTTCCTGAATTATTTAAATTCCAGAAAATCATTAATCATACAAGATTAAGGCCGTGGTGACGCCAAGAGTCAACAGGCTGTCCAGTCAACCGACCAGCAGGACCCGCTGGTCGGCCTCACAGTGACGGCTAGGGTCATCGACATGTGGGGCCATGTCAACAGTGACGTGGCCGGTCAAATCGACCAGGCCTACGGGTTTAGTTTGATCTAAACAAAACTAAAACAGGGTTAATTAGGAAGCGGGCCCATATGTTAGTGGGTGGTTCATTAGTTGGATCATTAGCACCAATTGCCGCCACATCATCACCACCGCGTAGACGCCGGCGACCAAATCAAGGGCGAGGCCGCCGGACTTTCGCCACGGGGCTCGGTTTGAAGGGCCACTTGCACCTACATGCTCCGGGAGGACGCGATCCAATGGAGCAAACAACGGAGGCGGGGTGGCCGGAGTCGATGGCGGCGAAGCCTGCTGCGGCCGCCGGAGTTCGGGCGTGGTGCGGCAGCTATGGTGTAGCGAGCAAGCGGCCGAGGCGCTAGTGGTGGCCTCACGGATGCGGTGAGTGCGATGGGCACTCAGCTCAGACCAAATGGTCACCAGAGCAGCACCGCGATTTAGCGCAGCGCAGCGGGCGCGTTGCTCGGGTCACAGTGAGATGGCGGCTATGGTATGCAAACGAAGCAAAGGAGAGGGGGGTTAGGGGTAGGAGCTCACGGCGGATGCGAGGAGAGGCTCATCGGGCTCATGGAGAGGCCGGAGCAGTCGGGTCGGCAATGGGGATCTCCGCGGCTGGAGGTTGAAGACGACGACGTGGAGACGCTGGGAAGTCCGGCTGTACAGCTCGACGAGGAGGGCGAGGGGTACTAGGCGGAGCTCTTGGGCACCTCGTGTATGCCGCCGGGATGGTGGTGTCCATGTGGTGGCGAAGGGGCGGCGACGGGGCGTTCGGGCGGAAAGAACAAAGGGGGAAAGCGTCGGGGAGAGGAGAGAGGCCGGGGGTCCAGAGCGGCGCCGAGGAGGCTTGAGGCGCCGCCGCTGTCCAAGGAAGGCAAGGGCCAGGAGCTGCGTGATGAAGCCTGCACGCTGGTGCTCACCTCTCCCGCCTCAAGAGAGGAAGTACTGATCGCCATGGGCCAAGATAAAGGTTGGGCCACTGTGTGGCTGGCCAATGGGCCACCACAGCAAGCTGTAATTTTTTTCTCTTTATTTAAGTTTCGCTTATTTTCTCGCAAGAAGTTTTGATTTAGTAAAATACTAATTCATTTTTAAAACTCCTAAGATAAATTGGGGGCATTATTTGGATTATTCCAAAAGTCCACAATTGAAACAAGAATTTTTGGAGCATTTAAAATATTTATAGAATTCAAAGGCCCCAACTCAAATACAATATGGGTTTATTCAAAAATCCACAAAATGGCCAACAATTATGCTCATCATTTTTGGCAGAGGTTTTCACCTTTATCAAAATCATGAACATTTTCACAGGGCATTTTGGGATCATTGAAAATGATTTTATTTGAACCTATTAGAATTCATTTGGTACTAGGGCTTGCATCAAACCCCCATTTCAAGTTTTTGAGAAAATTAAACATGATGACATGAATGCCTTAATGCAACTAATGACAAACAAATCTGGGCTGTGACACCGCCGGACAATTCTTCGTGACACATGTTTCTCCCAAGAGGCATTGAACGCCTTCAATTCGGGAGATGCAAGACTGCGTCAGCCAAGATGGTCTAGCCAGAGCCACTGAGCAGAGATAAAAGAAATGCGAGTGAGGAAATTTAATGCTTATATATGCCAAGAGTCTCCCGAGACTTGTAATAGTTAGAATAGCTGATTTAAGGATCATTTATTGTGCAGATCTTACATAAAATAATACCTAACTGTCCCCAGAGCTTGAAGAGTGCAAACCCAACTTGAGGTCAAGACAAGCCGCTGCATAGGAAGCCAAAGAGACCCCTCCGTAATATACGCTTAAAGGATAAGTATGTTGTGAAGTGCGGCGGTGTGTAACTGACAATAACATTGCAGATGGCGCCGGGTAGATCCGACAAGCAACATTTTGCGCCAAGTTAAAGGTCAAGGAGAACGTTTACGAAGGTGAGGTAGGAGAAAAATAATTCCAAGATGCCAACACCCAGCTGGGTGAGGAACTAAAAGATGTTCGTGCCCAAATTGCCCGACTCTGCTAAGGAGAATCGGCGGCCTCGACGCTGCATTTTTAGTAAGTGCTTAAATGAACTTTGAAAAAAGAGTTTGGCGAGGAAGTCGACTAACAGAGTTATGTCTCAGTAGGTATGCTCTTAGGGCGCCCCAGAGGAAATGCCCGGTTCTATGGGTGACCTTCTTCCCGAAGTTTATAACTGCATTTAACGAAGTTCGACAGTGATGAAAGGCATCCCCTGTGCCTTGTGGCTATCTGCCTCCCCGCCCAAGGCCTTGGGAGCTCTGCAGAGAGGCTCCAGGAGCGCGTGGTGCTTCCGATTATGGAAGATATCAGCCGCCATTCAAGGCGCCAGGAGGCCTCAGCCATCGTGAAGACACGGACACGAAGGATGACCCAAACCACATGGCCGAGGTCGGACTGTGGGGCCCAATGGGAAGGAGATCCCTGTGAGCTTAGTGTACGCCGTGTAGAATTGGCCGCAAGTATTCCCAACAGGATCAGAAACTAGACAGCCTGTTAGATGGCATTGAAGAGGAATACAATCACCAAATTGACTATGTAATTTAAGGTGACATGTAAAATGCCTTCTAGCCGGATTGTAGATCGCTTGTCATAGCGGACCTTTTCGCTTCAACCTCGGGACCCAGAGTCCGAGTGTGTTCCGAATACCTCGCGTTATATAAAAACCGGGCATGCGTGGAGACCAAAGCGAGGGGTCATTATTGCTTTATCGCATAAGTGCCCAACTAGTTATGTTATATTACATGGTTAGTAAGAAACATCTTCCAGGAGAATAGTTCCATTAGGGGTTCTTTCTCTAGGAGGCATGCCCTAAAGTGCATGTCCCGATCATAAAAAAGCGTAAAAACATCTGGGGGCAGATAAATAAATAGGTAAGAAATCTTCTTTAGTTCACCGACCAAATATTCTCTTAAGAACGCTTAGCTTTGGCTTCACCTAGTCTGAGGTACACATCCGATCCGACCCGGCAGTAATAATCGCAGAGGTGCTCCTTTACCACCTAGCCGAACAATCGGGAACGAGGGTAAGCACAGGAGCCAGGCAACCCAGCTTGGCCAAAACTTAAGTTATATCGATGCATATAATGGTGAATAAAAGGTACATGCGGAAGTGTGACACATGTATTGGGGATGAAGCCCTTATAAATAAGCTTCGTGAAAGAAGCCCCTGTGTACAATGAGCGTGAATAGCGCCAAGTGTAAAAGTAACAATGTGCTAACGAGCCTTCAAAGGCTGGAAAAAGGAGGAGAAGGAGAAAATAGAAGATAGCTAAAGTGTAAAATATGGACAGAGGAAGGAGACGAACTCAGAATCCGCGCTAGGCGAGAATCTTCGGAGACGGGCTATGCTCCATGGGTTCGCTCAAGTCGGTTATCCGATGCATCTCGCAGACGGTACGCTCCACCGGTCAGACTTGGTCGATGATAAAGGGACCTTCCCATTTGGGCTTGAGTTTTTCCTTTTCTTGTCCGCAGCGAGAACTAGCTCGCCAACATTGTAAGTTTTGGCCCGCATTTCTCGCTTTGATATCTTCGAGCCTGCTGTTGATAGAATGCGGAACGGGCTTTTGCCACGCCACGCCCTCCTCCAAGGCATCCAACTGTCCCGCCGATCGAGCTCGCTTTCTTTCTTCGCATATGCGCACGCCGAGGTGAGTCATGAATTATGTCGCAGGCGAACTGCTCTCGCGCCAGATACCATAAAGAATGGTGTGAATCCGGTCGTGCGATTCGGAGTGGTCCGCAGCCCCTAGAGTACGGAGTCAAGCTCCTCTACCTAGTGTGTGTTAGATTCCTCGAGGGACCGCACTAATCTGGGTTTGATGCCGCTCATAATTAGACCATTTGCTCGCTCGACTTGACCGTTAGTTTGAGGGTGATAGACTGAAGCGTAGTCGAGCTTGATGCCCATGTTTTTGCACCAGAGTTTGAGCCTCGCCACCGTAATGTTCGTGCTGCTATCGTGATGATGCTGTGGGGACACCGTAACGTGCACGCCCCGATATGAAGTCTATCACCGTCCGGATTCGCCGCCTTAACAGGCTTGGCCTCTATCCATTTGGTGAATTTATCCACCATGACCAGTAGGTATTTTTGCTTGTGGGTTCTGTCGTGGTTCTAAGTCTGACAGTAGAATGGGGGGTAAGTATGGAGAGGCAAGATACTAGCTATGGAGTAGTTGTGTACGCACGAAGTTTTACTTAATTCAGGCCCTTCTGGAGGAAGTAACAGCCCCACGCCCCGGAGCCCGGAGGCGGTCGACTGGATTGCATGCATATGAATTACAGGGTGCAACCCCTCACCGTGGAGGGGGGTGGCTTATATAGAGTGCGCCAGACCCCAGCCAGCCCACGAAGCGGAGGGTTACAGTAGATTAAGGCCAAAGCATCGATAACGCTTACATAAAGTGTCATCATGACCATAAAGACTACTTAATTATAGACCGCTTGGACTCAGAGCGTTCTTGAACTCTTGGTGGTCGAAAGGGTCTTCATGGTCGATTGTCTTGAGTCTGCCGAGTGAAACCCTACCAGTCGATCGAAGGCCGCTTTCTTCTAAAGATGTCCTTGGGGAGGGTACTTGGACAGGTTCATGACCCTACCCTAGGTACATGACTTCATCATTAGCCCCGAATGGATCGAGGTTCAACAAGGAAGGAGTTGATAATCTTTCCGACCTGTTTTTGTGTCATGAAAAGGCCTTACTCGATCAATGACTTTTAGTGATGGTGTCAACTTTTTTTCACCGCTTTGATCCATTCTTCACATCTGCCGAGTGAACTTTATAGACTTGAAGATCTCCGAGCGACGGATCGGAGGAAATCTGCCGTCTGACGAGTTGCTCGCTGTTAGCGGATTTAGCGGGATCCAAATTTCGGAAGCGCCAAGGGAGAAGGCTGCGTACGGATGGGATAAGGCAAGACGCCTCGATCTTCACGCCACCTTTTTCGCCACGTATCGCTGCGATTGTTGCGGATTTGATAGGATTGCCCGGCCTACCAATACCCACTGGAAGCGATTTCATATAAGGCGCCGGGGGGTCTTTGAACAAGGCGCCTCATATTCCCTCCCCGCCCTCGATTCATCTCGCCGCTACCATGACCTGCTTCAGCACTGCTGTTCGCTCTGCTTCGCTTTCGGTGACAATGGTGAAGGAAAAGACGGCGGCCTTGGAGCGGGCGAAGAAGGCGACGATTTAAGGCGAAGGGAGAGCGACCACCGGGCGGATCCTCATCGCGTCCAGCTCGCCGCAAGGTTGGGTCCAGGAGATTGATCCGCCGACCATCACCCAGAAGACCTTGACGACTGGCTAACGAGGGATTGATCCCCATGGGCCAGCAAGGCTTCCGGGACGGAGTGGCAGCCGCAGCCTCAGGAGGGTGAGTGTGTCCTCTTAGCCACCCATGTTGATCGCGATTTTCTACCGCCAATCTTTTCTTTTTCTGGTTTTCTGAACTTCTTTGGAGCACAACTCCATCACTTCACACCCAACTCCATTGCCTATCTCGCTGCTTCCGTGTCTTTGTGCGAAACTTCTTGGGTTGTCGGCCACACTGGGCCTATTCAAACACATATTCACTTGTCGCCACAGACGGTGAAAAGGCTAGTCCGAATGATGAAAGAACCCAAGTAATCCAGATGTGTGGGGTCTTGGGGTCCGGATGAGGGGTAAAGTGCCTTTCCGCCATGATTCTTCCTGATTAGTTAGAGGGTGGCAATGACCTGGTTCTATCGTTAAGACCAGCCGACGCTGTGGCAGCCGACTTGACTCCTCCTTTCTCCATGGATCGAGTGAACAAGCCGCCCTCTCTCAAGGTGCTTCCGGAGGAGAAGGTCCAAGTTAGATTGTTGATGGAGCGTAGTCCAGCTCATTCATGACGGAGTGACCAGCATGGATCTTCTCGGAGGTTTTCCTTCGACGACACATTCAGCCGCCCAATACCAAGGCCACCCGATGTGGATGTACTGCACCAAGACACCACCCGGTCCACCTGCAGGAGGTGGACGACGCCACATTGGAGAGGTGGATGACTGCCATCACAGGGAACAAGGATAACCCTCGTGGAGCTAGGAGGATCCCACCACTCGACCAATCTTACGAACTAGACAAGGTATGACCACTTATTTCCGACCGTGATCCTGTTGCATTCGCTCTGTTCCGCTGCGAACCGGCCGATTGACTTTCATCTTATTTTGCTATCTTCTAGGCCACCACTGAGATGTACTCGATGCCCAACGGGGCGCAAGAACAAGTCGAAGAAGAAGAAGGAAGCGGAGGCGAAATCCAGGAGGAATGGGAGTCCGAGGAAAACGACAGCTCTGATGAAGAGGAGGAGGAGGAGGAAGAGGAGGGAGACGTGGATCCTCCCCACTCGGAAAGGCGATCCAAGCGGATGCATGATCTGGCGGTCGAGCGCGGTAAGGCTATCGCTCATTGCTACGGTCGACGGTTTCGGACGACTTCTCCAAAGGTCGATCGAGAAACCGCCAAAGCAACCCCGAGCAACGCCATCAAAGCCGGCGAAGGCCTTGCCCAAGATGAGGATGGTCATTCCCACCATTTCCGTAATCAGCAGAACTTGTTTTTCCTCGCTTATCATGGGTGTACTTTTGGTCGACTCGCTTGATCGATCAATCGATTTCTGAAATCTGCAGTGCTGCCACCTCCCAGACCTCAGCTAAGCAACTAATATTAGAAATGGAAGATGCCGCCACCTCCAAGCTTGGTATAATCTCAGTTTCGCTTTACGGTCGATTGATTTCTGTTTTACCTTTGAGTCTTTCTTGTAGTTCCACCTCATGTCATTGATCTCTCGACGACTTATTTATGAAACACCGCCGAGGAAGAGGAAGGACAAAAAGGTGCTCACAAGGCTACTCAAGTTGTATCACCGAGACGCTGGTTCACGAGGAAGGCGACACCACTGGCTTCGTGTCCTTTGTCAGGCCGACGAAAGTGTCCAGCCTTCGTCGTCGATCGCTGACCCGCTTTTTTTTTTTGCCACACACCACGCCCCGAAGACCAAGTGAGTGCTGCTAAGGAGGCCATACGCCAGCAGGGATCATGATGGAGCAAGTGAAGGTGGTCCGGGAGGCCAGCCAGCGGCTTATGATGCAAGCTCAACTCTTCGTGAGCAATGTCCAAGTAAGTTGGTCGCTGCTTGTTCATAGGATATGCTACCTGAAATTTCTTTTGCTGAAGATTTATATTCAGATTCAGACACCCACCGGGCGGGTGTGTCGATTGAATTTTTGTACCGGTGGGGCACGCTGAGTGCACCCACCGGGTGTAGTCCCCGAGACTATGGTGGATCGCGGTAGTCGATTATAGTCTTTATACTTTGAACTTCTTCACTCGGTCTAGTCGGGCCATGTCGAATGGATCTTTGGAACCGGTGGGGGCACGCTGAGTGCACCCACTGGGTGTAGTCCCCGAGACGATGGTGGACTGTTGGCAGTCGATTATAGTCTAAGGAACTGTTTTTTTACACAGCTGACTGCTGACAGTTGGCTATGGTTTTAGGATCATAACCTTTTGCCTATTTTGGTCGATCGGTCAAACCGATTAGAAAAACCAGTGGGGCACGCTGAGTGCACCCACCGGATGAAGTCCCTAGACTATCGTCAATGTTTTGATTCGATCGTAGTCTTAGAAATGCTATGATTTTCCTTTAGTCACCTAAGTGACCTATCTTTGATGTTTTGTCAATTGACTCTTCAAGAGAAATCTTATGCAGCTCGTGGGCCCGCTATACCGAATTGGAAACAAACAGATAAAGCTCAACCTTGACTTGAAGCTTGCTTAGAGAACTTGCAATAAAGTAGAGATGAAGCAAAAGGTATGGCTAGTGAGAACTTGACGACTGCCTTTGTCTTTCTACCCATTCTCAACTCGGGCTTATTGTTATTTTGCGCATAAACCGAGGAGGCTCCAAGAAGAAAGACCATGACCTTGCAGGGTAATGTATATGCTTTGGAGAAAACAAAGCTCATGGAAGAGAAACTGGTCTCACCGGCAAACTCAAGAGGAGAATACCAGATCAAGGTTGTTTCTCGACGCGCCAACAAGGAGGTTAGCCGATCAAGAATGACAAAGTTGCCTGGACCGACAAGGTTGGCGAACTAGCGGCAAGAGGAATGATTTGAGGCTTATCCGGAGGGCTCGCAAAAAGTTATTCCTCATGCTCAAGGTAATCTTTTACCCGACCGCCTAGTTATCACCGATCGATCAATGAACTGTTAACTTGAGCCCGAGTTGCATTTACAGCACTCGTCGTAACTTCAAGAGGAGACCAAATGAGTGGAGACAAGCCTCGACCACATCAACTCTCCCGTGAAGGATGAAGCCGCTATGAACGTGTTCGACTAGAGTCTCGCATTGTCGGTGTGGTGGACTATCTCGCCGACCGAAAGCTGCGTGACGCTGGATTGACTCAACACTCGCCGCACTCAGATGCTTCGTAATGACCTCGAGTTTTAATGACTCGACTGAATGAGGTTCCAAGTCGAGTGCAAGAATGGAAAATTCTTCCGCCAAAAGCGGTGCTGATGTTGCTCGCTTTTGGTTCGTGCTCACTTCAAGGAGGCGCTGGAGGAAAAGTCTGGCGCCCATCAAAGTTTCCAATACCAAGAAGTATGATTTCCAATCTTTCATGGAGACTTTCATCGCCGCCACCCGGATTGCTGATGGGATCGACTTGACCAGTTTGTGGCTCCTTCCAGCCCTCCACCGAGGAGTAAAAACTTCTATGCTCTACCTTAAATTTGCCTCGAATGCCGAAAGTGGTTTTGTAACTCGATAAACTTTAGCAGTGCTTGAGGCCTGGTACTTCGCATCCTTAGGATGCTATCCTAACTTTACTTATCTTCGAAATATGTTTTTGTTTGCCTTCGATTGAACTTTGCTTTTACTCGGATTATGCTTCAATGCTTGAGATGCAGCTCGAGGTGGATCCAATGACTCACACTTTGTTGTTTTGCAAAGCAGGAGAAGGAAGCAAGTTAACTCTATACTCGCCGCCCTTGCGGATCGGGATGGAGCGATGTTGTAATTGTGGCGCAGTTCAAGGAGAAGGCAACAAGTGGACCTGCACTCATCGCCCTTATGGATCGTGATGGATTTCAGACTTAGGTGAGTAATGGACTGCAACTAAGCCCCTAGTGGGAGGTTTGCTCGCACTGCAGGATTTTTCAACTTAGGCGTAGCATCGGATCGTGCAGCTAAGCCCCGAGTGGGAGGTTTGCTTCCACTCAGAGGATTTTTCAATACTTAGGCGTAGTATCGATCTGCAAGAAGCCCCGAGTGGGAGGTTTGCTCTCCACTGGTAGGATTCTTCAATACTTAGGCGTAGCATCGACTGTAGCAAGCCCCGAGTGGGAGGTTTGCTTCCACTGTAGGATTCTTCAATACTTAGGCGTAGCACCGACTGCAGTTAAGCCCCCGAGTGGGAGGTTTGCTCTCCACTGTAGGATTTTTCAATACTTAGGCTAGCACCGATCAGTAGCTTAAGCCCCGAGTGGGAGGTTTATTCTCCACTCGGTAGGATTTTTCAATACTTAGGCGCAGTACTGACTGCAGCTAAGCCCCCGAGTGAGAGGTTTGCTCACCACTCGGTAGGATTTTTGATGGCTGAGCTCAAAGGAGAAGGTAGCAATGACCTGCACCTTGTCATCCTTGTGAAGCGACATTGTATTAAATACTTAGGCTAGTACTGGACTGCAGCTAAGCCCCCGAGCGGAGGCTGGCTCTCCACCTGTAGGATTTAAACACTTAGGCGTAGTACTGGACTGCAGCTAAGCCCCCGAGTGGGAAGCTGGCTCACCACTGCAGGATTTAAAACACTTAGGCGAGTACTTGACTGCAGTTAAGCCCCGAGTGGGAGGCTGGCTCTCACTGGTAGGATTTTTCAGATACTTAGGCTAAACGGATTCGTAGCTTAAGCCCCGAGTGGGAGGCTGGCCTCACCTTGTAGGATTTTCAGATACTTAGGCAAAACGGATTCAAGTAGTTAAGCCCCCGAGTGGGAGGCTGGCCTCCACTGCAGGGATTTTTTTACAAACTTAGGCTAAACAGGTTTATGCTAAGCCACCCACTGGGGAAATTTCTTATGTAAACAAAAAGTAATAACAATCATCGGGAAAATTATAACATTCTTGTCTTTGATAAACAAACTACAGAGGTACTTTTATTACATCTCACCTTAGTGAGTTCTTATGTAAAGGGGCGGAGCAGCCCGCATTCCAGTGCTCGAAGCTCATCGATCCGGCGCTCGACGCTGTAAAGATGGTAAGCTCCATTGTGGAGAACTCGTGACGATAAAGGACCTTCCCAAGCGGGAGCGAGCTTGTGTGGTTTCTGTTGATCCACCGAGGACCAGATCCCTTCTTGAAAGGCTCGGCTCTTCACATTTCTAGCGCTGGAATCGACGCAAGTCCTCGCCGATAGATGGTCGAGCTTAATCAGGCCATCTCTCCTCCTCTTCAAGGAGGTCAACTGCATCTTGCCGGGCTTGCTCCGCTCAGCTTCAGAGTAGAGTTCACTCAAGATTGAAGCAGGTCACTCGCGAACTGCTTCAGCTCCATAGACCATAAAGAATGGAGTTCTCCCAATGACCGATTAGGAGTGGTCCTCAATCCCCAAAGAACTAACGGAAGTTCTTCAACCCACGCCCCTGCTGCATGCTTGAGATCACGATTAGTCGAGGTTTCAGTCCTTTGAGAATTAGACCATTTGCTCGCTCGCTTGTCCATTCGACCGGGGTGAGCGATCAAGCATAGTCGACTGCAGCCCCGAGAGGCTAAAAGGCTTTGAACTTGTCGGAATCGAAATTTGACCCATTGTCAGTGATGATGCTATGCAGAACTCCATATTTGAATATCAACTCTCTGATGAAGGTTCTTGATAGATTTAGCTTCGATCCACTTTGTGAATTTGTCGACTTCAACAAGCAAATGAGTGAAACCACTCCTGCCAGTTCTCAGTGGTCCAATCATATCCAACCCCCAAACAGCGAAAGGCCAGACAAGGGGAATGGTCTTCAATGCTGAGGCGGGTTTGTGTGACATATTGGAGTAGAACTGACATCCTTCACACTTGTCGACTATTTCCTTTGCCATTTCATTTGCCTTTGGCCAGTAAAATCCCGCTCGGTATGCTTTAGCCACGATGGTCCGAGAGGACGCATGGTGACCATAGGTCCCCGAGTGGATATCATCAAGAATTATCTGACCTTCTTCTGGCGTTATGCACTTCTGGCTGACTTTAGTCACGCTTTCTCTGAATAACTGTCCCTTGATCACAGTAAAGGCCTTGGATCGGCGGACGATCTGTCTTGCCTCTTCTTCGTTCTCCGGGAGCTCTTTCCTCAGGATATACGCTGATGTACGGTACTGTCCACCGGAGTGATGACCACGACTTCCATGATCAGGTCGACCACCATCGGGACCTCAACTTCACCGGATCAAGGCACTTTTTGGCTGTGGAGCTTCTTCAAAGAAAGGATCCTCTTGAATCGACGGCAGCGGATGTGCTCCAAAACACATCACCGGGAATGGCTTCCTCTTGACCCTATTTTCGCCAAATCATCAAGAGCTTGATTTTTCACCGGGTATATGATGGAGCTCTAACCCTCAAACTTCTTCTCTAGCTTCCTCACAGCATTACAAAGAGCTACCATGGCTGGACTTCGACGCCCCACTCCTTCATCACCGATTAACCACCAGATCTGAGTCGCCATAGACCATGAGGCGACGGACGCCGAAAGTGAAATGGCCATACGCAACCCATACGACAGTGCTTCAGATTCTCGCTTCATTGTTGGAAGAATCAAAGTGAATCGAGCACATATCTGAGCTTATCTCCTTGGGGGGGAAACCAATACTACCCAAAGACCTAAAATCATTTAGCATCTTGGAACCATCAAAGAACATAGTCCAAAGGTTCGAGTGAACTTGAGTCGGTAATCGTTGTTCAATCCACTCGCGATGAAATCTGCTATTGCTTGGGACTTGATGGCTTTTGCCTCAAACTTGATATCAAGGGGAAAAGTTCAATCGCCCATTTCGCCACTCTCGACCAGTTGCGCTCACAGTGTAATCTCGATAATGGGGCGTCGCTGACGACTATAATGGAATGATCAGAGAAGTAATGAGCAACCTTCTTTGCGGTCATATAAATCCCATACACAAGCTTCTGATAATGAGGGTATCTTTACTTTGACGGGATTAACACTTCAGAAAGATAATATACTAGGCGCTGAACTTTGAAGGCCTTTCCTTCCTCTTCCCGCTTGACCGTAAGTACTGTACTGACGACTTGTCCTGTGGCTGCAATGTAAAGCAGCAACGGCTCCTTGCTGATTGGGGCAGCAAGCACCGGCTGGGTGGAGAGAAGAGCTTTGAGCTCTGCAAACGCTGCACCAGCTTCAGGAGTCCACTTGAACTTGTTTGACTTCTTCATCAGTCGGTAAAGAGGCAATGCCGTTTCACCGAGGCGAGAGATGAATCGACTTAAAGCGGCCAAGCATCCAGTAAGCTTCTGGACATTGTGCACACGCATTGTATGCTTTCATTCGAGTATAGTGCCAACTTTTTCTGGTTGGCATCGATTCCTCGCTCGTAAACGAAAAATCGAGTAACTTTCCACCAGAACTCCGAATGTGCACTTTGATGAATTAAGCTTGATATCATACCTCCCGAGATTGGCAAATGTTTCAGCAAGGTCACCAACAGGTCGGAACCTTTCCGTGATTTCACCACAATGTCATCCATGTATGCTTCCACATTCCGACTGATTTGAGTGAGTAAACACTTCAATCATCCTCATGAACGGGGTTCGCATTCTTGAGGCCGAATGGCATGGTGACATAACAAGCACCCGAATGGAGTGATGAAAGCTGTTTTGATCTCGCCGGTCCATACAGCACGGATCTGATGGTACCCGGAATATGCGCCTAAAAAAGGCAACCGCCACATCCCGCAATGAGTCGACTATTTGGTCGATGCGGGAGAGGAATGATCTTTCGGCAGGCCCGATTGATATGTTTGAAGTCGATGCACATGCGCAGTGAATTGTCCTTCTTAGTGACCATGACAACATTGGCGCAGCCATTGGGAGTGGTAAATTTCTGATAAACTCTGCTGCTAAGAGCCGAGCCACCTCCTCGCTTATGGCCTTTCTCTTCGGACGGCGGACCGTCAAGATGTTCTTGACAGGTTTGACTTTTGAGTCGACTCGCAGACGATGCTCACCAGTTCCCTGAACACCCGCATGTCAAAGAGGCTTTCATGCAAAGATGTCCCGTTCTCATGGAGGAACCGATGAGCGCTTCTTCCTATTTGGAGTCGAGTGTTGTTGAGATGTGAGTCGGAGCAGCATTGGGATCACTGGATGAATGTGAACCTGCTTCGCCTCATCGACGACTGAAATGCCGACCAGAGCGGGCTTCTTGGCTCACAACAAATCACTCGGGTCTGCAGTCTTCTGATATTCTTGCAATTCTACCACTGCCATCTGAGCATCAGCAATCTTAGAGCCTTTCTGGAAACACTCTTCCGCTTTCTTCCGATTGCAAGTGACAGTGATCACACCCTTGGGGCCGGGCATCTTCAGTTTAAGGTACACATAACATGGTCGAGCCATGAAACGGGCATACGCCGGCCTTCCCAGAATAGCGTGATAAGCGCTCTGGAAATCCACGACCTCAAAGGTCAACTTTTCTTTGCGGAAATTCTTCGAGTCACCAAAAACCACATCAAGAGCAATTTGACCGAGTGACTCAGCCTTCTTTCCAGGAATGACTCCGTGGAAACTCATGTTACTGGTGCTGAGTCTGGACATCGGAATGCACATCCCTTTCAACGCCTCTCGCATACAAGATGTTCAGTGCCATCGCCACCATCCATCAAAATTTGGTCACCGAGTGCCTTCGACGATCGGATCGACCACTCAACGCTGTTTCCTGTGGGTGGCAATGTGTGTCGGATGATCGACTGGTCGAATGTGATGGCGGTCCGGGACCATTTCAGATAATTAAGGCCACCGAGCGACCATGTTCACTTCTCGGTTGAAAACTTTCAATCGACTTTTGCTTTAAACGTCAGCAAAAATCATCAGGGTGGAATTGACCTGGGGGTATCCACCATCACCATCTTCCTTGTCCTCAACTTTGTCCGACTCCTTTTCCTTATCCTTGGGCTGCTTCCCTTGGAACTGCTGAATCAAGAGCCGACACTGTCGAGTGGTATGCTTCGAGTAAATGAGTTTACCCTCTTCATCTTTCTTCGTGTGAATGTGACATGGAAAATCCAACATATCATTCCCATCTTGGTCTTTCACCTTCTTGGGGTTCCACGGACCCTTGGGTTTCCCCTTGAACTTTCTTGGGGTCACAGCCAAGGCTTCTCCGGGAGCGGCTGGCTCGGCTTTGCGCTTCTGCTTCCAACTGGAGTTCCCTCCGCCGGCTTCATTAGCGGCTGACTTGTACTTACCACTCCTTTAGTCACTCGGAAGTGACCTGTCTTTGATGTTTTGTCGATTGACTCTTCACAGAAATCTTACGAGCTCGTGGCCCGCTATACCGAATTGGAGAACAAACAGATCCAGCTCAACCTTGACTTGAAGCTTGCTCAGGAGAACTTGCAAAAGGCGAGAGATGAATTAAAAGGTATGGCTGGTGAGAACTTGACGACTGTCTTTGTCTTTCTACCCATTCTCAACTCTGGGCTTATTGTTATTTTGCACACAAACTAGAGGAGGCTCTGAAGAAGAAAGACCACGACCTTGCAGAGGCACAGAAGGCGGCGTTGGAGAAAACAAAGCTCGTGGAAGAGAAACTGGTCTCAGTCGGCAAACTCGAAGAGGAGAATACCAGCGTGAAGGCTGCTCTCGACGCGGCTAACAAGGAGGTTAGCCGACTGAAGAATGACAAAGTTGCCCGACCGACAAGGTGGCGAATCAAGGGAAGAGGAATGATCCGAGGCTTATCCGGGAGAGCTTGCCAAAAGTTATTCCTCATGCTCAAGGTAATCTTTTACCCGATCGCCTAGTTATCACCGATCGATCAATGAACTGTTAACTTGAGCCCAAGTTTCATTTATGTAATTCGCCGAATCAAGAGGAGACCAAATGAGTGGAGACAAGCTCGACCCCATCAACTCTCCCGTGAAGGATGAAGTCATTATGAACGTGTTCGATCGAGTCTCGTGATTGCGGTGTGGTGGACTATCTCGCCGATCGAAAGCTGCGGTGACGCTGAATCGACTCAACACCGCCGCACTGTGACGCTTTAATGACCTCGAGTCTTTAATGACTCGATCAATGAGGTTCCAAGTCAAGTGCAAGAATGGAAAAGTGTTCCGCCAAGTGCGGTGCTGATGTTGCTCGCTCTCGTTCGCTTCATCGCAAGGAGGCGCTGGAGGAAAACGGATTCAAGAGTTAAGCCCCGAGTGGGAGGCTGGCTCTCCACTCTGCAGGATTTTTTTACAAACTTAGGCGAAACAGGTTTGCGGCCCGCTGCTCTAGGCTCGAGGCTCATCGATCCATGCTCGACGTTGTAAAGATGGTAAGCTCCATTGTGGAGAACTCGTGATGATGAAGGGACCTTCCCTAGTGGGAGCGAGCTTGTGTGGTTTCGTGATCCACTCTGAGGACCAGATCCCCTTCTTGAAAGGCTCGGCTCTTCACATTTCTAGCGTGGAATCGACGCAAGTCCTGCTGATAGATGGTCGAGCAGATCAGGGCCATCTCTCTCTCCTCTTCAAGGAGGTCGACCGCATCTTGCCGGGCTTGCTCCGCTTTTAGCTTCGTAATAGAGTTCGACTCAAGCGAGTGAAGGTGTCACCGGCAACTGCTTCAGCCCATAGACCATAAAGAATGGAGTTCTCCCAATGACCGATTAGGAGTGGTCCTCAATCCCCAAAGAACCGACGGAAGTTCTTGAACCCACGCCTCCGCTGCATGCTTGAGATCATGCATCACCGAGGTTTCAGTCCTTTGAGAATTAGACCATTCGCCTGCTCGCTTGTCCATTCGACCGGGGTGAGCGATCAAGCATAGTCGACTCGTGTGCCCTGAGAGGCGCAAAAGGCTTTGAACTTGTCGGAATTGAAATTCGACCCATTGTCAGTGATGATGCTGTGCAGAACTCCATATCTGAATATCAACTCTCTGATGAAACTGACAGCAGTGCACGCATCAAGGTTCTTGATAGATTTAGCTTCGATCCACTTTGTGAATTTGTCGACTTCAACAAGCAAATGAGTGAAACCACTCCTGCCAGTTCTCAGTGGTCCAATCATATCTAACCCCCAAACAGCGAAAGGCCGCATAAGGGAATGGTCTTCACCGCCGAGGCGGTTTGTGTGACATATTGAGTAGAACCGACATCCTTCACACTTGTCGACTATTTCCTTTGCCATTTCATTTGCTTTGGCCAAGAAAATCCCGCCGGTATGCTTTTAACCACGATGGTCCGAGAGGACGCGGCAGACCCCTGTGTCCCCGAGTGGATATCATCAAGAATTATCTCGACCTTCCTATGGCGTTATGCACTTCGGCTGACTCCACCACGCTTTCTCCGAATAATCTGCCCCTTGATCACAAGAAGGCCTTGGATCGGCGACGATCTGTCTTGCCTCTTCTTCGCTTCTCCGGGAGCTCTTTCCTCGATATACGCGATGTACGTGGACTGTCCAATGGGAGTGATGACCACAACTTCCATGATCAGGTCGGCCATCGCTGGACCTCAACTCACCGGATCGCTGGCACTTTTTGGCTGTGGAGCTTCTTCAAAGAAAGGATCCTCTTGAATCGACGGCTTATGGATGTGCTCCAAAAACACATCACCGGGAATGGCTTCTCTCTGGACCCTATTTTCGCCAAATCATCAAGAGCTTGATTTTTCACGGGTATATGATGGAGCTCTAACCCTCAAACGCCTTCTCTAGCTTCCTCACTACATTACAAGAGCCAGCCATGGCTGGACTTCGACGCCCCACTCCTTCATCACCTGATTAACACCAGATCTGAGTCGCCATAGACCATGAGGCGACGGACGCCGAGTGAAATGGCCATACGCAACCCATACAACAAAGGCTTCAGATTCTGCTTCATTGTTGGAAGAATCAAAGTGAACTCGAGCACATATCCGAGCTTATCTCCTCGGGGAAACCAATACTACCCCAAGACCGAACCATTCAGCATCTTGGAACAATCAAAGAACATAGTCCAAAGGCTCGAGTGAACTTAAGTCGGTAATCGTTGTTCAATCCACTGGCGATGAAATCTGCTATTGCTTGGGACTTGATGGCTTTTTGCCTCAAACTTGATATCAAGGGAAGAAGTTCAATTGCCCATTTCGCCACTCGACCAGCTATGCCTCTGTTGTGTAGAATTTAATATTGGGGCGTCACGACGACCGTAATGGAATGATCGAGAAGTAATGAGCAACCTTCTTCGCGTCATATAAATCCCATACACAAGCTTCGATAATGAGGGTATCTTTCCTTTGACGGGTTAACACTTCGTAAAGATAATATACGGGCGCTGAACTTTGAAGGCCTTTCCTTCCTCTTCCCGCCGACCGTAGTACTGTATCGACGACTTGTCCTGCGGGCTGCAATGTAAAGCAGCAACGGCTCCTTGCTGATTGGGGCAGCAAGCACCGCTGGGTGGAGAGAAGAGCTTTGAGCTCGCAAACGCTGCATCGCCTTCAGAGTCCACTGAACTTGTCCGACTTCATCATCACCGGTAAAGAGGCAATGCCTTTTCACCGAGGCGAGAGATGAATCGACTTAAAGCGCCAAGCTTCCAAGAAGCTTCGACATCGCACATGCACAGGCATTTCATTCGGAGTATAGTGCCAACTTTTTCTCGGTTGGCATCGATTCCTCGCTCGTAAACGAAAACCGAGTAACTTTCCGCCAGAACTCTAAATGTCCACTTTGATGGATTGCTTGATATCATACCTCCCGAGATTGGCAATGTTTCAGCTAGGTCACCAACAGTCGGAACCTTCCGTGACTTGACCACAATGTCATCCATGTATGCTTCCACATTCCGACCGATTTGAGTGAGTAAACACTTCAATCATCCTCATGAACGGGTTCGCATTCTTGAGGCTGAATGGCATGGTGACATAATGTACAATCCAATGGAGTGATGAAAGCTGTTTTGATCTCGCCTGGTCCATACAGACGGATCTGATGGTACCCGGAATATGCGTCTAAAAAACACAACCGCTCACATCCCGCAGTCGAGTCGACTATTTGGTCGATGCGAGGGAGAGGAAAATGATCTTTCGGGCAGGCCCGATTGATATGTTTCAAGTCGATGCACATGCGCAGTGAATTATCCTTCTTAGGGACCATAACAACATTGGCGAGCCACTCGGAGTGGTAAATTTCTCGGATAAACTCTGCTGCTAAGAACCGAGCGACCTCCTCGCCTATGGCCTTTCTCTTCTGGACGGCGGACCGTCGAAGATGTTCTTTGACAGGTTTGACTTTTGAGTCGACTCGCAGACGATGCTCAGCCAGTTCCCTGGGAACACCTGGCATGTTAGCAGGCTTCCATGCAAAGATGTCCCAGTTCTCACGGAGGAACCGGATGAGAGCTTCTTCCTATTTGGAGTCGAGTGTTGTTGAGATGTGAGTCGGAGCAGCATTGGGATCAGTCGGATGAATGTGAACCTGCTTCGTCTCACCGGACGGCTGAAATGCCGACTCCATAGCGGGCTTCTTGGCTCGCAACAAATCACTCGGGTCTGCAGTCTTATGATATTCTTGCAATTCTACCACTGCCATCTGAGCATCAGCAATCTTAGAGCCTTTCGAAACACTCTTCCGCTTTCTTCCGATTGCCGCGATGTGATCACACCCTTGGGGCCGGGCATCTTCAGCTTTAAGGTACACATAACATGGTCGAGCCATGAACGGGCATACGCCAAATTCTTCCTGTAATAGCGTGATAAGCGCCTGAAATCCATGACCTCAAAGGTCAACTTTTCTTTGCGGAAATTCTTCGAATCACCAAAAACCACATCAAGAGAAATTTGACCGAGTGACTCAGCCTTCTTTCGAGGAATGACTGCGTGGAAACTCATGCTACTGGTGCTGAGTCTGGACATCGGAATGCCCATCCCTTTCAACGTCTCTGCATACAAGATGTTAAGGCCACTGCCACCATCCATCAAAACTTTGGTCACTCGAGTGCCTTCGACGAATCGGATCGACCACTCAACGCTTGCCTCCTGTGGGTGGCAATGTGTCTGATGATCGGACTGGTCGAATGTGATGGCGGTCCGGGACCATTTCAGATAATTGGGCGCCACCGAGCGACCATGTTCACTTCGTTGAAAACTTTCAATCGACTTTTGCTTTAAACGCCAAAAAATCATCGTGGTGGAATTGACCTGGGGTATCCACCATCACCATCTTCCTTGTCCTCAACTTTGTCCGACTCCTTTCCTTATCCTTGGGCTGCTTCCTTGAACTGCTGAATCAAGAGCCGACATCGCCGAGTGGTATGCTTCGGCAAATGAGTTTACCTCTTCATCTTCTCGTGAATGTGACATGGCAAATCCAAGACATCATTCCCATCTTGGTCTTTCACCTTCTTGGGGTTCCACTGACCCTTGGTTTCGCCATGAACTTTCCCCGGGTCACAGCCAAGGCTTCTCCAGAGCGGCCGGGTTCGCTTTGCGCTTCGCTTCCGACCGAGTTCCTCCGCCGCTTCATTAGCGGTTGACTTGTACTTAACACTCCAGAGCCGATCCTCTTCTTCACCATTAGCGCATTTGGTGGCAATCTCCATCATCCGACTCAGTGGTCTTATCTCCCGTCCGACCAATTTAAAACTCAACTCCTCGTTTTGACACCTTCCTTGAAAGCACAGATCGCTCGGTGATCGTATTACATTCTCAATCGTGGTGGTGCAAGGTAATCCATCTCTCGATGTAATCTCTCAAAGTTTCATTCGACCATCGTGACACACGATCGCAGCTCACAACCTCGCTGGTCGCTTGTAAGTACCTTTAAATGTCCCGACAAACACTGGGCAAGATTTCCCAAGTGTAAATACTGCACTGGTGCTAACTGATTCAACCATGCTCCCGCCGAACCCTCCAACATAAGGGGCAAATGTTTCATAGCTACCTCATCGCTGTGCCCGCTAACTGGACAGCCACTCTGGTAGTCCTCAAGCCAAGTGTCGCTTGGACTTACCGTGAACTTATCGACTCGAGTCGCCAACCTGAAGTTGGGAGGAATAATCGCGGCTCGATGGCCCTGCTAAAACACTCGCCCGAGACATGAACTCGCCCCTGGAGGGAACATCTCTATCATGGCCTTCTCGGTGAGCTCGCTCGCCGACCAAGCCTTGAACGATAATGGATCTCGTGATCAAAGCCTCGCTCGGGGTCGATCGAACCTTCGCCCAACACCGCGGTCGGGCGCTCACATCTTGTTGCCGAGGAGCGATGATCCACCCCTTGGGAGGGGTGGGCACTGACGCCGATCATTGCGATCGAATCGGTGCTCATACGGCTCGCGGTTCTGGTATCGATCATCACGCAGCCTCCACGCTCCTCATGCTCGGGGCGATCTTGGACTATGGGCTGATCGATCAATTCGCAGCGACGGATCTGCCGTGAATCCTGTTCCGCGGATCGTGATACGACTGAATTTTGATCTCCTGCTGCCCGGAGTAAATCTCGATCTGTTGTAAACCTCTACCCGCCCCGACTAGGAAGGTTGAATCGATTCGCTATACGCCTGCAGCTGCTAAATTCTGAATCGGAGTTCGATATACCTGAGTTGGTTGTGGAAAGAGCCGACGCCGACCGGATTCTCGAACCCATGGTCGCGGCGCTGCCGAGAACTCGCTGGAGGTTCTCCGCCGAAAGCGCCGCCAGGCTGGACAAGCGCCGCATCCTCCAAGGCACGAGCCTCGAGGGTTTCTCCAACGATAGGAGTGTGAAGCGATCCATGTTTCGCTTGGCGGTTCCTCCTCTGCAGCCAAGTGAGGGGCTCGGGTTGGTACTCTTCGTGAGCTTACGCCGGATCGCTTCCACCATCGCCTGCTTGGCGGGGGAATCCAGGAGGACTGCGAGTCCGTCGACCATCGTAACCTCTGCTGCCGGATCGCTGCTATCGCACTTTGGATGCAGTTCGCGGAGCCACCGATGATCGAATAACAGGCCAGAGAGATTCGCGGGCTCAATGCCGCAACTTGGGAGTGGCCGATCATGAGCCACCGCATGCCTCACCCATCGCTGAAGCCTCGATCGACCGTGAGCGCTTATGCCGGCAGAGATCGGGAGTGAGGACGGCACAAGAACCGACCCATACTGGGTCGACGGTTGCCGCAGAGGACGCCGCCATGGACGACGCTGAAGTGCGCTGCCTCGCATGGACGGGAGCGCGCGCAACGCCGAGAGGAGCCTCCTCCGCCAAGCGGAGTCGCCGGGCGATGAACGTGAGCGCACCGAGACGGATCTCGCGCCTCACCAAAACTCCACCAAACCATGATGTAGGAGATCGAAGAATCCCAACTTCTCCAACAAATCGCTAGAACACCGCCCCACGATGGGCGCCAACCGTCGTGGTTCTAAGTCCGACAAAGAGAATGGGGGTAAGTATGGAGAGGCAAGATACTAGCTATGGAGAAGTTGTGTACGCATGAGTTTTACGAAGTTCAGCCCTTCTCTGAGGAAGTAAAGCCCCACGCCCCTGGAGCCCGAGGCGGTCGATCAATTATATGCATATGAATTACAGGTGCAACCCCCACGTGTGGAGGGGGTGGCTTATATAGAGTGCGCCAGACCCCAGCCAGCCCAATGAGCGGATGGTTACAGTACATTAAGGCCAAAGCATCGGTAACGCCTTACATAAAGTGTCATCATGACCATAAAGACTACTTAATTATAGACCGTTTGGACTCAGAGCAGTTCTTGAACTCCTGGTGGTCGAGTGGGTCTTCATGGTCGAGTGTCTTTGAGTCTGTCGAGTGAAACCCTACCAGGTCGACTGGAAGGCCGTTTCTTCTAAAGATGTCCTTGGGGAGGGTACCTTGGACAGGTTCATGACCCTACCCTAGGTACATGACTTCATCAGGTTCCCCCTTTAAGGGGTCCAACCATGTCAAGCCCCCAGACCGCGAAGGGCCAGGTGATGGGTTTAGTTTTGAGGGCGGTGGGTGGCATGTGGCTTTGATTAGCAAAGAGCTGGAAGCATCCGACGCATCGTTGGACTAAGTCCCGAGATTTGCCCGGGCCGTCGGCCAATAAAACTCTGTACGAAAGGCCTTGCCTACAAGGGCCCGGCTGGCAAGGTGGTGCCCGCCGAGTCCGCATGAATTTCAGCCGAAGATTCCGCCTTCCTCTTCGGAGATACACCTTGAAGGACTCCGTTGTGCTTTTCTTATAAAGCTCTCCCTCATGGACCTTATAGGCTTTAGATCGCCGCACCATGCAGCGGGCCTCGCTTTTGGTCCTCGGAAGTTCCTGCCTAGTTAGGTAGGCTAGAATGGTTCTGTCCACGGGCAATGACTACCATTATTACGTAATGAGGGTGTTATTTCGCAAGCGTAACCACCAACCGTGTCGATGTTCGGTGGGCAGCGGTTGGGTCCGGGTTGTTATTTCCGACTCTCCTCCCATAATACGGATGGCTTGAACAGCCTCTAGGAAGATGTTGGGGGGCGGTATCGCTTTTTATACCGATGCGCGCTAACACGCTCCGCTGCCTCGTTGTTATCCCGGCTATATGGTGAAATTCGAGCCCCTCAAACCGAGCTGACATTTTAGGACGGCATTGCGATAAGCTGCCATTTTTGGATCCTTGGCATCAAAGTTCCATTTATTTGGGATATAGCGAGGTTCAATCCTCACAAGCAACTCTAGGCGTTGAATGCCCATGGAGACTGCCATCCGGAGACCATGTAGAAGGGCCTCAGATTCGGCGCGTTGTTGGAGTTCAGATACATTATCTCGAGTACGATTGAATCAGATTTCCGTTGGGGACGCTGAACGACGCCAGCTCCTGTGCCAGCCAACATTTTGGAGCCGCCAAGTGCATTATCCGGGCTTGAATATGCGCCGCATTTTTAGGGAGTTCGGCCGTCCATTCGCCGATGAAGTCGCCAAAACTTGCGATTTAATAGATCGCCGTGGCTTATAGGTTATGTCGAACGGAGGAGCTCAATGGCCCATTTGGCAATCCGCCCGTCGCACAGGCGTTGTTTATAATGTCGTTAAGAGGTACTTCGAGGCTATCAAGTATCGAACACTCTTGAAAGTAGTGTCGCAGCTTCCGGATGCTATAAACACCGCGATGCTATCTTTTGATAATGCGGTACCGTGACTTGCATGGAGTTAGGACAATGGACACGTAGTAAACTGGTTTTTGAAGGGGGAACTTGTGTCCGTCCATTTTTCGGTCGACAACGAGCACCGCGCTTACAACTTGATGAGTTGTCGCGATATATAATAGCATTGGTTCGCCCATGTTGGGCGCGCCAGACCGGGTTTGTTGCCAATATGGCTTTTATTTCTTCGAGTCCGCCATGGCATGCATCCGTGCACTCAAAGTGTTCAAAAGGCCGAGGAGGCGATAAAGGGTCATGCCTTTTCTCCCAAACGGAGATAAAGCGCTTAGAGCCGCCATGCATCCAAATAATTTTTGTATTTGTTTGAGGTCTTTGGGATATCCAATTGTGACAGAGCTCGGATCTTGGCTGGGTTTGCTTCAATTCTCTACCAGATACAATGAAGCTTCCAAGAGCTTTCCGCTAGTACGCCTAAAACGATTTTTCCGGTTGAGCTTGATGTCATATGTTCGGAGATTATCGAATGTGAGCCTCAAGTCGCCTACTAGAGTTTCGACATGCTTGCTTTTGATGACCACATCGCTTCACGATGCCTCCACTGCTTTGCCGAGCTGGTTTGCCGTGACATGTCCTAATCATGCGCTGATATGTTGCGCCGGGCGCTTTTGAGCCTCAAGAGCATTGTGTTGAAGCAGAATGGGCCAGAGTGGAGTGATGAATGCCGCTATGGCTTGGTCAGGCTCGCCATTTTAATTTGGTGGTAGCCGGAGTATGCGCCGAGGAAGCACAATGAATCGTGGTCCTGTGGTAGCGCCGATAATTTGATCGATGCGGGGAGGGGAAGGGATCCTTTGGGCAAGCCTTGTTGAGGTCCTTGAGATCGACGATAGGCGCCAGATTTGTCCTTCTTTGGTACCATCACCAGTGTTTGCTAGCCATCCGGATGTTTTATATCTCCGATGAATCCGCCCAATAGTTTGGCTAGCTCCTTCCCATGGCATGTCTCTTGGGTTCGAGAAACGCTAAAGAGCCTGTTTGACTGGCTTGAACTTTTTAGGATGTTTAGGCTGTGCTCGCCACCCGCGCGGATTCCTCGCATGTCTCGAAGTGTTGGGGAACGAGTAATTTCAAAAATTTCCTACGATCACGCAAGATCATGGTGATGCATAGCAACGAGATGAGAGTGTTGTCTACGCACTCGTGAGACCAGCAACGGAAGCGTTGACGCAACGAGAGGAAGTAGTCGATTTCTTCCCGATCCAACCGATCCAAGTACCGAACGACGGCACCTCCGAGTTCTGCACACGCTCAGCTCGATGACGCCCCTCAACTCCGATCCAGCCGAGTGTTGAGGGAGAGTTTCACAGACGACGGCGCAGTGACGATGATGATGTTCCACCGCGCAGGCTTCGCTTAAGCTCCGCAACGGTATATTCGAGGTGTAGTTTGGTGGAAGGGGCACCGCACACGCTAAGGAACGATCTCAATGATCAACTTGTGTGTCATGGGTGCCCCTGCCCTCAGATATAAAGGAGGGAAGGGAGGGCTGGCCGCCAAGGAGAGGTGCGCCAGGGTGTCCTACTCCTACTAGGAGTAGGATTCCCCCAAATCCTAGTCCAACTAGGTTTCCCAAGGGAAGGAGAGAGAGAGGGCGCCTCTCTCCTAGTCCTAATAGGACTAGGAAGGGGAAGGTGCGCCAGCACTATGGCCCCCTTTCTTTCCCACTAAGGCCCATCAAGGCCCATTGACTTCTCGGGGTTCCGTAATTCCTCTGCATCTCAAAATTCCCAATTTCACCCGGAGTGATTCCGAGTCCAAACATAGGCTTCCAATATATCAATCTTTATGTCTCGACCATTTCGAGACTCCTCGTCATGTCCGTGATCTCATCCGGACTCAACAACCTTCGTACATCAATATCATATAAACTCATAATAACTGCCATCAAACGTTGCGCAAGGATTCTACGGGTTCGAGAACTATGTAGACATGACCGAGACACCTCTCCGTCAATAACCAATAGCGGACCTGGATGCCCATATTGGTTCCTACATATTCTACGAAGATCTTTATCGGTCGATCAAGATAACAACATACGTTGTTCCTTTGTCATCGGTATAAATATTTGCCCGAGATTCGATCGCTCAGATCCAATACCTAGTTCAATCTCACATCGCAAGTCTCTTTTCTCGCTCCGTAATACATCATCTCACAACTAACACATTTAGTTGCAATGCTTGCAAGGCTTATGTGATGTGCATTACCGAGAGGGCCCAGAGATACCTCTCCGATAATCGGAGTGACAAATCCTAATCTCAAATATGCCAACCCAACATGTACCTTCGAGACACCAGTAATGTACCTTTATAATCACCCAGCTTACGCCAGACGCTTGGTAGCACCCAAAGTGTTCCTCGGCAAACGGAGTTGCATAATCTCATAGTCATAGGAACATGTATAAGTCATGAAGAAAAGCACTAGCAACAAACTATACGATCAAAAGCTATGCTAATGGAATGGGTCATGTCAATCAGATCATTCAACCAATGATGTGATCCCGTTAATCAAATAACAACTCCTTGTTCATGGTTAGGAAACATAACCATCTTTGATTAACGAGCTAGTCAAGTAGAGGCATACTAGTGACACTCAGAGGTTTATGTATTCACACATGTATTATGTTTCCGTTAATACAATTCTAGCATGAATAATAAACATTTATCATGATATAAGGAAATAAATAATAACATTATTATTGCCTCTAGGGCATATTTCCTTCAGCCTCCCACTTGCACTAGAGTCAATAATCTAGATTACACAAGAATGATTCTAACACCCATGGAGTCTTGGTGCTGATCATGTTTTGCTCGTGGAAGAGGCTTAGTCAACGGTCTGCAACATTCAGATCCGTATGTATCTTGCATATCTCTATGTCTCCCACCGACCAAATCCCGGATGGAGTTGAAGCGCCTTTGATGTGTTTGGTTCTCTTGTGAAATCTGGATTCCTTTGCCAAGGCAATTGCACCAAGATTGTCACAAAAGATTTTCATTGGACCCGATACACTAGGTACAACACCTAGATCGGTTATGAACTCCTTCATCCAGACTCTTCATTAGCTGCTTCCAAGCAGCTATGTACTCAGCTTCACATGTAGATCCCGAACGACGCTTTGTTTGGAACTGCACCAACCGACAGCTCCACCGCTTAATGTAAATACGATCCGGTTTGCGATTTAGAATCGTCTCGATCAGTGTCAAAGCTTGCCGACGTAACTGCCATTTACGAGCTCTTTGTCACCGCCATAAATGAGAAACATATCCTTAGTTCTTCTCAAGTACTTAAGGATGTTCTTGACCGCTGTCCAAAGGATCCACCTCGGATTACTTTGGTACCGCTCGCTAAACTTACAAAGAAGGCACACATCAGGTCTGTACACAGATTGCATACATGATAGAGCCTATGGCTCAAGCATAGGAACATCTTTCATTTTCTCTCTATCTTCTCATGTGGTCGGGCATTGAGTCTTACTCAACTTCACACCTTGTAATACCGCAAGAACCCTTTCTTTGCCTCGATCCATTTTGAACTTTTTCAAAACTTTATCAAGGTATGTGCTTTGTGAAAGTCCTATTAAGCGCCTTGATCTATCTCTATAGATCTTAATGCCCAATATGTAAGCAGCTTCACCGAGGTCTTTCATCGAAAAACTCTTATTCAAGTATCCCTTTATGCTATCCAGAATTTATATCATTTCCATCAATAATATGTCATCCACATATAATATCGTAAATGCTACAGAGCTCCCACTCACTTTCTTGTAAATACAAAGCTTCCAAAAGTCTCAGATAAAACCAAATGCTTTGATCACACTATCAAAACGCTTATTCCAACTCCGAGAGGCTTGCACCAGTCCATAAATGGATCGCCGGAGCTTGCACACTTTGTTAGCTCCCTTTGATCGACAAAACCTTCTCGTTGCATCATATACAACTCTTCTTCCGTAAATCCATTCAGAATGCAGTTTTAACATCCATTTGCCAAATTTCATAATCATAAATGCGCAATTGCTAACATGATTCGGACGGACTTAAGCATCGCCACGGTGAGAAGGTCTCATCGTAGTCAATCCCTTGAACTTGTCGAAAACCTTTGCAACAAGTCGAGCTTTATAGACAAGAATATTACCATCAGCCACCTTCTTCTTGAAGATCCATTTATTCTCAATTGCTTGCCGATCATCGGCAAGTCAACCAAAGTCCACACTTTGTTCTCATACATGGATCCCATCTCAGATTTCATGGCCTCAAGCCATTTTGTGGAATCTGGCTCACCATCGCTTCTTCATAGTTCGAGGTTCATCATGTTCCAAAGAATATGACTTCCAAAATAGGATTACCGCATCACTCGTGCGGATCTTGCTCGTTGATCTACGGTTCAGAGAAACTTGATCTCAAGTTTCATGATCATCATCATTAGCTTCCTCCCTATTTGGTGTAGGTGTCACGTAAACTGTTTTCTCGTGATGTACTATTTCTCAATAAGGAGTAGATACAGTTATCTCATCAAGTTCTACTTTCCTCCCACTCACTTCTTTCGTGAGAAACTCTTTCTCCAAAAAGTTTCCAATTTAGCAACAAAAATCTTGCCTTCGGATCTGTGATAGAAGGTGTACCCAACTGTCTCCTTTGGGTATCCTATGAAGACACATTCGATTTGGGTTCGAGCTTATCAGGTTGAAGCTTTTTCACATAAGCATCGCAGCCCCAAACTTTCAAAAACGACAACTTTGGTTTCTTGCCAAACCATAGTTCATAAGGTGTCGCCTCAACGGATTTAGATGGTGCCCTATTTAAAGTGAATGTAGCCGCCTCTAAAGCATAACCCCAAAACGATAGCGTAAATCAGAAGAGACATCATAGATCGCACCATATCTAATAAAGTACGACACGACGCTCGACACACCATTACGCTGTGGTGTTCCTGTATGAAGTTGCTAAACTATTCCGCATTGTTTCAAATGTAGGCCAAACTCAGAACTCAAATATTCTCCTCCACGATCAGATCGAGAAACTTTATTTTCTTGTTACGATGATTTTCCACTTCACTCAAATTCTTTGAACTTTTCAAATGTTTCAGATTTGTGTTTCATTAAGTAGATATACCCATATCTGCTCAAATCATCTCGTGAAGGTGAGAAAATAACGATATCCGCCATTTAGCCTCAACATTCATTGACCACATACATCAAGATGTATGATTTCCAATAAATCTGTTGTTCTCTCCATAGTTCCGAGAACGGTGTTTTAGTCATCTTGCCCATAAGGCACGGTTCGCAAGTGCCAAGTGATTCATAATCAAGTGACTCCAAAAGTCCATCAAGATGGAGTTTCTTCATGCGCTTTACAATCGATATGACCTAAACGGCAAGTACACAAATAAGTTGCACCATCATTATCAACTCTGCATCTTTTGGTTTCAACATTATGAATATGTGTATCACTACTATCAAGATTAAGTAAAACAAACCATTCTTCAATGGTGCATGACCATAAAAGATATTATTCATATAAATAGAACAACCATTATTCTCTGATTTAATGAATAACCGCCTCGCATCAAACAAGATCCAGATATAATGTTCATGCTCAACGCTGGTACTAAATAACAATTATTTAGGTCTAATACTAATCTCAAGGTAGATGTAGAGGTAGCGTGTCGATCGCGATCACATCGACTTTGGAACCATTTCCCACGCCGATTGTCACCTCGCCCTTAGCCAATCTTCGCTAATCCGTAGCCCTGCTTCGAAGTTGCAAATATTAGCAATGTAACCAGATCAAATACCCAAAAGCTATCATGCGAGTATTAGTAAGGTACACATCAATAACATGTATATCACATATACCTTGTTAACCTTGCCATCCTTCTTATCCGCCAAATACTTGGGGCAGTTCCGCTCCAAAGGACCAGCCTGCTTGCAATAGAAGCACTCAGCCAGTGCTTAGGACCAGACTTGGTTTCTTCTCTTGATCAGCAACTTGCTTGCCGCTTTTTTGAAGTTTCCTTTTCTTTCCTTTGCCCTTTTCTTGAAACTAGTGGTTTTGTTAACCATCAACACTTGATGCTCCTTTTGATTTCTACCTCCGCTTTCAAAGATCGCTAAGAGCTCGGCATTGTTTTGGTCATCCCTTGCATATTATAGTTCATCACGAAGCTCTTGTAGCTTGGTGGCAGTGATTGGAGAATTCTGTCAATGACGCAATCATCCGAAGATTAACTCCCAGCTTGAATCAAGTGATTGTTATATCCGCATATTCTCGAGTATATGCTCACCGATGTAACTGCTCTCCTCCATCTTACAGCTATAGAACTTATTGGAGACTTCATATCTCTCAATCCGGCATTCGCTGAATATTAACTTCAACTCCTGAACATCTCATATGCTCCATGGTGTTCAAAACGACGCTGAAGTCCCGGTTCTAAGCCGAAAGCATGGCACATCGAACTATAGAGTAGTCATCAGCTTTGCTTTGCCAGACGCTCACAACTTCGCGCAGCCCTTGCACTAGGCCTGCACCTAACGGTGCTTCCAGACGTAATTCTTCCGTGCAGCAATAAGGATAATCCTCGTTACGGACCCAGTCCGTAATTGCTGCCATCATCTTTCAACTTTGCTTTCTCAAGGAACGCATTAAAATTCAACGGAACAACAAAGACGAGCCATCTATCTACACATCATAGACAAGCAAGATACTATCAGTACTAAGTTCATGATAAATTTAAGTTCAATTAATCATATTACTTAAGAACTCCCACTTAGAAAAATATCCTCCAATTCTCTAAGTGATTATGTGATCCATATCAACTACACCATGACCGATCATCACGCAGATGGAGTAGTTTCAATGGTGAACATCAATATGTTGATCATATCTACTATATGATTCACGCCGACCTTTCGGTCTCCGTGTTCCGAGGTCATATCTTATATGCATAGCTCGTCAAGTATAACCTGAGTATTCTGCGGTGCAACTGTTTTGCACCCGCTGTATTTGAACGAGAGCCTATCACACCCGATCATCACGCGGTGTCTCAAAGACGAAGAACTTTCGCAACGGTGCATACTCGTGGAGAACACTTCTTGATAATTTAGTAAGGGATCATCTTATAATGCTACCGCCAATCAAAGCAAAATAAGATGCATAAAGGATTAACATCACATGCAATCAATATAAGTGATATGATATGGCCATCATCATCTTGTGCTTGTGATTCCATCTCCAAGCACCGCCATGATCACCATCGCCACCGCGCGACACCTTGATCTCCATCGAGCATCGTTGTCGCCTCGCCAATCTTATGCTTCTACGACTATCGCTACCGCTTAGTGATAAAGTAAAGCATTACATGGCGCATTGCATTGCATACAATAAAGCGACAACCATATGGCTCCTGCCATTGTCGATAACTCGTTACAAAACATGATCATCTCATACAATAAAATTCAGCATCATGTCTTGACCATATCACATCACAACATGCCCTGCAAAACAAGTTAGACGCCCTCTACTTTGTTGTTGCAAATTTTACGTGGCTGCTACGGGCTGAGCAAGAACCGCTCTTACCTACGCATCAAAACCACAACGATATTTCACAAATAGACTCCGCTTTAACCTTCTCAAGGACCGGCGAGCTACACTCGATTCAACTAAAGTGAGAGAGATGACACCCGCCGTCACCTTTAAGCAACGAGTGCTCGAGCGGTGAAACCAGTCTCGCGAAGCGCACGCTGTAATGTCGGTCCGGCCGCTTCATCTCACAATACCGCTGAACCAAAGTATGACATGCTGGTAGGCAGTATGACTTGTATCGCCCACAACTCACTTGTGTTCTACTCGCACATGACATCAACGCATAAAACCAGGCTCGATGCCACCGCTGGGGAACGAGTAATTTCAAAATTTTCCTACGATCACGCAAGATCATGGTGATGCATAGCAACGAGATGAGAGTGTTGTCTACGCACTCAGAGACCAGCAACGGAAGCGTTGACGCAACGTAGAGGAAGTAGTCGCATTTCTTCCCGATCCAACCGATCCAAGTACCGAACGACGGCACCTCCGAAGTTCTGCACACGCTCAGCTCGATGACGCCCCTCGAACTCCGATCCAGCCGAGTGTTGAGGGAGAGTTTCACAAGACGACGGCGGCAGGACGATGATGATGTTCCACTGCGCAGGGCTTTCACTTAAGCTCCGCAACGGTATATTCGAGGTGTAGTTTGGTGGAAGGGGCACCGCACACGGCTAAGGAACGATCTCAATGATCAACTTGTGTGTCATGGGGTGCCCCTGCCCCTCAGATATAAAGGAGGAAGGGAGGGCTGGCCGCCAAGGAGAGGTGCGCCAGGGTGTCCTACTCCTACTAGGAGTAGGATTCCCCCAAATCCTAGTCCAACTAGGTTTCCCAAGGGGAAGGAGAGAGAGGGCGCTTCTCTCCTAGTCCCAATAGGACTAGGAAGGGGGAAGGTGCGCCAGCACTATGGCCCCTTTCTCTTTCCCACTAAGGCCCATCAAGGCCCATTGACTTCGGGGTTCCGTAATCTCCTGCATCTCTAAAATTCCCAATTTCACCCGGAGGATTCCGAGTCCAAACATAGGCTTCCAATATATCAATCTTTATGTCTCGACCATTTCGAGACTCCTCGTCATGTCCGTGATCTCATCCGGACTCAACAACCTTCGTACATCAATATCATATAAACTCATAATAACTGCCATCAAACGTTAAGCGTATGGACTTCTACGGGTTCGAGAACTATGTAGACATGACCGAGACACCTCTCTCGGTCAATAACCAATAGCGGACCTGATGCCCATATTGGTTCCTACATATTCTACTTAAGATCTTTATCGTCAGATCAAGATAACAACATACGTTGTTCCCTTTGTCATCGGTATAGTTACTTGCCCGAGATTCGATCGCCGGTATCCAATACCTAGTTCAATCTCACATCGGCAAGTCTCTTTTCTCGCTCCGTAATACATCATCTCACAACTAACACATTTAGTTGCAATGCTTGCAAGGCTTATGTGATGTGCATTACCGAGAGGGCCCAGAGATACCTCTCCGACAATCGGAGGACAAATCCTAATCTCAAATATGCCAACCCAACATGTACCTTCGAGACACCTGTAATGTACCTTTATAATCACCCAGCCACGCCAGACGCTTGGTAGCACCCAAAGTGTTCCTCGGCAAACGGGAGTTGCATAATCTCATAGTCATAGGAACATGTATAAGTCATGAAGAAAAGCACTAGCAACAAACTATACGATCAAAAGCTATGCTAATGGAATGGGTCATGTCAATCAGATCATTCAACCAATGATGTGATCCCGTTAATCAAATAACAACTCCTTGTTCATGGTTAGAAACATAACCATCTTTGATTAACGAGCTAGTCAAGTAGAGGCATACTAGTGACACTCAGAGGTTTATGTATTCACACATGTATTATGTTTCCGTTAATACAATTCTAGCATGAATAATAAACATTTATCATGATATAAGGAAATAAATAATAACATTATTATTGCCTCTAGGGCATATTTCCTTCATGAAGGGTGCCAGGAAAAAATGTCCCAATTTTCGCGTAGGAATTCTCTTAGTGCGGCGCTCACAACAGATTTAATTGTGCCCCATGGAGGCCGCTTTTGTAGGGTCCGTTGGATGGACTTGGAATTTGACTATTTCGTCTGGCCGGTTTAAAGGAGGTGGACTTGGATCTCTTATCGAGTATCACATCGTCCCTATTCACCGTGGGCGCAGCGCAGTTGAGTTCCTCGCCGCTAGGGCTTTTGATAGTGCCTCAAGGGCCAAGCTATGGCTGTCTTATTTTCGCCATGAGTGCTATGTCCGGGTCACTAGCAAGAGTGATGATTCCATTGGGCCTGGGCATTTGAGCTTCATGTACCCATAATGGGGTATAGCTTGAAAATTGTGAATGCCTCTCGCCCTAATAGAGCGTGGTATCCGCTGCTGAACGGGCCACTTGGAACGTGGACCTCCTCGAGACCAGTAATTATCCGCTGCGTGCGAACACCACATCCAAAGGTGATTTTTCCTCAGACAAAGATGCTTCCCGATCGGGATTATTCCTCTAAAGGTTGTGCTGCTTCGCTTCAATGCGGCTCCAGTCTATTTCCATTTTTCGGAGGGTTTCCTCAGAATGAGGTTCAATCCGCTGCCACCGTCCATGAGTACCTTGGTAAGGCGAAAGCCGTCCACTATCGGACTCGAGTACCAATGCGGCCGGTGCTCGGGCTGTTCGAATTTAGGTTCGCCAACGGCATTAAAGGTAATAGCCGTGTCACCCATGGGTTTATTGTTGCTACTTGGTAGACTTCGCAAGGCTACAGAGTGTTCGCTTCAAGATATTATTTGATGCAAAAGTCTCAAGACTGTTAATACCGTCTTGGTATCCTCGGCTGGTGCTCTAGAGCTAGAAGCTCTTCGCCACTTTTGCCGACTCTGCCATAGTATCCAACATGCTCTAAGGCTATGAGTTGGAGTGGCACCCTCTCAGACTATGAATTTTACAGGTCCATTGAGCCATCCCTCCAAAGACGTTCCATGCCCTATAGAGGGTTTTTTTCGGTATTTAACCTGTGCTCGGCGTTGATGCACCCTTTTATTTCGGATGGGGTTGTATTCAAGGCCGGATTGTCCCAAAATCTTGCTTCGGTTTTTCGAGTGCTTTCATCGCACGATTTCGTATATTATGGACGCCAAGTCGGCAAAGCGGTAATGTCACGGCGACTTATAGCATTGAGGATCCCGTTGTCCGTGCAATTATTGCGGAGAAGAATGAGATTACGTCCTCCTCGCGGCAGTCCTTTATCCTGTCCATAACCAGGAGGAATCGCCCAAGAATGGTGTACTTTTTCTCATGGGCTTTTGCCGAATTTGAGATAGGTCGCTATGTTTGGGTGGGCGGGTGCAATTAAACTCGAACCTCGCCTCGATCTCGAGACTTAAGGGCCAAGGAGCTCTCGAACTTGGAAGCTTGGATTCTTGGATGTTGTCCAATGAATCTAGCCCGCTGCTCGACTTTAGGTTCAGGCTTGAGTGACGCCCTCCCTCGCGCGAATCCGCATGGAAGGATCGTGAACCGGACGTAGCTAGTCTTTAAGATAGAAGAAGGGTCGCCAGATTGTTCCTCTACTACAGCAACGTGCAGGGTAACCCGGGAGAGTTAATCTCTCAGATCGGGTTTAGGCAAAATCTGATCATAGTTTGTAGCGACTCTCAGATGCGTGGCGCGATCCAAGAGCTCGCTTTAAGGAAGAGAGCTCCATCGATCTAAGTGCTCGGCGAAGTTCCGAGTTAACGTGAAGATTGCTTTCGACCCGAGAAGTCATCGCCGTTGCACAAGCGGCGAACAAAGCGGTCATAAGAAAACCGCCAGCCGGAGAGTTTGACCGACAGCCAAAGCTTCTTTAGCAATAGTGCCTTCTTTAAAGACGGATGAGGCATCCTTCCCGACGGCGACTACATGCAGGAACTCTCAATGAAAGCACCAATGTCGGTGTCAAACCGCGGATCTCGGTAGGGGGTCCCGAACTGTGCGCCTAGGCGGATGGTAACAGGAGACAAGGGACACGATGTTTTACCCAGTGTTCGGCCCTCTCGATGGAGGTAAAACCTACTCCCCGCTTGATTAATATTGATGATATGGGTAGTACAAGAGTAGATCTACCACGAGATCGAGAGGCTAAACCCTAGAAGCTAGCCTATGGTATGATTGTTGTTCGCCCCACGGACTAAAACCCTCCGGTTTATATAGGCACCAAGAGGGTTAGGGTTACATGAGTCGGTTACAATGGTAGGAGATCTACATATCCAGATCGCCAAGCTTGCCGTCCACGACAAGGAAAGTCCCATCCGGACACGGGACGAAGTCTTCAATCTTGTATCTTCATAGTCCAGGAGTTCGGCTAAAGGTCATAGTCCGGCTATCCAGACACCCCCTAATCAAGGACTCCCTCACCCCCCTAAAAGAAGGCAGTCCAGATTCACTCCTGATCCACTGACGACTCCCTCCAGTCCGGCCATCACAGGTTACGCCAAAAAACACCTCTTTTCATAATCATACATCATACTCATATGAAGAGACATATCATTTTGCTACAATACGTAGACTTAAATAAAACTTACCAGACGTAGCTTTTCATCGACACCTCGTGTTACGCCCGATTATGCCAGGGGCTCCATAATACGGCAATAAAGTCCGACCACCTTCCTCGGTCGTCCGGCAAGACCTCAACTTATAGCACTATATGCATCAGTTCAATCATGTCTTGGGTCATTGGTTGGTTTGCCCAGCTCCCTTGTTTTGGTACCTTACGCCCGCTATATCGGCTAAGGTAGAAAAGACAGGAGAACTATCGCGATTGTGTCCCCGGATCTGCCGGACGAGCACCTCAAAGAGAGAAAGCAGAAAACCGACTGTCATGATACAACGAGAGCTGGTCAGCTATTCGAGAGGTTGTAAAATCCTTAAAGATTTATTCCGCACAATGCCATTATAAATGCAGAGTGCGACGGATCAGTCTTCTGATCAGGCGCCAATAGAGCCCCTAGTTCGGCCTTCCGAAGACTAGGGGCTGTGACGACCATACACGAATTCCTATGGCTAAGTGAGAGTAATAAAGCCTTATAGTCCGATTGCCTGGTTCGTTGTGAGAAACGCCTCCGCAAAGGGACCCAACTATGGGATAAAGAGCATTCAGATATATTCCGAACACCCCCGTATTCTTTTACGTAAAGGTGTTTCACGACTCGCCAACTCTCAGGATTTACATACATTAAACAGCCGCACAGGAAGAACATATGTTCAAACAAAACAGGCAATATATAAACGCCATAATCCCATATTACAAAAAAGTGGCACGAATGCCCTCAGGGAAATATAATGTCTTTGGTACATTTATCCGCTGCAAGGCGGGCTTCCTTCAGTACACCTTCATAGTACAGTTCGTGCTTGCGATGCTCCTTACCCTTTGGCGGCCCTTCAGTCATCAGCTTCTCCGCGTCAAGCTTCCCCCAATGCACTTTTGCACGGGCGAATGCCATACGTGCACCCTCTATGCAGACCGACTGCTTAATAGCATCAAGCCGAGGACAAGCGCCCACAATCCGCTTCATGAGCCCGAAGTAACTTCTCGGAATTGGCTCCGCCGGCTACAGCCGGACAATCAAGTCCTTCATGCCTAGTTCGGCCGCCTGGTGCAGTTCGACCAGCTGCTTCAGCTAATCGATAAAGGGCACCGGATAGTTCGGTGCCAAATATGCGACTCAGAAATCCTCTCCGCAGAACTTCTTTTCCTCGATTCGTAGAATTGGCGGAATCTGATATGCTGCGAGGAAGATCCGCAAACGCCCCGAAAATAAGAAATCAGCTTGTCGCCATAATTCTTCCCATTATCATGAATAAATGGCTAAGAATACGTAAGGCCTTACCAGCCGCAACTTTCCGGCATCCAGAATGTCCCAGACAGAGACCTCGGGCTTCTTCCCCAGCATCTTCAAGGCTTGGAGCGCTTGGCGAGTTCGATTCTTTCCCTATTAGACTCTGCCCAAGCCCTCGCTTTTCTTCACAGCCTCATGGAGCTCCCGCCAGCCGCGATAACCCCGGCCTCGTGTTTTTCACGGCGTGCTGCTCGGCAGCAGCCTTCTCTGCTGGCATCATCCATAGCCTTTTCAAAGGCCTCATATTCGGCACTCGCCCTAGGGCACAAATTCTTTTCAATAAGCACAATAACTTATTTGTGCCCAATGCAAGACAATGTTTTATCATACCTTGTTTATCTTCTAATTGCTTCCTCACGCCGCCAAGTTCTTCCTCGCCCGCTCCAGTGCTCCGCTTCGATTCGGACACTTCCGCATTATGAGCGGCCGCCTTCTCCCAGACACTTTGTGTTCAAACAAAGAGGTACACGCCATTAACGTAAGTTCCTAACGAAAAGATGATTTGATCCCCAGCCCGCTCCCTCTCCTTCACGGACAAAGGTATCGTGGGCTACTACTCATATTATGACGATTCCTCAATGGTTTCTCAGGAAACATACCTCAAAGGCCTTTATAAGGCCAAGGCAGGACTCGTTCAGCCCGCTCTCGGCGGACTGAATCTTTTCAACCACCGCACCCATAAGGGTCCGATGTTCATCGATGACAGACGCGTTCTTTAACGCTGTCGATAGACTGCCTGGCAGCTCTGCCCAAACAGATGTTGCCAGCGGAGTAGACAGGCCTCCCACCGTTGAAGGTGGCTGCTCACCCGATCCGGGAGCCTTAGAGGTCTCCCAGACCTTGTCCGGCTGTGGGCCGAACCCAAGATCACCCGGCGGCAAGACACCGGGGCCATTGCCCCGCGTGTTCGGCTCCAAAGTGATATGCCCCCTGGTCCGAGCCCATTGAGACGACACCTCGGTGTCGCTACCGGACTTTGGGAAGGGGCCTCGAGGTGTCTCCGCCGCCAAGGCGTCGAGCTCAACGAATCTCTGATGAGGACTGGCCGCGCGAGACTTCACCGGACTATGCAAAATATAGCAACAGCTTAAAACTACGATACCCAAAACAGCCCTTGACGCAGACATGCGTGTTCGGATTTTGTACACTTATTTACTTCTCCGTGGGCTGGGCCCCGATCCCACTCCGGCTGCTATCAGCGCCGTGGTGGATGCCTCCCGAGGAGAACCTTTTCTCCTCTTAGGCGATTCGCCTCCGTGGACGAGGAAGCCACACGCTTCTTCCGACCTTCAGAGTGAGGCTTGTCCTCCTCTCGCTTCTCCCTCTTCAGATTCAAGAAGGAGCGTCGCTTGAGTCTTCGAATTTGCGTCCGAAGCCTCAAGGTGACAGAGCCCACTCCGGTCCTTTTTGACCTTTTAGAGGCCTCCTCTTGGCGCCTCGAAGCGCGGGGACCAGCATCTTCGTCGAAAGAGGTCCGGCCGTTCCTCCAAAGAACGGGCCGACAATGTATCCTCTCCACTTTCTTTATCCATCCCTGAGGTCACGATGAAACACGATTAGGATGTCTCCCTCATGACATGCCAGCTGAAGCATGAATAGACAGAGCTTGGTTGTGACTTACCGAGCTTGGAGAATGGGATGACTGATACCCACGGTCCTCGGTGGGGCCCGACCACAATTTGCCGGACTTAAAGAGCACCTTCTAGATATCCTTGTGGGAGGAATAATAAAGCTCCCGAAGGGTTTGGTGCTCGGCTGGGTCGAACTCCCACAGAGTACAAGCTCGGCGCTGACAGGGGAGAACCAGGCGAACTAGCATCACCTAGACTACATCCACAAGTTTGACGTCCCTATTGACCACACCCTGAAGGCGCGTCCGGAGCAGTGACAGATCATCGGACGAGCACCAGTTCGGGCCCTTCTTGGGCCAGGACGTGAGCCGCAGTGGAGCTTCGGATCTGAACTCTGGAGCCGCCGCCCACTTTTTGCCGCGTGGTTCGGTGATATAGAAGCACTGCTGCTGCCACTCCTTGACGGAGTCATTGAAAGCGCCCTTCGGCCAAACGGCCTTGGGCATCTTGCTCACCATGGCGCCGCCAAGACTTCGGCGTGTTCCGCCACCACCTTGGGCTTTACATTAAAAATCTTCAGCCACAAGCCGAAGTGAGGTGAGATCTGAAGAAAAGCCTCGAACACGATGATGAACGTCGAGATATTGAGGAAGGAGTTGGGGGAAAGATCATGAAAATCGATCCCGTAGTAATACATGATTCCGCGAACAAATGGGTGCAGGGGAAACCCGAGCCCGCGGACAAAATGGGGAAGGAACATGACTCTCTCGTGAGGTTTCGGAGTGGGGACGACCTGTCCCGCCGGGGGGAGATGGTGGCCGATCTTCTGGGCCAGATACCCGGTGTCTCGGAGCTTCTTAATATCCTTCTCCCGGACAGTAGAGGCCATCCATCTGCCTCCGGATCCAGACATCTTTGGAAAGCTTCTCTTTGGTGGAAAGGAAGAGTGCTTGGGCGTTAGGGCTCGAAAAGAGGGGAATGAGCGAGCGGAAGGAGAAAGGCGTGGGTAAAGAGAAGGAGGCCTTGTCTCTTTATAGCGGCGGCAAGTGCTTTTGCGCCTCCCCACTTTCCTGGTTGAGTCCGTTTGCCTCTCGCTCGCCGCGGTTAGCGGTGTGGTTGGATTACCCATGCCCGTATTGATGAGAATCCCGCGATAAGGGGACACGATCTCCGCTTTGACAAGACGTGTCGAGGAAACCGCCTCGTAATACGCGCAGTAGCTGGTTGTGGGAAACGGTTCAATAATGACCCGACCGTAATGGCACGCTATGCTGCTCTAAAAAAGTTGTCACCGGATTACGCTTGTGAAACATCATTCTCTACGGTGGCATGCGAAGATCATCTTGTGGATCCGGACACGGTTTGAGTGTTCGATAATTTCCTTGGGTATTCGGAGGAGGAACCCACCTGTAATGCCAAGACAAGATCGCGTCTTTGGACTCATCGCCATTGAAGCCTGGTTCGAGGGCTACCGAGGGAGTCCCGATTAGGGGTATCTGGACAGCCGAATGTACAACGTCCGGACTATTGAAGCGTGAAGATACAAGACTCAAGACTTCGCCCATGTCCGGATGGGACTTTCCTTGGCGTGGAAGGAAAGCTTACGATCCGGATATTATATTTCCTTCCTTGTAACCGACTCCATGTAAACCCTAGCCCTCTCCGTGTCTATATAAACCGGAGAGGTTGGTCCTAGAAGGCCGATCACAATTACAATCATACCATCATAGGCTAACTCTTAGGGTTTAGCCTCTACGATCTCGTGGTAGATCTACTCTTGTACCACCCTTGTCATCAATATTAATCAAGCAGAAGTAGGGTTTTACCTCCATCGAGAGGCCCGAACTCGGGTAAACATCCGTGTCCCTTGCTTCCTGTTACCATCAGCCTTGACGCACGATCGGACCCCTACCCAAGATCCGCCGGTTTTGACACCGACAACGAAGCGAGCACCATCCTTGAGAACCATGGGGAACCAATTCGCCATGACTTTCCCTGTCAGCTGCTAGCGCCTCGATGCTCAGCTCAGAGAGCTGCAAGAACTCTGCGGGTCGGGTGCCGCCATAGCGAGGAGGCAGGTCTAGCTTGAACTTGCTCGCCGCATTTACGCACGCAGCTCCGGAGTGAAGGCGTGACAGCTTCGCCAGGCTACTCAGGGCCCTTTGTAGAGGCGGAGCCTGCCCTTGATGTCCGCGCACCGCCACCGCAGGCGGCACGCAGTCCTGTCGTGGTGGCGCTAGGAGCGCAGGAGCGTTTTCTTGTGGCTGGGGAACTTCTTGGCAGCTTCCTTCTTCTCGCGCGTGCGCCTGGCGCGGTGGGTCGCGCCGGGGGGTCACGCGTCTTGGCGCCAGCGTGTCGTCTTGGTGCGTAGGTGGTGGAGGCGCTCCGTGGGCTACGTCACCCGCGGCAAGAGGAGGGTGAGGTAGCGAAAGAGACATGACAGGTGAGACCCCGGCGTCACATACAAGCTCGGCGATGCGGTCCAGCCAGTCCTCAGAGAGGTCGTCAACCGAGCGGTAGCACAGGAGCTCGTGTGCCATGAGCAGCGCGGCCTGTGTGTCCGTGGGCGCGCGACGAGCATGGGACGATGAGCCAGCCAGAGTCAGTGACAGGGTGGCGGTGCGGCTGTCCCGCCGCACCGAGGGGTGCAACGAAGATGCTTGCTGCTCGTTTCCCGCCGGGCCGGTGGCGGCATTGGCGACGGGTGATGGAGAACGACAGGGAGGCCCGCCAACAGGGGTCATCTGAGCGACACGGGCGGCCATGGCGGCTCGGTGCTCGGTGCGAGCTCGGCGCGGGTCTGCCATGGACGTGGTGGAGCGGTGGAGCGTGGATCGATGAAGGGAAAACTTTAGCGCTCCCCTACCTGGCGCGCCAAATGTCGGATTACGGGTTCCGGCAAAACCCTTAAGGTCCGAACACTAGAAAACTCTCAGGAATATGAAAACGGCCGCACAGGAGGAATTTTTTTCCAGACAATGGCACAAATATTTTACAAAGCCTTCGGACATAATAAAAACGTTCGGGCAGTTCGGGTACATTCATTTGAACATAATGTCATTGGAGCATTGACCCTTTATTAAGCGGGCACCCTCTAGGGTGCCCTCTAAATAGTGCTCTAGCGTTCGGTGGTCCTTGGCTCCGGGCGGGCCCTCGACTGCCACATTGGCAGCCTTCATCTTTGCCCAGTGCATCTTGACATGGGCGAAGGCCATCTGTGCACCTTCTATGCACACGGGCCACTTGATTGCGTCAATTCGGGGCAGTGCATCACCGAGACGCCATACCAGGCCGAAATAGCCACTCGGAATGGGTTCGGCTGGCCACAACCCAACTATGACGTCCTTCATGGCCGCTCCAGACATCTTATGCAGCTCATCCCACTGCACCATTTGGTTGTTTAGCAGCACCGGGCGCTCCTGCACCACGAACTGTGACCAGAACAGCTTCTCCATCTCATGTCTCTCCTGAGCCCGGAAGAATTGCGCGGCATCGGCGGCACTCTTCGGAAGATCCACAAAAGCGTCTGGAGAACTCCACAGTCGATTAAGAAAGGCATATCTTTGACCGCCAAACTTAGTCTGTAAAAGAAAGGGCTTACCAGCCGCTATCTGTCCAGCCTATCTGATCTCCTCGTGAGCCGCCCTAGATTTGGACCATGCCTCTTTGGCCTCCTGAAGGGCCTTGGTAAGTTCGGTTGGCCTGGCTTTATTCTCCTCCTCAAAGGACTCGCACTTACGGGCGGCGTCCTTGAGCTCTTGCTCTACTGTAGATATCTGCTCCTCGAGTTGGCGCCAGGTTGCCTGTTCGGCCGTCAAGTCTGTAGCTACTTTATCAGCGGTCGCATTGCTCACCCTCGCCTGCTCCTTGGCCTGGGAAAGTTCACCCATGAGGGTCTCGAGCTCAGTAGCGCCATCTGCAATTATACGCATAGCAGCGCCTAAGTTTTAACTTAGTGTTCACAAATTCGTATAGGCACAAACAGGATGTTCGCAACATACATTGTGCCTCGTCGAGCCGCTTGTTAATAAGGGAATGTCCTCATCGGGCAGCTCCAGTTGCCGCTTCAGTTCAGAAACCTCCGCGGCCTGGGCAGTTGCCACTAACAGTGAAGCCTGTTTTTCCAATCAAATCAGTATGTTACTTCCTGCAGATATCTATAGATCCTCTGTTCGGCCTTCTTCATGGGCCGACCAGAGTCTCAGGGGCTATTAACTATATACAGGCATATTTTTCATATGGAAAGTGGCTAAAGACATTACATTGCAAACCTCGAAGCCTGTTAGTAGGCTCATAAAAGCTTCATTCAGCCCGCTTTTAGCGGACTGAATCTCTTCAATCACCATACCCATCAGGGTACGGCGCTCCTCATAGATGGAAGCACTCTGCAATTCTTCCCTCAGAGTGTTCGGCGCCTTCAGACTCATGGAGGTTGACAGTGTCCTGGACTAGGGGGTACTCACGACATCGTCTCCCGACCAGGTGGATCGGGCCGAGGACCCCCATGGCGGTTCACTCGTGGCCCACTTCGGGCAGCCCATGCCGCATACAAGGAGTATTCCACAAGACTTGGTGATCAAGACAAGGACTCCTCTTCACCAACGTGTTCGGCTAGGACTCTTGTTATCCTAGGCCTCCGGTACATTATATAAGCCGAGGCCAGGCTAGTCGCTAGATCATTATGACATTACTCATCATACCCTTAGGTCTTAGACCACAACATATGATCTCGAGGTAGATCAACTCTTTTAACCCTATATTCATCAAGATCAATCAAGCAGGAAGTAGGGTATTACCTCGATAGAGAGGGCCCGAACCTGGGTAAACATCGTGTCCCCTGTCTCCTGTTACCCATCGATCCATGACACACAGCTTGGGACCCCCTACCTGATATCCGCCGGTTTTGACACCGATGATGGTGCTTTCATTAAGAGTTCCGCTGTGTGATTGGCAAAGGGTCAATGGCTCGTCTACAGATCGACTTCGACGTAGGCATCTTCGTCGCCGGCTAGACTGGTCACCTTGGATTGACCAAGGACTGTGTCCTGCCTCCGATCATCATATTCGGACGCGGGCCTCCATGAACATCAACTCCGATCCCTATCAAGATCATGGAGAAATCATCCTTGGAGCTCGGGGGCTCAATGTCAACATTGCCCTCGGGCGACCGTGCTGTTTTTTCCAACAACAAACTTGTATCTGCTGCCACCACCTCCTCGAGCATTGCTTTGACGATTCCTTTGGTGGAATTGAGCGGAATTAAGTCTAAAACAACCATGCAAAATTTCATCGAGTTCCGATGGAGGAATCTCCAGCAATCTACGATATACCGGAGCTCTGTCAAATCTGGATGGGAATCTGGACGAGTTTAGGGCGTGGTCTCTAGCAACTAGCTCGGATGTCCTTTGGAAGATCCAACCGTTGATCGGCTGCTGAATTCATATCTACCACCCCTCAAAATTTTAGCTCGATCCGACCGTTCAAACTCCGGGAACCTTCCGATTAGTGCATCACTTTTCGGATATGTTTTCTCCGTGAATACGGACCCAGCCAGAATTCATGTTTCTTTATGAACGTGATATTGGACAACCTTTTAAAAGGACATTTCTTCTAGGGTATTGTGCGTTGTTCTTAACACGTGCCCATAAATTTTAAGCCTTCTCTGAGGCACTCTTCACCACCGCGCTGGTATCAAACCAGTCCGGTAACATTGCTCCACGTCTGCCGACCTGCGCTAGACAGATCGTCGCTTCATCGAGCCGAGCCTAACCTTATCGGATCATCAACTCGGCAAGCCGAACAAGAGTTCGGCATTGCGAATGATAAATCATCACCAACACCAGCGCCCCACAGATTGCACGGGTCAGGCGCGCTGACATCGCCGCTCGGTCACTTCATCAATCCGGCATTGACCGCATCACAAGTTTTGACCAGTGTCGGCATGGTCGCACTGTTGCTTCTTCTAGCCGATGTCCATCATGCCGAACTGCTTCAACACCTCGGCTGACATGGCAGCTGCAACATCTCCTTACCGACCCGCTCTGTCATCTTGGCTAGACCGGGGACTTTGCTATTTCTTCACCAACCTACTCCGGTGACTTCGGCGTCACCAGCCGACCTGCTTCGACTCATCGGCTGACATGGAGGCTTCGACACCTCGGCTGGACCGGGGACTTTGCTATTTCTTCATCAACATACTCCGTGACTTCAAGGCCACACGCCGACCAGCTTCACACGTTAGCTGGACTGGGGCTTTGCCTCGACGAGCCCACTTTTGCCAAGATCGCCATGCCGCTTTATCGCCCATCGTGCAATGGGTGTGTGGATCGAGTCCCAATTTTGGGAGTAACCTTTCTTCGATTGCTACAACAGATAAAACCAGGTTCTATTAATCCTAGTATTTTTCTTGCTTGGGTTTATTTTTCCCAAGGAATTATTACTCCGGTTTGTTTCATCATCTGCTCAAAGGTCTACCAAATGGTGGCCGATTAACAACTTCTGGGCGTGGTGGTTCGATCAGCTCAGATACAGTTCGGCTAATGCCGTGATCCGAATCTCGACCGGCTGTGAATTCAGGCTTTGCCATGCCTTCATCATACACGCCGATGCCCTGCATCGACATTGACTTCAAGCGCCAGCCACATCTCCTTAAATTAATTATTTTTGTGAAAAGCAATTATCCTTTTTGGACCGCACTATTTTATGTGTGTAGGTAATCGACTTCGACTTCGTCACGCGGTCACTTCGGCAAGCCGACGTCATTGTCCCAATCGACATAAATCGGCTCGCATGATCACCTTGTTGGTCGAATCGCCATACCGACATGTTCTGTTGCCTTGGGGACTTCGGCATCATTGAGAGAGTTCTACCTCATCGAGTGTCCGGCACACGGGCAATATTTCGTTTATTACTCACTTTGCCAAAATTATTAATTATGCAACAATCTTTTTTAAATTTATTATTATTCCTATTATCTCCGGCTTGCACTATTTTTTGTGCACAGGTAAAGGATCCGGGTCGGGCAGCGCTGTCACCTTGGCGTACCGATGTACCACGTCACCTCACCTAGATCAAGGGCTTCCTCATCACTTAATTAACCCACTCGGGGACTTCGGCGTCACACTGCCTGCATTGGCCGTGCTATGTCGCCACTTTGGAGTGCCGAGCTCTTCGCTCGGCCACCTCGGGACCGGCTTGGGGGCTGGGACCTTGTCCCACCGTAAGCTCGGGCCGTGCATCGACACGGAGCACATTAATTAGCTAAGTCGCCTTTATGCTCAGAATTTTAAATTTATATTTTGTTCGGTTCGACCAAAGCATTATAATTTTTGGCAAAAAGTTGTATGTGAAAAACTTCCTTGTCAAAACTTTGTTTGTGACACACAAATTCAAATACCCCGTCTACTTGGGGGCTTCCTTTATGAAGCTTTTCCTTTTGCATATGATTATAGTTGTATGGATTTGTTCCTTGTTCATGTATTACGCCACAATATGCACCATGTTGACTTAAGTGTTTCGCAAGCTGGGTTGCCTTTGTCCCGTGTTTACCCCTACGTTCCTGATTGTTCGGCTAGGGAGTAAAGGGAGTACCTCTGTGATTGTCACGGTCGCGTCATCCGAGCTCGGACCTCAGACTGGGTGAAGCCGAAAGCTAGCACTCTTATTGTTTTCAATCATGGTCGTCACACAACGGAACTCATGAGTACAAAAAATCTATTGCACAAGTCTCATAGTAACAATGAGCAACCGAAGAAAGGTATCGGTGGGGGTACTAATTTCTTCAAAGATGCTTCTTACACTTCGCAAGAATATAGCATAAGTTCCCGGCCGCTTTATCCGTTACAGCCTTATGGCCTGATTGCTCGGTTATCGGAGACACCGTCGATATTCTCGACAGGTGGAGTACATAACACTTTTCGGCCCTTGACCGAAGAGGGAGAAGCCGACGGCCAGTTAAGACGCGTTTACAGTTCTGGTGAACACAAATATGATATAAGTACTTCGGTATATACAATCATTATACATAAAATTCTTTTACCCAAGTTACTTGGGGGCTCTTAAATTAGTATGAGCCGTTTTATAATAAGTGTTCTTATGCCAGGCCATTCATAACATTGGCCGAAGTGTTTACGGCTTGACCTCGGCTGTCACCGAACACTAACCGGGGGCTCATAGCTAGCTTCCTTAGTTTAAAGATCCTATGACTAGGTGAAAGTTATAAAGCCCGCATATCACAATCGCCTTCGGGCACCGAGGCGTTGGCTAAGGGTTGTTTTGTTATTATGGAAACACCCTTTGTAGCATCTACAGGGGGGTGGAAGCCGATGATGGGCCACTTTCAACTGATAAACGGTCGCAACGGAGTCAAAATAAACATATCATCGACGTTTGTATTTAATATACGAGGGCTGCCTTCCGTAATCATCATTATAAAGCCATAAATGTGCATCAATTTGACTTAAGATTTTGGCCAAGCTGGATTGCCTGCCTCCTGTGCTTACCCCTACGTTCCTGATTGTTCGTCTAGGTGGTAAAGGGAGCACCTCTATGATTGTTACTACCGGGTCATCCGAGTAAGTACCTCAGACTGGGTGAAGCCGAAAGCTAGCAATATTAAAGGATCAAGTTGGTCGGCAATGACGGAATTGAAAATTTTGGTTCATTAATACCATAGAGTTCAGGAACTTTCCCCGAACTAAATCCTCAATATTTTCCTCCCACATTGACCGGAGGTGAGATTTCATGATCATGATAAGCATGACGACCCAAAGAAAGGAACCGATAGCGGGACTATTTTCTTTGGAAGACGTTTCTTACGTTAAAACATAATATAACATATCTCTCTGTGTACCTTTGTTTATAAAACCGTATGGCCGGATTGCCTTGTTTTCCATAAATCTTTGCCCTTATGACGGCTTTATAAAGAAGGACAAACACTCCCTGGCTGCTGGCTGAGGAGGTTGAAGCCGATGATCGGTCAACAAACTTTTGTACAATGCGGATCTGAGCATTAATGATGTAAAATACTTGGATACATAGGATCATAAAATGCGAGTAAAGTCAATTTTTTGCAGCCCATCTTTTAAAGACCAAGGGGCACAATCTCGTTGAGACAACCTAGCAACTTACATAAAGCTCTCCTAAATCCCAAGTGGCATCGATTTCCTATCTATTAAGCACCTTGGGCCCAACCTTGGCGAGCCCAGCTTTCGCTGGCTCTAGCTCCTTTAAGAGATCTTTATTCTCTTTTTGAGAAGTTTGTGTTAAACACAATAAATTTTTCCTGTCAAACGGATATCTATCCTTAATTTGGCCACCCGTGCCCACATTAATGCTCAGAGGCTACTGGGCTTTGTGCTCATTATTTACTAATATTAAAGGGGCACATCGATCCCCTGATCTGGTGTTCCCACCTGACCAGTGTCTCGGGGGCTACTGCATTGGAAATCCAGTGCAGAAAATTTAAGTGCAATATAGTTTTCGAGGAGATTATGATCCTCAGGTTGGTCGGCTACACCCAACCTAAGTCTCGAGGACTTCGCACACCGCCTTTTGTGTCCCGAAGTATTCTGCCAAGCTCGGAGTTGATCCTCAGGCCGATTTTGCGAATCAACCTAAGTCTCAGGGGCTACTGGGATCAGCGGTCTTATGTCATCCTTCAGGTGCATCTCGGGTTTTAGACCGATACACACCTTGAGGGCTACTAGCTATATATCTCGGCATATAATAAATTGCACCAATCAAAAATATTGAAAAAAAATCGGCCCGTAGTTGGGGTGTTGCACCACCTCGGAAGCAGGCCGGCATAAAGCTCGGTCGCCAGTGGCTGGCTCCATAGAGGGCATTTCCGGCATTAAGCTCGGCTAAACTCCTTCAACTATTTTGAACCAAGGTGATATATGACACCTCGGATATAATCCGGTGTTGGAGCTTGGACATAGTCCGGCGTTGGAGGTCGGAAGCGGTCCAGCGTTGGTGCTCGGAAGCGGTCCGGCGTTGGTGTTCGGCTACAAAAGATACCTCGAATACAGTCCGGCGTTGGAGCTCGGACGCAAGAGGACACTGCCACCCGGGAACAACTTCGAACCCAAGGTGTGGCATAAAAATAACAAGGCATTGATAAAGGCCGGAAACTTAAAGGGGCTCCTCGGATACCCGATGTGTGAACTCTTCGGATTTACTTCGGAGATCCTCAAGATCGAAGATGAGAAGAATTGTGGAACCAATTTTCAAGACCGATGACCGAAGATGAAGAACAGCTCGGAAGGATCCAGAGCGTCCCCAACTTGAAGACCAGTTCAGGGGGCTACTGACGGTGTCCTGGACTAGGGGGTACTCACCACATCGTCTCCCGACCAGGTGGATCGGGCCGAGGACCCCCATGGCGGTTCACTCGTGGGCCACTTCGGGCAGCCCATGCCGCATACAAGGAGTATTCCACAAGACTTGGTGATCAAGATAAGGACTCCTCTCCACCAACGTATTCGGCTAGGACTCTTATCATCCTAGGCCTCCGATACTTTATATAAGCCGAGGCCAGGCTAGTCGCTAGATCATTATGACATTACTCATCATACCCTTAGGTCTTAGACCACAACATATGATCTCGAGGTAGATCAACTCTTGTAACCCTATATTCATCAAGATCAATCAAGCAGGAAGTAGGGTATTACCTCGATAGAGAGGGCCTGAACCTGGGTAAACATCGTGTCCCCTGTCTCCTGTTACCCATCGATCCATGACACACAGCTTGGGACCCCCTACCCGAGATCCGCCGGTTTTGACACCGACAGAGGTCGCCCTAGGAATAGGCGCTCTCCCCTCCCTCAAAGGGGGCCGCTCACTAGACTCCGGATCCTCTCTGGAGCGTCATTCGGCTGAGGGCTGAACAATCCAGAGACCCCATCACCGGTCTTTACGGGGGTCGCGCCCTCCGTGCCCCCGACGGCCGAGGTGTTACCCTCCGGCGCTCTATTAATTGTCCCTGTTGGATTGCGGGTTCTGGCAAAACGCTTGAGGTTCGAACTGTAGGGTGCGCACGAAGATCTCTCTTCCCCTAGCTCACGCTCTCACCACGATCTCAAAGCTTAGCTCGCTGAACCCGAGGAACAAGGGACACAAGAGTTTATACTGGTTCGGGCCACCAATGTGGTGTAATACCCTACTCCAGTGTGGTGTGGTGGATTGCCTTGTAGGCTGGGGATGAACAAGTACAAGGGAAGAACTATCTCCTGAGAAGAGGTGTTCTTGAGCTCGGTGAGCTTGTGTGTGTGGATGGAATGGATCTGATCACGGATCAGTTGGGGCCAAATCAGTTGCCTCCTACGGTGGTGGCAAGTCCTATTTATAGAGGTCCGGGTCCTCTTCCCAAATATCAGGCGGGAAGGGATCCCACAACGACCAATTTGAAGGGGGACAACTAGTACAAGCTTCCTGACAAAAGGTGGTCTTCGCCTGCCAAATGCTCTGGTGGTGATGCCGTCGTGGGCTCCGCGATAACCTCTGTCCTGCCGTCCTGCTGGTCTTGGTCTCATTGCACTGATATGGAAACCTTTGCCTGATGCCTTGGGACTCATTGCCTGCACCTGCTCCTTTAGTACCGAAGAGGAAACTAGTACTCTGCGCCCACTGGTTCCTGCTTGGCGCCTGCCTGGCCTTGGTCATCATGGCTCACGTCACGAGAACCTCATGAGGTGCCCCTCGCCTTGATCTCTCTGCTCCTCGCGAGCCAGCCTAGTGAGGCTGCCCCTGAGGAGGTCTTGTGTCATCCGCCTCGCGAGGCTTGGCCCCTCGCGAGGGTCTTGAGTGTTTGCTGGTGAAGATGGGCCGTACCAGGCCGCTAGTGGAGCCACGGGCAGGCAAGTATGGGGACCCCCGTTCCCAGAACGCCGACAGTAGCCCCCGGGCCCAAGGCGTGCTCGGACTTGGCCTCAAGGCGAAGCCAAGGGGCAAGTGCGGAGCGCCGCGGGCCCCAACCGCCCGTGGCCTTGAATGACACATGGTGACTAACGGGATGTGGGCGTCTCCACTTCCCCTTGCTGCCTCAGCAACTGCCCAACTTGACGAGTCCCATGTGCATGCAGAAAAGCCATCATTAACTGCGATCATTGAGGCCGGCGGTTGGCCTTCTCCTGCTATAAATGGTGAGGGGGTGGAGCCCCCGTCACCCATCTCTTCCTCCGCTTCGCTTGCTTCTTCTTCCTTGCTCTCGTCTCGCTGCTAGCGGCGACACCCATGGCACCGATACGGAGATTTTCAGCCGCCGAGAAGGGAAAAGCCACCCGCGAAGAGCAGGGGCCGCTCCCACAAAAGAAGAGGCTGTCCCGCAGCCGCGACATCACCGTGAGGCCGGAGGCGACGAGGCCTTGGCATGAGCGGCCTCCTCCCGGATATCCGCTGCCTTTGTACGCCCAGGCAGAGGGCTCCGGAGGAGGAGGCAGCAATCAACGCCGACCGCACCACAGCCGTGGTGGCCGTGCCTCGGTGGCGCCCGCCGCCGCCCCAGGAACCCACGCCGAGGGCTCCTCGCGCGAACTGGTGGTGTGGGTGACGATGCCTCTGCGCTCTTGGATTCGCTTCCCGCAGTTCTTCTCTGCCGAGATGCCGCCGAGGGGTCCCCTCGAGCTATGGCTGCAGCACGCTGAGTGTGACACCCCGGCGACGGGGGCGGAGGTTGAGGTCGTCTCCCCGTGCAAGATCTGCATGACCCGCGGATGGGGTGAGGTTGTCCGGGTTTGTCGTGCGGAAGGCGCCCTCACCATCCACTTCGAATACGATGGCGCCTCCACGATGTTCTTCAAGGTCTTCGACGAGGAAGGCCGCCACCTCGAGTGCTGCCCCGGACGAGGTCGTCGGGACGGTGCAGCGGCAGGAGACGGGCCTGCCATTGGCCGCGCCGGCAGCCCGTTCGAAGCAGCAACAGCTCTTGGGAGTCCAGCGACTCTCCCGAGCTCTACGAGACTCCGGAGATGAGCGGCAATATCTACGTGCCCCGAGCTCTCGCCGTGCCCGGAGCGCAACAACGACGTCCGCCCCCCGCCGTTGTTGAACTGGATGGGGTTGGTGTCGGCCTGCCGCAGCCCACTGTTGATGATGGCGTCGGCGGCGTCAACGCTTGTAGATAGGGCTCCTAGAAACCTTCTTCTTTTGTTCCCTGCAAGGAATCGAGACGAACCCCATGGGGGCGTGTAAAGGATTTGTAGTGCCTTTTGTTAATATTGTCCTTATTATGAAGATTTACGACTGCATGTCCTGCTTCAGCTCAGTCTCCCCTTTCCAACCTCGCGGTAGCTTGGTGCTCTATGCCGACAGGTCCTGGTCCCCAGGCAGGCTGCAGCCATCGCTGGTATGCCAAGTCGCGATGCCGTGGTCAAGGCCAGGAGGTGAGAGGCCCGAGGTCCAGTAAGAGCTCCTGAGGTGCGATGCTCAAGAGGTCCCCTTTAGCGTGCAAGCAGCTACCAAGGAAGGCGGTGTCGCCGTAGCAAGGCTGCAAGAGATGGGAATCCTATGCCACAGGGCTTTGCCGACCTGAGTGCGAAACTTATCTTAGCGGACCAGAGTCGATTCCTTGCGCAGCTCCAGATTCGTGCGTCGGTGGTGGTGCTACTAGGTCAGGCTCACATTAGACCCCTCCTCATCTCGTGCCCTCCTGAGTGCAGCGCGTTCTCGGGTCCCGACCCTCGAGCAAGGCTCAGCCGCCGCTGGTATGCCAGGTCACGATGCCGTGGTCAAGGCCAGGGGGTAAGGGCAAGAGAGTCAGTAAGAGCTTCTGAGGCGCGATGCTCAGGAGCCCCCCCCTTTCACGTGAAAGAGGGTGGCACGAGAGAAGGAACGAGCTGACGGGCCATCAGTAGCTGGTGCTCCGGAGATTCCTGCGAGTCAGTTGGAGAGGGAACATAGCTCGTGATCGCGTTGGTTACCTAGCTGTCGATTGTTCCACAAGAAGGCGAAGGCACTGAGGATCTGATGAGGTGACGTGCACGGAGTGGGCCATGAGCCAGAGCTCGATCTCTCAGGTTTACCAGCGTTGCAGGGATTGACCCGAGCACAAGTGCCGTGCCGATGTGTGGATCTCTCGCCGCGGGGTAAACAGGAGATCAGTCAGCAACGCGGGATGCTGCAAGATGTAAACAAACAAGTGATAGTCGTAGGAAAACCACGCAGGGAGATAAGATAGCTTAGATAGATGCAAGAACGATACATGCCACCGCGACGGACCCGAGCGGCCTGGGGATGATGCAGCCCGAGGGGCGCCCCCAACAGAGTAAGCTAAAGATGCAAAAAGATACATGTCGCGGGGACAGGCCTGTGCGACCTAGGAATGATGCAGCCCGAGGGGCACTCCTAGCTGAGTAAACCGGAAAATTTCACCTGGTTCCGTTGTTGAAGGAGTGTTGAGGTAGCTGGAGGTACGCTCTGAAGAGGTCGCTCCTCACGAGCCTCCAGGGCCCTGAGCCTGAGGAGGCTCTGGGGGCTCGGGTGGTCCCTTGAGGACCGTCGCCATCTCCACCAGGACTGCGTGATGCCTGGCCTCCTGAGCCACCATGATGCTCCATAGATGACGCTGGTAGGTGACAACCGCATTCGACTGGACAAACGGCACGTGAACATAGCTGTGAGGTGGACCCTCGCACCGGCCAATGCGCGAGGGCCAAAAGCGCTCCTGAGATGCGGCCTTGTTGAGCCCTGTAATGTCGACGCAGACGCGCAGCCCGCCATCCTCGCCAGGATGGGGAGCTGCGCCGGGTGGTGGGTGGCGGTCGCCGCGTATGTTCTTTGCCTCCTGATGCTCCTAGACTGCCTGGGTGATGAACTCCTGAGCACAAGGCGCTCCTCACCTTGTGCCCTCTTGAAGGAAACGAGCAGCGAAGCACGCCTCCATGTGGTGCCCGAGCGCCTCCCTCGTGACATTGGCTAGGACTGAGGCCCTCCAGAAGAGAGTCCCCTAGCCTAGCTTGAGGAGGGCGCCAGGCATGCCTTCCTATGCAAGGGAGGGAGGCACCCCGGCTGCGGGTGCAGATCCTGAGGCGGTGCCACTGGAGACACCGCTTCCCTGAGGCGCTAGGCGGAGTAGCTGCTTCTTCTTCTTCTTAGGGATGGCCTCAGGAGGGTACACGATGCCTTCATTGTCGGGATCTTCGACTGTTGCAACTTGGAAGGCGCGCTCCAGGGAGCACACCACATCTCTTTCTTTGTAGGGGACCGTGATGACTCCGCCGCTTCCTGCCATCCTTAGGACGTTGTAGCCATGGTGGGTCACTGCTATGAACTTGGCCAATGCTGGATACCCAAGGATGGCGTTTTATGGCAGACAGATGTGGGCGACGTCGAAGCCAATGAGCTTGGTGCGGTAGTTGTCGTGCTGGCCAAAGGTGACAGGGAGGCAGACTTGCCCTATCGGGGTGGTGGAGCCGTCGGTCACTCCCGAAAAAGGCTTGGTAGGCTATAGCTGATCGTATGGCACATGGAGGCTGTCGAACATCTCGACGGGCAGGACATTGAGCCCTGCACCACCGTTGATGAGGGTCTTGGTGACTTGGACATTGCTGATGACGGGTGAGCAAAGCATCGGGAGGGCGCCGGCGGTCGCCGCGCACTTGAGCTGGTCCGACGAGCTGAAGGTGATGGCACACTTGGACCACCTGAGCGGGCGCGTGGCCTCGAGCTTGGGAAGGGCCGCGTTCATCTCGTGAGCATACTGCTTGAAGATGCGCTGGGAAGCTAGGGCCTGAGCACCACCCAAGAAGCAAGCGATAGCGCGCGACTCCTGGAAGCCCCCAGCCACCTCGTCCTGATGGTGGTCGTCGTTCCTTCTTGGCGGTGGCGGCAACTGAGGGAGGCCAGGATTGCCCTGAGGACGGTCCTTACGAGGCTGGTCCCTCCAGGCGCCCTCACGAGGCTTGTCCTGCTAGTGGTCCTCGCGGTGCCGGTCATGCCACTCCTGTCGGGGGCCACAGTCATCCCAGCGTCCTCCACTTCATCCTCCTCCTCGGTCGTAGCCCCGGTCGTTGCGCTCAAGGCATCGACCGAAGCATCCATCTCGAATGGCCCTGAGCTCTTGGCAGTCATTGGTGTTGTGGTTGTGTACTTTGTGGAAGGTGCAGAACGGACGGCTGCTTTTGGACGACTCGGGGTGGTCCCGGCCATGCTTCGTATCTGGTTCTGCTGCGAGTATGGCTGCCCCCTTGCGTTTCACGTCCTTGGCCTTGGCTTTCTTCTGTTCTAGGACGACAGCAGGGAGTTCGAGGAGGGAGAGGCGCCCTTCCTCAGCTCTGCACATTTTGTCGCCATGTTGAACATCTCCAGTGTCGTGCATAGCTCCTTGTGGATAACGAGCTCCTCCTTCGTCTTGGTGCTGCGGACGCCATCAGAGAACGCTGAAATGATGGCTTCGTTCATCACCTTGGGGATCTTCAGGCGAACGCTGTTGAAGCACTGGATGTACTTATGCAGGGTCTCTCCTGGTTGCTGCTTGATGCGGCATAGGTCGCCCGCGGCCGGCGGGCGGTCGCGAGTGCCCTGGAAGTTGGCGATGAAGCGGTCGCGCATCTCACCCTAGGAGGAGCTCGAACCCGGGGGCAGATTCAGGAGCCACGAGCGATCACCATCTTTGGGAGCCATGGGAATCCAGTTTGCCATGACTTTCTCGTCGCCGTTGGCCGCCTCGATGCTCAGCTCATAGAGCTACTAGAACTCCGCAGGGTCGGGGGTGCCGTCATAGTGCGGTGGCAGGTCTGGCTTGAACTTGCCTGTCCAAACAACGCTACATAGCTCTAGAGTGAAGGCACAACAGCCTGCTGTGGCCACCGGGGCCCACCGTGGGGGTGGATCTTGGTCTTGATGCCCACGTACCGCTGCCGCAGGCGACACGCAGTCTTGACATGGTGGGGCTAGGAGTGTGGGAGCATCTACTCGCGGTCGGGGAACTTCTTGGCAGCTTCCTTCTTCATGCGCGGGCGCCCGGCGCGGCGGGTTGCGCCGAGGTGCCGCATGTCTTGGTGCTAGGGCATCGTCTTGGGGTGGAGGCGGGGGAGGCGCTCCGTGAGCTACATCTCCCGCAGCTGGAGGAGGGCGAGGAAGCAAGAGGGACGGTGCGGGGGAGCCCCCAGCGGCGCTTGTCGATGTCAAAACCGGCAGATCTCGGGTAGGGGGTCCCGAACTATGCGTCTAAGGCAGATGGTAACAGGAGGCGGGGGACACAATGTTTACCCAGGTTCGGGCCTCTCGATGGAGGTAATACCGTACTTCCTGCTTGATTGATCTTGATGATATGAGTATTACAAGAGTTGATCTACCACGAGATCGTAGAGGCTAAACCCTAGAAGCTAGCCTATGATTATGACTGTTGTTGTCCTACGGACTAAACCCTCCGGTTTATATAGACACCGGAGGGGGCTAGGGTTACATAGAGTTGGTTACAAGGGAGGAGATCTACATATCCGAATTTCCAAGCTTTCCTTCCACGCAAAGGAGAGTCCCATCCGGACACGGGATGAAGTCTTCAATCTTGTATCTTCAAAGTCCAACAGTTCGACCAAAGTATATAGTCCGAGGACCCCCTAATCCAGGACTCCCTTAGTTTTCCCTGAACCAGGCTTCAATGATGATGAGTCCAGCGCGCAGATTGTCTTCGGCATTGCAAGGCGGGTTCTTCCTCCGAATACTCCATAGGAGATTTTGAACACAAGGATCGTGTCCGGCTCTGCAAAACAAATTCCACATACCACCACAGAGAGTATAATATTTCCACAAATCTAATCCGCTGACAACTTTTCTTAACGTGACATCACGCCATGGCCCAGTCATTATTCGAACATGTTTTTCTCAACCAGCCTGCCACTGCACGTGTTGCGAAGCGGTTTTATTCGCACATCTTGTCGAAACAGAGATCGTGTTCCCCTTATCACGGGATTCTCATCAATACGGGTGTGGGTAACCCAACCGTGCCCGCTGGTATGACTCCTCGATTTTGGGCAAGTTCCAAACGGCCACGCGGAGGATGCTTGATAGTCACCCTCTTTATAAAGGGGCCAAGGCCTGTCCTTTTCTTCTCATGCTCGATCCTTCCCTTCCCCTACCTCGAATTCCAACACCCAAGGTGCAGGCTAAGCGCTACGGACCTTCAATCATGTCCGGATCCAACTTTCAGGGCCGGTGGATGGCCTCCTCTGTCACAGAGGAGGACATCAAGAAGCTAAGAGAAGCCAGGTATCTGACCGCTGAAATCCCGCACAGGCTGCCCGCTCAAGGGCAGATCATCCCCACTCCCGAACCCAACGAGAGTGTCGTATTTGTTCCCCACTTCCTCCGAGGGCTAGGCTTTAGTCCTGATCCCTTTGTTAGAGGGCTTATGTTCTATTCCGGGCTCGATTTCCATGATCTGACTCCGGATTCCATCCTTCACATCTCGTCGTTCATCGTCGTGTGTCAGGCTTTCCTCCGTGTCATCCCACACTTCGGCTTATGGCTCAAGACCTTCAATGTGAAGCCGAAGATGATCGATGGGCGACACGCAGAATGTGGAGGTGCCATAATAAGCAAAGGCGCTGATGCTCCATGGACAAAGGGTTCCTTCCCGGAGATGTCCAACCTATGGCAGCGGGAGTGGTTTCACATCACGGCTCCCCGTAGTACTAAGTGGGCAGCTGCCCCCGCCTTTCGTTCGGGCCCCCCCGCCACAACTAGCGTCATGGGTCAACAAGGGGCTGGACTGGGGGCCGGTTAATGACGTGCCGACATTGCAGAGTCGCATCCGAGATCTCCTCAAGAGAGATGTCAGCCATGTCAAGGTAATGCAAGTCATGCTAGTTCGTCGGGTCTTGCCATGCCAACGTCGACCTCTCTGTATGTGGGAGTTCAACTCGGAAGGACCGCGAACTATTCAGCAATTCTTCGGCGTGACGCTCGAAGGGATGTATGGATTGTTCTTCGGATCATGAATAAAGTGTCCGGACACCACCGAGGATGCGGGTCTAAACTGCAATCGTCCAGATACCCAGGTAAGTAATTCTGCGGCCGAACACGCTGTCTTTTTATCTATCACAACATCATTCGAAAGGTCGCTTGACCAGGATCGATAAAAAGGCGGTTGATCAGTGTTCGCCCCTTCCTAAAGGCTCACCGATCCTATACTAGCCAGGATGCTTGAGCATTCACCTTATCAGGTGCCATCAGAGGAAGATAAAGGGAGGAATAAAGAAGCCGAAAGCAGGCCTCACGTATTACTCATCCGAACCGGGGGAATTAGTGTCTCCGCGAAGGACGATAACCGGGGAGAAGAATCTAAAATTCCCTCTCCCCAAGGAAGGAAGAGGACCGCCTCTGAAGATTTGGAAACGAGGGTTTCCAAACAAGGGATGAAACCTTCGCCAGGGGGTCCTGCCCCGGAGGGCATCCTTACCGCATAGTGCCTGCAAGGGGATCAGCCCTCCATCGAGCTGTAAGTGAACAAGAGTATTTTTGGTAAATATATCCTGCTTCATCTCCGAGGACAATAACCGAGACGTATGTCTTGCAGTTCGGATCATAGCCCTTCTCGACAGAGTTCGTCTTCGGGGGATCTTCTTCCAGAGATGATGGAGAGCGAAACACCTCCCCCTGTCTCCCTGCCTCATGAGGCAGACGACCCTGAGGTGTCGTCACGGAGGATTTCTCCTGATCCGCCAAGGCCAGAAGATAACCCTTCTGTCACACGAAGTCCGGAGAATTTGGCTACTAGGGAGAGCAACATAAAGAGTTCGGGACTGTCCGGTGCTCGACCGGACGCACTGATGGGTCTTCTGGAGCAAGCGGCTATCTTAGAGGCGCATCGTACTTTGATGAGTGCGGTGGTTGAGAGGATTTCATCTGCCAAAAATGGGTTGCATGAAGCTTTTATGAGCCTGCTAAAAGGCTTTGAGGTACGCAAAGTAATATATATATTTTGACGGTACCGCACACGCTAGGTGTGCCCTATGCAGATAGTTGCCCCTGAGACTCTGATTGTTGTCCAAAGGCGGCAAACAGAGGATCATAGTCCCAGGTAATGATCATGTTGCTTTCATGTGCAGGCGGCTGAGGGTCCGGTGGCTGGCCGGACTGGTGAATTTGCTGAACTGAGGAGGCAACTTGATGCGGCAGATGCCGACATCGTGCTTGTAAACAAGCGGCTTGACGAGGCACATGGTATGTATTCTCCGGTGGTCAGCATATATTAAGAGGAGCATGATGCTAGTATCTATAATATGTTGTGACTGCAGATGGAGCTGCCGCCTTGAAGACCCTTCGGGCGGAACTTGCCCGGGCCAAGGAACAAGCCAGGAGAAGTGATGCGGCCGCCCTAAAGGCGGTCGAAGAGTTAAGAGCCGAACAGGCTGCGCATCGCCAGAGCGAAGATAAAATAGCCAAGATGGCTGTTGATTTGAAGTATGCCGCCGACCGTTATGAGCTTCTTGAAAAGGAAAGCCAAGCGAAAGCGATGGACCTGAAGAAAGCCATGGTAGCAGCCAATGAAACCCGCTCTAAAATCAGAGCGGCAAATGAGTAGCTTTGTCAAGCCGGAGATATCACGGCTTGGAAGCCCTTTTTGTTGCGGACGAAGTTCGGAGGCCCGAAGTATGCCCCTTTGGATCAGTTATGGAGTGTTGGAGACGCGTACTTGGACTTGGCAATGAGTGCTGCTGATGCGACTGAGTTTTTCAAAGATCGAAAAGATCACGAGGTGGAAAAGTTGTTCTGGTCGCAGTTCAGTGCTCCAACGTGTCCACTGCTGTTAAATGAGCAAATGGCCGAGTGGGCTGAGCTCCATAGGTTGTCCGGGCTTGCCATGAGGTCTGTTGTGGATCATCTTTGGCCGGAAGGACCAAGGCCGAATAGTTATTTTGGTTTAGTGCAACGATTCCTTGGTGTTGTGCCGCATATCAACGCTGTAAAGAGGTCGGCATGCATAGAGGGTGCGCCGATGGCTCTCGACCGTGTTAAGACATACTGGGCAGAGATGGAGGCCACCACAATTGTAACTCGGATCCGCCGAGGCTGTGTCTCGCCGAGCACTATTTTGAAGAAGTCCTAGAAGGCGCTCGTTTAATAGAGGCTTAGTGCTCGAAGAGTATCATGTTCGAGTGACATGTATCCCAATTGTAAGAACAATGCTTTTTGGATTATAAAGGTTGTGTTTATACTTTTGCCTGAAAGTATTATGATGCCTCCTGTGCGGCTGTTTATGTATGTATATAACCTGAAAGTTTGCAGTCGTCGGCTTCAGCCCCCACGCATATAATGTGGGGGTGTTCGGAAAAGCGCATATTCACACTTGATCCAACGTCTTGGTCCATTAAGGAGGTGATGGAGCGGCGAACAAGGCAATCAAACTATATAGCTTTAACACTTTCACTTAGTCATAGGAGTTGGACGATGGGGCTACTATATAGCCCCTGGTACGTCCGTGCTCATCCGGATACGGGGCACGTACATACATGACCGCGAAACCGGCCCTTCGTTAATGCGGAGGATTCGCGAAGATTCCGCTTAGTCATCGAGTGGTTGACTAGTCTCTCGCTTTATCATGATAGTCAGTTTTCGGCTTTCTCTACTGAGGTGCTCGTCCAGATAAACCAGGGCACAATCGCAGTAGTTCTCCCGATGCCACCTTAGCCGATAGAGAGGAACGTAAGGTAGCAAAACACGGTAGCCGGGCAAACCCAACTATTGACCAAATACATGATTCGGAGCTGATGCATATAAGGCCAAACTTGCGACGCCGAACACTCCCTAAGGTATTCGGTCTTTACAACGTATATTGAGCTGCGTAACGCCCTCGATAATAAGCCCTGAATTTCCAGGTACGTGCATTAGTCTGACGAGACGAAATGCCAATAACGCCAGCATCCCTCTTGGTTATTTTGAGTATCCGGATGGTGTGAAGCAACAAGCGACAGTGAAAAAGGTTTACACAGGGTCTTAATCTAAAAAGAAATCTTTGAGCGGGGCCTCGCTGCACGCTCGCTACTGTGTCTCCGCAGTGTGATCCTAGAAGGGTGTAGCACGATTATCATCTGTAAAAGAGAAAAACTTAGGTGAAAGTCCTCGTGCGAAAAATTGGTTATTCTTAATAAACCATTAAGATTCAATCTAAATAAGGTCAAGCCGAACCATAGTTTTTTTACATGCGGGAAGCCCCTAGCACCACCTATGGGGGTATATCCATCGACCCAATCTCAGGTTTATCTGAGCTGTTACAGTAGCAGCAGCGCCGCACTGCTCTAGCCGTGTCCGCGGTCTTGACGACCGATCATTTATTCTGGTTGGAGAGGCCGTTCAATGTTCAGCTGCTAAAGCCGCCACACATCCTTCCGCACGTAAGGAACGCTCTGTGTTTCCGCTAACTATTATGATGCCACGTGGACCTGGCATCTTAAGCTTAAGAGGAGCGTAGTGCGGCACTGTGTTAAAACGTGTGAATGCCGTTCTTCCGAGTAGTGCTTGATTGCCGCTTCGGAATGGAGCGATGTCGAAGGTTAACTTTTCACTTAGGAAGTTGTTGGGAGAACCGAATACAACCTCTAGTAGTAGAGAGCCTGTGCAGCGGCCTCTGGGCCTGGTATTACTCCTTGAAAGGTAGTATTGCTTTGGCTGATTCTTGTCAGGTTTATCCCCATTTTGCGGACTGTGTCCTGATATAGCAGATTAAGACTACTGCCACCGTCCATAAGGACTCGGGTGAGATGGTCTCCGTCAATTATTGTGTCTAGCACCAAGGCAGCCGATCCTCCGTGCCGGATACTAGTCAGGTGATCCCTGTGATCGAAAGTGATCGGGCAGGCCGACCAAGGGTTGAACTTGGGGGTGACGGGCTTCGCGGCACATTCATCTCAGAATGTGCTACGTCTTGAGCTTGCGTTGGTTTTCCCTGAAGAGGAGAGGATGATGCAGCAGAGTAGCGTAAGTATTGCCCTCAGTTTTTTAAAACCAAGGAATCAATCCAGTAGGAGGCCACGTGCAAGTCCCTCGTATCTACACAAAGCAAATAACTCCTCGCAACCAACGCGAATAGGGGTTGTCAATCCCTTCACGGTCACTTACGAGAGTGAGATCTGATAGAGATGATAGATAATATTTTTGGTGTTTTTGGTATAAAGATGCAAGGTAAAATAAAAGGCAAAGTAAAAAAGCAAAACAATAATAAAGCGTAGGAAGATTAATATGATGAGAATAGACCTGGGGGCCATAGATTTCACTAGTGGCTTCTCTCAAGAGCATAAGTATTTCACAGTGGGTGAACGAATTACTGTTGAGCAATTGACAGAATTGAGCATAGTTATGAGAGTATCTAGGTATGTGTAACACCCCAAATTTTCTGGCCAAGTTTTTGATATTAAAATTTTTGCCAGGAGTTTTAAATTTTTATTTCTGTGGATTTTCAGAACTCTTTTTTTATTTTGTTAAGGAGTTTTGCATCTTTTCCCAAGTAGAGCTTTCCAAAATGTATGGGACTTTTATGCCAGCTCATTATAACATTTTCTTAATCAGTGGATTTATTTATTAGATCATTTCATCCTGAGCTTTATTCATTAAAATGGATTGTTTTAGATTTTTGGAGCTCTGCTTATACTACCACCATTTGATAGAATCACTTAAAATTTCAACCAAAATTTGGAGATGTCATGAGATGTCTCTAAATCAATTATGTGCATTAATAAAATTATTTCATTGCTTATTTTGGGTCTTTCACCTGGTTTGCTTCTCTGGTCCAGTGGGAATTTTTGCACAACCCATTTAAATATTTCCCTAGAGCCTCCACCAAAATTATGGGATGTCAGTGGTAGCATGCCATTCAACTTTATGCAAAAACATAGTCATGTTCTTTGGAGAATTTGAGTGCAACAGCCTCTTTTTCATTCTGGACCAGACTTGTGTTTTCTACTACAACTCTAGTATTTCTTGCTATAATGACCTTGTGTTTTCTCATGCTTGTAGTCAACCTTGCAAAACCCCTAAGTCCAGGAGCATGCTCTATTTGGAACACTTTTGGTCCATGTAATGATGCCACTCACTCCGTGTCCAGAAGTGTAGTTTTGCAAAACTTGCACTAGCAACTTTCTCCTTTTTGCAAACTGACTTCACCACCCTCTCTTTCATCCATAGAGACACTGATCTGGAGAGTTTGGCCACTCCAAGAGCTACCTAGGTGCCTTTGGCATTTTGTCAAACACCCTGTGTGCATGACCAGTTTTGGCATGATTTCAAGTTTACATTGTGAGCTTGAGCTCCTGACCTACCCAGCATGTCCTAAGGTTTTTCCCTAGCCCATAACCCCTTTCTGCTAACTCCCTTGTGGTTTGGAACACTCTAGGCTGCCCTGGCATTTCGTCGAGCACACCCCGGGCGTGCTCAGGCGCGCCAGCGCGTGCTTGGCACCCACTAGCACCCGAGCCGCGCACACCTCAAGACTCAAAACCCGGCCCCAGCCAGCTCGCCGTGTCCCCTTGCACCGCCACGCCACCCCGACAACCCTGGTACCCCACAGCGCCACCGCCAGGATGGCCGTGGAGGCTAGCTGCCGGCCGCTAGCAGGCCCGACCGTGGCCGGTGCCGCCAAAGCCACCCCGGCTCGCCACCCGCCCTTATGAGCAGTACGTGCTCATCCGCAAGCGTGTCGCCTAGCTTCCGTCATCGCCACGACCCCCCTACTGCTACAGAACGTCGGTTCGCCGTTGTTCTTATCGCCGACCGCCTCGGACCAACCTAGCCACACTATATAAGGAGACCCGAGCTCAAGCCCGCATGCAGGTAGCCTCACACCGTCTAGCTAGTGCCCCCCTAGCCGCCAATTGGAGGGGAGCAGGCCATCTTCAACCTCTCCGGCAACTCCAGCCGCCGCCACTAACCAGGCCATTCCGCACATCCAGGCATCCCCTCTCCACTCTCTCCACCAGAACTTTCCTTCCTCCCGTGATCACATCCCCTACTCCATTTCGGTCGGGAACCACCGCGGCCCCAAAACCACTTCGCCTCGAAGCTTTCCTCCGCCGCGAAGCTCGCCGCCGGCAGCCCACGCCGTCCCCGCCGACCCAGCGACTACCAGTAGGATCCCCCTCGACCCGCGGATCCATCCCCACCCTCAGCTTTCCTCAAGGACTCAGCTGTTCACGGCGACGGTCGCCGAGTCCCGCCTCCGCCGGGACAGAGGGAGAAGAAGGAAGGCGGACTAGTCAAACCTGACTAGTGGGCCACCTAGGACCCACTGTCAGTGACCATGCATGGTCCACGCAGAGTAAGTGGAAGCGTACTACCAGATTACGCTTTCGATGTGTACGTGTCTAATCGAACCGTTTTTCTGTTTTTCTGTTTTATTTTAAAATCAGATTTGACCAAAACTTTGACTGTCTATAACTTTTTAAATACAACTCCAAATGAATTGATTCTTTTTGCTACCTCTCTCAAATATTGTGTAGTTTATTTTAAGATTTATTTAAAAAAAATCAAAAAAACTTTCTGTCCTATTTTTATTTTGTGTGTTAATTCAAATATATTATTTTAAATAGGATTTTTGAAGATTTCATGATGATTTGGATGCACCCTTCCTTCCCATGACCTGAAGGCAAGCATTCTGAACCCTGGTGAATTTTTGTGTGTGTTGCATAGCACGGTGGAAACACCACCCCGACACATGCATGCGTCATTTTATGTGATGATGTGATCCTATTCATGGGTGCATATTAATGAGTTTATGCTAATGAAGTTGACATGATTTGTGATGGAAATCACCGTCATACGTCTTCCATGCATACCGGAAGCAAAGACGAGAAGACCTCTGTCTTGGGTAGACACGGGCTTGCCCCTAGTCCTCCGTCGAGACGGTCATGTCCGGAATGACATGAGGGGATGTCGCGTGATGTTTCCATCTGTTGTTTGAGATATATGCATTGTTAAGCTAATCATGCAGGAAATATTACAACCTCCTGAGTCGACCGTAGATCGAGTCTTATGCCAGTAAAACCCCATACTTGTTTCGTACTACCACTTGTCCCTACACCAAGTAGGGTACGGTTCAGTAAGTTGTCAACCCTTTCCTAGCACACACCGCATGTAGAGGCCGTGGTGGAAGATAATCGAGGCATCCGTAGTCATGCCACCGGTCCGGAGCATGGGTGTTTTGGTTGTAGCCGAAAGGGGTAGCTCCCAGCTTATGCCATGTATAAATTTTGTGATCCCATGTTACGCCGAGATTGTGGCCTCCCACTTAGAGTTTTGCTTAACAGTGTCGTGGGTGATTCCGCACACATGTGAGTTAAGCTGGTGTGTGTTAGGTGTGTTTTCAACAAAAGACCATAGACGGAATTAGTCCCGATGGACTAAAGAAACTGCTACTCGTGGGTAAAGAGTGCAAACCTCTGTAGAGATTAAACCTATTCGAATAGCCGTGTCCATTGTTAAGGATTACCGTTTGGGATGAGTCAAGTGTCGGTCTTCGGAGGCGAACTGTTAAACTGTTAACTGAAATTACAGATTTTGGATCATGATAATTACGATTATTATTGTTATTGTTGACTAACCCATGATTTTATTTGGTATGATCGAATATCCCTGGGATGGTTCTACCTCCTGGATATTCACTGTGTTTATCTTTAAAGCCCTTTATGTGGTGTCGCTTAGACGCCCGACTGTGGCATTTCTTTTAAAGCCCTTTATGCGGTGTCGCCGACGCCTTGATCGTGGCATTTCTTTTAAAGCCCTTTATGTGGTGTCGCCGACGCCCGACCGTGGTATTTCTTTTAAAGCCCTTATGCGGTGTCGCTCGACGCCTCGACCGTGGTATTTCTTTTAAAGCCCTTTATGCGGTGTCGCCGACGCCTTGATCGTGGTATTTCTTTTAAAGCCCTTTATGCGGTGTCGCCGACGCCTCGACCGTGGTATTTCTTTTAAAGCCCTTTATGTGGTGTCGCTTAGACGCCTCGATCGTGGTATTTCTTTTAAAGCCCTTTATGTGGTGTCGCTTAGACGCCTCGATCGTGGCATTTCTTTTAAAGCCCTTTATGCGGTGTCGCCGACGCCTCGATCGCTGCATTGTTCTTGTTTATTTATAAGCCCTTTATGCGGTGTCGCCGACGCCTCGATTGTGGCATTTCTTTTGAAGTCCTTTATGTTATTTACTTCATGATTTTAATACTACCATATTATTGTATATTCACAAATAACATGCTTGCACGCACCAGAGTTTTATTTACCTTATGTGACTGACGTCATGAGCATATTATATTTTCAGTACATCATTGTTAAATCATGCCTGTGTTTCATTGTGTTTGCGAGTACATTCAAAGTACTCACTGGCTTGTCCCTGGCTATTGTCTTGGCCAGATTTCATGCTTGGAGAGGAGCGCTATGTGACTGTCCCGTAACCTAAGCAACGGTGATAACAGCCACGCGAAGATAGGAGTTATCCCGGTCACTGTTCCTCGTGGAAATGGAGTCCCATAGGCGAGGATATTTCATAACCCGCTCCGCCATCAACCTCTAGATGCCATTTGTTGTACTCTCGCACTGAATGGTCTTGTACTGCATAAAATTGTATTTTTTGCTTGGATTTTCTGATCAAGTTAGTGCCTTATCAGCTAACAGCTATCCCGGGCTGGTAAGCACAAGGGCCGCTTTTTCGGGATTAACACCGGAGAATCGGTCACCACAGACTTGGTATCGAGCCAGGCTGACCATTGGCTAATCCTATCTTAGCCAGGTCAATAAAGTTAGGCTAATAACCCACCGAGCCTTAACCAAGACCTCAGCCAAGCTTCTCGCACAAGATAGCCACACAAAGGACCTGACGCTTTCGCAATGGTGCCCAACCTATCAACTAGCCCGCCTATCACCCACCAGGATCAGCACCAAAGGCGCCTCATTCAAGCGCATGAAGGAAGACTCCGTCCCCTTTTTCTATAAAAAGGGACGCGCTTGCCTCAACCCAGCCCAACACAGCCGCTACCCCAAAACCAAGCCACAATGCCTGGTCCCGTAGTACACCATGAAACTACAGCAACCAACCTTGGAGGTTTTGTGACCATACTGCAAACCTTACCCGTCGTGCCTATGCTAGAAGAGCCACCAATATGTTGTGTACCAAGGACCCATTAGTGGCGAGAGCCGTCAATTCTGGGCCACTTTACATATCTTCTAGGGTCTGCACCGAGCGCCTTACAGTTTCACCGAAGAACAACTTCCTTTGAGCCACAAGCCATCCAACTAGCTGCTCGAGAGGCTATAGTTCATCTCGTGCACCTATCGCCCAGAGTTAATTGTCGCCGCTCCACTACTACCCCAGCGTGAAGGGTATGGTAGACCACGCCAAGTTGCCAACGGAGACCACGAGATGCACTTGCTTTATTACATCTAGTGCACTATGTAAGTGCAATCGAGGACCTATTCGATCAAATCACTATTGATCTGGTCGCAGCTCGTGGAGAGCTGGTTCGCCGAGCCCAAAGAAGAGAGGAGATCGAGCCCAACGCCGACAATCCAGTCCGTGTTGTTTGGACAACCGATCGAGACCCCGAGGCCAGCCCCACCGCCGCCAAGGTGCTTTGATGACCCCGTAGTGCTTCGTCGCCTCCTCGAGCACACCCCAACGGGGTTGTAGTCAACAATCCCCGTGACGGTCATCATCACTACCCCGAGCTTGCAGCCCCTCAGCCCTCTCCAGCAAATTCCGACGGTGAGAACCGTGGAGGAGCCTCGACGTTCACAAGGGACGCCCGCTTGGATGTAAACGAAGTAGACTGAGTCACTCGCGTAGTGGCGAGTCAACGTGTACACTCGCTTTGTAATCCTGTGATCCCTTAAATTAATGCAGCCTGGCATCGTGCGTCTGTTTTATATGGTAGTATTGCATGGATGTATTAGCACGCAATGTGATTTCTATATCCTTGGCGCAACTACCAAAAACCGCCCCGACAACCCCCATAGTGATACGTCACTTTAGTGAGATATGTGTATCTGTGGTTGACCCGAGCTGAGCCGGCCAATTCTTTACTTTTACCATGGTAAAAGACCCAGCCCCGGTGCTATAAAAAGGGCCACCGAGAGACCTTGCCAAGCACCCTTCACCTTGTGCACCACCCCCACAACCATTTTCTGCCATGCCGAGCCCTTGTATTTATCTGAGGACTCCAGATGCTACCCCAGGTAGTTTTGTCAAGATATTGTGGGATTTTACCCGCAGTACCATGGGCGCAACCCAGCCACCCTAGTACGAGCTGTTCAAATCAAGGATCACCCCTTCCACCTCGAGATATTGGGCAGCCGTGCACATCCCACCCGTAAACCCAAACCAAGACCCCACAGAAGTCTCCTTCGTGGAGAAATCTATGCCAACCCCAAGACATGGTCAGAGAAGCTGCTGTGTATGAAGCGCTTGCTCGCTTTCGATTCAAGGGTACCCTATGCCAAATAACGAGGGTATTATTATTTTCCGAGCAAGCAGCACCCGGAGGAGTAACATCCTTTCCGGTGGACGATTGAGAGAGACCCGCCTTGGCCAACCTTGTCCAAAGACGCCATCGCCAAGAACGCTTGACCCAACATGTGATGGGTTATTTGCAAAGCCTCATGGATTTAAATCCTCGATCGCCATCGACAGATCACCGAGGCCCCACCAGAGAGACGATTCATCGACGGTCAATCCACTCCTCCGATAGAAGAAGAGTGTATCCTAGTACCGAAACATTTTCTCAAGACCCCGCCCAATTACTGCTTTCAATTTAGATGCACCGCTGTATTTATTGTCGCATTTTTATTTATGTGTTGTAACTTATGCTTAGTACCCCGAGTTTCGCAGCGAGTAAATCATTAATATAAGCAGCTCTATCGCTTTTGGACTTTAATGTATTACTGTTTTCCCTCGCGAGAAAATCCTGGAGCGTGATTTCTTTTCCTTGAGTTGCCGCATCGTATGTTTTCTCACGACATAGATCATTTATTTCACACAGCACCACGACAGCAGACTCACCACCACTATTACCCGAACACATACACTGCTTGCAAAATTTTGCAACGTGTTGCGCCTAACTCGAGCACCTCCGAACAACAGCTTATCACCCGCACACCCCACCTACTCATCGTGGCCACCGCCACCACGGAGGGCCAGCAATCGAAAGAAGGCATCGCGACGATCGCCTAGGATCATCGCGACAGAGCACCGAGAGCCCCAAAGACTGCTGCTAGCCTCCGCACAGCAGATCACGTACCGTCCGGCGCCGCCCCGCCATTAGCGCTGTCTCGAGCTCCGCAAGCGGAAACAGAGGAGGAAGAGAGAAAGGAGGAGCAAGGCCAGGTGTGAGGAAGAAGAGGAGAACGCCATGGTCATTTTATAGCTCGAGCTCGGTGTACGGTGGGCGGGTCCACCAGCGCCGCTGTCGCCTCGATCACTGGTGTTCGAGGCGAATCCATGAGCAAAGGTCGACAGCAAGACTGCCCGCGAGGTGAGTGCACGCTGCACCGCAGCTAGCGGCGCACAGACTACTGGCACGGCCTTGGTACCCTACGCGCTAGGCGCTGCGGTGGAGAAAGCACGGAGAACGCAAGGGAGAGAGGAAGAAGAAGGAGCCGGAGGAAGGAGAAGAGGCTGACCGTGGCCCAGGTCCACCAATGGCCAGAGAGAACACTCAGTGCTCTCGGTGCGACTCAGCGATTCTGAGATTTAGAATTTATTCTAAATTTTGTCCAGGTAGAAATCGCTAGCTTTCCCCACACCGCCCAAGACTTACACACGTATTTTTGCATCACTTATTGCTCCCACTCGTGGCTGCTGCTTTTAATTTTATTCATTTAATTTTAGTCTTTGCAAATCTCGAGGACTAGATTTTTCCTAAGGGGGATAATAGTTGTAACACCCCAAATTTTCTGTCCAAGTTTTTGATATTAAAATTTTTGCCAGGAGTTTTAAATTTTTATTTCTGTGGATTTTCAGAACTCTTTTTTTATTTTGTTAAGGAGTTTTGCATCTTTTCCCAAGTAGAGCTTTCCAAAATGTATGGGACTTTTATGCCAGCTCATTATAACATTTTCTTAATCAGTGGATTTATTTATTAGATCATTTCATCCTGAGCTTTATTCATTAAAATGGATTGTTTTAGATTTTTGGAGCTCTGTTTGTACTACCACCATTTGATAGAATCACTTAAAATTTCAACCAAAATTTGGAGATGTCATGAGATGTCTCTAAATCAATTATATGCATTAATAAAATTATTTCATTGCTTATTTTGGGTCTTTCACCTGGTTTGCTTCTCTGGTCTAGTGGGCATTTTTGCACTACAACCCATTTAAATATTTCCCTAGAGCCTCCACCAAAATTATGGGATGTCAGTGGTAGCATGCCATTCAACTTTATGCAAAAACATAATGATGTTCTTTGGAGAATTTGAGTGCAACAGCCTCTTTTTCATTCTGGACCAGACTTGTGTTTTCTACTACAACTCTATTATTTCTTGCTCTAATGACCTTGTGTTTTCTCATGCTTGTAGTCAACCTTGCAAAACCCCTAAGTCCAGGAGCATGCTCTATTTGGAACACTTTTGGTCCATGTAATGATGCCACTCACTCCCTGTCCAGAAGTGTAGTTTTGCAAAACTTGCACTAGCAAGTTTCTCCTTTTTGCAAACTAACTTCACGACCCTCTCTTTCATCCATAGAGACACTGATCTGGAGAGTTTGGCCACTCCAAGAGCTACTTAGGTGCCTTTGGCATTTTGTCAAACACCCTGTGTGCATGACCAGTTTTGGCATGATTTCAACTTTAGATTGTGAGCTTGAGCTCCTGACCTACCCAGCATGCCCTAAGGTTTTGCCCTAGCCCATAACCCCTTTCTGCTAACTCCCTTGTGGTTTGGAACACTCTAGGCTGCCCTGGCATTTCGTCGAGCACACCCCGGGCGTGCTCTGGGCGTGCCCAGAGCGTGCGTTTGGCACCCACTAGCACTCGAGCCGCCGCGTCACACCACTCACTCAAAACCCGGCCCCAGCCAGCTCGCCGTGTCCCCTTGCACCACCACGCCACCCCGACAACCCCTGGCACCCCACAGCGCCATCGCCAGGATGGCCGTGGCGGCTAGCTACCGGCCGCTAACAGGCCCGATCATGGTCGGCGCCGCCAAAGCCACCCCGGCTCGCCACCCGCCCTTGTGAGCAGTACATGCTCATCCTCAAGCGTGTCGCCTAGCTTCCGTCGTCGCCACGACCCCCCTGCTGCTATAGAACGTCGGTTCATCGTTGTTCTTATCGCCCGACCGCCTCGGACCAACCTAGCCACACTATATAAGGAGACCCAAGCTCAAGCCCGCACGCAGGTAGCCTCACACCGTCTAGCTAGTGCCCCCCTAGCCGCCAATTGGAGGGGAGCAGGCCATCTTCAACCTCTCCGCAACTCCAGCCGCCGCCACTAACCAGGCCATTCCGGCACATCCAGGGCATCCCCCTCTCCACTCTCTCCACCAGGAACTTTCCCTTCCTCCCGTGATCACATCCCCCTACTCCATGTCGGTCGGCAACCACCGCGGCCCCAAAACCACTTCGCCTCGAAGCTTTCCTCCGCCGCGAAGCTCGCCGCCGGCAGCCCACGGCGTCCCCGCCGACCCAGCGACTACCAAGAGGATCCCCTCGACCAACGGATCCATCCTCGCCTCAGCTGTCCTCAAGGACTCGCTGTCACGGCGACGTCACGAGTCCGCCTCCGCCGGGACAGAGGGAGAAGAAGGAAGGCGGATTAGTCAAACCTGACTAGTGGGCCACCTAGGACCCACTGCCGCGACCATGCACGGTCCATGCAGAGTAAGTGGAAGCGATTACAGATTATGCTTTCGACGTATACGTGTCTAATCGAACTGCTTTTCTGTTTTTCTGCTTTTATTTTAAAATCGATTTGACCGTAACTTTGACTGTCTATAACTTTTAAATACAACTCCAAATGAATTGATTCTTTTGCTACCTCTCTCAAATATTGTCTAGTTTATTTTAAGATTTATTTAAAAAATTCAAAACAACTTTCTGTGCTGTTTTTATTTTGTGTGTTAATTCAAATATATTATTTTAAATAGGATTTTGAAGATTTCATGATGATTTGATGCACCTTCCTTCCCATGACCTGAAGGCAAGCATTCTTAACCCTAGTGAATTTTTGTGTGTGTTGCATAGCACGGTGGCAACACCACCCCGACACATGCATGCGTCATTTTATGTGAGGATGTGATCCTATTCATGGGTGCATATTAATGAGTTTATGCTAATGAAGTTGACATGATTTGTGATGGAAATAACCGTCATACGTCTTCCATGCATACCGGAAGGAAAGACGGGAAGGCCTCTGTCTTGGGTAGACACGGGCTTGCCCCTAGTCCTCCGTCGAGACGGTCGTGTACGGTATGACATGAGGAGATGTCACGTGATGTTTCCATCTGTTGTTTGAGATATATGCATTGTTAAGCTAATCATGCAGGAAATATTACAACCTCCTGAGTTGACCGTAGATCGAGTCTTGCGCCAGTAAAACCCCATACTTGTTTCGTACTACCACTTGTCCCTACACCAAGTAGGGTACGGTTCAAGAAGTTGTCAACCCTTTCCTAGCACACACCGCATGTAGAGGCCGTGGTGGAAGATATCGGAGGCATCCGTAGTCATGCCACCGGTCCGGAGCATGGGTGTTCCGTTGTAGCCGAAAGGGGTAGCTCCTAGTTTGCGCTGTATAAATTTTGTGATCCCATGTTACGCCGAGGTTGTGGCCTCCCACTTAGAGTTTTGCTTAACAGTGTCGTGGGTGATTCCGCATACATGTGAGTTAAGCTGGTGTGTGTTAGGTGTGTTTTCAACAAAAGATCAGAGATGTAATTAGTCCCGATGGACTAAAGAAATCCGTTACTCGTGGGTAAAGAGTGCACCCTCTGCAGAGATTAAACCTATTCGAATAGCCGTGTCCATGGTTAAGGATTACCGTTTGGGATGAGTCAAGTGTCGGTCTTAGTGTCGGTCTTCGGAGGCGAAACTGTTAAACTGTTAACTGAAATTACAGATTTTGGATCATGATAATGACGATTATTATTGTTATTGTTGACTAACCCATGATTTTATTTGGTATGATCGAATATCCCTGGGATGGTTCTACCTCCTGGATATTCACTGTGATTATTTTTAAAGCCCTTTATGTGGTGTCGCTTAGACGCCCGACTGTGGCATTTCTTTTAAAGCCCTTTATGCGGTGTCGCCCAGACGCCCGACTGTGGCATTTCTTTTAAAGCCCTTTATGCGTGTCGCCAGACGGCCGATCGTGGTATTTCTTTTAAAGCCCTTTATGCGGTGTCGCCGACGCCCGACCGTGGTATTTCTTTTAAAGCCCTTTATGCGTGTCGCCGACGCCTCGACCGTGGTATTTCTTTTAAAGCCCTTTATGCGGTGTCACCAGACGCCCGACCGTGGTATTTCTTTTAAAGCCCTTTATGCGTGTCGCCAGACGCCCGATCGTGGTATTTCTTTTAAAGCCCTTTATGTGGTGTCGCTTAGACGCCCGACTGTGGCATTTCTTTTAAAGCCCTTTATGCGGTGTCGCTCAGACGCCCGACTGCGTCATTGTTCTTGTTTATTTATATGCCCTTTATGCGGTGTCGCTCAGACGCCCGATTGTGGCATTTCTTTTAAAGTCCTTTATGTTATTTACTTCATGATTTTAATACTACCATATTATTGTATATTCACAAATAACATGCTTGCACGCACCAGAGTTTTATATACCTTATGTGACTAACGTCATGAGCATATTATATTTTCAGTACATCATTGTTAAATCATGCCTGTGTTCATTGTGTTTGCGAGTACATTCAAAGTACTCACTGGCTTGTCCCTGGCTATTGTCTTGGCTAGAGTTCATGCTTGGAGAGGAGCGTTGCGGTGACTGTCCCAGAACCTAGGCAACGGTGATAACAGCCACACGAAGATAGGAGTTATCCTGGTCAGCTGTTCCTGTGGGAAATGGAGTCCCATAGGCGAGGATATTTCATAACCCGCTTCCGCCATCAACCTCTAGATGCCATTTGTTGTACTCTCAGACCAGAATGGTCTTGTACTGCATAAATTTGTATTTTTTGCTTGGATTTTCTTTATAAAGTTAGTGCCTTATCAGCTAACAGTTATCCTGGGGCTGGTAAGCACAAGTGCCATTTTTCTGGGATTAACACCCGGAGAATCGGTCGCCACAGTATGATCATGTATATAGGCATCACGTCCGAGACAAGTAGACCGACTCCTACCTGCATCTACTTCTATTACTCCACTGTCACGCCCAAGATGCGACTCTATCCTAAAGGAACTCGAAGGTCCCACCAAGGATAGAAGCGCATCTTGAAGACGCTTTTGCAAGGTGGATATCATTACATCAACATTACATAATAGATGGGGATACATACATAAGGCACAAATGCCACAAGCATACATCAACAACATACATGAGAACAACATCCGACTACGGATGAAACATAAACAGAAACTCAAACGACATCCACCCTGCTAGCCCAAAGCTGCCGACCGAACCTATCCCCGATCAAGAAGAAGCGTAAGAAGAACTCCAAAACAAGTAAACATCGCTCTCGCGTCATGATCATCGCAAACCTGTACCTGCAACTGGTGGTGTAGTAATCTGTGAGCCACGAGGACTCAGCAATCCCATTACCATGGGTAACAAGACTAGCAAAGCTTAATGGGAAAGGAAGGGGTAAAGTGGTGAGGATGCAGCAGCCACTAAGCATATCTGGTGGCTAACATACGCAAATAAGAGCGAGAAGAGGAGCAAACGAACGGTCGTCAACTAGTAATGATCAAGAAGTGATCCTGAACTCCTACTTACGTCAGACATAACCCAGAAACCATGTTCTCCACTCGATCAACCTCGAAAAGAGACACTCACGGTTACGCACACGGTTGGTGTATTTTAGAAGAGTTTGCTTCAAGTTTACTACAACCGGATATTAACAAATTCCCATCTGCCACATAACCGCGGGCACGGCTTTCGAAAGTTCAAACCCTGCAGGGGTGTCCCAACTTAGCCCATGATAAGCTCTCGCGATCAACGAAGGATATTCCTTATCCCCGGGAAGACCCGATCAGTCTCGAATCCGGCCACAAGATATTTCGACAAGAATAAAACAAGACCAGCAAAGCCGCCCGATGTGCCGACAAATCCCGATAGGAGCTGCACATATCTCGCTCGTGGCACACCGGATGAGCAAGACGACGGTTGGCATAGACCCTGGTTGCCAGGGGCACCGGACATCGCCGGTTTGGACCAGCACTGAAGGAGAACCGACCGGCGGGGCTAAAATAAAGATGACCCTCGGCTCCTAAACCCAAGGGAAAAAGGGCATAGGTGAGGCAAATGGTAAAACCAAGGTTGGGCCTTGCTGGAGGAGTCTTATTCAAAGCGAACTGTCAAGGGGGTCCCATAAATCACCCAACCGCGTTAGGGACGCAAAAACCGGGAACATAATACCGATATGACGGAAACTAGGGCGGCAAGAGTGGAACAAAACACCAGGCATAAGGCCGAGCCTTCCACCCTTTACCAAGTATATAGATGCATTAATTAAGATAAGAGATATTGTGATATCCCAAAATATCCATGTTCCAACAAGGAACAAACTTCATCTTCACCTGCAACTAACAACGCTATAAGAGGGGCTGAGCAAAGCGGTAACATAGCCAAACAACGGTTTGCTAGGAAAGGATGGTTAGAGGCTTGACATGGCAACATGGGAGGCATGATATAGCAAGTGGTAGGCATCGTAGCATAGGCATAGCAAAAGAGCGAGCAAGTAGCAAGCAAAGATAGAAGTGATTTCGAGGGTATGGTCATCTTGCCTGAGATCCCGCAAGGAAGAAGAACGAGTCCATGAAGAAGACAAACGGACGAAGTCGAACGAATCCTCACAACTCCGGAACGAAACAGAAGCTAACGAGAGAAGCAACCCGGAAAGAAGCAAACAACATAGTAAACAACCATCACATAAACATGGCATGATGCACAAACAAGTATGATGCATGCCCCGTTTAAATAGCATGGCATGGCAATATGCACAAACAAAACTACAAGTTAAATGGAGTCCAATATGCAACGAGTTGCATATTGACCAAACACCACATCAATTATTTAGTTCTCTCTTGGTTATGTACCCAACAATATTAAATATTGGTTAACATGGCAAGTGGTGAAGCATATCAAAACTATACCATCTAAACAATTTAAATTGGGCCGGACATAAAAACAACAAATCCGGTAAATCCCCATATGCATTTAGCAATTTAATGCAACAACAATTTTAAGCATTTAAATGTTGTTATCTTGATGCGGATGACATATGCAAGTTTTATGCAATTTTTATGAAAATGTTGAAATGAGCATGTTATGAAGCATTTGGTCACCATGGCGGAACGAAAGGGGTGCCACGGCAATGACAACGGAAATGGTGCCACTGCAACATTCCGATGATCCGACAACTCGTCGAGATGCCGGTGCAAAGGAAAGTGTGGATGTGCGCAACATGCAAAAGATGGTGGGGTGATCCCGGATACCGGGTTCCCATGGGTCGACGGCATGGCAACCGAGGAGGAATGCGCAAGGAACAACTCGGACACGATTTTAACATGAGTATCTCATACAACATGCATTCGTTCACGGGCGGTCGTCTCGGGGTTATACCTTCAAAGCATGCATTTTTGGAGTGGTTCGAGTTCGGTATGATGTAGAGCAAGTAGTCGTTCACGGGTCGTCGTGGGAAGTAGTTGTTCACGTGTCGACGGTAGTGGAAGTAGTTGTACATGTTGTCTTGTCGAATCAACGGCGGCGGTAGTTGTACACTTGACGGTCTTCGTCGGCGATAGTGGAAGTAGACGTTCACGGGTCGTCGAGGGAAGTAGTGGTACTCGCGGGCTTGGCGGCGAGTTGTACACGCCAGAGACGCTCAGGTCGACGGTAGTGGTACACACGCCATCGGGGTACTTGTCGGATCCGAGAGGGTCTTGCGTATCCGTGCGTAGAGGTACTTGGCGATGTTTTGATGAAGCTCAAACGAAGCACCCGCAACTAGAGGCAACCAGTGCCCCTGTGCTCTGGACGACGGTCGATGCACTTGGTTTTGACGGACCCATAGCAACGATAGACGTACACGCATACTTGGTGCATCACCGGTCTTGGCAATCTCAAGAACCGAAAGGACATCGAGGGACTTGCAAGGCTCGCCGGAGGTCACCGGGGACCGCTCGAGCTGCTGGATGCTGGCGCATGGCCGAGCAGCGGCTGGAAGAAGTGGCCGGCGTGGCCTTGGCCGCAAAGGGACGAGCTCGCTCCGGGAGACGTGGACGAGGCGAGGAGGAGTTGCTGTCGCTCGTCCCGCGCGCGCCGATGTAACAACGCAGCGGGACTTGGCGGCGGGCCTCGGCAGCAGGGAGGCGCGGCCATGGCAGGGCCCGACGAATCCGGACAGGGGCGGCGCTTGACGACAGAGGGCGACGCGAGGCAGGGCGCCGGAGTTGGCCTCCAGCGGTGCGGGAGGCCAGGGCGGGCGTCCCAGCGAGGCAACGGCAGGGAGGAGGGCCGATGAGGGCGCGACGGAGCTCAGCGGGCGTGTTCACGGGATGCTTGAACGGGGCGGGCGCATGGAGAGGAAGGAGCGGAGGCGCTGGGTTTGGAGGAGGACGAGCGAGGGATCGAGGAGAGAAGTGGATCGGGAGAGGAGTTAGCGCTGCCTCACCTCGTGTGGCCGGGCGGGAGGGAGATGGGGATCAAGCAGGAGGGGAGTTGCGCGCAAGGGAGGGAGCAGGTGCGTGATGGTTGAGAGTGGAGGGAGATGGTCGGGCTAGGGTTAGAGGGCGGCCGGGCCTTGGGAGGCCGCCCAAGGAGAGGAAAATGGCTAGAGACCTGGCTGGGTTTCTCTCCCTCAAATTCTTTAGCGAAAAGAATTAGAGATAAGAAAAGAAGAGAGGGTTAGGGAAAGAATTTGCGCATGCGGACAATTTTCCCGGATTCATAAAAAAGAGCTTGATCCAAGAAAACTAGAAGTGGGCATGACCGGAAGTTTAAATTCAAACTCATTTGATTTAAATTCAAATGGTTTGAATAGGAAGTGAGGGTTGGGAAGGTCCAAAAATGTTGAGATTTTTGGTGGAGCTCCGAAAAATGACGAAATAATTTATGGGCAAGGTTGGAGACCAAGTATTGAGATAACAACGGCATGGGATATTTTGCAAGTGTGTTATGGTGATTTCCGAATTAAATAAATATTTAATATAGCTCCCTAATATTGGAAGATATGTTATAAAGAGAAGTCACAAGTGAATTCCCTCAATTTAAATGGATCGAAAAATCCATACAATTTATTAGTTGAGTTGCAAATATTAAATGGCATGATGGCATGATGACATGATGCAATGCAATAAGCAAATAAAACACATGGCAAAGCTCGGAATAGCTAGAAGTCTTCTGGAGCGTCGGTCTCGGGGCGTTACAACACTCCACCACTACAAGAGGATCTCGTCCCGAGATCTAGGATGGCACCGGAGAGAAAACGGAAGAGGAAGAAAAGAGGTAAAACTAAGTTGCTTCTTTGACAAACGAGTGAAACCAATGAACCTCGAGAGGTTGAAAACTTGAAAGAATAACACAATAGAGTTGAACAAAATTGAGAACATTCCAGTAGAAAATAGAAACAAGGAACACCATGTGAACCTTGGGGGTTGCAAAGCTATGAATGATGATTACAATGGACAAGAAGGAATTGGAACCACTCTGGTTGAAACGAGATAAGAATGAATAAGAATTATATAATTTTGGCAGCACTCCGACTGAAAGAAGAAGGAAAACTTGATAAGATGAAAAGAACTTAAAGAGATGACACAACACTCCGGTTAAATGGATAAGCATGAAAAGAATATGATCTTGGCAAAACGAGATGATGGGTGAAGAGAACAACATCACAATGCCTCCGGAAGAAAGAATAGAAGATAGATCATTGGAATAATAGAATGGAGAAGAAAATGCCAACTTCTGCCACAAATGAGCTTGGAAAGCACCCTTGCCAATAAGGTTAGAGCGGAGTTGTTGGAAAACCAACAACGAAAAGAATAAGCTTGTAGTGGGCTTATGGAAACATCTCAACATTATGAGGTGACAAACGGCCACTAAAGAAAGCTATTGATTTGAGTGAGAGCACCAAGGCGATGAAAAACTTCTTTCACCAAGAGGATAGGAGAAAACTTGGATCACTGATAAGCACCATAATAGCAACATTCCTTAGGGAAGGCTTTAGGTGAAACATGACACAAGATAAATCCAACGAAGAGATTGGTGGATTTAAAATATCTCATTATTGACAGCATGTGAAACATGAAACGCGAACTCAAATTGTCAAGAATGACATAACACCACCTCAAATGATAAGGTAGAACGAATTGCACTTTGGAATGCAGGAAGAAGAATATTTGAGCACTTCCAACAAGAATCTTGAGAACGCTTCGAGAATGAATTAAATCCTTGATGAACCACCATGAAGAAAAGGATGATAAAAGAAAGAGAAGTTGAAAACACAAGGTGAAGCCTTGCACTGATAAGATGAAGCTTTGAAATGATATAACCGAGAAAACTTTGAACTCCGGAAAAGAAATATGAACAACTGAAATCAAGAATTTTGATGAACCTCCGGAATAAGGAATTGAACTTACTCGATGAAACAAGAATAAGAATTACATTATGCTGATCCTTCACCAATTAAATTGATGGCAAGCAATGGATTTGGCATACTACTTATTCTCGTAGAGAGGATTAAGATAGATATGGCGCAAACTTGGGAAGGTCTTCAACGAACCACCGGTAGGATTGAAACAACGAATGAATCTATATGATAACGAAGGAAGAGAACTCTTGAACGAACCACCGTAAGAATTAGAAAAACGAACAAAGAAAAGATAGCGAAACCTTGGGAAGAATTAGAAAATGAACGAATATACTTGAGAGAATTTAGATATAAGAGATTGAAGAGATGACAAGCTGACTAGAGAATACTTGAACGATGCACCGGTAAGATTTGGGGAACAAGAGCTGAAAGCTTGAATGAATAATTCTGAGATGATGGGCTCAGAAGAATCAAACTGAAAAGACTCCTGAATTGCTCCGGATGGGTGAAAAGAATTCTCACAATCTAAAACAATTATGAGAGGATGGCATCAAACTAGAACCATGAATCTTGAAGAGAATGGAGCAAGATTTAAGAGAAACTCTTCTTCTGTCTTCAAATCCAAGAATGACGATGAGAAACACCACCATGGATTGTTGAGGCACTCCGGAATGAAAATTAGAAAGGTTGAACCAACGATGAAAAGAATTTGAAATATCTTGGAGAAAGCCATGACTGATGAAAACCCATTCTTACGTCAAACTTAGAAAAGAATTTTAGAAGCTCCGGAAAAAATTAGAAGAGTCAGGTAAGATCCTGGGAAAAGACCTGTGGGTTAGGGCCCACTCAAAAGAAACACCATTGAACGATTTTTTGAAATAGATATTGCACCGGTAGAATTAAATGACTTGAATGAGACAATAATCTCCGAATAGCTTGAACGGATCTTGAATGAAAAGACGAGCCTTCTGAGAAATATTCAACACTCGAGAACGAAGGAATATCGAGAAGTGAATGATTAAGAGGTGCACCGGCATGGGATAGCATTTGAACGAGGATAAGGATATGATCAACACCGAAAGCTTGAATTGAATCCACCGAAGAAGAAAATTAGAATGGAACAATGATAAGGTTGAAACTTCCTTAGCGTCTTCATGAGAAATCACCGGATAAAACATTAAAGGAAAAGAATGAAGAAACTTCACTCAATAAAATGGATACTTGATTAAGAAATCTGAGTCCTTGAAGAAAAAGGGGTGGGAGGGTGGGAAAACAAAGGCAACTTGGGTCGGATGAAATGAACACCGTTGAGAAAAAGCTTAGAATTGATCTTGCGAATGTTGGAATGATCGGATCCACTTGAAGAGAAGCACGCCGGTTGAGAAAAGAAGTAACATGACGACCTCGATGATCAAGAAGGATTAGTATTCACATAGCAATATGAGAACACCGTTTAGAATAAGGTATGGAATCAACACTTGGCATCGAAGCAACTCGAATACCACAAAACGGAACAAAAACAAAGGATTTGGCTTGCAGAATAAGCCGGAACAAATACATATGATAGAGATTTACCCAATCCCATATCATGCATCTGTCGGAAAGATATTCTAGGAGCTACTTGAATTCCCACTTATAAACTCCCGAAACTTTCTGGTTATGCAATCAGGTGTTGGGGATACAGGGGACACAAAATATATCACCCAATCTAACAATACCTAGATCCAGCTGTATCCATCCGTCAACACATAACCAAGAAAACTCCGGAAATCGTGTACCTCAACCTTCGAAAAGCATCCGTTATATGAGTTATGGCAATACTCTTGAGCTCGCCCCAGTACTGGGTTATCGAGGTTATCTCACCAACAACTGCATAAAAGAGATTTTCGATGTCGGCAAAGCTCGTATTCCGAATCAGAACGATAAAATTGTGACGACAACACCTCGGAGCTCAACTCCCCGGGACACTGCCACAACCCCTAAATGTCAGGAGGCACCAAGAACAATGTTCTTGTCACAAAACCGTCGGAACGATCCCAAGATACCCGCGTGATCCTAAAAAAAATTTAGTGAAATTTGAGAAGAGAAAGAGTCAAACATCTACGTCAGGTGACCTCACCAGAGCGACGAAGGGACTGGGGAGTAAAAAGAATCCTACTCTCCGCTATATATAATCCTAAGACTCAAAACATTTTTGTTTTAGACTCAACAACACCAGCAAACAATCAAGCAGGGGGCTCCTAAGTTGGGGATGGCTCTGATACCAACTTGTAACGCCCTCGATGCGGCTATATCTCCCACGTGTCGAAGCACGACTTAGAGGCATAACCGCATTGAAAGAAATGTCGCAAGTGAGGTAATCTTCACACAACCCATGTAATACATAAGGGAAAGAGATACATAGTTGGCTTACAATCGCCACTTCACACAATACATGAGTAAAGCATTACATCATACAGATACAATCAAGGTCCGACTACGGAACCAAAATAAAAGAAGACTACCCCAAATGCTACACAGATCCCCGATCGTCCCAACTGGCTCCATTATCGATCAACTGAAACGAAACAACACAAAGAACAAGATCTTCATCGAGCTCCTCCTTGAGCTCGGATGCGCCACCGCACGGTTTCATCGGCACCGCAAACTGGTTTTGAAGTATCTGTGAGTCACGGGACTCAGCAATCTCACACCCGCCAGATCAAGACTATTTAAGCTTATGGGTAGGAGAAGGTAGTGAGGTGGAGCTGCAGCAGCGACTAGCATATCTGGTGTCTAACATACGCAAATGAGAGCGAGAAGAGAAGGCAAAAGCACGGTTGAACAACTATGATCAAGAAGTGATCCTAGAACAACCTCGCCAAGCATAACTCCAACACCGTGTTCACTTCCGGACTCACCGAGAAGAGACCATCACGTTACACACGCGTTGGTGTATTTTAATTAAGATCAACTTCGGTTTTCTACAACCGACATTAACAAATTCCCATCTGCCTCATAACCAAGGGCACGGCTTTGAAAGATAATACCCTGCAGGGTGTCCCAACTTAGCCCATTATAAGCTCTCACGGTCAACGATGGATATTCCTTCTACCCGGGAAGACCCGATCAGTCTCGGAATCCCGGCTACAAGACATTTCGACAGCAATAAAACAAGACCAACAAAGCCGCCCGATGTGCCGACAAATCCCGATAGGAGTCGACGTACTCGTTCTCGTGGCACACCGGATAAGTCAAGCTACGAGTAAAACCAAGCCTCGAGTTTCCCGTGGTGGCCCAAGAAGTTGCTCGGTTCGGACCAACACTGGAGGAGCACCGCCCGGGGGCTAAAATAAAGATGACCCTTGAGTCTGCAGAACCCAAGGGAAGGGGTATATGTGGTAGGTAGTCAAATGGTAAAACCAAGGTTGGGCCTTGCTGGAGGAGTCTTATTCAAAGCGAACTGTCAAGGGGGTCCCATAAATCACCCAACCGCGTTAGGGACGCAAAAACCGGGAATATAATACCGATATGACGAAAACTAGGGCGGCAAGAGTGGAACAAAACACCAGGCATAAGGCCGAGCCTTCCACCCTTTACCAAGTATATAGATGCATTAATTAAGATAAGAGATATTGTGATATCCCAAAATATCCATGTTCGAACAAGGAACAAACTTCATCTTCACCTGCAACTAACAATGCTATAAGAGGGGCTGAGCAAAGCGGTAACATATCCAAACAACGGTTTGCTAGGAAAGGATGGTTAGAGGCTTGACATGGCAACATGGGAGGCATGATATAGCAAGTGGTAGGCATCGTAGCATAGGCATAGCAAAAGAGCGAGCAACTAGCAAGCAAAGATAGAATTGATTTCGAGGGTATGGTCATCTTGCTTGAGATCCCGCAAGGAAGAAGAACGAGTCCATGAAGAAGACAAACGGACGAAGTCGAACGAATCCTCACAACTCCGGAACAAAACCGAAGCTAACGAGAGAAGCAACCCGGAAAGAAGCAAACAACATAGTAAACAACCATCACATAAACATGGCATGATGCGCAAACAAGTATGATGCATGCCCCGTTTAAATAGCATGGCATGGCAATGTGCACAAACAAAACTACAAGTTAAATGGAGTCCAATATGCAACGAGTTGCATATTGACCAAACACCACATCAATTATTTAGTTCTCTCTCGGTTATGTACCCAACAATATTAAATATTGGTTAACATGGCAAGTGGTGAAGCATATCAAAACTATACCATCTAAACAATTTAAATGGGGCCGGACATAAAAACAACAAATCCGGTAAATCCCCATATGCATTTAGCAATTTAATGCAACAACAATTTTAAGCATTTAAATGTTGTTATCATGATGCGGATGACATATGCAAGTTTTATGCAATTTTTATGAAAATGTTGACATGAGCATGTTATGAATCATTTGGTCACCATGGCGGAACGAAAGGGGTGCCACGGCAATGACAACGGAAATGGTGCCACGGCAACATTCCGATGATCCGACAACTCGTCGAGATGCCGGTGCAAAGGAAAGTGTGGATGTGCGCAACATGCAAAAGATGGTGGGGTGATCCCGGATACCGGGTTCCCATGGGTCGACGGCATGGCAACCGAGGAGGAACGCGCAAGGAACAACTCGGACACGGTTTGAACATGAGTATCTCATACAACATGCATTCGTTCACGGGCGGTCGTCTCGGGGTTATACCTTCAAAGCGTGCATTTTTGGAGTGGTTCGAGTTCGGTATGATGTAGAGGAAGTACTCGTTCACGGGTCGTCGTGGGAAGTAGTTGTTCACGTGTCGACGGTAGTGGAAGTAGTTGTACATGTTGTCTTGTCGAATCAACGTCGGCGGTAGTTGTACACTTGACGGTCTTCGGCGGCGATAGTGGAAGTAGACGTTCACGGGTCGTCGGGGGAAGTAGTGGTACTCGCGGGCTTGGCGACGGTAGTTGTACACGTTTTCGTAGACGTTCAGGTCGACGGTAGTGGTACACACGTCATCGGGGTACTTGTCGGATCCGAGAGGGTCTTGCGTATCCGTGCATAGAGGTACTTGGCGACATTTCGATGAAGCTCAAACGAAGGACCCGCAACTAGAGGCAACCAGTGCCCCGGTGCTCTGGACGACGGTCGATGCACTTGGTTTTGACGGACCCATAGCAACGATAGACGTACACGCATACTTGGTGCATCACTGGTCTTGGCAATCTCGAAGAACTGAAAGGACATCAAGGGACTTGCAAGGCTCTGCCTCGGGAGGTCACCGGGGATCGCTCGAGCTGCTGGATGCTAGCGCATGGCCGAGCAGCGGCTGGAAGAAGTGGCCGGCGTGGCCTTGGCCGCAAAGGGACGAGCTCGCTCCGGGAGACGTGGACGAGGCGAGGAGGAGCTGCTGTCGTTCGTCCCGGCGCTCGACAGAACGACGCAGGCGGGACTTGGCGGCGGGGCCTCGGCAGCAGGGAGGCGCGGCCATGGCAGGGCCCGACGAATCCGGATAGGGGCGGCGCTTGACGACGGAGGGCGACGCGAGGCAGGGGGCGCCGGAGTTGGCCTCCAGTGGCGGCGCGGGAGGCCAGGCACGGCGTCCTAGCGAGGCAACGGCAGGGAGGAGGGCCGATGAGGGCGTGCGACGGAGCTCAGCGGGCGTGCTCCGACGGGGATGCTTGAACGGGGGCGGGCGCGCGGAGAGGAAGGAGCGGAGGCGTCGGGGTTTGGAGGAGGACGAGCGAGGGGATCGAGGGAGAGAAGTGGATCGGGAGAGGAGTTAGCGCTGCCCTCACCCTGCGTGACGGCACTCGGGAGGGAGATGGGGATCGAGCAGGAGGGGAGTTGCGGCGCAAGGGGAGGGAGCAGGGTGCGGTGATGGTTGAGAGTGGAGGGAGATGGTCGGGCTAGGGTTAGGAGGGGCGGCTGGGCCTTGGGAGGCCGGCCCAGTGGAGAGGAAACTGGCTAGAGACCTGGCTGGGCTCTCTCTCTCCCTCAAATTCTTTAGCAGAAAAGAATTAGAGAGAAGAAAAGAAGAGAGGGTTAGGGAAAGAATTTGCGCATGCGGACAATTTTCCCGGATTCATAAAAAAGAGCTTGATCCAAGAAAACTAGAAGTGGGCATGACCGAAAGTTTAAATTCAAACTCATTTGATTTAAATTCAAATGGTTTGAATAGGAAGTGAGGGTTGGGAAGGTCCAAAAATGTTGAGATTTTTGGTGGAGCTCTGGAAAATGACGAAATAATCTATGGGCAAGGTTGGAGACCAAGTATTGAGATAACAACGGCATGGGATATTTTGCAAGTGTGTTATGGTGATTTCCGAATTAAAGAAATATTTAATATAGCTCCCTAATATTGGAAGATATGTTATAAAGAGAAGTCACAAGTGAATTCCCTCAATTTAAATGGATCAAAAAATCCATACAATTTATTAGTTGAGTTGCAAATATTAAATGGCATGATGGCATGATGACATGATGCAATGCAATAAGCAAATAAAACACATGGCAAAGCTCGGAATAGCTGGAAGTCTTCTGGAGCGTCGGTCTCGGGGCGTTACATGAGACGAACACGTTGACATGATAAAATGCGACACGCAAGCAAATGACATGGCAACGGCGGCGAAAAACTGGCAGACACCTGGCGCATCGAATCCGGGGCGTTACAACACTCCCCCACTAACAAGAGATCTCGTCCCGAGATCTTAGGACCGAGATGGAAGGGAAAAAGGGATGAGGTGAAACAAGAACTCAAGAGAAGAAGCAAAGAATCAAGAGCACTCAAGAAGAAGAGAGGAACGACGAGAATGACGAGAATCAAAAGCTCACGGAATCAGATAGCCTATGAAACCACTCCGGTTAGAACGAGATAAGAAAACGAATAAGACTGGAAGGCTTTAGGCAGCACTCCGGCTAAAACATGGAGGAATAGAACACGAGGTTGAGAGGATGGAATGATAGTTGATGAAGACATGACACAAAACCTCCGGAAAGAATTGAAAGAGTTGAATGAAAAGAATGGAGAAGAAAATGACAACTTGTGCCATGAATGAAATAGAAAGCAACCTTAGAAAAAGGATTTGGCAGAGTTGTTGAGAAAATCTAGAATGAAAAGAATAAGCTTGTTGTGGTCTTATAGGTAAGATCTCAAGATCATAAGGTGATAACCGGCCACAAATGGAAATGATTGGATAGCTGAGAAGAACGAAGAAATGCAAAACTCCACTTCAAAAGAATACGGAGATTTAATTACACTTTGATATGCAAGAAGAAAGATACTTGAGCTCCTCCAAAAGAACATAGATGAACTCTTGAAGAATGAATTAAATCATGAAGAACCACCATGAAGAACTCCGGTGACAAAAAGGATGATGAGATAGAATGAAGGAAGAAAGAATACGATGAGCCTTGCGATGATTCAGATGGATGTTCCGACGAAATGGCCGAGGAAAATTGAACTCCGGAAAAGAATAGATGAAAACACTTGGAACTAGAATTTATTCCTCAAGAACAAACCCCGAAGGAACTCACTTGGATGAAATAAGAATAATATTTATTGTATGCTTATCCTTCATCAAATTAAATTGATGACCAGCAGTGGATTTTTGCATACTACTTATTCTTCTTGAAAAGGATTTAGAAGCGACATATCGCAAACTTGAGAAGGTATTCATGAACCACCGGTAGGATTGAAAAGAATGAATGAATTAAAATGATAATCAAGGAAAAAGAATCTTGTACGAGCCAGCGTAAGAATTTGGAAATGACTGATGAAAGAGAATGAATCGCCGGGAAGAATTAGAAAAGCACAAAGATACTTGAGGGAATTTAGATACAAGAGAATGAAGAGATCATGAACTGATTAAAGAACACTTGAACGAAGCACCGGGATAATCGGATAACGGTAGCTGAAATGTGAGGACAAAGAATTCTTCTGGAATGACGGCCTCCAGTGAAAAGAAACAGAAATCAACTACTGAAATACTCCGGATGGTTGAGAAAAAAGAATTTCCGACAAACAGAATAATTCGAGAGGGTAACAAGAAGCTAGAACCACGAATCTTCAAGAGAACGGGCAAGATTTAGAGAAACTCTTCCTCGATCGACAAGAAACACCATCAAAATTGTTGAGGTACTCCGGAAGAATGAAAAGCGAAGAGGTTGAGGCAACAATGAAAATAATTTGAGAGCGATCTTGGAAAAGATCCGACTGATGAAAATCATACTTACGTCAAACTTCAAAAGGATTTGAGAATAGCTCCGGAAATTAGAAGAGTCAGGTAAGATCCTGGGAAAATACCTGTGGGTTAGGGCCCACTGAAAGAAAACAGTGTTGGAAAGGATTGCCAAATGAGAAATGTTGCACCGGAACGATTGAAAGATTTGAATGTGGTGACAACCTCGAATTAATTGGATGCAAACACGAATCTTCTGAGATGTCTTCCGAACTCCGGAATGATTGAATGGCGAGAGGCAAATGAGCAAAGAGAACACTTCGAAGGAAAAGAATATGATTAACCCGAAAAACTTGAATTGAATCCACCAGAAAAGAAAAGAGATGAAGAATGTCAAACGAGACGAGAATTCACCGGTTGAGATAATTGAGGGAAGCCTGAAGAGGCTCCATACGAATGAAATTGATGCCAGAAAACAAACTCAACTCCGGGAAGAAAAAGGGTGGGAGGGTGGGAAAAACAAAGGCAACTTGGAAGGGGGAACCGACGAATATCTTAAAGAGAGAACACCGGTTGAAAGAAAGCAAAGGCTTCACACGAGTGGGATGGATACTCGACTACGGACTCCGGATTCGAGAAGAAGAAGGGAGGGCGGGTGGGAAAAGAAAACAGCTGAGGATTGAACTTGCAAAAACAAAGAGGGTCGAATCGCCTTGACGAGAAAAATGCACCGGATGAAAAGAGATGAGAAGCAATGATCGGAAAACCAACTACGTGATCCTAAAGAAAAAATTTGAACGGGAAGAGGAGTAATTCAAAACACCTACGTCAAGATTCCTCACCAGAGCGACGAAGAGGCTGAGGAGTAAAAAGAATTCCTACTCTCCGATATAACTAGACTCCGAAAATAGTTTTCTTCTAGACTCAACGACGGCCAAACTACACGATCAATCAAGGGGGCTCCTAGGGTCGGTCGAGGCTCTGATACCAACTTGTCACGCCCAAGATGCGACTCTATCCTAAAGGAACTCGAAGGTCCCACCAAGGATAGAAGCGCATCTTGAAGATGCTTTTGCAAGGTGGATATCATTACATCAACATTACATAATAGATGGGGATACATACATAAGGCACAAATGCCACAAGCATACATCAACAACATACATGAGAACAACATCCGACTATGGATGAAACATAAACAGAAACTCAAACGACATCCACCCTGCTAGCCCAGGCTGCCGACTTGGAACCTATCCCCTGATCGAAGAAGAAGCAGAAGAAGAACTCCAAAACAAGTAAACATCGCTCTCGCGTCATGATCATCACAAACCTGTACCTGCAACTGGTGGTGTAGTAATCTGTGAGCCACGAGGACTCAGCAATCCCATTACCATGGGTAACAAGACTAGCAAAGCTTAATGGGAAAGGAAGGGGTAAAGTGGTGAGGATGCAGCAGCCACTAAGCATATCTGGTGGCTAACATACGCAAATAAGAGCGAGAAGAGGAGCAAAGGAACGGTCGTCAACTAGTAATGATCAAGAAGTGATCCTGAACTCCTACTTACGTCAGACATAACCCAGAAACCGTGTTCTCCTCTCGATCAACCCCAAAAGAGACACTCACGGTTACGCACACGGTTGGTGTATTTTAGAAGAGTTTGCTTCAAGTTTACTACAATCGGATATTAACAAATTCCCATCTGCCACATAACCGCGGGCACGGCTTTCGAAAGTTCAAACCCTGCAGGGGTGTCCCAACTTAGCCCATGATAAGCTCTCGCGATCAACGAAGGATATTCCTTCTCCCGGAAGACCCGATCAGTCTTGGAATCCGGCTACAAGACATTTCGACAAGAATAAAACAAGACCAGCAAAGCCGCCCGATGTGCCGACAAATCCCGATAGGAGCTGCACATATCTCGTTCTCGTGGCACACCGGATGAGCAAGACGACGGGTTGGCATAGACCTCGGTTGCCCACGGGCGCCGGACATCGCCGGTTTGGACCATCACCAAGGAGAACTGGCTCGGGGGGGCTAAAATAAAGATGACCCTCGGGCTCCGGAAACCCAAGGGAAAAAGGGCATAGGTGAGGCAAATGGTAAAACCAATGTTGGGCCTTGCTGGAGGAGTCTTATTCAAAGCGAACTGTCAAGGGGGTCCCATAAATCACCCAACCGCGTTAGGGACGCAAAATCCGGGAACATAATACCGATATGACGGAAACTAGGGCGGCAAGAGTGGAACAAAACTCCAGGCATAAGGCCGAGCCTTCCACCCTTTACCAAGTATATAGATGCATTAATAATATAAGAGATATTGTGATATCCCAACATGATCCTGTCCATCAAAGAGCAATCTTCAACTTCACCTGCAACTAACAATGCTACAAGAGGGGCTGAGCAAAGCGGTAACATAGCCAAGCAATGGTTTGCTAGGAAGGGTGCAAAAGGTTAGAGGCTGACATGGCAATTTGGGAGGCTTGAGGAACAAGTGATAGGTAGCGCAGCATAGCGATAGAACGAAACAACTAGCATTGCAATGATAGTAGTGAGATCCAGGGTAGCGGTCATCTTGCATGAAATCCCGCAAGGAAGAAGAACCAGTCCATGAAGAAGATGAAGCCATGAAGACGAACCAAGTGTAGACGAACGAATCCTCACGATCGCAACGAAACGGGAACTATCGAGAAAAGCACACAACATGGTAAACACACCACACATGAACAAGACATGATGCTCAACCAAGTATGATGCATGACAAGGCTACATGAAGCTACTCATGGCAAAAGATGATGCATACAAGACCAACACATCAAAGCAAGTTTAAATGAGGCCGGAAACAACATAGAACAACTCCGGTAAGTCCTCATATGCAAATTTCGAAATTGGTCCAGATCTGAATAAACCTTATGTTCAAGTTGTTAAACAGAAAGTTAATATGCACCACGATGATCTACACGAAATTCTAGTCAAGTTACATATAAAGTTCATTAGATTCGGAGCTACGGCCTAGAAGATATGAGCAAAACAAGTTAAACATGGCATTGATACAAAATGCATACAAACCTCAAGCATACACTCTCAAAACAAGGATGCAACATGATAATATGAAACTACATGCAAAATCTAAGCAAGTTCCATATAGCGCACACTCAAAACGGAGCAACGGTTCAACACATACACTCCATACAAGTTTAAAGGACAAACTGTCCAAAACAGCAACTAGGCATATTGCAAGCATCAAAACAACATGCTACAGAATCCCAACGTGAAAACAAAAGGCATGGGCATGATGTACAGGCAAAGCATGACAACACATGAACACTGAGCTATCTACAAAAATCACTAGAACATGCTCAAAAGGACATGGCAAGATTGCAAATAATAACAGTTTCAGGCTTTGCAGAAATAACATCAGGTTGCAATGTTTAGAGCTATCAAACAACATGTTACAGGAACTTATCATGGCAAAAAAAGGAATGGAATGAATCTAATAATTGCATAGAACAAAAGTCCTTTAGTGACCATGAGCCAAAAAGGACCAGAAGATATGATGGCACCCATGTAAACATAGCAAGTTATATTACAGATTCAGACTTGGCAGGAACAACAATAGGTAGACATGTTGGTGAGCTTGAACCACTCACCACAGAGCAATACATGGCATGGCAAGGCAACCAACAGAAAGAACACATGTTTATGAAGCTAACCATGGCAAGAGCAAGTTCATAGAGTGCATGGATCACTATCAAAGCTCATGGCAAAACTGAACTTAAAGTTAACAGGCTGACAGCAACATTATTTAGCAACTTGAGAGCAATATTTCAACAATCTAAAGCAAGCTATAAATGCAACCATGGGCATGGATGGATAGAGCAAGACATGTATAACAAAACAACCTTAGTGAACATCTCCAGATTATGCATAGAATGACTTATAGAAGCAGGTTAACATAGCATCATGATATAGCAAATTCAGACATGCAAAACAGTAACAGCAAGTACCCTACTTAACAAGCTTGATGCACTCAGTACAAGACTCACAAAAATACATGGATAGCACCCCTTTAAATATGGCATGACATAGCACAAAACACATGTAGAGCTCATGCTCATAAGATGCACACATCAAATGCAACTAAAATGACAAATCATCAAGTTATAACAGTTTCAGCAGGTTGACATCATATAGCACTCTTGCAACGAAGATTCAGGCATCAACATGAACTCAAATGAACATGATGCAATGGAATAAAATGAATTACTCGTTGAGACGAACAATTTTACATATTACACGCACAAAACGGAGCAGTATGCATGGAGTTACGATGCGATGAACAAGGCAACAATATGCAAAAATCTCAGGGACTTGGCAGATTTTTACCCTCGCGAAAAGTCAACCCGGGACGGAGGGATCCGGGCGTGGGGACGCGTTTGGATGGGGAACCCGGTGGATCTCGTCCCACCTGGACGGATTCGACCGGAGAAGAGCTCCGTGAGCTCTCCGGCGAGGCATGGGCGGATTCCGCGATTTAACGGGCGGGGACGGGCGCGATCGGGCTATGGAGGCGGATCCGCGAAGGAGTGGCTGGACCGGTGCTCCGCGAAGGGGCGCTCAGCGGAGGCGGCTACTGGTCGCCGGCGGGCGGACGACGGCGGCCGAAGGGGCAGCCACGGCGCGCGGCGGCGCAGCGAATGGCGGCGGGCTGCGCCCATGGCGCAGCGGCGGCGAGGCGAACCCCGCAGCGGAGGAAGGGGCGCGACCGGACGGGCGGCCGGCGCTGGCAGCGGCGGCGCGGCACGCGCCGCGCGCTGGAGGCGGCGGGCGCGGCGGGCGGCGCGGCCGGCTCATGGGTCACGGCGGCGGCGGATTGGGCCTGCTGGCCCTGTTGGCTCCATGGGCGGGCGGCGTGGGGAGTGAGAGAGGGACACGCGGCGGCCTCCGATTGGGCGAAGGCGCGGCGGCGGATCTGTCCGGCCAGGGTTGGACATGTCCGGCGGGCGAGAGGAGCGGGGCTAGGGTTTCGGGGGGGAAATGATCCGAAAATGGAGAGGGGAAGACGTTTTTATAGGTAGAGGGAGCTAGGAGAGTCCAAATGAGGAGCGGTTTTCGGCCACCCGATCGTAATCAAATAGCGGAGAGCATGGAGGAGATTTGATGGGTTTTGGGCCACTTTGGAAGGGTGTTGGGCTGCAACACACACGAGGCCTTTTCGGTTACCCGGTTAACCGTTGGAGTATCAAACGACCTCCAAATGGCACGAAACTTGACAGGCGGTCTACCGGTGCTATACCAAGGCCGCTTGGCAAGACTCGGTCCATTCCGAGAAAGTTTAACACCCGCTCACCATAGGAGACAAAAGGGGAACGCCAGAGGGCATAGGAGTGCCGGATTGCAAAACGGACAACGGGGAAAATGCTCGGATGCATGAGACGAACACGTTGACATGATAAAATGCGACACGCAAGCAAATGACATGGCAACAGCGGCGAAAAACTGGCAGACACCTGGCGCATCGAATCCGGGGCGTTACATCCACTCATCGACCGCTATCCAACATGCATCTAGAGTATTATGTTACTGAAAACAGAGTAACGCCTTAAGCAAGATGACATGATGTAGAGGAATAAATTCATTCAATATGATAAATACCCCATCTTGTTATCCTTGATGGCAACAATACAATACGTGCCTTGCTGCCCCTACTGTCACTGGGAAAGGACACCGCAAGATTGAACCCAAAGCTAAGCACTTCTCCCATTGCAAGAACTACCAATCTAGTTGGCCAAACCAAACGGATAATTCGAAGAGACTTGAAAAGATAACCAATCATACATAAAAGAATTCAGAGAAGATTCAAATATTTCTCATAGATAATGTTGATCATAAACCCACAATTCATCGATCTCAACAAACACATCACAAAAAGAAGATTACATCGAATAGATCTCCACGAGAGAGGGGGAGAACATTGTATTGAGATCCAAAAAGAGAGAAGAAGCCATCTAGCTACTAACTTTGGACCCGAAGGTCTGAGGTAAACTACTCACACTTCATTGGAGAGGCTATGATGATGATGTAGAAGCCCTCCATGGTGGATTCCCCTTCTGGCGGAGCTCCGGAACAGGCCCCAAGATGGGATCTCGTGGATACAGAAAGTTGCGGCGGTGGAATTAGGTTTTTTGCTCCGTATCTGATCTGTCGGGGGTATGTAGGTATATATAGGAGGAAGGAGTATGTCGGTGGAGCTTCGGGGGGCCCACGAGGCAGGAGGGCGCGCCCTAGGGGGGCCTCCACCCTCGTGGCTGCCTCCCTCCTTTCTTGACCGAGGGTCCAAGTATCCTGGATCTTATCTGATGAGAAAATCACGTTCCCGAAGGTTTCATTCCGTTTGGACTCCGTTTCATATTCCATTTCTTCGAAACGCTGAAATAGGCAAAAAACAACAATTCTAGGCTGGGCCTCCGGTTAATAGGTTAGTCCCAAAAGTAATATAAAAGTGGAAAATAAAGCCCAATATAGTCCAAAACAATAGATAATATAGCATGGAGCAATCAAAAATTATAGATACGTTGGAGACGTATCAGGCATCCCCAAGCTTAATTCCTGCTCGTCCTCGAGTAGGTAAATGATAAAAAGAGAATTTTTGATGCGGAGTGCTACTTGGCATAATTTCAATGTAATTCATCTTAATTGTGGTATGAATATTCAGATCCGAAAGATTCAAGACAAAAGTTCACATTGACATAAAAATATAATACTTCAAGCATACTAACAAAGCAATCATGTCTTCTCAAAATAACATAGCCAAAGAAAGTTATCCCTACAAAATCATATAGTCTGGCTATGCTCTATCTTCACCACACAAAATATTTAAATCATGCACAACCCCGATGACAAGCCAAGCAATTGTTTCATACTTTTGACATTCTCAAAACTTTTTCAATCTTCACGCAATACATGAGCGTGAGCCATGGATATAGCATTATATGTGGAATAGAATGGTGGTTGTGGAGAAGACAAAAAGTGGGAAGATAGTCTCACATCAACTAGGCGTATCAACGGGCTATGGAGATGCCCATCAATAGATATCAACGTGAGTGAGTAGGGATTGCCATGCAACGGATGCACTAGAGCTATAAGTATATGAAAGCTCAACAAATGAAACTAAGTGGGTGTGCATCCAACTCGCTTGCTCACGAAGACCTAGGGCAATTTGAGGAAGCCCACCATTGGAATATACAAGCCAAGTTCTATAATGAAAAATTCCCACCAGTAAATGAAAGTGACAAAACGAGAGACTCTCTATTATAAAGATCATGGTGCTACTTTGAAGCACAAGTGTGGTAAAAGGATAGTAACATTGTCCCTTCTCTCTTTTTCTCTCATTTTTTTATTTGGGCCTTTTCTCTTTTTTTATGGCCTCTTTTCTTCTCTTTTTTTTATTTTTCGTCCGGAGTCTCATCCCGACTTATGGGGGAATCATAGTCTCCATCATCCTTTCCTCACTTGGGACAATGCTCTAAAAATGATGATCATCACACTTTTGTTTTTCTTACAACTCAATACTTAGAACAAAATATGACTCTATATGAATGCCTCCAGCGGTGTACTGGGATATGCAATGATCCATGAGTGACATGTATGAAAATATTTTGAATGGTGGCTTTGCCTCAAATACGATGTCACCTACATGATCATGCTAAGCAATATGACAATGATGGAGAGTGTCATAATAAATGGAACGGTGGAAAGTTGCATGGCAGTATATCACGGAATGGCTATGGAAATGCCATGATAGGTAGGTACGGTGGCTGTTTTGAGGAAGGTTTATGGTGGGTGTATGATACCGGCGAAAAGTGCGCGGTATTAGAGAGGCTAGCAATGGTGGAAGGGTGAGAAAAATGCGTATAATCCATGGACTCAACATTAGTCATAAAGAACTCATATACTTATTGCAAAAATCTACAAGTTATCAAAGCAAAGTATTACGCGCATGCTCCTAGGGGGATAGATTGGTAGGAAAATACCATCGCTCGTCCCCGACCGCCACTCATAAGGAAGACAATCAATAAATAAATCATGCTCTGACTTCATCACAAAACGGTTCACCGTACGTGCATGCTACGGGAATCACAAACTTTAACACAAGGATTTCTCAAATTCACAACTACTCAACTAGCATGACTCTAATATTACCACCTTCATATCTCAAAACAATTATCAAGCATCAAACTTTTCTTAGTATTCAACACACTCAGAAGAAAGTTTTACAAATCTTGAATACCAAGCATATTGTTAATTTAAGCAAATTACCATGCTAGTTAAGACTCTCAAAATGATCTAAGTGAAGCATGAGAGATCAATAGTTTCTTTAAAACAAATCCACCACCGTGCTCTAAAAGATATAAGTGAAGTACTAGAGCAAAACTATAAAGCTCAAAAGATATAAGTGAAGCACATAGAGTATTCTAAAAAATTCCAATTCATGTATGGCTCTCTCAAAAGGTGTGTACAGCAAGGATTATTGTGGTAAACTAACAAGAAAATACGCAAATAATACAAGATGCTCCAAGCAAAACACATATCATGTGGTGAATAAAAATATAGCTCCAAGTAAAGTTACCGATGGAAGTGGACGAAAGAGGGGATGCCTTCTGGGGCATCCTAAAGCTTTGACTTTTTGGTGTTCTTGGATTATCTTGGGGGTGCCATGGGCATCCCCAATCTTAGGCTCTTGCCACTCCTTGTTCCATAATGCATCAAAAGATTTCACCCAAAACTTGGAAACATCACAACACAAAACTCAACAGAAATCTCGTAAGCTCCGTTAGCGAAAGAAAACAAAAGATCACTTCAAGGTACTGTAATGAAATCATTATTTATTTATGTTGGTGTTAAACCTACTGTATTCCAACTTCTCTATGGATTATAAACTATTTTACTAGCCATAGATTCATCAAAATAAGCAAACAACACACGAAAAACAGAATCTGTCAAAAATAGAACAGTCTGTAGCAATCTGTAACTAACGCAAACTTATGGAACTCCAAAACATCATCCAAAATAGGAAGACCTAGGAAATTTGTTTATTGATCAGAATCAATTAGAATCACTATTTTATCACGTTCTGGTGATTTTTAACAATTGTTTTCGTGAACCGAAAGTTTCTGGAAATTACAGCAAGATCAAATAACTATCATCCAAGAAGATCCTATAGGTTTAACTTGGCACAAACACTAATTAAAACATAAAACCACATCTAAACAGCAGGTAGATGTATTATTTATTCCTAAACAGAAACAAAAACAAAAACTAAAGATAAAATTGGGTTGCCTCCCAACAAGCGCTATCGTTTAACGCCCCTAGCTAGGCATAAAAGCAAGGATAGATCTAGGTATTGCCATCTTTGGTAGGCAATCCATAAGTGGCTCTCATAATAGATTCATATGGTAATTTCATCTTCTTCCTAGGGAAGTGTTCCATGCCTTTATTTAATGGGAATTGGAATCTAATATTCCCTTCCTTCATATCAATAATTGCACCAATCGTTCTAAGGAAAGGTCTACCAAGAATAATAAGACATGAAGGATTGCAATCTATATCAAGAACGATAAAATCTACGGGCACATAATTCCTATTTTCAACAATAAGAACATCATTAATTCTTCCCACAGGTTTCTTAATAGTGGAATCCGCAAGGTGTAGGTTTAGAGAGCAATAATCAAAATCACGGAAATCTAGCAAATCACACAAAGTTTTGGGAATAGTGGAAACGCTAGCACCCAAATCACATAAAGCATAAAATTCATGATCCTTACTCTTAATTTTAATAGTTGGTTCCCACTCATCATAAAGTTTTCTAGGGATGGATACTTCCAACTCAAGTTTTTCCTCATAAAATTGCATCAAGGCATCAACGATATGTTTGGTAAAAGCTTTATTTTGACTATAAGCATGCGGAGAATTTAGCACGGATTGTAACAAGGAAATACAATCAATTAAAGAGCAACTTTCATAATTAAATTCCTTGAAATCCAAGATAGTGGGTTTAGCAACATCTAAGGTTTTACTTTCAATCCCACTTTTGTCAATTTTAGCATCATAATCTAAAAGCTCCGAATTTTTAGAACGCCTTCTAGGTAAAGGTGACTCATATTCAATCTCATCATTATCAAGATTCATATTACAAAGCAAAGATTTGATAGGGGACACATCAATAACTTTTAGATCTTCATCTTGATTTTCATGGGAATCGGAAGAACACGCTTTAATAAAGCCATCTTTCGTAGCACGCATCCTAGCGGTTCTTTCCTTGCACTCATCAATGGAAATTCTCATGACTTTGAGAGACTCATTGATATCATTCTTAGGAGGAATATATCTAAGCTTTAAAGAATTAACATCAAGAGAAATTCTATCAACGTTCCTAGCCAATTCATCAACCTTAAGCAATTTCTCTTCAAGCAAAGCATTAAAATTCTTTTGAGAATTCATAAAATCTTTAACACTAGTCTCAAATTAAGAGGGCATCTTATTAAAATTTCCATGAGAATTGTTGTAGGAATTTCCATAATTATTAGAGGAATTACTAGGATAAGGCCTAGGATTAAAATTTCCTCTATACACATTGTTACCAAAATTATTCCTACCAGAAAAGTTCACATCCATAGATTCATTATTATTCTCAATCAAAGTAGACAAAGGCATATCATTAGGATCAGAAGAAACACTCCTATTAGCAAATAATTTCATAAGTTCATCCATCTTTCCACTCAAAACATTAATTTCTTCTATCGCATGCACTTTTTTATTAGTAGATCTTTCTGTGTGCCATTGAGAATAATTAAACATAATATTATCTAGGAGTTTAGTAGCATCTCCTAAAGTGATTTCCATAAAAGTGCCTCCCGCGGCCGAATCTAAAAGGTTTCTAGAAGCAAAATTCAATCTGGCATAAAAATTCTGTATAATCATCCACAAATTTAAACCATGGGTAGGGCAATTACGTATCATTAATTTCATCCTCTCCCAAGCTTGTGTAACATGGTCATGATCAAGTTGTTTAAAATTCATAATATCGTTTCTAAGGGAGATGATCTTAGCGGGAGGAAAATACTTAGAGATAAAAGCATCTTTGCACTTGTTCCAAGAATCAATACTATTTTTAGGCAAAGACAAAAACCAAGCTTTAGCACGATCTCTAAGCGAAAAAGGGAATAGCTTCAATTTAACAACATCATTGTCAACATCTTTCTTCTTTTGCATATCACACAAATCCACGAAGCTATTTAGATGAGTAGCGGCATCTTCAGTAGGAATGCCGGCGAATTGATCTTTCATAACAAGATTCAATAAAACAACATTGATTTCACAAGATTCAGTATTGGCAAGAGGAGCAATCGGAGTGCTAAGGAAATCATTATTGTTGGTATTGGTAAAGTCACACAATTTGGTATTATCTTGAGCCATAGTGACAAGCAAGCAATCCAACACACGAGCAAACAAGCAAACGAGAGGCAAATGGCAAATAATGTAATGCGAGAGATAAGGGATTGTGATGGGTACTTGGTATGTTGACTTTTGCGTAGACTCCCTGGCAACGGCGCCAGAAATCCTTCTTGCTACATCTTGAGCTTGGGTTGGTTTTCCCCGAAGAGGAGAGGATGATGCAGAAGAGTAGCGTAAGTATTTCCCTCAGTTTTTTAGAACCAAGGTATCAATACATTAGGAGGCCACGTGCAAGTCCCTCGTACCTACACAAAGCAAATAACTCCTCGCAACCAACGCGAATAGGGGTTGTCAATCCCTTCATGGTCACTTACGAGAGTGAGATCTGATAGAGATGATAGATAATATTTTTGGTGTTTTTGGTATAAAGATGCAAGGTAAAATAAAAGGCAAAGTAAAAAGCAAAACAATAATAAAGCGTAGGAAGATTAATATGATGAGAATAGACCCGGGGGCCATAGATTTCACTAGTGGCTTCTCTCAAGAGCATAAGTATTTCACAGTGGGTGAACGAATTACTGTTGAGCAATTGACAGAATTGAGCATAGTTATGAGAGTATCTAGGTATGATCATGTATATAGGCATCACGTCCGAGACAGGTAGACCGACTCCTGCCTGCATCTACTACTATTACTCCACTCATCGACCGCTATCCAGCATGCATCTAGAGTATTAAGTTAATGAAAACATAGTAACGCCTTAAGCAAGATGACATGATGTAGAGGAATAAATTCATGCAATATGATAAATACCCCATCTTGTTATCCTCGATGGCAACAATACAATACGTGCCTTGCTGCCCCTACTGTCACTGGGAAAGGACACCGCAAGATTGAACCCAAAGATAAGCACTTCTCCCATTGCAAGAACTACCAATCTAGTTGGCCAAACCAAACGGATAATTTGAAGAGACTTGCAAAGATAACCAATCATACATAAAAGAATTCAGAGAAGATTCAAATATTGCTCATAGATAATCTTGATCATAAACCCATAATTCATCGGTCTCAACAAACACACCGCAAAAAGAAGATTACATCGAATAGATCTCCACGAGAGAGGGGGAGAACATTGTATTGAGATCCAAAAAGAGAGAAGAAGCCATCTAGCTACTAACTATGGACCCAAAGGTCTGAGGTAAACTACTCACACTTCATCGGAGAGGCTATGATGATGATGTAGAAGCCCTCCGTGGTGGATTCCCCTTCCGGCGGAGCTCTGGAACATGCCCCAAGATGGGATCTCGTGGATACAGAAAGTTGCGGCGGTGGAATTAGGTTTTGGCTCCGTGTCTCGATCTGTCGAGTGCGTGAGGTATATATAGGAGGAAGGAATGCGTCGGTGGAGCTTGGGGCCCACGAGGCGGGCGCACAGGGGCGCCCTCCACCTCGTGGCCGCCTCCTCCTTTCTTGACCAAGGGTCCAAGTCTCCTGGATCTTATCTGATGAGAAAATCTCGTTCCTAAAGGTTTCATTCCGTTTGGACTCTGTTTGATATTCCGTTTCTTCAAAACACTGAAATAGGGCAAAAACAACAATTCTGGGCTGGGCCTCCGGTTAATAGGTTAGTCCCAAAAGTAATATGAACGTGGAAAATAAAGCCCAATATAGTCCAAAACAATAAATAATATAGCATGGAGTAATCAAAAATTATAGATACGTTGGAGACGTATCAGAGTGGGTGTTTGATCCTCCTCTTTGTTACGTGAATCATGTTCACTGTTTTGACCTCCGGTGGGAATTTTTTCTGTCCCCCAGTGTTTTGCTGGCGAGGCTCATCCTCGTCTTCACTTGGTCTCTCCCTCCCCTTGTGTTCGGCGTTTAGCTTACCGGCCTGCTTGAAAACCCATCATTCTCTATTGGTGTGATTTGCAGGTTTGTCGGAGGTGCCATGAATCTGACATACTCTTTCTAGAATATTGTTTAGGCTGGATGGTCCATCTCTGCTGCCTTTGAATGGCTTCTTCCATTGACCGGGTCGAGAGCCCCTGAATCCGGCGTTTACCGCCATGTTGTCTGGGTTGTCTTCATTGTTTCGACACTTGCTTTTGTTGTGTCGTGGTTTTCCATTGCCATCCCTGACTTCAGATGTGCCTGGGTCGCTAGTGCCACTACGGGCCAACCAACTATCTTCGCCCGCACAAAAGCGGGTCATAAGACTTGTTAGGGATGCCATTCTCCTTGGTTTTTCCTGGTCGAGGTGTCTGGCGAGACATTCGTCCCGGACACTGTGTTTGAAAGCCGCTAAGGCTTCGGCGTCCGGGCAGTCGACAATCTGATTCTTCTTAGTGAGTAATCTGTTCCAAAGCTTTCGGGCTGACTCTCCGGGCTGTTGAATTATATGACTTAAATCATCTACATCCGGAGGTCGGACATAGGTCCCTTGAAAATTATCCCTAAAAGCATCCTCAAGCTCTTCCCAACTTCCAATTGATTTTTCGGGGAGGCTCTTCAGCCAGTGCCTGGCTGGTCCTTTCAACTTGAGGGGCAAGTATTTGATGGTGTGGAGATCATCTCCGTGAGCCATATGGATATGAAGGATAAAGTCCTCAATCTAGGTCCCAGGGTTTGTCGTTCCGTCGTACGCCTCTATGTTCACGGGTTTGAATCCCTCTGGAAATTCGTGATCCAGCACCTCATCGGTGAAACATAGGGGGTGCGCGGCACCCCTGTATTTGGATGTGTCATGGCATTCTGGCGGTTGTAGTGCTCGGTTTTTCTTCTGTGCCGAAGCGTGCTTCCTAGATCCGTAGATGGACCTGGTCATACCAGTTTTTTGGTGCAAGTCTTCACGTAAATCGTGTGCTGACTTATGTGCGACATCGTTAGCCGCCCTATCGCGACCAAGGGGTGGTCGATCCGACTGATCGGCCGTTTTGTTTTTCGGCTTTATAGGCTCTAAAGCATCATCATCGAATTTAGGCAGCAGCTTGCGCTTTGGATAGCTCTTTGTGTGGCGACTGCCACCGTACTTTTCTTCAGTGTCGAGCACTTTGTTCCATCTACTGTTGAGTGTGTTTTGCGCGGCCTTGAGCCTTTGCTTCTGCTTCTTGAGACTCCTCGTGGTGTCAATAAGCCATCTATGGAGGTTCTCTTGATCCAACTGCCTTTCCGGGATGATGTGTGCATCATCGTCCGGACTGTTCTACTCTCCAGAGACAGGTTGATTAGCTTTATCCTTGGTGTCGCCATGATCGGACAGCGGCTCCGTACTATGTTCGCCATCCACTGGCTCGTCCTACTCTGTCGCTGGGTCCATGTGGTCGTTGTTTCCTCTGGAGTCGACCGGGGTATTATTCTTTCTTGCGATGTTATCGCTGTTTTTGCCGAGGCGGGATTTGGAGCGGCGCCTACGTCGTCGCTTTGGTTGCTTCTCGAGGGGTTATCCTTCGCTGCATCCTTCCGTTCCTCGTTGTTGTTTTCTTTGGGTGTATCCACCATGTATATATAGTGTGATCAAGTGGCTGTCCAGCGCCCTGTGGGCGATGGTTCCTGTTCCTCTCCTGCATTGCCGTCCATACCGTCGATTTCTTCGGAGTCGAAATCAAACATGTCGGTTAAATCGTCGACAGTGGCTATTAAGTGGGTGGTGGGTGGGGAACGGATTTCTTTGTCATCCGCCTCCTGACGAGGAGAGAGACCTTAATGAATTTAGCACATCGTCCAGGGGCGAGTGCTGAAGGATATCCGTGGAGGAAAACTCCATGATCGGTGCCCAATCAGATTCGATAGGCACTTACGCAGGCGGTTCGGAGCCCGTGGCCGGGGACGAATCCAAGAGTCCGGTGACACAGGTTTCATAGGAGGTGAAGTCAGTATTCGGCTCTATCTCCACTGAGTGTTCGACCTCCAAGGTGGGGTCCATCCGCCCGTCCTCGGACGGCGCAATCGGCTCTGGGTTGAGGGCCGGAGTATCCACAGGTGTGATCTCCTGAACACCATCTGACGGTAGAGCTAAATCATGCTCGTCGTGACTGTGCGGGGCACCTGACATGGGCTCAAATCCGTCAGAGATCAAGTCTCCGCGGATGTCGACAGTATAGTTTAAGCTTCCAAACCTGACCTGACGGCCAGGGGCGTAGCTTTCGATCTGCTCCAGATGGCCAAGCGAGTTGGCCCGTAGTACGAAGCCACCGAATACGAAGATCTGTCTGGGGGAAAAACCTCACCCTGGACCGCATCGTTGTCGATGATCGAAGGAGCCATCAAGCCTTGCGGTGACGGCATAGTGGAACTCTCAAAGAAAGCACCAATGTCGGTATCAAAACCAGCGGATATCGGGTAGGAGGTCCCGAACTGTGCGTGTAAGGCGGATGGTAACAGGAGGCGGGTGGACACAATGTTTACCCATGTTTGGGCCCTCTCGATGGAGGTAATACCCTACTTCCTGCTTGATTGATCTTGATGAATGAGTATTCAAGAGTTGATCTACCACGAGATCGTAGAGGCTAAACACTAGAAGCTAGCTTATGATTATGATTGTTGTTGTCCTACGGACTAAACCCTCCGGTTTATATAGACACCGGAGGGGGCTAGGGTTGCATAGAGTTGGTTACAAGGGAGGAGATCTACATATCCGAATTGCCAAGCTTGCCTTCCACGCAAAGGAGAGTCCCATCCGAACACGGGACGAAGTCTTCAATCTTGTATCTTCAAAGTCCAATAGTCTGGCCAAAGTATATAGTCCGGCAGTCCGACGACCCCCTAATCCAGGACTCCCTCAGCGCCGACGTGCTCGGCGATGCGGTCCAGTCAGTCCTCATAAAGGTCATCGACCGGGTGGTAGCGCAGGAGCTCGCGTGCCATAAGCAGCGCAGCCTGTGCGTCCGTGGGCGCGCAACGAGCGTAGCACGACGAGCCAGCCGGAATCAGTGACGTGGTAGCAGTGTGGCCGTCCCGCCGCACAGAGGGGTGCAGCAAGGATGCTTGCTGCTTGTTTCCTGCCGGGCCGGTGGCGGTGTTGGCGGCGGGTGATGGAGAACGGCGGGGAGGCCCGCCGACAGGGGCTGTCTGAGGGACGCGGGCAGCCAGGGCGGCCTCACGCTCGGCGCGAGCTCGACGCACATCTGCCATGGATGTGTTGGAGCGGTGGAGCATGGATCGATGGCAGGAAAGCCTCAGCGCACCCCTACCTGTCGCGCCAAATGTCGAATTGCAGGTTCTGACAAAACCCTTGAGGTTCGAACTCTGTGGTGCGCACGAAGATCTCTCTTCCCCTAGCTCACGCTCTCACCACGATCTCAAATCTTAGCTCGCCGAACCCGAAGAACAAGTGACACAAGAGTTTATACCGGTTCGGGCCACCGATGTGGTGTAATACCCTACTCCAGTGTGGTGTGGTGGATTGCCTTGTAGGCTGGGGATGAACAAGTACAAGGGAAGAACTATCTCCTGAGGAGAGGTATTCTTGAGCTCGGTGAGCTTGTGTGTGTGTGTGGATGGAATGGATCTGATCCCGGATCAGTTGGGGCCAAATCAGTTGCCTCCTACGGTGGTAGCTAGTCCTATTTATAGAGGCCTGGGTCCTCTTCCCAAATATCAGGTGGGAAGGGATCCCACAACGGCCAATGTGAAGGGGGACAACCAGTACAAGCTATCCTGACAAAAGGTGGTCTTCGCCTGCCAAAGGCTCTGGTGGTGACGCCATCATGGGCTCCGCGATGACCTCTGTCCTGCCGTCCTGCTGGTCTTGGTCTCGTTCCACTGATATGGAAACTTTTTCCTAATGCCTCGGGACTCTTTGTCTGCGCCTTCTCCTTTAGCACCGAAGAGAAAACCAGTACTCTTCGCCCACTGGCGCCCGCCTGGCGCCTGCCTGGCCTTGGTCATCATGGCTCACGTCACGGGAACCTCACGAGGTGCCCCTCGCCTTGATCTCTCCGCTGCTCACGAGCCAGACTAGTGAGGCTGCCCTTGAGGAGGTCTTGTGTGGTCTGCCTCACGAGGCTTGGCCCCTCGCGAGGGTCTTGAGTGTTTGCTGGTGAAGATGGGTTGTACCAGGCCGCTAGTGGAGCCACACCGTGGGCTGCCGGCAGGCAAGTCTGGGGACCCCCGTTCCCAGAACGACGATAGTCCCCTGCACCTCTCGGCAATCTAGAGAAATCCTCTGGGATGACACCTCGATGTCATCCGCCCTAGGGGCATGGAAATTTGCGGAGGTGTCTCACTCTCCAGCATCTCCGGCGGCAAAATCCCCTGACAAGGAGGATTGATGAGGCAGATTGCGTGCCGGACTGAAACACATGATTTAATATTACTCTCGCAATTCGTAAAGGGGTGGAAGTATGTATAGCATCCCCGGGTACTTACGATTTGGCAAGGGGCTTGGTCCGGGAGCGGGGCTTGGCGATATCTTCGGCCCCCGGATCTGAGTCATCCGAAAGGGATAGCTTTCCCCTCTTGGATGCCCCCGCCTCTGGATCTGCGGAGGCCGCCCTCTTTTTCCCTTTAAGAGGAGGGTTATCTTGTCCCTCCTCCTCCTCGTCCTCTTTTTCGTCTCCCTCGTGAGAGGAGGGAGCCTCGGTTCCTCCGGACACAGCGTCTGAAGTACCCTCTTGGCGGAGGCCACTTTCAGTCTCCTTGTTATTTTTATTCTTGTCCTTCTTTACCGGCACCTGGAATGGTGCCGGGACCAGCATCCTCATTAGGAGAGGATCCGCTGAGTCTTTAGGGAGGGGAGCCGGACACCTGATCCGCTCCGCCTTCTTTGTCCAGACCTGTTTAAAGGATGGAATTGTCAGTGTACCCCCTTGATTCAACGAACCAAGCTATTGGCGGAAGCTTAACCCTTACCGTGGTGGCCGGATTGTTACAGTCAAGGCCGACGTCTTCGGACGTGTCTGACCACGACTTTTGAGATTTAAAGAGCAATTTCCAGATCTCTTTGTGCGTTGTGCCGAAGAATTGTTGCAGAGTTCGCGGCCCTTCCGGATTAAACTCCCACAAACGGAGAGGCCGTCGCTAGTAGGGAAGGGTTCAGCGAATGAGCGTCACCAGGATCACGTTAGTGAGGCAGGTGTTCTTCTCTATGATACTTTTGATGCGCTTTTGCAGCATCAACACCTCATCGGACAACCCCCAGTCTAGACCCTGGTTGGTCCATGACGCGAGCCATAGCGGGGGTCCGGATCTGCATGCAATAGTGGCCGCCCACTTGGTGCCGTGGGGTTTGGTGATGTAGAACCATTCCTACTGCCATGCCTTAACGATATCCACAAAGTCCCCTTGATGCCAGATGGTGTGGGGAGGCTTGCTCACCATGGCGCCGCCGCAATCCGCGTGCTCCCCGTTGACCACCTTCGGCTTCACGTTGAAGACCTTGAGTGTCAGTGTACAGAAAGAAGGGTACACCTTTTAACTGTGCACGGGCAGTCTGAGCCGCGGGCGTCGCCACGCAAAAGCAAGGCAAGGAAGGTGAGCCAAGGTAAGGCCGAAGCTCGAAAGAAGCAGAACGACGCCAAGACCAAGACCATAAACAACAAAGGGGACGAAGCAGACTCCCCCGGCAAGATCCTTGCTGGGGGGCGGTTTTAGCAGACCCGGCAAGGCCCTTACCGGGGCGGCTCGCCCCACGCCCACGGAGCGGGTCACCTTTGAGTCCACTGCCCCCCCCCCCCCAAGGGGCAAAGGATTCGGGAGACGTCCCCGTGGTGGCATGCAGATCTTTCTGAAGACATTCAAAGATCAGATATATACTATAGAAGATGACGACCCTTGGCGGGATCCCTGCCAAGGGGGACCACAAGGTCCCCGGCAAGAGCCTTGCCGGGGATGGCAGCAGACGCCGCGGCAAGACCCTTGCCGGGGCCCCCGGCAAGACCCTTGACGGGGCTGCGGCAAGGCCCCTTCCAAGGACACCCGTAGGGCCACCATCAGGCCCGCGCCAATCGAGCCTCCACCATGCGGCTGCCGACCCAACCAGTTGGGCAGGCACCTGCATGGCGGCAAGCGAACATTCGTGGAGACCCACCACTGCGCCACCTCAGCTGCCTGCCTGCCTACGTGGCACCACAGGCACCTCTCGCCAGGGCGCGTGTCAACGCGAAAGGGAGCGGCGGCGGACGAGACTGGGCTCTCCCCCTCCCGATAAAGCAAGGACACCTAAGCAAGACGCATTAATGGCGCCTTGTCATGTAATACAAGGATAAACTCGTATGACTGTACCCTTTCCACCTCATGTATGCCACTATGGCAGCCCCTTCCCCTATAAAAGGAGGCCCAAGGCGACCAGGAGGAGGATTCGGCTTTTTGGAGCTCCTCACGCCCCATAGCTAGCTCAAGAACGCAGATAAACGAACCACCAAAGCAGGAGTAGGGTTTTACGCATCTCGCGGCCTGAACCTGGATAAAGAACCCGCGTGCTATCTGTTTGATCTGCTCTTCTCACGACCCCGCGCCCCGCAACCGTAGTAGGGATTCTTGTGATCCCATAGGTGTCGTCCCCGCACCGACATCTTTGGCACGCCAAGTAGGGGGTGCAGTTGTGAGAATCTGCTCTAGCGGTTAGTTCGACGCTTCTTCATCGTCATGGCGCCCAAGAAGAAGACGACGGTGGCGGTTGGCCCGTCGGAAGCCGGACACCCCGTCCCGATGCGGGCGAGCAGCAGACTGGTCGCAGAAAGGACCCGGGGCGCTGTTCGCGAACACCAACACCGTCCCAGCAGCTGAAGTTTGGGAGGCGGCGATGTTCGTGCGCCTGGTAGCGGGCCGCATGCCGCCAAATCCAAGGACGGAGTCAGGCCCTCCGCGAGTGGCGCGGGGCCTTCTAAGATCGCTGCCACCCCGCTTGCAGGCGATGCGAGGGCTTCCAAAATTCCCACACCGGCGCCGACGGCACGCTCTTCTCAAGCGATGCGCGATTTAACGGCGTAATCACGCCGAGGACCCCGGCGTCGCCATGAAAGAGCCCGGCGCCACCTCCGGGATTTAGAAGACCTGCCCGCCGCCGGCGCTGGTGAAGATGGCGTGCAACCGCAGGGTCGTGATAGAGCTCCTTCCGACATGGTCGGTCGGCTGTCGCGATCCGTGCAGGTTTCACCGCCACCAACGCCAGCCTTCGCTCGCAAGCGCGATTGCTCTCGATTTTCCTCCCACTGCGGGAAACTTCGACAAATGGAGAGCCACTATCCGAAACCTTGTTGCGGTGGCCAACAAAGACAAACCGGGTCCGGTGGAGCCCCCGGGTCGATGTTCTGACGGAGTCCCACGCACCAGTGGCAGGAGAGACGACGGCGCTGCAACCACGGTGCACTCCCCTCCTCCTCGCCCGGCCCCGCGGACGTCAACCCGTCGCGATGTTACGGGCGACGAGATCTCCGTAGCATCTTCCGACCCGCGGGCCCACTGTGACCAGTGCCAAGTTCTTCGAGAATGAGAACATGAAGACGCTCGAACCACTATCGAGCGCCGGCGTGGAGCGCGCCACCAATCAGACAGGCGAGCAGGGCCTGCTGTGAGTCACCCGGCACCGGGGAGCCCTGGAGGCCTACCTTACGAGGTAGGCTGTCCGGCTTTTACCCGTGAGCTGCGACAGTTCCAGTGGCCCACTCACCGCACCTTCAAACCCGATGTAGGCGAAAAGTATAGTGGCAAGACCCACCCATCCGAGTTCCTCAGCGTCTACACCATCGCGATGCAGGCTGCTGGAGCCCGCGACAATAAGGTGCTTGAGAACTACCTTCCGTTGGCTCTCAAACCCAACGCCATGTCGTGGTTGATGCACTTGCCGGTAAACTCTATTTCCTCCTGGTCAGATTTGTGCCATGAGTTTGTAGGCGCCTTTACTAGAGGCCACCAAGCCCATGGTCAAGCAAGCGACCTGCACGTCATTCCACAGAAGGGAGGCGAGAGTCTCCACAAGTATATTCAGAGGTTCAGCAGGGTACAGTACAATATCCCTGATGTTCACCCTGCCGCCATCATCAGCGCGTTTCATCAGAACGTGCGTAACCGCAAGATGCGTGAAGAGCTGGCAATGAACAAAGTGAGAGATGTAGCAGAACTCTATGTTCTTGCTGACAAATGTGCCCGAGCTGAAGAAGGAAGGAAGTACCCCGGTGAAGATGCCGGCATGGAAACCAATTCTTCAGATGAGGATATTGCCGCCCCGGCGAAGAAAGGCCGGCGCCGCAACAGGAAGCGCAAGGGAAAAATAGTGCTTGCCGTTGAGGGATCTGATGACACCTGCTCCACCAAGAACACTAAGGCAGACGACCCCGACAAGGAGGTTGCCGGGTGCGTCGTCTGCCGGGCCTTGGCGGCTGCCGAGAAGCCAGGAAGCCCCGACAAGCGATACTGCAAGATCCATCGCACCAAAGGCCATGCTCTCCAGGACTGCCGATAGGTTGAGCTCCTCGCTGAGAAGCAGAGGGCTGAATATGAGAGGCTGGACAAGGAGAAGGGCCCGGACGGTGCTGAGGGGTCCGGCAAGAAGCGTGACGGCCAGACGGGCCATCATGGCAAGGATAAGCAACAAGAGAGGCCCGCCCGAGGCTGTGACAGAAAGCCAGAAGACAACGATCACGAAGAGAACGACGAATCCGGCGACCAAGAGTTTCAGAAAGCTATAGAGGCCATGTGCGTCGACAGCGGCGCCTCGCTGCATACTTCTCACCGCCGGCTTAAACAGTGGGCGCGAGAGGTTACAGCGGCGGAGCCGTCGTTTGATGCCCAAAGGCCGCTGAAGTGGTCCAACACACCTATCATCTTTGACGCCGAGGATCACCCTGATCGCACCACTGCGGTCGGGTGCTTGCCGTTGTTGGTTTCACCAACAATACGCAACCTCAAGGTGACAAAGATGCTAGTCGATGGCGGGGCCGGTCTGAACTTGATCTCGCCCGCTGTGATCGAGAAATTGCAGATTCTGATGGAGACCTCAAGAGACGGACACGTTCAGGGGTCAACCGGGAAGAAGCTAACCCAAGGAAAGGTCATGCTGCCCGTGACCTTTGGAAGCGACTTGAACTTCAGGACGGAGAGGATCGTGTTCGATGTTGCCAAGATCCCTTGCCCTAGCGGGATCCTTGGCCGCCCAAAGGCTTGGCCAAGTTCATGGGGGCGTCACACTACTCCTACAACACCACGAAGATGCGGGACACGTGACGATTATCACCATTCCCTCCGACAAGAAAGATGCGCTGATTTGCGCAGACCAACTATACCAGCAAGCAGTTGTAGCAGCTGCCACCGCTAGGGCACTTGCTCCTGCCGCTGGGACCCCGGGAGGGAAGAAGAAGAAGAAGACCGGTGTGACCTTGGACACCCACTCCGGCAAGCGCCCCTCTTCGGAGTGTAGCGCTGCCGTCTAGGACATGCCGGAGAGCTCCACCGGCGGAAACAAGAAGCCCAGGTCCATACCACTGGGAACCAAGAAGGTTCCTGTCAATGAGGACGACACGAGAGGAGCTTTTACCATAAGCTCCACCCTTGATGACAAATAGGAAGACGTGCTCGTCACCTTCCTGCGGGCGAATGTCGATGTGTTCGCGTAGCAAGCTTCCGACATCCCCAGCGTTCCCAGCAAGGTGATTGAGCACCACCTTGCTGTCTACCCTCATGCGCGGGCCGTCAAGCAGAAGGTCAGAAAGCAAGCTTTGGAACGATAAGAGTTCATCACAGAAGAGATCCGGAAACTGGAAGCAGCGGGTTTGGTAAGAGGAGTGCTCTATCCAACGTGGTTGGCCAATCCGGTCGTGGTCCGCAAGGCAAATGGGAAGTGGAGGCTGCGTATTGATTACACAGATATCAATAAGGCTTTCCCTAAAGATCCCTTCCCGCTGCCGCGCATTGATCAAATTGTTGACTCCACGACCGGGTGTGATCTGTTGTCATTCCTCGACGCCTACTCCGGCTACCACCAGATCTTCATGACAAGAGAAGACGAAGAGAAGACAACATTCATCACCCCATGTGGAACGTATTGTTTCATGCGGATGCCTTTCGGGTTGAAGAGTGCTGGTTCGACGTTTGCAAGGGTGGTCCAGATTGGTTTCGAACCCCAGCTCCATAGAAATATGGAGGCTTATATGGATGACATAGTGGTCAAAACCAAGGACAGGGCAACCCTCATACCGGATTTGCAAGAAACATTTGCAAACCTGCGCAAGATCAATCTCAAGCTGATCCCCGAGAAGTGCGTCTTTGGCGTCCCATCCGGCAAGCTCCTCGGGTTCTTGGTGTCACAGCATGGGATAGAGGCCAATCCGGACAAAATCAAAGCTATAGAGCAGATTGAAGCACCCAAGCGGATCAAGGATGTGCGCCAGCTTGCTGGTTGCGTTGCCGCCATGGGCAGGTTCATTTCCAAGTCTGCCGAGCGTGCCCTCCCCTTTTTCAAGATCCTGAAAAAGGCGGGCCCAATGGAGGGGATGCCAGAAGCCGAAGCAGCATTGCAAGATTTAAAGAAATATCTCTCTTCCACGCCAATACTAGTTGCGCCCAGGCCGCAAGAACCGTTGCTGCTATACCTGGCGGCAACGGACCAAGTGGTCAGCGCCGCACTGGTGGCGCAGAGAGAGGTCGACGACCAGGAAATGGCAGCGGCAAAGCTCGGCACCACCAATGCAGAGACGACACAGCCAGTTGAAGTGCCGCCAAAGAAGAAAATGATGCAGCGCCCGGTCTACTTTGTTAGTTCCCTCCTGCAGGGGGCTAGATCAAGGTACTCCGGTGTGCAGAAACTGCTCTTCGGCCTCCTTATGGCCTCGAGGAAGCTGCGTCACTACTTCCAGGCACACGAGATCATTGTCGTCACTCGCTTCCCTCTGCAACGGATATTGCACAATCCGGATGCAACGGGGAGAATTGTTGAATGGGCACTGGAGCTGTCCAGCTTTGGCCTCAAGTTTGAAAGTACCTCGACGATTCAGAGCTGAGTCCTAGCAGAGTTCATTGCTGAATGGACCGCAACACCTGACGAAGAAATTCAAGAGACTGCCCTCCCCGGCAAAGAGGCAAGTTGTGATTGGACCATGTACTTTGATGGAGCTTTCTCCTTACAGGGCGCCGGGGCTGGCGTGCTGCTTGTCGCGCCCACCGGAGAGCACCTCAAGTACGTGATCCAGATGCACTTCCCCAGGGAGGTGTCAACAAACAATACGGCAGAGTACGAGGGGCTGCTTGCCGGTCTTAGGATCGCGGCGGACCTCGGAATCAAGAAACTCATCGTCAAGGGAGACTCGCAGCTTGTCGTCAAGCAAGTCAACAAGGATTACCAGAGCCCGTTGATGAAGGCCTATGTCGATGAAGTGAGAAAGCTGGAAGAGCGTTTCGACGGTATACAGGCTGAACACGTTCCCCGAGTGGAGAACGATGTCGCCGATTACCTGTCAAAACGCGCTGCCCTCAAGCTACCTGTGGAACCAGGTACCTTTGTGCTTCAGCTAACTCAGCCATCCGTTGATCCATCAACAGAGAAGAACAAGAGGAGGAAATCAGGGCCCGACAAGTACTTTCCCGTCGAGCTCCCTGGGGCCGCGGCAAGGATGTTGCCGGGAATACTGAGCCCGCCACGGGACGAATGGCTCCGGCGGAGCATCAAGCTCTTGCCGTCGAGACGGCCGCTCCTGTAGCGGAGGAAACGCCTTTAATCCTCACCGTCGAGACGGCCGCCCTTGTAGCGGAGGAAATGCCTATAATCCTCGCCGTCGAGCCCCAGGCTCCAGCGTGGGCACAGCACACCGTCCGATTCCTCCAGACAGGGGAACTTCCTGAGGAGCAGGAAGAAGCGGAAAAAGTAGCCCGTCGCTCTACCATGTACCAGTTAAATCGATGACGTCCCGCATGAAAGAGGCGAGCAGAGGAAATTGAAGTGTATCCCTCGAGAGGAAGGACTGGAGCTGTTGGCGAGAGATACACGGAGGCATATGTGGATCCCACATTGGGTCAAGGGCCCTTGTCGGCAAAGCGTTCCGGCAAGGCCTTTTCTGTCCCACTGCCCTCCAGGATACAACGACACTAGTCACCAGGTGTGAAGCGGTCGGTTCCATTCAAAGAAGCTTCATCAGCCAGCTCAAGCCCTTCAAACCATTCCTCTCTCCCGCCCTTCTCGGTGCAGGGGCTCGACATCTTGGGCCCTTTCCCCAGCGTTGTCGGGGCTTTGAGTACTTATGCGTTGCAATCGACAAGTTCACAAAGTGGCCGAAGTGGAGGCGATGAGGAAGGTCACAGCTCGATCGGCCGTCAAGTTCTTCAAGGGACTAGTGTGCGTTTTGGCGTGCCCAACAGGTTATCACCAACAACGGCACACAGTTCACAAGCCACACCTTCATGCAATATACCGAGACCTCGGCGAAAAAGTCTGTTTACTTCCGTTGCTCACCCACGGAGCAATGGTCAAGCGAGAGGGCAAATGCTGAAGTACTGCGAGGCTTAAGGACCAAGACCTTTGACAGACTGCACAAGAGTGGAAGGCACTGGATTGATGAGTTGCCGGCAATTCTTTGGTCGATCAGGACGACGCCAAATCGAGCCACCGGCCAGACACCTTTTGCCCTGGTATACGGGCCAGAAGCAGTTCTCCCCACCGAACTCATATCACGGGTCACCTCGAGTGCTTGCTTATGACGAGCTCGAGCAAAAGCAATCGCGCAAGATGACGCAAAGGCTCCTTGAGGAAGATCGTCTTGGCGGCCGTGAGAGCAACACGCTACCGGCAAGCCTTGCGCCGCTACCATAGCCACAGGGTTCATGCCCGAAGCCTTGAGGAAGGCGACCTTGTCCTTCGGCACGTTCAATCGGCCAAGAATTCCAACAAGTTGACGCCAAAGTGGGAAGGCCCTTACCGGGTAACACGGGTCACCAGGCCCGGTGCAGTCCGCCTGGAGACCGAAGATGACGTTCCAGTGAGTAACTCATGGAACATTGAGCATCTTCGCAAGTTTTACCCGTGGTAGCGACTTGCCGCCCCGGCAAGCCACCTTTTGTACAAGCATTGCCGATGATGCATGTAACCCTTTGTACAAAGCCAGCCGCATACCCTGAGCATAAATAAATGAAGCGCTGGCGCCCTAAGTTATAGTATGCATGCTAGGTCAAGTCTCGTCCTTCGTTAGGGTTGATAGTGCTTGGCGGCGACTAACCCCTAGCTTAGAGGTCGAGTGTGTGTGTCTCTTTGCCATTCTTTTGTCTCTTTTGGTTCGCAGGACTCACAGATACCCTTGCCGGACCACTTGAGGACGAAGGAGGAAAAAGAGGGACATATCAGTATCTTTACCCCGGCAAGCCAATATTGCCGGGGGCTGCAAGTACGAAGATTCACCCACGACAATCCAGAGTTGCCAGGGGATGCAGCTTCAGATAAGTTCTTCATTCCTTATCATGCATTCCCTTATGGATGAGGTATGTGAAACTTCGTTGTTTCCAAGCTACCGTGCTCCCTAAAAACTCTAGGCTCTAGGGCTCGTTCACAGGGCCAGGTTTGGTCGAGTCGCGGCAGCAAAAGGATGAAACGAGGAGCTGAACCGCCTCATCCCTGCCTCCACCAAAAGCGTGAGGAAGGTCGAGTGAAGTGGGAAGGCGGCGGGGCTGTTGCGGGCAAGGAAATGTTTATTTTAGAGATATCAAGGATTTATTCCTTGTCGTGGGTTCTACCCGCAGACAAACGACCCGACAAGCATCCCTTTTCATTAAAAACATTCCACTCAGGTACAGTCCATAGAGAATGAAAAACATGAATGATGGGATTACAAGTTTTTAAGTTCAGCCTAGGCCCGAAGGCTTACAAACTAAAAAAAGGTAAGGTGCCCGTGACCCCTCTCTTGCCCCTCTCTTCAGGAGGCAGGTCAAGGAGGCGAAAAGGGCAAAAGGGATGCCTAGACGAGCTATGGGTGGCAGAAGACACCAAGAGAACATCTCGGTGGCCGTCCGAAGGCTGGATGGTGATGGCGGCGCCGGAAGCAGAGCTCGAAGACGAGGCGGCAGGACATCAGCACGCGTCGAAGGCGTCGGTGCCCGCGCGCTCCGATTTGGCGGCCTTGCTGCCCGCCCTCTTCCTCTTCCGCAGCCTCCCAACGCCAGCCGCCCAAGGAGACGACCCCGAGAAGTTCAGGAAGCCGGTGACACGGATGATGGGATCGCCGGTGCCGCACGGAGCGACGCCCGACACCTAGTCAGACCCGTCATCCTACCGCCTGCCACCCTCGTCATCGCTGCCGCTGTCCTCCTCGCCACTCTCGCTCGAGGAGGAGCCTTCGCTATCAGAAGAGCTCTCCACGCAGCACCTTGCCCGAGTCCCGAAGCACCCAAATACCTTGACGGAGAGGAGGCCGCCCTCCATCAGCTTGAATTGGAGAGTGAGCCCCGCCGTCAAGCGGTGGATGTGAGCGAACGTCTTCCACCCTCGGTCAAGATACATCACTTGAGGGGCTGGAAAGTCGATGCGAACTCGCGTCCTCGCCCCCTCCCCCTTCCCCTCGCAGCTGGCTCTGCCACCACAGGTGAAGCAGAAGGAAGGGCGCGTTGTCGAGCGGCGACCCTCGCTGCCACCGTTGAAGAGCCAGGATTCCCTCTCTCCATGGAGAATGGAGGGAGGGGGAGCGGAAGCTGAAGGAAAGAGAAGATGGAAGAGTGCGGGACACCGCTTCCCCCCCCCACTCTTTATAAAAGAACGGGGGGCACGACCGCCCCGCTCAACCAATCAAGACGCGGAAGGCACAGGGAACTGGGACTGACCCGCTGCCCCGGCCCGCGACGGCCCGGTTTCCCGCCTCCGCCATTCGCCACCCCGAGCGCATGAGAGCCACATGGCAGGCATGCGGGACCAAGGAGACGGGTGAGGCGACCTCTCGCCACCCCGTGATCGTGGGGAGTGGACGCCTTGAAGACCACGCCCCGGCCCCGTTCAGTAAATGAGTCGCGCCTCCACGCCTTCCTCCGTTTATGGGGAAGGCGCGAACCGCTCCCTTTTACTACGGCGTGACGCATGCGTGCAGAGCTCAGCCCCACGCATGCCCCCCATGTCACGCACGCCTCTCCACGCCAAGCCACGCACGGGAGGCATGGGAAGCGCAGCGCACGAAAAGACTTACCGCGGTAAAAACCACCCTGCCTGCCCGCGCACCGTTTTTGGGCCTAGCCCAACGACGCGATTGCGCTTACGTGTGGCCCAGGCCCGGGGCTCTTGTCGGTGTACAGAAAGAAGGGTACACCTTTTAACTGTGCATGGGCAGTCTGAGCCGCGGGCGTCGCCACGCTAAAGCAAGGCAAGGAAGGTGAGCCAAGGTAAGGCCGAAGCTCGAAAGAAGCAGAACGACGCCAAGACCAAGACCACAAAGAGCAAAGGGACGAAGCAGACTCCCCCGGCAAGATCCTCGCCTCACGCCCATGGAGCGGGTCACCTTTGAGTCCACTGCCCCCCTCCCCCATGGGGCAAAGGATTCGGGAGACGTCCCCGTGGTGGCATGCAGATCTTTGTGAAGACATTCAAAGATCAGATACATACTACAGAAGATGACGACCCTTGGCGGGATCCCGGACAAGGGGGACCACAAGGCCCCCGGCAAGAGCCTTGCCGGGGATCGCAGCAGACGCCGCTGCAAGACCCTTGCCAGGGCCCCCGGCAAGACCCTTGCCGGGGCTGCGGCAAGACCCTTGCCTGGCCCCTGCCAAGGACACCCGTAGGGCCACCATCAGGCCCGCGCCAATCGAGCCTCCACCATGCGGCTGGCGACCCAACCAGTTGGGCAGGCACCTGCGTGGCGGCAAGCGAACCTTCGTGGAGACCCACCACTGCGCCACCTCAGCTGCCTGCCTGCCTACATGGCACCACAGGCACCGCTGGCCAGGGCGCGTGTCAACGCGAAAGGGAGCGGCGGCGGACGAGACTGGGCTCTCCCCCGTCCCCGATAAAGCAAGGACACCTAAACTCGTATGACTGTACCCTTTCCACCTCCTGTATGCTACTGTGCCAGCCCCTTCCCCTATAAAAGGAGGCCCAAGGCGACCAGGAGGAGGATTCAGCTTTTTTGAGCTCCTCACGCCCCATAGCTAGCTCAAGAATGCAGCTAAACGAACCACCAAAGCAGGAGTAGGGTTTTACGCATCTCGCGGCCCGAACCTGGATAAAGAACCCGCGTGCTATCTGTTTGATCTGCTCTTCTCACGATCCCGCGCCCCGCTGTTGGGGAACGTAGTAATTTCAAAAATTTTCCTACGAACACGCAAGACCATGGTGATGGCATAGCAACGAGAGGGGAGAGTGTCCGTCCATGTACCCTCGTAGACCGAAAGCGGAAGCGTTAAATCAACGCTGTTGATGTAGTCGTGCGTCTTCACGATCCGACCGATCCAAGCACCGTTACTCGCACCTCCGAGTTCTTGGCACACGCTCAGCTCGATGACGATCCCGGGCTCCGATCCAGCAAAGCGTCGGGGAGGAGTTCCACAAGACGACGGCGTGGTGGACGATCTTGATGTTCTCTCGTTGCAGGGCTTCGCCTAAGCACCGCTACAATATGACCGAGGTGGAATATGGTGGAGGGGGCACCGCACACGGCTAAGGAACGATCACGAAGATCAACTTGTGTGTTCATGGGGTGCCCCTGCCCTGTATATAAAGGAGGGAGGAGGAGGAGGCCGCCCTCTACTATGGCGCCATGGGGAGTCCTACTCCCACCGAGTAGGATTCCCCTTCCTAGTCCAACTAGGAACCCTTCCATGTATTAGGAGTAGGAGAGAAGGAAGGGAAGGGAAAGGAGAAGGAAGGAAGGCGCGCCTCCCTAGTCCAATTCGGACTAGTCCAAGGGGAGGCGGCGCCACCCTTTGGCCCTTTTCTCCTTTCCCGTATGGCCCATTATGGCCCAATACGAATTCCCGTAACTCTCCCAGACTCAAAAATACCGAATCACTGGAACCTTTCCGAACTCCGAATATAGTCGTCCAATATATCGATCTTTACGTCTCTACCATTTCGAGACTCCTCGTCATGTCCCCGATCTCATCCGGACTCAACTCCTTCGGTACATCAAAACTCATAAACTCATAATAAAACTGCCATCGAAACCTTAAGCGTGCATGGACCCTACGGGTTCGAGAACTATGTAGACATGACCTAGAACTTTTCTTGGTCAATAACCAATAGCGGAACCTGGATGCCCATATTGGCTCCTACATATTCTACTTAAGATCTTTATCGGTCAAACCGCATAACAACATACTTTGTTCCTTTGTCATCGGTATGTTACTTGCCCGAGATTCGATCGTCGGTATCCAATACCTAGTTCAATCTCGCCACCGCAAGTCTCTTTACTCGTTCCGTAATACATCATCTCGCAACTAACTCATTAGTTGCAATGCTTGCAAGGCTTAAGTGATGTGCATTACCGAGAGGGCCAGAGATACCTCTCCGACATTCGGAGTGACAAATCCTAATCTCGAAATACGCCAACCCAACATCTGCCTTTGGAGACACCTGTAGTACTCCTTTATAATCACCCGATTCGTTGTGACGTTTGGTAGTACCAAAGTGTTCCTCCGATGGCAACGGAGTTGCATAATCTCATAGTCATAGGAACATGTATAAGTCATGAAGGAAGCAATAGCAACATACTAAACGATCGTGTGCTAAGCTAACGGAATGGGTCATGTCAATCAGATCATTCAACTAATGATGTGACCTTGTTAATCAAATAACAACTCCTTGTTCATGGTTAGGAAACATAACCATCTTTGATTAACAAGCTAGTCAAGTAGAGGCATACTAGTGACATCTTGTTTGTCTATATATTCACACATGTATTATGTTTCCGTTAATACAATTCTAGCATGAATAATAAACATTTATCATGATATAAGGAAATAAATAATAACTTTATTATTGCCTCTAGGGCATATTTCCTTCATCTCCCACTTGCACTAGAGTCAATAATCTAGATCACATCACCATGTGATTAACATCGATAGTTCACATCTATATGTGGTTAACACCCATAGTTCACATCGACATGTGACCAACACCCAAAGGGTTTACTAGAGTCAATAATCTAGTTCACATCGCTATGTGATTAACACCCAAAGAGTACTAAGGTGTGATCATGTTTTGCTTGTGAGATAATTTTAGTCAACGGGTCTGTCATGCATCCAGAGCCGTAAGTATTTTGCAAATTTCTATGTCTACAATGCTCGCACGGAGCTACTCTAGCTAATTGCTCCCACTTTCAATATGTATCCAGATTGAGACTCGAGTCATCTAGATTAGTGTTAAAACTTGCATCGACGTAACCCTTTACGACGAACCTTTTTCACTTCCATAATCGAGAAACATATCCTTATTATACTAAGGATAATTTTGACCGCTGTCCATTGATCTACTCCTAGATCACTATTGCACTCCTTGCCAAGCTTAGTGGTAGGGTATGCAATAGATCTGTACACAAGATGACATACTTTATAGAACCTATGATGAGGCATAGGGAATGACTTTCATTCTCTTTCTATTTTCTCGTCGTGGTCGGGTTTGAGTCTTACTCAATTTCACACCTTGTAACACAGCAAGAACTCCTTCTTTGACTGTTCCATTTTGAACTACTTCAAAATCTTGTCAAGGTATGTATTCATTGAAAAACTTATCAAGCGCCTTGATCTATCTCTATAGATCTTGATGCTCAATATGTAAGCAGCTTCACCGAGGTCCTTCTTTGAAAAAATCCTTTCAAATACTCCTTTATGCTTTGCGAATAATTCTACATCATTTCCGATCAACAATATGTCATTCACATATACTTATCGAAATGTTGTAGTGCTCCCACTCACTTTCTTGTAAATACAGGCTTCACCGCAAGTCTGATAAAACTATATGCTTTGATCAACTTATCAAAGTGTGTATTCCAACTCCGAGATGCTTGCACCAGTCCATTGATGGATCGCTGGAGCTTGCACATTTTGTTAGCTCCTTTAGGATTGACAAAAACTTCTGGTTGCATCATATACAACTCTTCTTTAATAAATCCATTAAAGAATGTAGTTTTGACATCCATTTGCCAGATTTCATAAAATGTGGCAATTGCTAACATGATTCGAACAGACTTAAGCATCACTACAGTTGAGAAAATCTCATTGTAGTCAACACCTTGAACTTGTCAAAAACCTTTTGCGACAAGTCGAGCTTTGTAGATAGTAACACTACTATCAACATCTGTCTTCCTCTTGAAGATCCATTTATATAATATGGCTTGCCGATCATCGGGCAACTCCATCAAAGTCCACACTTTGTTCTCATATATGGATCCCATCTCAGATTTCATGGCCTCAAGCCATTTCGCAGAATCTGGGCTCATCATCGCTTCCTCATATTTCGTAGGTTCATCATGGTCTAGTAACATGACTTCCAGAACATGATTACCGTACCACTCTGGTGCGGATCTTACTCCGGAAGACCGACGAGGTTTGGTAGCAACTTGATCTGAAGTTTCATGATCATCATCATTAACTTCCTTACTAATTGGTGTAGGAATCACCGAAACTGATTTCTGTGATGAACTACTTTCCAATAAGGGAGAAGGTACAATTACCTCATCAAGTTCTACTTTCCTCCCACTCACTTCTTTCGAGAGAAACTTCTTCTCTAGAAAGGATCCATCTTAGCAACGAATGTTTTGCCTTTAGACCTGTGATAGAAGGTGTACCCAACAGTTTCCTTTGGGTATTCTATGAAGACGCACTTCTCCGATTTGGGTTCGAGCTTATCAGGTGAAAACTTTTTCACATAAGCATCACAACTCCAAACTTTAAGAAACGACAGCTTAGGTTTACTGTTAAACCATAATTCATACGGTGTCGCCTCAACGGATTTAGATGTTGCCCTATTAAACGTGAATGCAGCTGTCTTTAATGCATAACCCCAAAACGATAGTGGTAAATCGGTAAGATACATCATAGATCGCACCATATCCAATAAAGTGCGTCTACGACGTTTGGACACACCATTATGTCGTGGTGTTCCATGTGGCGTGAGCTGTGAAACTATTCCACTTTGTTTTAATTGAAGACCAAACTCGTAACTCAAATATTCATCTCCACGATCAGATCGCAGAAACTTTATTTTCTTGTTACGATGATTTTCCACTTCACTCTGAAATTCTTTGAACCTTTCAACTATTTCAGACTTATGTTTCATCAAGTAGATATACCCATATCTGCTCAAATCATCATGTGAAGGTTAGAAAATAACGATACTTGCCACGAGCATCAACACTCATTGGATCGCATACATCGGTATGTATTATTTCCAATAAGTCAAGAGCTTGTTCCATTGTTCCGAGAACGGAGTTTTAGTCATCTTGCCCAAAAGGCACGGTTCGCAAGCATCAAATGATTCATAATCAAGTGATTCCAAAAGTCCATCGAGATGGAGTTTTCTTCATGCGCTTTACACCAATATGACCTAAACGGCAAGTGCCACAAATAAGTTGTACTATCATTATTAACTTTGCATCTTTTGGTTTCAATATTATGAATATGTGTATCACTATGATCGGGATCCAATGAACCATTTTCATTGGGTGCATAACCATCGAAGGTCTTATTCATGTAAACAGAATAACAATTATTCTTTAACTTTAAATGAATAACCGTATCGCAATAAACATGATCAAATCATATTCATGCTCAACATAAACGCTAAATAACATTTATTTGGCTTTTAACACTAATCTCGAAAATATAGGGAGTGTGTGATGATGATCATATCAATCTTGGAACTATTTCCAACACTCATCGCACTTCCCCTTCAACTAGTTTCATTCATTCTGCAACTCCTGTTTGAGTTACTACTCTTAGCAACCGAACCAAGTATCAAATACCGAGGGGTTGCTACGAACACTAGTAATACATATCAATAATCTGTATATCAAATATACCTTTGTTCACTTTGCCATCCTTCTTATCCGCCAAATACTTGGGGTAGTTCCGCTTCAAAGACCAGTTCCATTGTAGCAAAAGCACTTAGTCTCGTGCTTAGGTCCGGACTTGGGCTTCTTCACTCGAGTAGCAACTTGCTTGCTGTTCTTCTTGAAGTTCCCTTCTTCCCTTTGCCCTTTCCTTGAGACTAGTGGTCTTGTCAACCATCAACACTTGATGTTTTCTTGATTTCTACCTTCGCGATTTTAGCATCGCGAAGAGCTTGGGAATTGTTTTTGTCATCCCTTGCATACTATAGTTCATCACGAAGTTCTAGTAACTTAGTGATGGTGACTAGAGAATTCTGTCAATCACTATCTTATCTCGAAGATTAACTCCCACTTGATTCAAGCGATTGAAGTACCTGCATAATCTGAGAACATGCTCACTAGTTGAGCGATTCTCCTCCATCTTTTAGCTATAGAACTTGTTGGAGACTTCATATCTCTCAACTCGGTATTTGCTTGAAATATTAACTTCAACTCCTGGAACATCTCATATGGTCCATGACGCTCAAAACGCCTTTGAAGTCCCGATTCTAAGCCGTTTAAGCATGGTGCACTAAACTATCAAGTAGTCATCATATTGAGCTAGCCAAACGCTCATAACGTCTCATCTGCTCCCTGCAATAGGTCTGTCACCTAGCGGTGCATCAAGGACACAATTCTTACGTGCAGCAATGAGGATAAACCTCAGATCATGGATCCAATCCGCAATATTGCTACTAACATTTTTCAATACAATTTTCTCTAGGAACACATATAAAACACAGGGAAGCAACAACGCGAGCTATTGATCTACAACATAATCAGCAAAATACTACCAGGACTAAGTTCATGATAAATTTAAGTTCAATTAATCATATTACTTAAGAACTCCCACTTAGATGACATCTCTCTAGTCATCTAAGTGATCACGTGATCCAAATCAACTAAACCATAACCGATCATCACGTGAGATGGAGTAGTTTTCAATGGTGAACATCTTATGTTGATCATATCTACTATATGATTCACGCCGACCTTTCGGTCTCCGTGTTCGAGGCCATATCTTCATATGCTAGGCTCGTCAAGTATAACCTGAGTATTCCGCGTGTGCAAAACTGGCTTGCACCGTTGTAGATGGACGAGAGCTTATCACACCCGATCATCACGTGGTGTCTGGGCACGACGAACTTTGGCAACGGTGCATACTCAGGGAGAACACTTCTTGATAATTTTAGTGAGAGATCATCTTATAATGCTACCATCAATCAAAGCAAGATAAGATGCATAAAGGATAAACATCACATGCAATCAATATAAGTGATATGATATGGTCATCATCATCTTGTGCTTGTGATCTCCATCTCCGGCACCGTCATGATCACCATCGTCACCGGCGCGACACCTTGATCTCCATCGTAGCATCGTTGTCGCCTCGCCAACTATTGCTTCTACGACTATCGCTACCGCTTAGTGATAAAGTAAAGCAATTACATGGCGTTGCATTTCATACAATAAAGCGACAACCATATGGCTCCTGCCATTGCCGATAACTCGGTTACAAAACATGATCATCTCATACAATAAAATATAGCATCACGCCTTGACCATATCACATCACAACATGCCCTGCAAAAACAAGTTAGACGTCCTCTACTTTGTTGTTGCAAGTTTTACGTGGCTGCTACGGGCTGAGCAAGAACCGTTCTTACCTCGCATCAAAACCACAACGATAGTTTGTCAAGTTGGTGCTGTTTTAACCTTCGCAAGGACCGGGCGAGCCACACTCGGTTCAACTAAAGTGAGAGAGACAGACACCGCCGTCACCTTTAAGCAACTAGTGCTCGCAGCGGTGAAACCAGTCTCGCGTAAGCGTCTGCGTAATGTCGGTCCGGCCGCTTCATCTCACAATACCGCCAACCAAAGTATGACATGCTGGTAAGCAGTATGACTTATATCGCCCACAACTCACTTGTGTTCTACTCGTGCATATGACATCAACGCATAAAACCTGGCTCGATACCACTGTTGGGGAACGAGTAATTTCAAAAATTTCCTACGAACACGCAAGACCATGGTGATGGCATAGCAACGAGAGGGGAGAGTCCGTCCACGCACTCGTGAGACCGAAAGCGAAGCGTTAAATCAACGCGTTGATGTAGTCGACGTCTTCACGATCCGACCGATCCAAGCACCGTTACTCGCACCTCCGAGTTCTTGGCACACATTCAGCTCGATGACGATCCCCGGCTCCGATCCAGCAAAGCGTCGGGGAGGAGTTCCACGGACGACGGCGTGGTGGCGATCTTGATGTTCTATCGTTGCAGGCTTCGCCTAAGCACCGCTACAATATGACCGAGGTGGAATATGGTGGAGGGGGCACTGCACACGGCTAAGGAACGATCACGAAGATCAACTTGTGTGTTCATGGGGTGCCCCTGCCCCGTATATAAAGGAGGGAGGAGGAGGAGGCCGCCCTCTACTATGGCGGCGCCATGGGGAGTCCTACTCCCACCGAGTAGGATTCCCTTCCTAGTCCAACTAGGAACCCTTCCATGTATTAGGAGTAGGAGAGAAGGAAAGGGAAGGGAAAGGAGAAGGAAGGAAGGCGCCCCCTCCCTAGTCCAATTCGGACTAGTCCAAGGAGGGCGGCGCCACCCTTTGGTCCTTTTCTCCTTTCCCGTATGGCCCATTATGGCCCAATACGAATTCCGTAACTCTCCGGTACTCAAAAATACCGAATCACTCGGAACCTTTCCGAACTCCAATATAGTCGTCAATATATCGATCCTTACGCCTCTACCATTTCGAGACTCCTCGTCATGTCCCCGATCTCATCCGGGACTCCGAACTCCTTCGGTACATCAAAACTCATAAACTCATAATAAAACTGTCATCGAAACCTTGTTGCATGCGGACCCTACGGGTTCGAGAACTATGTAGACATGACCTAGAACTTTTCTTGGTCAATAACCAATAGCGGAACCTGGATGCCCATATTGGCTCCTACATATTCTACGAAGATCTTTATCGGTCAAACCGCATAACAACATACTTTGTTCCTTTGTCATCGGTATGTTACTTGCCCGAGATTCGATCGTCGGTATCCAATACCTAGTTCAATCTCGCCACCGCAAGTCTCTTTACTCGTTCCGTAATACATCATCTCGCAACTAACTCATTAGTTGCAATGCTTGCAAGGCTTAAGTGATGTGCATTACCGAGAGGGCCCAGATACCTCTCCGACATTCGGAGTGACAAATCCTAATCTCAAATCGCCAACCCAACATCTGCCTTTGGAGACACCTGTAGTACTCCTTTATAATCACCCGATTCGTTGTGACGTTTGGTAGTACCAAAGTGTTCCTCCGTAAACGGAGTTGCATAATCTCATAGTCATAGGAACATGTATAAGTCATGAAGGAAGCAATAGCAACATACTAAGCGATCGTGTGCTAAGCTAACGGAATGGGTCATGTCAATTAGATCATTCAACTAATGATGTGACCTTGTTAATCAAATAACAACTCCTTGTTCATGGTTAGGAAACATAACCATCTTTGATTAACAAGCTAGTCAAGTAGAGGCATACTAGTGACATACTGTTTGTCTATATATTCACACATGTATTATGTTTCCGGTTAATACAATTCTAGCATGAATAATAAACATTTATCATGATATAAGGAAATAAATAATAACTTTATTATTGCCTCTAGGGCATATTTCCTTCACCCGCAACCATAGTAGGGATTCTTGTGATCCCATAGGTGTCGTCCCCGCACCGACATTGAGCCATAGGCCGAAGTGTGGGGGGATGCGGAGAAATGCCTCGCACATGACGATGAATGCCGAGATGTGGAGGAAGGAGTTCGGGGCTAGATCATGAAAATCTAGCCCATAGTAGAACATGAGGCCGCGAACAAAGGGGTCAAGGGGAAACCCTAACCCACGGAGGGAGTGAGGGATGAACATGACCCTCTCGCCGGGCTCTGGAGTAGGGATGATCTGCCCCTTGGCCGGGAGCCTGTGTGCAATTTCTGCTTTTAAGTACCTTGCCTCCCAGAGTCCCTGGATATCCTTCTTCGTCACGGAAGAGGCCACCCACTTGTCTTGAGAACTGGATCCAGACATGGCTGGAGAACGTGGTGGCGGTGGAGAAAGATTGCGACTAGGGTGATGGAGCTCGAAGATGGGAGGGCTAAGGAAGGAGAAGGCGTGGGGTAAAAAGATGGGTCCTTATCCCTTTATAAAGGCAACGAATATCAAGCGACCCCGCACAAGCCTTAAAATTTGCCTATTCCCAAGGGTACGGGCGGATGGCATGGTTGGATTACCCAAGCCCCCTTTGATGAGAATCCAGGAATAAGGGGACACGATCTCTGCTTTGACAAGACAAGTCACTAGAAGTTGCATCTCGAAACGCGAGACATGAAGTCGAAAAACGATTCGAAATAATGAAGTGGCCAGGCGGAATGTCTCACCAGTAAAACTGTCAGTAAAGACATACCATGTTTTTTGATTAAATATTATGCCCATGTGGTCCAGGCTTGTAACTATTGTATAGAGCCGGATATAGTTCTCTTGATCAACTACTTTAGTGTTCGGAGGAGATACCCGCCTTGCAATGCCGAAGACAATCTGCGCACCGGACACATTGTCATTGAAGCCTGGTTCAGGGGCTACTGAGGGAGTCTTGGATTATGGGGTCCTCGGGTGGTACGCCCAATATGCGACCCTATCCAAGAGGAACTCGAAGGTCCCACCAAGGATAGACCCGCATATTGAAACGCTTTTGCAAGGTGGATATCTTTACATCAAGGCATACAAATGCCGCAAGAATACATCAATACATCATACATAAGATCAACATCCGACTACGGATGTAACACAAAAAGAAGCTCAAACGACATCCACCCTGCTAGCCCAGGCTGCCGACCCGGAACCTAACCCAAGATCGACGAAGAAGAAGAAAAACTCCAACACGAGTAAATGTCGATCTCGTGTCATGATCATCGCGTAACCTGTACCTGCAACTGCTGTTGTAGTAATCTGTGAGCCACGAGGACTCACCAATCCCATTACCATGGGTATCAAGAGTAGCAAAACAGTAACAACAAGTAGCCCAATTCACAGGCTTGTTGCACTCACCACAAGGCACACAAAAATACATGGATGGCACCACTGTAAATATGGCGTGAATATGCTCCTAAAACATGTAGACATCATGCTCCAAGGATGCACACACAAAATGCAACAAAAATGACAAAACAGCAAATTATAACAGTCTCAGCAGGTTAACATCATATAGCACTTTTGCAACGATGATTAGGGCCTCAGGATGATGTCAAACAAGCATGCCACAATGGAATGAAATGAGGAGCATCTCACAATGAACATTTTGATATATCATATGCACAAAATGGAGCTACGGTCATGGAGATATGATGCAATGAACATGGCATGAAAAAGTTGTAGATCCGGGGACTTAGAAGATTCTCACCTACGGATCTAGGGTTGACCCGGCGCGGAAAAGGAGGCGGCGGCGGATCTCGCCGGAGCGGCATCGGAAATCGGGCCCGGCGGGCCGCGGATGGGCTCGCGGGCCCACGCGGTGGAGGGGAGCGGCGGGGCGACGCGGCGCGGCGCTCCGGTTGACTCGAGCGGCATGCCGGGTGCTTGATGGCCAAGAGGATTGGCCGGGCGACGTGGCTGGCGGCGGTGGACATGTCCGGCGAGGGAGCGGACATGTCCGGCGATGCGAGGGGAGCGGGTCTAGGGTTTGGACTGCGAAAATGGAAGGGGAGGGCATATTTATAGGTAGAGGGAGCTAGGAGTGTCCAAATGGGGAACGGTTTTCGCCCACACGATCACGATCCAACGACCGAAGCATGTAGGTGGTTTGGATGGGCTCATGGGCTGTGGTGAAGAGGGGCTGTGCTGCAAAGAGAGAGGGGTTTCGGGGTTACACGGTTAACCGTTAGGGCGTCAAACGACCTCCAAATGGAACGAAAATTGACAAGTTGTCTACCTACTCTATAACAAAACCGCACGCCAAGTTTCATCCCATTCCGAGAACATTTTTATGCCACTCACGAAACGTGGTCTGAGAGGGGTGCAACGGGTGCATGTGAGAGTGTCGGATCGTGAAACGGACGACGGGGAAAAGACAGGATGCAAGTTTTGTAAACAAGAGGATGCAATGCTGATGATGACATGGCAAAATGCAACACGCAAGCAGATGACATGGCAATGACAGCGAATAAATGGAAGACACCTGGAGCATAGAATTCGGGGTGTTACATCGGGCGTCCGGGCTATGTGACATGGGACAGACTGGTGGGCCATGAAGATACAGAATAGAAGGCTTCCCCCGAGTCCGGATGGGACTCTCCTTGACATGGAAGGCAAGCTTGGCGTTCGGATATGAAGATTCCTTTCTCTGTAAACCGACTCTGTACAACCCTAGCCCCCCCCGATGTTTATATAAACCAGAGGGTTTAGTCCATAGGGGCAATCATAATCATACATGCTAGACATCTAGGGTTTAGCCATTACGATCTCGAGGTAGATCAACTCTGGAAGCCCTATACTCATCACAGTCAATCAAGCAGGAAGTAGGGTATTACCTCCGTTAAGAAGGCCCGAACCTGGGTAAACATCGTGTCCTCTGCCTCCTATTACCTTTGATCCTTAGACACACAATTCGGGACCCCCTACCCAGGATCTGCTGGTTTTGACACCGACAGCGGGTCTTGCACCTAGCGGTGCTTCCAGGACGTAATTGTTCTGTGCAGCAATGAGGATAATCCTCAAGTTACGGACCCACTCTGTGTAGTTGCTACCATCATCTTTAAACTTAGATTTCTCTAGGAACGCTTTATAATTCAAGGGAACGGTAGCACGGGCCATTGATCTACAACAACATAGACATCCAATAACTATCACGTACTAAGTTCATGATAAATTTAAGGTTCCGAAAGGTCTTTGTCTCCTACATCAATTGGCAATTGCTCTACTTGCGAGCCGTTAGATTCATCAAACTTCACATCTACCGTCTCTTCAACCTTTCGGGTGAAATTTTTGTAGACACGGTAAGTGTGAGAGTTTGAGCCATAACCTAGTAGGAAATCTTCATGAGACTTAGGAGCAAATTTTGAACGACGATGCATATCAAGAATGTAGCACTTTGAGCCGAATACTCGAAAGTATCCAACTTGGGGTTTGTTACCGGTGAGGAGCTCGTATGCCATCTTGCAGAGTAGCTTGTGAAGATACAAGCGATTTGTTGCGTGACAAGTTGTCTCAACCACTTCGGCCCAAAAGTGCTTCGGCGTCTTGTACTCATCAAGCATCGTTCTCGCCATTTTGATGAGCGTCCGGTTCTTCCTCTCAACAACTCCATTTTGTTGAGGTGTGTACGTAGCCGAGAACTCGTGTGAAATCCCTTCTTCGTCAAGAAAGGTGTCCACATTTCCGTTCTTGAACTCCGTTCCGTTGTCGCTGCGAACCTTCTTGATCTTCACTTCAAACTGATTTTGGGCCTTCCTAGTGAAGTTTTTGAAGATCTTTTGGACCTGCGATTTATCATCGAGAAAGAACACCCACGTAAATCTTGAAAAATCATCAACTGTAACTAGACCAAAACAATTTCCACCGAGGCTTTTGTAAGTGTCGGGACCAAAAAGGTCCATATGAAGTAGCTCGAGTGGCCTCCTTGTGGTCATGATGTTCTTCACGGGATGCCTTCCTCCAACCTGTTTACCTGTCTGACAAGCACTGCAAAGTCTATCCTTATCAAATATGACATCGTTAACTCCAAGGATATGATTTCCTTTAATAAGCTTGTCAAGATTTCTCATGCCAACGTGACCTAGTCGTCTATGCCATAACCAACCTTTTGAGGATTTAGCAATGAAGCAAGTTTTAGGTTGTGCCTTTTTAGAGAAATCAACAATGTAAAGATCACCTCTACATATACCGGTAAAGACCATTTTATGATTGTCTCGACGAAACACTTGGCAATCTACTTCAATAAATAGGACATTGAAACTGAAATCAGCAAGTCTAGATACTGAAAGTAAGTTGTAGCCAAGAGATTCAACGAGCATGACATTCTGAATGGAGCTATCATGTGAGATGGCCACCTTACCGAGGCCAACCACCTTACCCTTTGAGTTGTCACCGAAAGTGACATACTTTCGAGGACTATCATTTTCAGCAAGCTCATGAAACATGTCTTTATCTCCGGTCATGTGATCGGTACATCCACTGTCAAGAACCCATTCCTTTCCTCCTGACACATATCCCTGAAGATTTGCCATAAGACCAAAATGTCTCATTTCATCATCAAGATCGAAGTCACTATCATCATCCTCATCATAGTATCCATGTTCAACATCGTCATGTGGTGGATCAAGTCCTAGAGAGGGTAATTCGTTAGAGTGAGTTTGACAATGATCTTGCTTATGAATTCTTATATTTTAGGAAATAATATCACCAATAATTCCAACATCTCCTTTGGTACGCATAAGGTCGGTAAGTTCAAATAGACGATCACCAAACATAGGATCACTAGTATTCATCTTACTCAAGGCAATAGACTTGTAGAGAATTTCATCTAGATTTTTTAAGGAATAATTTCGAAAGCGCTCCTCAAGAAACTTCCATATAGTGTAGGCACACTCAAGAGTAGGCAAGATTCTAATTAAGTTTCTAGGCAAGCCTCTAGTGATAAGATTAACAGTTCTAAGATTTCTAGTCATGTCAATAGATTCATCAAGGGTAGGATGCATATGATCAACATGAGGTGCACAAGGGCTAGCAATGTGCTTGTTCAAATGATATTGATTGAAAATTACAAGCATCTCATTTTTCCACTCATGAAAATACTCTCCATCAAGAATAGGCACTCTATGTCTAAGACTCCCCAAAGTAGACTCATCCATCTTCCTCCAATGGTGATTAAACCAAGGCAATGGAGACCAATGCTCTGATACCACTTGTAGAATCTTGAGAAGAGGTGTCGAGAGGGGGGTGATTAGACACTAAGTACCAAAGTTGCAGTTTTTAACTTCTTTAGGTTTAAGTGGAGTTTAGGCACAAGTTTAACATTCTCAATACTTAACAAGCAAGCATGTAAAGAATATGTGAGCAGTGGAAAGTAAAGCATGCAACTTGCAAGAATGTAAAGGGAAGGGTTTTGGAGGAAACGCAATTGGAGACACGGATGTTTTTGTCGTGGTTCCGATAGGTGGTGCTATCGTACATCCACGTTGATGGAGACTTCAACCCACGAAGGGTAACGGTTGCGCGAGTCCACGGAGGGCTCCACCCACGAAGGGTCCACGAAGAAGCAACCTTGTCTATCCCACCATGGCCGTCGCCCACGAAGGACTTGGCTCACTAGCGGTAGATATTCATGAAGTAGGTGATCTCCTTGCCCTTACAAACTCCTTGGTTCAACTCCACAATCTTGTCGGAGGCTCCCAAGTGACACCTAGCAAATGTAGGAGACACCACTCTTCAAGAAGTAACAAATGGTGTGTTGATAATGAACTCCTTGCTCTTGTGCTTCAAATGATAGTCTCCCCAACACTCAACTCTCTCTCACAGGATTTGGATTTGGTGGAAAGAAGATTTGAGTGGAAAGCAACTTGGGGAAGGCTAGAGATCAAGATTCTTGTGGTTGGAATGGAATATCTTGGCCTCAACACATGAGTAGGTAGTTCTCTCTCAGAAATAGGATGCTGGAAGTGTAGGCTTGTTCTGATGGCTCCCTCCACGAATGAAGAGGACGTGGAGGGGTATATATAGCCTCCACAGAAAATCTAACCGTTACACACAATTTACCAAACTCGGTGGGACCGAATCATCAAACTCGGTCAGACCGATTTAGCAAACCTAGTGACCGTTAGGGTTTTCGGTGGGACCAATATGCAACTCGGTAGGACCGATATGGTTAGGGTTAGGGCATAACGTAATCTCGGTGAGACCGATTACACAAACTCGGCGAGACCGATTTTGGTAATTAGCTAACCAGAGAGTTGGTCAGGCAAACTCGATGGGACCGATTACTCAAACTCGGTGGGACCGATTTTGGTAATAAGTTAACCAGAGAGTTTGCATTGTAATCTCGGTAGTACCGATTGCACAAACTCGGTGAGACCGATTTTGGTAATGGACGTACACAGAGAGATTGCAATACCATCTCGGTGAGACCGAGATCCCTATCGGTGAAACCGATTTGCCTAGGTTTTGTGGCAGTGGCTATGCCATCTGAACTCGGTGGCGCCGGATAGAAAGAATCGGTAGGGCCGAGTTTGACTTTAGGTTTAGGTCATATGTGGAAGTGGGAAAGTAGTTGAGGGTTTTGGAGCATATCACTAGGCACATGAAGCAAGAGGCTCATTAAGCAACACCTCATCCCTTCTTGATAGTATTGGCTTTTCCTATAGACTCAATATGATCTTGGATCACTAAAATGTAAAATGAAGAGTCTTGATCTTGAAGCTTGAGCCAATCCTTTGTCCTTAGCATCTTGAAGGAGTTCCCACATCCTTTAGTCCATGCCACTCCATTGTTGAACTTATCTAATATATACTAGATAAAAGTGTTAGTCCAACAAGAGATATGTTGACATTAATTACCAAAACCACCTAGGGAGCACTTGTGCCTTCAATCTCCCCCTTTTTGGTAATTGATGGCAACATACATCAAAGCTTTAGATAAAGATATAAAGAGTAGCAAGTAAAGCTTCGAAAAGACATGTAACAAGCATAGGCTCCCCCTACATGTATGCAATCATGTGAGTATGGAATATAGAAGCATGTGAGAGCATAACCATGATAGATTAGGCAATGTGTTACATGTATCTTGGCCATATGCATCAGAGCAAAGAATATTAAAGAAAATACCTTCATGCTTATGAGTCCTTCTTGCAAACAGTATGTACATCAGCAAGATTTCCCCATACACATTAGTGTGATGCATATACTTACCTTGTAGTCTTGAGTTGGCTTAGGGTGGAATGAACCTGCACAAACAAGGTTAGATAACACAGGTACATCTACTAGCCAGAGCAAACAGAAGAAACCACAAGAATACCAAGACTGGGATGACATGTAGAGAGTGAGTACTAAGTACCACATTGGATTAGACATGTCCCCAAGAGTAAAGATATGAAATGAATTTAAATGATTCCTTTCCCTTAGATGTCTTGCTCCCCCTGAATATAGCATGGGATACTGGGAGAAGATGGGGCACAGAAAATCAGGGCTGAAAGATATAAATGAACAGAGCTTAATGCAAATAAGCACATATGAACATGTCTTTCCCCCAAAAAGACATGTGGCATCTCTCCTCTTGAACACCAAGCATCTGGGATCCTTGAGAAATACTTTCTACTTGAGTGTTCTCTCCCCCTGGAGATCTCTTTCTCCCCCTTAATACTCTCTCCCTTTTGGAAGTGATAAGCTTTGATGTGATCTCTCTCTCCCCCTTTGACATCAATTTCCAAGAAGGGTCTTCTGGAATTTGTTGTGAATGGGTTTGGTCCTTGAGTCACAACACAAAGCACTGGATAAAATTGTGATGCTTGTAGAGGACAAGATTCATTGAGTGGAGCTGGATCAGAAGAAACACAGAATAAGTGGCAAACTGTTTTTCCTGTTGTGAAATCGGTGGCACCGAGTGGTATGCTTCGGTTGTACCGAAAGGATTCGGTTGGACCGAAAACAACAAATCGGTGAAACCGAGTTCATCATAGAGAAAACACTTGTCACCTCAGCTCACTAGACTAGTAAGATTTCACAAAGATTTGCAAGGAATCAACTGAATGGTGTGCAATGAATTGGATGCAAGAAATGCAGAGCAACTGAAAAGAAAAGAAAGAAATCTAGATGAAGTTTTTTTTGAAAGGGAAACAAATATGCATGAGATAAATGCAAAAACTCAGAAAAGAACACGAGAGAACTTCATCTAGAGATGGTCGGCGACAAAGTCACCTATGTTAGAGTATATTGACTTAGGAGTCAAGTGAGATCACTTGATCATAGGTCATACTCATCGTTTAAGCTCAAAATGGGGTTACCATTTTTCGTTTAAGCATCTTGACATATTCACATCTTGTCGAGTTGCTTTAGCTCATGACTCGGAGTAAAGCTTCTCTAAGATGGAATAACATACCTTGGTTGGTGGTGTTGGCCATGTAGTTGAACTTGTGTGGGTTGCTCAAGGTTGATGTAGCTCATCAAGAGTTGGGAGCACCACTTGGAATGTGAGTCCATCTTCCTACATGGGTTAGTTCTTGCAAGGAGTAGCACTTGTGTATCCAAAAACGATAATCATGAAGCTCAACATAGAGTTTGTTAAAGGATATGTTTGAATGATTCCGTGCTTCCTTGTATTCTACCACCATAGTGTAGAGACTTGGTGATGTAGAGATTGCTCAAGATGTGAGTAGATTACAATCTCATGGAATTTGATTCAACCAAGTACCTGTTGGGGAACGTAGTAATTTCAAAAAATTTCCTACGATCACGCAAGACCATGGTGATGGCATAGCAACGAGAGGGGAGAGTGTCCGTCCACGTACCCTCGTAGACTGAAAGCGGAAGCGTTATAACAACGCTGTTGATGTAGTCGACGTCTTCACGATCCGACCGATCCAAGCACCGAACGTCGGCACCTCCGAGTTACGCACACGTTCAGCTCGATGGCGATCCCGGACTCGATCCAGCAAAGTGTCGGGATGAGTTCCACAAGACCTGACGGCGTGGTGACGATGTTGATGTTCCACCGACGCAGGGCTTCGCTTAAGCTCCGCGACGATATGACTTCTCCGGCGCAGGGCTTCGCCTAAGCTCGCGACGATATGACCAAGTGGAATATGGTGGAAGGGGCACCGACACGGCTAAGGAAAGATCCGTAGATCAACTTGTGTGTCATGGGGTGCCCCTTGCCCCCGTATATAAAGGAGCCAAGGGGGGGTGCGGCCAGCCTTGGGGAGGCGCGCCTGGAGGAGTCCTACTCCCACCGGGAGTAGGACTCCCCCTGTCCTAGTTGGAGTAGGATTGGGAGGGGGAAGAGGGAAGGGGCGCCGCCCCCCCTCTCCTTGTCCTATTCGGACTAGAGGGGGGAGGGGGGCGCGCAGCCCACCTGGCCGGCCCTTCCTCTTCTCCCTTGTGGCCCATGAAGGCCCATATACCCCCCGGGGGGTTCCGGTAACCCCCCGGTGTTCCGGTAACTTCCTGTTTTCACTCGGAACCCTTCCGAAGTCCAAACATAGGCTTCCAATATATCAATCTTTATGTCTCGACCATTTCGAGACTCCTCGTCATGTCCGTGATCACATCCGGGACTCCGAACAAACTTCGGTGCATCAATACTTGTAAACTCATAATGAACTCATCATCGAAGCGTTAAGCGTGCGGACCCTACGGGTTCGAGAACTATGTAGACATGACCTAGAACCATTCTCGGTCAATAACCAATAGCGGAACCTGGATGCCAATATTGGTTCCTACATATTCTACTGAAGATCTTTATCGGTCAAACCGCATAACGACATCGTTGTTCCCTTTGTCATCGGTATGTTACTTACCCGAGATTCGATCGTCGGTATCCAATACCTAGTTTAATCTCGTTACGGTAAGTCTCTTTACTCGTTCCGTAATACATCATCTCACAACTAACTCATTAGTTGTAATGCTTGCAAGGCTTAAGTGATGTGTATTACCGAGAAGGCCTAGAGATACCTCTCCGACAATCGGAGTGACAAAACCTAATCTCGAAATCGCCAACCCAACAAGTACCTTTGGAGACACCTGTAGTACTCCTTTATAATCACCCGATTCGTTGTGACGTTTGGTAGTACCAAAGTGCTCCTCCGTAAACGGAGTTGCATAATCTCATAGTTATAGGAACATGTATGGGTCATGAAGAAAGCATTAACAACATACTAAGCGATCAAGTGTTAAGCTAACGGAATGGGTCATGTCAATCAGATCATTCAACTAATGATGTGACCTTGTTAATCAAATAACAACTCCTTGTTCATGGTTAGGAAACATAACCATCTTTGATTAACAAGCTAGTCAAGTAGAGGCATACTAGTGACATACTGTTTGTCTATATATTCACACATGTATTATGTTTCCGGTTAATACAATTCTAGCATGAATAATAAACATTTATCATGATATAAGGAAATAAATAATAACTTTATTATTGCCTCTAGGGCATATTTCCTTGATCTCCCACTTGCACTAGAGTCAATAATCTAGATTACAAAGTAATGATCCTAACACCCATGGAGTCTTGGTGCTGATCATGTTTTGCTCGTGGAAGAGGCTTAGTCAACGGGTCTGCAACATTCAGATCCGTATGTATTTTGCAAATCTCTATGTCTCCCACTTGGACTTGGTCCCGAATGGAATTGAAGCGTCTCTTGATATGCTTGGTCCTCTTGTGAAATCTGGATTCCTTTGCCAAGGCAATTGCACAAGTATTGTCACGAAAGATCTTCACGGTCCCGATGCACTAGGTATGACACCTAGATCGGAAATGAACTCTTTCATCCAGACTCCTTCATTTGCTGCTTCAAGCAGCTATGTACTCCGCTTCACATGTAGATCCCGCCACGGCGCTTTGTTTAGAGCTGCACCAACCGACAGCTCCACCGTTTAATAAAAACACGATCCGGTTTGCGATTTAGAATCGTCTGGATCGGTGTCAAAGCTTACATCGGCGTAACCATTTACGACTAGCTCTTTGTCACCTCCATATCGAGAAACATATCCTTAGTCCTTTTCGTATTTCAGGATGTTCTTGACCGCTGTCCATGATCCACTCTGGATTACTTTGGTACCTTCCTGCCAAGCTTACAGCTAAGCATACGTCAGTCAGGTACACAGCATTGCATACATGATAGAGCCTATGGCTGAAGCATAGGAACATCTTTCATTTTCTCTCTATCTTCTGCTGTGGTCGGGCATTGAGTCGACTCAATCTCACACCTTGTAATACAGTAAAAACCTTTCTTTGCACTGATCCATTTTGAACTTTTTCAAAACTTTATCAAGGTATGTGCTTTGTGAAAGTCCAATTAAGCGTCTTGATCTATCTCTATAGATCTTGATGCCCAATATGTAAGCAGCTTCACCGAGGTCTTTCATTGAAAAACTTTTATTCAAGTATCCTTTATGCTATCCAGAAATTCTATATCATTTCCAATCAATAATATGTCGTCCACATATAATATTAGAAATGCTCTGAGCTCCCACTCACTTTCTTGTAAATACAAAGCTTCTCCAAAAGTCTCAGATAAACCCATATGCTTTGATCACACTATCAAAGCGTTTATTCCAACTCGAGAGGCTTGCACGGACCATAAATTGATCGTTGGAGCTTGCACACTTTGTTAGTACCCTTTGGATCGACAAAACCTTCTGGTTGCATCATATACAACTCTTCTTCTAGAAATCCATTCAAGAATGCAGTTTTACATCCATTTGCCAAATTTCATAATCATAAAATCGGCAATTGCTAACATGATTCGGACAGACTTAAGCATCGCTCGGGTGAGAAAGTCTCATCGTAGTCAACCCCTTGAACTTGTCGAAAACCTTTCGCAACAAGTCGAGCTTTGTAGACAGCTTACATTACCATCGGCATCGCCTTCTTCTTAAAGATCCATTTATTTTCAATGGCTTGCCGATCATCGGGCAAGTCAACCAAAGTCCATACTTTGTTCTCATACATGGATCCCATCTCAGATTTCATGGCTTCCAGCCATTTTATGAATCTGGGCTCACCATCGCTTCTTCATAGTTTGTAGGTTCGCCATGGTCAAGTAACATGACTTCGAAATAGGATTACCGTACCACTCAGTGCGTATTTTACTCTGGTTGACCTCGAGGTTCAAGAGCAACTTGATCTGAAGCTTCATGATCATCATCATTAGTTTCCTCACTAATTGGTGTAGTTGTCACAGAACCATTTCTTGTGATGAACTACTTTCCAATAAGGGAGCAGATCTGATTATCTCATCAAGTTCTACTTTCCTCCCACTCACTTCTTTCGAGAGAAACTCCTTCTCTAGAAAGGATCCGAATTTAGCAACGAAAATCTTGCCTTCAGATCTGTGATAGAAGGTGTACCCAACATCTCCTTTGGGTATCCTATGAAGACACATTTTTCCGATTTGGGTTCGAGCTTATCTGGTTGAAGTTTCTTTTACATAAGCATCGCAACCCCAAACTTTAAGAAACGACAACTTTGGTTTCTTGCCAAACCACAGTTCATAAGGCGTCGTCTCAACGGATTTTGACGGTGTCCTATTCAACGTGAATGCGGCCGTCTCTAAAGCATAACCCCAAAACGATAGCGGTAAATCGGAAATAGACATCATAGATCGCACCATATCTAGTAAAGTACGATTACGACGTTCGGACACACCATTTCTCTGTGGTGTTCCGGGTGGCGTGAGTTGCGAAACTATTCCACATTGTCTCAAATGTAAACCAAACTCGTAACTCAAATATTCTCCTCCACGACCAGATCGTAGAAACTTTATTTTCTTGTTACGATGATTTTCCACTTCACTCTGAAATTCTTTGAACTTTTTCAAATGTTTCAGATTTGTGTTTCATTAAGTAGATATACCCATATCTGCTCAAATCATCTGTGAAGGTGAGAAAATAACGATACCCGCCAAAGGCCTCAACATTCATTGGACCACAAACATCAAGTATGTATGATTTCCAACAAATCAGTTGCTCACTCCATAGTTCCGAGAACGGCGTTTTGGTCATCTTGCCCATGAGGCACGGTTCGCAAGTACCAAGTGATTCATAATCAAGTGATTCCGTAAGCCCATCAAGATGGAGTTTCTTCATGCGTTTTACACGATATGACCTAAACGGCATTGCCACAAATAAGTTGCACTATCATTATCAACTCTGCATCTTTTGGCTTCAACATTATGAATATGTGTATCACTATCGTCGAGATTCAACAAGAATAGACCATTCTTCAAGGGTGCATGACCATAAAAGATATTACTCATATAAATAGAACAACCATTATTCTCTGATTTAAATGAATAACCGTCTCGCATTAAACAAGATCCAGATATAATGTTCATGCTCAACGCCGGCACCAAATAACAATTATTTAGGTCTAAAACTAATCCCAAGGTAGATGTAGAGGTAGCGTGCCGACCGCGATCACATCGACTTTGGAACCATTTCCAACGCCGCATCGTCACCTCGTCCTTAGTCAATCTTAAGCAATCCGTAGTTCCTGCTTGAGTTGCAAATATTAGCAATGAACCAAGATCAAATACCGGTACTATCTGCGAGTATTAGTAAGGTACACATCAATAACATGTATATCACATATACCTTTGATCACCTTGCCATCCTTTTATCCGCCAAATACTTGGGGCAGTTCCGCTTCGATGTCCAGTTTGCTTGCGGTAAAACACTCGGTTTCAGCTTAGGTCCAGACTTGGGTTTCTTCTCTGAGCAGCAACTTGCTTGCTGTTCTTTTGAAGTTTCCTTCTTCTTCCCTTTGCCCTTTTCTTGAAACTAGTGGTCTTGTTGACCATCAACACTTGATGCTCTTTCTTGATTTCTACCTCCGCTGGCTTTTATCATTGCGAAGAGCTCAGAATTGTCTTAGTCATCCCTTGCATATTATAGTTCATCACGAAGCTCTTGTAGCTTGGTGGCGTGATTGGAGAATTCATCAATGACACTATCATCCGGAAGATTAACTCCCAGCTGAATTAAGTGATTGTTATACCCGGACATTTTGAGTATGTGCTCACCGACGAACTATTCTCCTCCATCTTGCAGCTATAGAACTTATTGGAGACTTCATATCTCTCAATCCGGGCATTTGCTTGAAATATTAACTTCAACTCTGGAACATCTCATATGCTCCATGACGCTCAAAACGTCGTTGAAGACCCGGTTCTAAGCCGTAAAGCATGGCACACTGAACTATTGAGTAGTCATCAGCTCGCTTTGCGAGACGTTCACAACTTCGCTCAAATCTCAAGCAGCAGCTGTCACCCCAGCGGTGCTTCCAGGGCGTAATTTTTCTGCGCAGCAATGAGGATAATCCTCAAATTACGGACCCAGTCCGTAATTGCTACCATCATCTTTCAACTTTGCTTTCTCAAGGAACGCATTAAAATTCAACGGAACAACAAAGACGAGCCATCTATCTACAAGAAACATAGACAAGCAAAATACTATCGGTACTAAGTTCATGATAAATTTAAGTTCAATTAATCATATTAATAAACTCCCACTTAGACAGACATCTCTCTAGTCATCTAAGTGATCACGTGATCCAAATCAACTAAACCATGTCCGATCATCACGTGAGATGGAGTAGTTTCAATGGTGAACATCACTATGTTGATCATATCTACTATATGATTCACGCTCGACCTTTCGGTCTCCGTGTTCCGAGGCCATATCTGTTATATGCTAGGCTCGTCAAGTTTAACTTTGAGTATTCGCGTGTAACTGTTTTGCACCCGTTGTATTTGAACGTAGAGCCTATCACACCCGATCATCACGTGGTGTCTCAAAGACAAAGAACTTTCGCAGCGGTGCATACTCGGGAGAACACTTCTTGATAATTTTTTAGTGAGAGATCATCTTATAATGCTACCGTCAATCAAAGCAAGATAAGATGCATAAAGGATAAACATCACATGCAATCAATATAAGTGATATGATATGGTCATCATCATCTTGTGCTTGTGATCTCCATCGCCAAGCACCGCCATGATCACCATCGCCACCGGCGCGACACCTTGATCTCCATCGTAGCATCGTTGTCGTCTCGCCAACTATTGCTTCTACGACTATCGCTACTCCTTAGTGATAAAGTAAAGCAATTACATGGCGTTGCATTTCATACAATAAGCGACAACCATATGGCTCCTGCCGATTGTCGATAACTTCGGTTACAAAACATGATCATCTCATACAATAAAATATAGCATCACGTCTTGACCATATCACATCACAACATGCCCTGCAAAAACAAGTTAGACGTCCTCTACTTTGTTGTTGCAAGTTTTACGTGGCTGCTACGGGCTGAGCAAGAACCGTTCTTACCTCGCATCAAAACCACAACGATACTTCGTCAAATAGACTCCGTTTAACCTTCTCAAGGACCGGGCGTAGCCACACTCGTTCAACTAAAGTGAGAGAGACAGACACCCGCCGTCACCTTTAAGCAACGAGTGCTCGGAGCGGTGAAACCAGTCTCGCGTAAGCGTCTGCGTAATGTCGGTCCGGCCGCTTCATCTCACAATACCGCTGAACCAAAGTATGACATGCTGGTAGGTAGTATGACTTGTATCGCCCACAACTCACTTGTGTTCTACTCGTGCATATGACATCAACGCATAAAACCAGGCTCGATACCACTTTGTTGGGGAACGAGTAATTTCAAAAATTTTCCTACGATCACGCAAGACCATGGTGATGGCATAGCAACGAGAGGGAGAGTCGTCCGCGTACCCTCGTGAGACCGAAAGCGAAGCGTTATAACAACGCTGTTGATGTAGTCATCGTCTTCACGATCCGACCGATCCAAGCACCGAACGTCGGCACCTCCGAGTTACGCACACGCTCAGCTCGATGGCGATCCCGGACTCGATCCAGCAAAGTGTCGGGGATGAGTTCCACAAGACGACGGCGTGGTGGCGATGTTGATGTTCCACTGACGCAGGGCTTCGCCTAAGCTCCGCGACGATATGACTTCTCCGGCGCAGGGCTTCGCCTAAGCTCATGACGATATGACCAAGTGGAATATGGTGGAAGGGGCACCGACACGGCTAAGGAAAGATCCGTAGATCAACTTGTGTGTCATGGGGTGCCCTTGCCCTCAGATATAAAGGAGCCAAGGGGTGCGGCCAGCCTTGGGAGGCGCTGCTTGAGGAGTCCTACTCCCACCGGAGTAGGACTCCCCCTGTCCTAGTTGGAGTAGGATTGGGGAGGGGAAGAGGAAGGGGCGCCGCCCCTCTCCTGTCCTATTCGGACTAGAGGGGAGGGGCGCAGCCCACCTGGCCGGCCCTTCCTCTTCTCCCTTGTGGCCCATGAAGGCCCATATACCCCCGGGGTTCCGTAACCCCGGTGTTCCTAACTTCTGTTTTCACTGAACCCTTCCAAGTCCAAACATAGGCTTCCAATATATCAATCTTTATGTCTCGACCATTTGAGACTCCTCGTCATGTCCGTGATCACATCCGGGACTCGAACAAACTTCGTGCATCAATACTTGTAAACTCATAATGAACTGTCATCGAAGCGTTAAGCGTGCGGACCCTACGGGTTCGAGAACTATGTAGACATGACCTAGAACCATTCTCGGTCAATAACCAATAGCGGAACCTGGATGCCCATATTGGTTCCTACATATTCTACTGAAGATCTTTATCGGTCAAACCGCATAACGACATACGTTGTTCCTTTGTCATCGGTATGTTACTTACCCGAGATTCGATCGTCGGTATCCAATACCTAGTTTAATCTCGCTACGGTAAGTCTCTTTACTCGTTCCGTAATACATCATCTCACAACTAACTCATTAGTTGTAATGCTTGCAAGGCTTAAGTGATGTGTATTACCGAGAAGGCCTAGAGATACCTCTCCGACAATCGGAGTGACAAAACCTAATCTCAAATCGCCAACCCAACAAGTACCTTTGGAGACACCTGTAGTACTCCTTTATAATCACCCGATTACGTTATGACGTTTGGTAGTACCAAAGTGCTCCTCCGTAAACGGAGTTGCATAATCTCATAGTTATAGGAACATGTATGGGTGATGAAGAAAGCATTAACAACATACTAAACGATCAAGTGTTAAGCTAACGGAATGGGTCATGTCAATCAGATCATTCAACTAATGATGTGACCTTGTTAATCAAATAACAACTCCTTGTTCATGGTTAGGAAACATAACCATCTTTGATTAACAAGCTAGTCAAGTAGAGGCATACTAGTGACATACTGTTTGTCTATATATTCACACATGTATTATGTTTCCGGTTAATACAATTCTAGCATGAATAATAAACATTTATCATGATATAAGGAAATAAATAATAACTTTATTATTGCCTCTAGGGCATATTTCCTTCAGTACCTAGATGGGTTAGATAACATGCAAGATGCAAATATATCCAAGATATAATATTTTCATCATAAGAGAGATATCATGGATTAGTCATAAGCTCATGTATTGCATGTATCTAATGGAGTTTCTGCTCCAAGTTTGAAGCGTCAATGATGTTCAATTCTCCTCTCAACCTGCAAAACACTTTCTCATCAAGAGGTCTAGTAAATATATCCGCTAATTGCTTTTCGGTGCGAACATGCTTAAGTTTAATGCCACCCTTAGCAACATGATCTCAAATGAAATGATGACGAACTTCAATATGCATAGTTTGAGAATGTTGTACGGGATTATGACCAATTTTGATAGCACTTTCATTGTCACAAAGCAATGGAACATGTTTCACATATATCCCATAATCTTTAAGAGTTTGGGTCATCCAAAGTAACTGAGCACAACATGAACCAGCGGCAATGTACTCCGCTTCGGCTGTAGATAAGGATACCGAGTTTTGTTTCTTGGAGGACCAAGACACAAGAGATCTACCAAGAAATTGACAAGTACCCGAAGTGGACTTTCTATCAACCTTGTCTCTGGCATAGTCCGAATCGGAGTAGCCAACAAGATCGAAAGAGGCCCACTTAGGATACCAAATGCCAAAATTTGGTGTATGAATTAAGTATCTCACTATCCTTTTTACGGCCTTAAGATGACATTCTTTAGGAGCAGCTTGATATCTTGCACACATGCACACACTTAGCATAATATCAGGACGTGAAGCACATAGTTATAACAATGATCCAATCATAGAGCGATAAACCTTTTGGTCAACTGGTTTACCATCTTTGGTCAAATCAAGATGTCCACTAGTAGGCATGGGTGTAGACATACCTTTGCACTCTTGCATATTGAACTTCTTGAATAAGTCCGTAGTGTACTTCGTTTTAGAAACAAAAGTACCTTCCTTAGTTTGCTTGATTTGCAACCCAAGAAAGAATTTGAGTTCACTCATCATTGACATCTCAAACTTCTCCGACATTAGCTTCCCAAACTTTTCACTAAAATGAGGGTTAGTTGATCCAAATATGAACATAAATTTGGCATACAAATAATTCTCCATTAACCCTTTTAGTAAAAAGTGTGGAATCAATTTTCCCAATTTCAAATCCCTTTTCAAGAAGAATCTTGGTCAAGCATTTATACCAAGCTCTAGGAGCTTGTTTAAGACCATAAAGGGCTTTGTGAAGTTTGTAAACATGATTGGGTTTCTTAGGATTGACAAAGCTGGGAGGTTGTTTAACATAAACTTCCTCCTCGATTTCACCATTTAGAAAAGCACTTTCAATGTCCATTTGGTACAAGGTGATATCATGGTGATTAGCGTAGACAAGTAAGATGTGAATGGACTCAAGTCTAGCAACGGGAGCATAAGTCTCACCATAGTCCATACCTTCGACTTGTGTGTAGCCTTGGGAGACGAGACGTGCTTTGTTGCGAACTACTTGTCCATCTTCATCTTGCTTGTTGCGAAACACCCATTTGGTACCAATGATGTTGTGGTTGTTGTCGGGCTTCTCAACCAATGTCCAAACTTGGTTTCTCTCAAAGTTGTGTAGCTCTTCATGCATAGCATTTATCCAATCCGGATCTTCCAATGCTTCTTCGACCTTCATAGGTTCAATGCTAGAGATGAAAGAATAGTTTTCACAAAAGTTAGCTAAACGAGTTTTAGAGCGAGTGATTCTCCCGGTTTGAATATCATTGTAGATTTGCTCGACGGGATGGTCTTTAGCTATTCTTGCTCAAACTCGTGAAAGCTTTTGCTTGGGTCTCGGTTGAACATCTTCTTCATCTTGTTCTTCTTCTTCTTCTTGATCTTCTTCATTGTTGGCGTTGTCGTTCTCTTGTCGTGGTGGAGAAGGAGGTTGTTGACGTTCGTGATGTTCTTCCTCGTTTTCTTCATCTTGCCGTGTTCCACTTGTGGATGCTTCCATATCAACTCTTGGTTCACCTTGTCGTGAAGTAGAAGCTTCCACTTGTACAGACGAGGTACTCTCCTTCACCTCTGTTGGATGGACCTTGCCAATAGACAAGTCTTGTATTGCTTCCGAAGGGTCTTTGTCTCCTACATCAATTGGCAATTGCTCTACTTGCGAGCCGTTAGATTCATCAAACTTCACATCTACCGTCTCTTCAACCTTTCGGGTGAAATTGTTGTAGACACAGTAAGTGTGAGAGTTTGAGCCATAACCTAGTAGGAAACCTTCATGAGACTTAGGAGCAAATTTTGAACGACGATGCTTATCAAGAATGTAGCACTTTGAGCCGAATACTCGAAAGTATCCAAGTTGGGGTTTGTTACCGGTGAGGAGCTCGTATGCCGTCTTGCCGAGTAGCTTGTGAAGATACAAGCGATTTGTTGCATGACAAGCTGTCTAAACCGCTTCTGCCCAAAAGTGCTTCGGCGTCTTGTACTCATCAAGCATCATTCTCGCCATTTCGATGAGCGTCCGGTTCTTCCTCTCAACAACTCCATTTTTTTGAGGTGTGTACGTAGCCGAGAACTCGTGTGAAATCCCTTCTTCATCAAGAAAGGTGTCCACATTTTTGTTCTTGAACTCCGTTCCGTTGTCGCTGCGAACCTTCTTGATCTTCACTTCAAACTGATTTTGGGCCTTCCAAGCAAAGTTTTTGAAGATCTTTTGGACCAGTGATTTATCATCGAGAAAGAACACCCACGTAAATCTTGAAAAATCATCAACTGTAACTAGACCAAAAGAATTTCCACCGAGGCTTTTGTAAGCGTTGGGACCAAAAAGGTCCATATGAAGTAGCTCGAGTGGCCACCTTGTGGTCATGATGTTCTTCACGGGATGCCTTCCTCCAACCTGTTTACCTGCCTGACAAGCACTACAAAGTTTATCCTTATCAAATATGACATCGTTAAATCCAAGGATATGATTTCCTTTAATAAGCTTGTCAAGATTTCTCATGCCAACGTGACCTAGTCGTCTATGCCATAACCAACCTTTTGAGGATTTAGCAATGAAGCAAGTTTTAGGTTGTGCCTTTTTAGAGAAATCAACAATGTAAAGATCACCTCTAAGTATACCGGTAAAGACCATTTTATGATTGTCTCGACAAAACACTTGGCAATCTACTTCAGTAAATAGGACATTCAAATCGAAATCAGCAAGTCTAGATACTGAAAGTAAGTTGTAGCCAAGAGATTCAACGAGCATGACATTCTGAATGGAGCTATCATGTGAGATGGCCACCTTACCACGGCTAACCACCTTACCCTTTGAGTTTTCACCGAAAGTGACATACTTTCGAGGACTATCATTTTCAGCAAGCTCACGAAACATGTCTTTATCTCCGGTCATGCGATCAGTACATCCACTGTCAAGAACCCATTCCTTTCCTCCTAACACATATCCCCAAAGATTTGCCATAAGACCAAAATGTGTCATTGCATCATCAAGATCGAAGTCACTATCATCATCCTCATCATAGTATCCATGTTCAACATCGTCATGTGGTGGATCAAGTCCTAGAGAGGGTAATTCGTTAGAGTGAGTTTGACAATGATCTTGCTTATGAATTCTTATAGCTTCAGAAATAATATCACCAATAATTCCAACATCTCCTTTGGCACGCATAAGGTCGGTAAGTTCAAATAGACGATCACCAAACATAGGATCACTAGTATTCATCTTACTCAAGGCAATAGACTTGTAGAGAATTTCATCTAGATTTTTTAAGGAATAATTTCGAAAGCGCTCCTCAAGAAACTTCCATATAGTGTAGGCACACTCAAGAGTAGGCAAGATTCTAATTAAGTTTCTAGGCAAGCCTCTAGTGATAAGATTAACAGTTCTAAGATTTCTAGTCATGTCAATAGATTCATCAAGGGTAGGATGCATAGGATCAACATGAGGTGCACAAGGGCTAGCAATGTACTTGTTCAAATGATATTGATTGAAAATTACAAGCATCTTGTAAGTGCATCTAGTGCCCCTTAGTGATTTTGGTGTATTGAAGACTTATAGGTTAAGTAACTGATGCGTTTGTAAGTGTACACAGGTCTATAAGTCTATGAGGAGTTTGATATTTACAGAGAAAGTCGACCCTAAAATGAATTTCTTCAATCAAGAATTTGATATTCGAAGACTTTCAAGACTTTGAAAGTGAAGAAATTGGTGTGATTCGAAGACTTGGTAATCGCTGAGGAATATGAAGCGTGAAGACTTTTGTTTTCGTAGTTTCATTTTCTCTTTCTTGAGTCATAGGAAACACCGTATCGTTAAAGGGGTCGAGGAAATACTAAGGAAAAATTTCCATTTGATGCTCAACTCAAAATCCTCACCTACCAATCCCTTGAGTGAAGCCTTTGAAATCTCATACAGTTCAGTCAATTTCTTCATGGATGAGACAAGCTCTTCCAGTCACCGAGGAATTTGTTCGATCGAGGAGTTAGGAATTCGCCAGTCTGAATTGCCTACACATGAGGAACATGATAGCCCCGAGGAATTTGATGTTCCAATTTCCGACCGTTCTTTGTCTTTGCGTGCCACCTGTCCCAAAATATCTCCACCTAACGGTCATATCATTTAAGGGCATTTATGTCTTATCATGTCGGGCTGCTCCCTAGGCTATAAATAGCCCCCCTACAACCACTAGTTGGTTGGCTGCTCGAGAGAACTTGACACTTGTCATTTGAGAGCAACCCATCCTCCGAGGACTTTGAGTGAAAATCATCAAGTGAGGAAAACCCAAAGTGAGGAAAACCCAAAACCAAACCCCAACAAAACCAAAGTGATTGAGCATCATCAAGAAATTGATCCCGCGTGGATCCGACGCTTTTTACCTTTGAAGACTGTGCTTCTTCCAGACGGTTAGGCGTCACGGTCTAGAGCATCCAAGAGGAATTGTGGATCGCCGAGTGACCAAGTATGTGAAGGTTTGGAAGTCGCCTGAAGACTTACCACGAGTGATTGGACGAGGTCTGCGTGGCCTTAGTTCAAGGAGAATACGGTGAGGACTTGGTGTCCTGAGCTGCGTGCTCAGTGACTGGGTGTCCGGGACTGCGTGTCCTCGAGTTTAAATACTCAGCCGCTCCAACCAGACGCATAACCGAGACAGCAGTTGGAACTGGTCTACCAAATCATTGTCTTCACCAACCTAATCGGTTCTATTTCCTCAACCCTTTCATTTCCTCATTCTTGTGTTGAGTGTTTGTCATATCTGTGTTTGAAGACTTTGATCAAGACTTTCTCAATTTCCTCGCTTCAATTTCTTCATCGTTTGTCTTCATCTTGTGTTATCCTGTGATTACGCTTTACGCACTCTGTGATTGTCTTCATTTCATCATGATGACTATGCTCGTAATCTGTTATGCTTACTTCTGAGTACTTATTCCGCTGCATGTATTTCTTCGCTAAGGAATTTCCTCATAGGCAAATTCCTCAGTGAAGAATTTGTTAAATTCATAAAAATCGCCTATTCACCCCCCCTCTAGTCGATATAACGCACTTTCAATTGGTATCAGAGCAAAGTACTCCCTTGTTCTGTGTGATTTTGGTTTAACCACCTGGAGTTTTAGTTATGTCGACCGCAGGTATGATCAAGGTCTCAGCAGGTGTCCTACCTTGACGGGACGGACTACCCCTCTCGAAGAACAAAATGCTAATGCATCTTGAAGCAATTGACAACGATCTCTCGGTATGTTGTGACAAAAGGTGTTTCCTCACCACACCCTCTCCGAATGATGCTGATGTGAAGAGATTCAAGCAACTCGATTCTCAAGCGAAGAATATCATATGTGGCCATCCGAGCAAAGGCCAATATGGAAGAGTGAGTGCTTTGGAATCGCCAAACTCATCTGGGACAGGCTGTCCAAAGTAAATGAAGGTGTTTCAACTCAGCGTGACTCTCGAGTTGATGTTCTTCGAATCTCTTCAACCGCTTCAAAAGACTCGACAACTAAAATGTTCAACAAACCTTCGATCGCCTCACCGACATCTCAAATGAGCTTCAAGCACTTGGTGCCATTGACATCACCGACCATGAGGTGGTGAAGAAATTGCTAAGATCGCTTGATTCCTCATTTGACACTCGCACCGATGATACAAGAACGAGCTGACTACAAGTCTCTTGATCCTGCCGATATCCTCGAAGGCTAAATACTCACGAGTTCCACTTGTCAAAAGAGAGACCTCTATGGTTCGGCTATGGAAGAACACGTGCCTCAAGGCCAAGGCTGAATCTGAATCAGAGTGAAGAATCTGGTAGTAGCCTTGGAGATCCTGAAGAATTTGGCGAGAGCTAGCAATCTCGTGAAGAAATTCCAGAAATTCACAAGACGTGGTCGTTTTGGAAAATCCTCAAGAAGCAGTGATTCCTCATCTAGTGACTATAAGCGAAGACTTTGCCACAAATGCAAGAAACCTGGTCACTATATCCAAGATTGTCCTCGATGGGAAAAGGAATTGAAGAAGAAGAAACACAAGGATTACAGCTTACGATGACGTGAAGAAGAAGAAGAAATCATCAAAATCTTCATCATCAAAATCCTCAAAACCTTCTTCTCACAAGAAGAGCAGCTCCAAAAGGCTCGGGCATTCATTGGCAAGGAAATGGACTCAAGCTGAATCGAGGAAAATGAGGAAGAGGAGGAGTCTCAAGAATCCGAATCTGGCGTGGCTAGTCCGGCTCTTGCTCTGCTTATGTTAGCAAGTCCATCTTCAACATCAAGAAACTGACTCACCGACAAACCCGATGAGGAAAATGATGACTACGCTCCCACCTATTGCTTCATGGCAAAAGGTGCTAAGGTACTAAATTACACCTCCTCTGAATCTAGTGAAAATGAATCTGATGAGGATCTCAAGCCCAGCTACTCTAAACTTGCTAAGATTGCTATAAAACAACAAAGGGCTTTTGAAAAGGTTCAAAACATGCTAGATAAGAGTGATGATATGTTAGGTGAAGAAATGGATCGCACTCAAGCCCTAATCGAAAATCTTCGAAAGTTCGGTCTAGGCTTGACAGCCTTCAAGGTCATCATAACACTCTCTTATCTGATCATGAGAAACTTTCTTATGAATTTCTTCAAAGAAAGCAAGATCTTGAGAAGCTAAGAGCGAGTTATGAAGATCTTCAGAAGGAGCGCGATTCATTACTTGCTCAACAAATCAGCGCTTCTCAAGAAGAATTTGTTCCTCCATGCTTAAAGTGCATTGAACGTGAATCGCTAATTCTTCACCAATGTTCAAATGCTTCAACTGTTACAAATTCTTCACCTGCCTCTGCTATCACTAATTCCTCACCGAGGACATTGCTAGTATCACTAACGATGCAGGGTTGAAGGAATTGTACATGACAGCATGTACAAAAGCCTCAAAGGGCATCGACTCTTTGTGATGTGCTTAAAAGCAGATCCTCAACAGAACCCTAGGAAAGAGGGTATTGCCTTTGAGAGGAAACTCAATGTCGATGGAACGTCTTCGGAAGCCCGAGCGGATCCCAAAACCTCATGGGTTGCTGCAAAGGGACCTCCAGTTGATCCATCTACCTTATCTGGTTTTACATGTGAATTTCCTCATTCCGATGATGAGTCATTTGACTCAAACTATAAACTGTTCAAAAATCAGAATGGTGAAGTATTTGCTAGATATGTTGGCACTAACTGCAGGAACGGTCCCCCTATGAAGAAAATCTGGGTTCCCAAGAAATGTCTTGAAAGTCTTCAAGTGAATGTCCTCATGACACCACCTGTGAAGAAAAGGAACCCCAGATCAAATTCTTCATATGGACAAAATTCTTCATATGGATCCAAGTCCTCATACGGACCAAATTCCTCACGTGGATCAAATTCCTCAAAAGGATCAAAGTCCTCATATGATTATCATCGTGTTAACAACTCTGTTTCGCAGGGTAGAGCTAAGGGCTATGAATATGTGCATTATTCTTCAAACCAATATGTTCATAAGTCCTCGAAGAATTTCTCTGCTTATTCATATGCTTACCCTAACCCCTCTTATGTGAAACGAAATGGTTTGGCCTCTATGCCACCATTCTCATATGGTGCTCATGAGAATGATGAACTCTTTGCCACCCCTTCGATGTGGGTGGTGAAGAAAAGAACTAATCTCTTCTGCAGGGTCAGGTCTCCGGACGTGCCTCAACGTCTCAAGAATTTGTTTGGGGCCCGACAAAACTGCTCGAAAGGACGCAGAGCTAATCATGATGAAATGAACTTTCATTTCACACGCCCTCCTCTTGCTTATCTGAATATTGATCGATGAAATTCATCGATGAACTTGATATCATATTCTTCACCGATGAAGTATATGAGATCGTAAGTTGTACTAATTCATCTGCAGGATGATCAACCCAAAGCCACCGAGTGGGTTCTCGATAGTGGATGTACAAATCACATGACCGGTGACAAGAATCTATTGATGGATGCTCCTTATCACCGTCACATCTGAAGCATATCATCTTTGCCGACAAAGGCAAAAGTCGTATTGGGACTTGGTAAGGTTGCTATCTCTAAGGACATGCACATGGACAAAGTCATGCTTGTTGAGTCTTTAGGATATAACCTCATGTCAGTCTCAATGCTTTGTGATCTTGATATGGTTGTTATCTTTGGCAAGTATCGTTGTGTTGTGATTATGGAAGTGACAATTCCAAAGTCTTCAAGGCTTTAGGAGAGGAGACTTGTATATTGTTGATTTTTCCACAGGACCACAACCAGCTGTGTGTCTACTTGCAAAAGCTTCGAGGCTGGCTATGGCATCGACGACTTGGTCACGCAGCATGAGGAATTTGCACACGCTTGCGAAGAAGAAGCATGTCATTGGCATTGAGAATGTCAAATTCCTCAAGGATCACTTATGCGAGCCCGTGAAGCTGAAAATGACCAAGGCCAAGCATCCAAATAAGACTATCATGACCACTACTCGTCCTTGAATTGCTTCACATGGACCTCTTTGGTCCCAATCATTACTCAGTATCGTTAATGAAGCATCACTATATGGCTTTGTTATTGTTGATGATTACTCTCGTTACACATGGGTACACATTGTTACTTACAAAAATCAAGTGCAGGAAATCTTCAAACGATTTTCCTCGAGGGCTTCAACCAACTTTGGTGTGAAGATCAAGCACATCGAAGTGACAATGGAACTGAGTTCAAGAATTCGGTCTTGAGGATTATCTTGATGAACTTGGTATTACTCATGAGTTATCTGCTCCCTATACTCCTCAAAAAATGGCGTCGTGGAGCGCAAGAACAGAACTCTTGTTGAGATGGCTCGCACTATGCTTGATGAATACAAAACGCCTAGTCGCTTCGGATTGAAGCAATTGACACTGCATGCCACATCATCAACAGAGTATATCTTCACAAATTCTTCAAAAGACTGCCTATGAACTCCTCAACGACAAGAAACCCAATGTAAGTTATTTCAAAGTCTTGATTGCTAAATGCTGGATTAGAGATCCTCACCACACCTCTAAATTTGCAACCAAAGCACATGAAGGTTTTATGCTTGGTTACGGAAAGGACTCGCACACCTACTGAGTCTTCAACATCGCACTTCACAAGATTGTTGACATCAGATGTGCGGTTCGATGAAACTAATGGCTCGCAAAGAGAGCACCTACCTTCGTGTTAGACGAACCAGCACCGAGGATTCTATCAGTTCAAGGCAACCGAGGATGTCATTCCTCTCAAGAAACTGCTGAAGAATTCATTCCTGACGCGAAGAACGCCGAGCTGATGCACTGAAGATAATGTCAAGAAAATGGTGCCGAGGAAAATGATCAAATTCCTCAAGACAACCAGCTCATCCTCGCGTTGCAAAAAGAAGTGCAAGTTGACAAGATCATCGATGACATTGAAGCGCCAGTCCTCTCACTCGCTCAAAAGCTTCACACTTATCTAACTTTTGTGGGCACTATGCTTTTGTCTCTATCACAGAGCCCACTAAGGTAGATGAAGCATTTCGAGCCGGAGTGGATTCAGGCCATGCAAGAAGAATTACATCGATTCGAGCTCAACAACGTCTGGAACTGGTCAAACGTCCGATCCTCGCAAGCATAATATCATTGGCACAAAGTGGATCTATCGCAACAAGCAAGATGAAAATGGTCTTGTGGTGAGGAATAAGGCACGACTAGTAGCTCAAGGCTACACGCAGTTGAAGGAATTGATTTCGATGAAACTTTTGCACTGTTGCTAGACTTGAGTCTATTCGCATATTACTCGCCTATGCTAACCATCACAATATCACTTTATATCAAATGGATGTGAAAAGTGCATTCCTCAATGGTAAGCTTGAGGAAGAAGTATATGTTGCTCAACCCCGTGTTTTGAAGATCCAAAGAATCGACAAAGTCTTCAGACTAAATAAGGCCTCTATGGCCTCAAGCAAGCCCCTCGGGCGTGGTATGATACATTGAAGGAATTCTTCATGAAGAATGGCTTCACACCCGGTTCACTCGATCCTACTCTTTTTACTAAATCTTATGATGGTGAACTGTTTGTGTGCCAAATATATGTTGATGATATTATCTTTGGCTGTCTTGACCAACGTTATAGTGATGAATTTGCCTATATGATGAGTGAAGAATATCAAATGTCTATGATGGGAGAGTTGAAATTCTTCTTAGGTCTTCAAATTCGTCAACAACACAATGGCATATTCATATCTCAGAGAAATACCTCAAAGATGTCCTGAAGAAATTCGCATGCAAGATTGCAAAGGTGTCAAAATTCCTATGCCCACAAATGGCCATCTATGCAATCGATGAAAATGGTATTGACTTGATCACAAGGTATACCGCTCCATGATTGGTTCTTTATTGTACTTATGTGCATCTAGGCCAGATATAATGCTTAGTGTTTGCATGTGTGCCCGATTTCAAGCTACACCAAGGAATCACACCATAAGGCAGTGAAGCATATTCTTCGATATCTAGCTCACACACCAACACTAGGATTATGGTACCCCAAGGGCTCTACTTTTGATCTCATTGGATATTCTGACTCTGACTATGCTGGTGATCGTGTGGACCGCAAGTCAACATCTGGTACTTGTCATTTCCTCGACGATCTTTGGTGCATTGGTCCTCGAAGAAACAGAATGCGTATCACCGTCCATCTTTGAAGCTGAATACATTGCTGCTGGCTCGTGTTGTGCTCAATTGCTATGGATGAAGCAAACCCTCAAGGACTACGGCATCAACGTGAAGAATGTGCCTCTCTCTGTGACAATGAGAGTGCCATCAAGATTGCTCACAACCCAGTTCAGACTCGAAGACAAAGCACATTCAAATTCGCCATCATTTTCTTCGTGATCATGTGTTGAAGGCGACATCTCCATCGAGCATGTGAAGATCAAGAACAGCTAGCTGATATCTTCACTAAGCCCTTGGATGAGAAGAGATTTAGCAAGTTGCGGTGTGAGCTAAATATCTTAGAATCTTGAACGTTCTTTGAAAAGGCACACATCCTAACACTTATGCAAAATTGATGACTTAGATGTGCAACACATGAAGAAACGTTTTCTTCAATCAATGAAGAATAACACTCTAAGTGTGAAGAAATTAATGAAGAATTTGATTCTCGTAACCCTCGACAATTGTACGCGTGTCTGAAATCATCATTCTTATACGATGGGTCACGCCACCACCAAAGTTGAAAATCTTCAATTTGAGTTTTTCTTCAGTTTTGAAATTCTTCAATTTTCAAATTCTTCAATTTTTCAAATTCTTCAACTTTGCAAAATCTTCACTGCTTCGTCGTCTTTCTTCATTGGCTATATATATATATATGGGTTTATGTCCTCTACAAGATTCACTTATGGCTAAATCTTCAAGTCGCTTTTTACGCTAAGTGAATGTGATCGGACCCTTCCCCTCTATGCTATACTCAACCAAATCCATTCACAAATTCTTCATGTGCGTTCTACTTTGAAACTCGTTCAAATTCTTCATTTGTGTCCTTGATACTGAAGAAATTGCGAACGGAACTTTTAAAACGAATCTTATCCAAACTTGATTTTACCGCTCAAACCGTTCCGCATCCCACGATGCATTATTATATTCACCCACGATCGCAACACGATCTCCACTACATCAGACGTGGGTGACACATGTCGTGAGAAGGAAGCGGTCAGGCACGTTCGTCCTAAATCTTGGACGAGTCGTTTTCATCGTGGCTATATATACCCTCTCTCCTCCTCACTCTTTTACCTCGCCGACCTCTCTCTCGCCGAGCTCCTCAAAACCCTAAGCGCCGCCGCTTCTCCATCGTCAGCCGGTGAGGAAAAGCTTCACCGCCTTGACCTCTTCGCCGACGTACTCGCGCCGACAGTGGAATTTCTTCACTCCGCCGTCGCCGTAGCTGATTTCCTCTGCCAAGTTAGGGCGGAGAAGATCTGAACAGACGAACTTCTAAACTGTTCATCTCAGTTAAATCGTGTTCTTCACTTGTAAATTAAAAGTTACTTTTATTTACTCACTTTGATTCTCAAATTTTCTTCAAATTCTTCAAAGGTGTTTATTTCAAATTCCTCACACATATGAACACCTCAAATCTCTTGACTCATTTCACTAAGCTATGATTTTCTTCAAGATTCCTCAATTGTGTGGATCTTGATCTATACAACTCGGAACCTAAGATAAAGAACGCTTATTGAAATTCTTCAAAACTCATCTGGTCAAAATCCTCAAACTTGTTCTTTTGAAAACCCTCCGAGAACGATATGACCTCTTCAAATTCCTCGCACCTATACTCATTCACGGTACAAATGTCTGCTGCTGAATCCCTAGGTTCTCATCAACTTAACTCATTTGCAGCGTTCCTCGAAGAAAAACTGCACACTTCTTCAGAGAACTCAATTATTCAATTTCCTCAAGCAAGAAAATGGCGATGGTAAGAAGCCACGAAGGGAGGAAAGAAACCCGAGGTCATGACAGCATTCAAATCCCCGAGGAAATATATGATGACTATTGCACACCGATGAGGAAAGCAAAACCAACGCAAGGTGTGCATTCAGAAAATTGAGCGGAGATGGGCACGGAATGGAAGGAATACCGCTATGTTACACCTAAGTACATGAAGAAATTCGTTTAAATCCTCCATGCCCAAGAGCTCCTTTGGCACCAGGCCAAATAGCTGATCCCACTAGCGTCAAACGCGGTGAGGACTTTCACGATGAATGGGCTAAACGCCAAGCAAAGTTGGCTAAGCAAGCAAAGGAAGCGTGAAGAAATTCAATGAGGATTCTGCCGCTGCTGCTGCTGCATCGAGGTCTCGCCAAGCCGAGGAAATCGATGCAAAAGAAGTCTGCCAATAAGCCAAGTGCTTCTTCATCTGTGCCCTCACGGCCAAGTTCCTCAAGAGCCCCTCAAGGCAAATTCCTCGTGACAAATTCCTCACACCATCTGCTGCTCCATCAAAGTCCTCACCTGCTCGTCCAAACCTTCGGTTCAAAGGCATCTAGCGACTTGTCAAAGGACTGCTGGTTTTCAATTGCCTCGAGCACCTCTGCAAATTCCTCACTGTTTTCAATTCTTCATCGGGCCCGACGCTGAAGACAAAAGCAACAACTGGATGTGGTCCTCGGCCTAGCCCAAGGAAGAAACAGCTTGTAGTCCACGTGCCATCTGATGATGAAGCATCTGATGAAGAACTTGAAGAAATCATCAGAGACCGTCAAGCTAGAGCCGCAAGAGCCAAGGGAACAGCTGTGCCACTGCTTTTGGACCCGAAGAAAGTCCTCGATTTCATCGACCTCTGGCACAACGATCCCAATACCCCTCTGCCTGATCTTCCTTTGACACCTGGTCAAAGTCATATGTTGACTCACTTCATCGCTGAAGAAAAATGGAAGTTCGAGAAGGCGAAGGAAATCAAGAAGGCTCAATACAAGAAGGAGAGGTTTCTGAAGAAAAATGTTGTCAAGATGACACCTGAGGAACTTCTTCAAGCTCAAACTGAAATTCAGAACCTCAGCAAGAACTTTGACACGTACTATGCTGATTGGCAAGTTGTCAAGACCAGATTCGCGATCGACGAAGAAGCTCTGGCTGTTGCTGCACCCGCAACATGAAAATCCTCGGTGAAGCCTCTGCTCAGCCTAATGAAGAAAATGCCAGAACGCTGAAGCTCAACCTCTTGAAGAAAATGCTGATTCGAGGCTGATGAAGAAATTCCAGCCGCCGAAGAAAGCGCCAGGCACCCACTAGTGGTGCGCTGAAGAAACTCAAGACAGGGAACTGCATCGCTTGCTCTGAAGAAACTGCCCCAAATTCCTCGGCTCCTCCAGCGCCAACTCCAACTCCAATTCTTCCATCCGCTTCGATGTGAAGAAAATCAAGGCTGCGAAAGAGCTGCTGTGAAGAAAAGGAAAGCATCACCTCGTCGATTCTTCTACTGCGAAGAAAATGAAGCCAATGACCAGCTCTGTTGAGAACCCGATTGATGCTATTCCAATTTCCTCCATACCATCAAAGGAAGTAGTTCCTTTTGGAGAAGAATATGAAGTGCCAACGGATCGATGAAGAACATCAATCTCCTGCTCATGCGAGAAAATTGATGAAGAAATTGAAGTGGAAGCTGTCCCTTCAACCCCAGTCATTCCCTCATCGGACCATGAAATTCCTCAAGATGGTGCTTGAGGAAATTGAAAATGAAGATGTGGATATTGGATGCACCACTCCGGTAATCAATGATGATTTTGGGAAAATCAACATCCCAATACTCCGCTCTTCACCCCGCTTCAACAAGTTCCTCACTCCCTGCATGCATCGTCCAGATCGACTCAAGAAAATCAACCCACGAGTCCTGTGCATGAAGAAATTCCAGCCACTAGCGCTGATGAAACTGCTGCTGCTGCTGAAAATCCTCGATCGCAAGTTGAGGATCAAGAAATTCCTCAAGTGAAGAACTGAACTTACGGTTCCGGAGGTGGTGATGCAACCGATCGACACACCTCTGCCAAAACAGAAGAATCCGTTCTCGACCAAACAAAAGTTCAAAGCTAATGATTTCTTTCTTTGAGCATGTGTTCTTCATGAATATAATCCCTATGATTCTGCTCGGATTAGGAAGAGGCGCTTACGGACTGCCACCAAGCCAACTTCTATTCCTCGGTGCTTTTCAACAAGGACAAAATCTTGATCATGCTCATATTCCTCATGTGGATATGGAGTCGCCGCCGAGCTTTGAGCCCGTCCTAAGTGTTCTTCACGATGCAGGTCTTCTCAACTTTTGCACCGATATATGTGATTGGAATGAAGAGCTAATTCTTGATTCTATGCAACCCTGCACATCACCGGTGATCTTGAAGATGTGACTTCATGGGTCTTAGATTGGATGACCGAAAACACCCACTACAAGGCACCAAAGAAGTGAATTGCTTCGTGCCCTTCCACTCGATCCTCCAGATTGATGGTGCACGTCGCATCTATGAAGAAAAGGAACTTTCAAATCACTATATGCAAGTCTTGATGAAGCCTTTGAAACCAAGGCAAGCTCAAGGACCAAATTCCTCGTCAAGGAATTGTTATATGTGCCTCGAACAGTCTATCGAATTTTGTCGAAGACTATGAGTCCTATCAAGGGCCACGACTCGAATGATGAAGAAGTCGTTGGCATCATGAAGAATATGCTTTTCAACATCATCCATGGCGTTCTGTCAATTTCCATGATTTCTTCATGAGGACTCGCTAACATTGCCATGTCACCTTTTGAGCTGAAACCTTATGCGCCTTGGATTATGAGATTCATCAGTCAAGATCTTCACCAATTACAAGGTCGATACTTTGAACCACTGCAGCTAGCTGCCCCGATTGAAGTCCTCAAGCGGCCAATTACCTCGGTGATGAAAAGGGAAAGGCTACTGCTGTGATAGATGAAGGCATTCGTCCATTGGATGGACAGTTTAGCAAAGCAGCATCTTACTCCACCAATGATGACTCGCCACATGACTCTGCAGCAAATACCTCGATTAAGCATAGTCCTCAAGCTCGCACCTGTGGTGATGACTGATCGTGAATTACTCCTCGGTCTTCATCGGAAGGTTGATCGCAATCACAAGTGGGTCAAGCGTCGGTTTGGTACTATTCTTTACAACATGACCTCAACTCACAATGCAAAGAAGAAAAACCACTACTATCTTCATGAAACCTTCAAGCGCTCTGGGCTGTTCTTTCACATGTCTACAATGAAGAAGAACTGCAATCAATGGGACTCAAGGAAGAATTTGACTGGTCGCACCTCCTCAGAAGAAATTCAAGAAAGTCAAAGTTCCTTCCTTGGTGGCCAGCTCCTATTCTTCATCTCGCGATCTTGATGAAAATGAAGATTTGGAAGACACTGCTGCTGGTCCTACCTCAACGAACAACCCGACAATCTTTGGCGCTCCATCTTCAACTTGAAAATCTTCAAGAGCGTTAGTCCTCGGTTTGATCCTTTTGGTCATTCGATGACAAAGGGGAGAAATTTGAGTTAGTCTTCAAGCGGGTCTCGTTTTGTCTATATACTATATTTTATTAAGTTACAACTCTCGTTCTTACGAAACCTTTTATTGGATCGAGTTGTAATCTTAAACCCAATGGTGCTTTGATACTTTTGATGCATTATGCTTTTGCTCTATGCTCGATTACGATAGTATTGATATCGTTGATCCTTGTTATGCTCGATCCTCATGAGCTTGGTGAAAATCTTCAAATCGATTTGGGATCGATACTCATGAAGAGTTTCAAATTCCTCATACGCATTGGGCTCGATACTCTTTATGCACTATTTTGCATGCTCGCATATCATCAAGCACCATATTTCATCATGCATTTCAAATTCCTCATATTATATGTCAAATCGTGTATGAATTACAAGATATAGGGGAGATCTCCATGATTCAATTCTTCAAATGTGCATTGCCTCAAAAGCAATTTCCTCACTATGCACATCTTCGGGGAGTTCTTCTATATCTTGCAATCAAAATCCTCATTATCGTATTTACACTTCATATATTTATCCCGTTGAAAACTTAACTGTATTGTCATCAATCACCAAAAGGGGAGATTGTAAGTGCATCTAGTGCCCTTAGTGATTTTGGTGTATTGAAGACTTATAGGTTAAGTAACTAATCGTTGTAAGTGTACACAGGTCTATAAGTCTATGAGGAGTTTGATATTTACAGAGAAAGTCGACCCTAAAATGAATTTCTTCAATCAAGAATTTGATATTCGAAGACTTTCTCAAGACTTTGAAAGTGAAGAAATTGGTGTGATTCGAAGACTTGGTAATCGCTTGAGGAATATGAAGCGTGAAGACTTTTGTTTTCGTAGTTTCATTTTCTCTTTCTTGAGTCATAGGAAACACCGTCTTTGTTAAAGAATTCGAGGAAATACTAAGGAAAAATTTCCATTTGATGCTCAACTCAAAATCCTCACCTACCAATCCCTTGAGTGAAGCCTTTGGAAATCTCATACAGATTCGATCAATTTCTTGATGTGAGACGAAGCTCTTACAGTCCTTGAGAATTTGTTCGACCGAGGAGTTAAAATTCGCCAGTCTTGAATTGCCTACACATGAGGAACATGATAGCCCCGAGGAATTTGATGTTCCAATTTCCGACCGTTCTTTGTCTTTGCGTGCGGTGTCCCAAAATATCTCCACCTAACGGTCATATCATTTAAGGGCATTTATGTCTTATCATGTCGGGCTGCTCCCTAGGCTATAAATAGCCGCCCCTACAACCACTAGTTGGTTGGCTGCTCGAGAGAACTTGACACTTGTCATTTGAGAGCAACCCATCCTCCGAGGACTTTGGTGAAAATCATCAAGTGAGGAAAAACCCAAAGTGAGGAAAACCCAAAACCAAACCCCAACAAAACCAAAGTGATTGAGCATCATCAAGAAATTGATCCCGCGTGGATCCGGCGCTTTTACCTTTGAAGACTGTGCTTCTTCCAGACGGTTAGGCGTCACGGTCTAGAGCATCCAAGAGGAATTGTGGATCGCCGAGTGACCAAGTATGTGAAGGTTTGGAAGTCGCTGAAGACTTACCACGAGTGATTGGGCGAGGTCTGCGTGGCCTTAGTTCAAGGAGAATACGGTGAGGACTTGGTGTCTGAGCTGCGTGCTCGATGATGGGTGTCCGGATGCGTGTCCTCGAGTTTAAATACTCAGCCGCTCCAACAGGACGTATAACCGAGACAGCAGTTGGAACTGGTCTACCAAATCATTGTCTTCACCAACCTAACTGGTTCTATTTCCTCAACCCTTTCATTTCCTCATTACTGTGTTGAGTGTTTGTCATATCTGTGTTTGAAGACTTTGACTGAAGACTTTCTCAATTTCCTCAGTTCAATTTCTTCAGTCTGTTTGTCTTCATCTTGTGTTATCCTGTGATTACGCTTTCTGTACTCTGTGATTGTCTTCATTTCATCATGATGACTATGCTCGTAATCTGTTATGCTTACTTCTGAGTACTTATTCCGCTGCATGTATTTCTTCGCTAAGGAATTTCCTCACAGGCAAATTCCTCAGTGAAGAATTTGTTAAATTCATAAAAATCGCCTATTCACCCCCCCTCTAGTCGATATGACGCACTTTCACATCTCATTTTTCCACTCATGAAAATACTCTCCATCAAGAATAGGCACTCTATGTCTAAGACTCCCTAAAGTAGACTCATCCATCTTCCTCCAATGGTGATTAAACCAAGGCAATGGAGACCAATGCTCTGATACCACTTGTAGGATCTTGAGAAGAGGTGTCTAGAGGGGGGTGATTAGACACTAAGTACCAAAGTTGTAGTTTTTAACTTCTTTAGGTTTAAGTGGAGTTTAGGCACAAGTTTAACATTCTCAATACTTAACAAGCAAGCATGTAAAGAATATGTGAGCAGCGGAAAGTAAAGCATGCAACTTGCAAGAATGTAAAGGGAAGGGTTTTGGAGGATTCAAACGCAATTGGAGACACGGATGTTTTTGTCATGGTTCCGATAGGTGGTGCTATCGTACATCCACGTTGATGGAGACTTCAACCCACGAAGGGTAGCAGTTGCCATGAGTCCACGGAGGCTCCACCCACGAAGGGCCCACAATGAAGCAACCTTGTCTATCCCACCATGGCCGTCGCCCACGAAGGACTTGCCTCACTAGCGGTAGATCTTCACGAAGTGGGCGATCTTCTTGCTCTTACAAACTCCTTGGTTCAACTCCACAATCTTGTCGGAGGCTCCCAAGTGACACCTAGCCAATCTAGGAGACACCACTCTCCAAGAAGTAACAAATGGTGTGTTGATAATGAACTCCTTGCTCTTATGCTTCAAATGATAGTCTCCCCAACACTCAACTCTCTCTCACAGGATTTTGATTTGGTGGAAAGAAGATTTGAGTGGAAAGCAACTTGGGGAAGGCTAGAGATCAAGATTCTTGTGGTTGGAATGGAATATCTTGGCCTCAACACATGATTAGGTAGTTCTCTCTCGAAATAGGATCTTTGGAAGTGTAGGCTTGTTTACGATGGCTCTCTCCACGAATGAAGAGGTGGTGGAGGGGTATATATAGCCTCCACACAAAATCTAACCGTTACACACAATTTACCAAACTCGGTGGGACCGAATCATCAAACTCGGTCGGACCGATTTAGCAAACCTAGTGACCGTTCAGGTTTTCGGTGGCACCAATATGCAACTCGGTAGGACCGATATGGTTAGGGTTAGGGCATAACGTAATCTCGGTGAGACCTATTACACAAAATCGGTGAGACCGATTTTGGTAATTAGCTAACCAGAGAGTTGGTCAGGCAAACTCGGTGGGACCGATTCAAACTCGGTGGGACCGATTTTGGTAATAAGTTAACCAGAGAGTTTGCATTGTAATCTCGGTAGTACCGATTGCACAAACTCGGTGAGACCGATTTTGGTAATGGACATACGCAGAGAGATTGCAATCCCATCTTGGTGAGACCGAGATTCCTATCGGTGAAACCGATTTGCCTAGGGTTTGTGGCAGTGGCTATGACATCTGAACTCGGTGGCGCCGGATAGAAAGAATCGGTAGGGCCGAGTTTGACTTTAGGTTTAGGTCATATGTGGAAGTGGGAAAGTAGTTGAGGGTTTTGGAGCATATCACTAAGCACATGAAGCAAGAGGCTCATTAAGCAACACCTCATCCCTTCTTGATAGTATTGGCTTTTCCTATAGACTCAATGTGATCTTGGATCACTAAAATGTAAAATGAAGAGTCTTGAGCTTGAAGCTTGAGCCAATCCTTTGTCCTTAGCGTCTTGAAGGAGTTGCCACATCCTTTAGTCTGTGCCACTCCATTGTTGAACTTATCTGAAATATACTAGATAAAAGTGTTAGTCCAACAAGAGATATGTTGACATTAATTACCAAAACCACCTAGGGAGCACTTGTGCTTTCATAGTCAAACTCGATTCAACTAAATTTGGAGAAACGGACACCCGCCAGCCACCTGTGTGCGTAGCACGTCGGTAGAACCAGTCTCATGAACGTGGTCATGTAATGTCGGTTCGGGCCACTTCATCCAACAATACGGCTGAATAAAAGTAAGACGTTGGTGGTAAGAAGTATGACTATTATCGCCCACAACTCTTTGTGTTCTACTCGTGCATATCATCTATGCATAGACCTGGCTCGGATGCCACTGTTGGGGAACGTAGCATGCAATTTCAATTTTTTTCCTACAATCACGCAAGATCTATCTCGGAGATGCATAGCAATGAGATGGGGAGAGTGTGTCCATGTACCCGCGTAGACAGAAAGCGGAAGCGTTAGATTAACGCGGTTGATGTAGTCGAACGTCTTCACGATCCAACCGATCCAAGTACCAAACGCACATCACCTCCGTGTTCAGCACACGTTCAATTCGATGACATCCCTCGAGCTCTTGATCTAGAAGAGGGTCGAGGGAGAGTTCCGTCAGCACGACAGCGTGGCGACGGTGATGGTGATGTGATCCGCGCAGGGCTTCGCCTAAGCACTACGACGCTATGACCGGAGGAGTAAACTGTGGAGGGGGGCACCGCACAGGGCTAAGAGAACTCTTGGTGTCCCTTTGGGGTGCCCCCTGCCCACGTATATAAAGGAGGGGGAGAGAGGCCGGCGGCCAGGAGGGGCGTGCCATGGGGGGAGTCCTACTTGAACTCCTAGTCCAAGTAGGATTCGACCCCCCTTTTCCTTTCTCCACCGGAGGGAATAGGACGGAGAGGGAGAGTGAAAGGGAAGGGGGGCGCCGCCCCCTCCTCCTTGTCCTATTCAGACTCCCTAGGAGGGGGCGTGCGGCCACCCCCCGCGGGCTTACCTCTCTCTCCCTTAGGCCCATGTTGGCCCATGACTTCCTCGGGGGGCTCCGGTAACCCCTCTGTAGTCCGGTAAAATACCCGAATCACTCGGAACCATTCCAATGTCCGAATACAACCTTCCAATATATGAATCTTTACCTCTCGACCATTTCAGGACTCCTCGTCATGTCCGTGATCTCATCCGGGATCTCCAAAAAAACTTTGGTCACCAAAACACATAACTCATAATACAAATCGTCATCAAACGTTAAGCGTGCGGACCCTACAGGTTCGAGAACTATGTAGACATGACCAAGACACATCTCCGGTCAATAACCAATAGAGGAACCTGGATGCTCATATTGGCTCCTACATATTCTACAAAGATCTTTATCGGTCAAACCGCATAACAACATACGTCATTCACTTTTTCATCGGTATGTTACTTGCCCGAGATTCGATTGTCGGTATCATCATACCTAGTTGAATCTCGTTACGAGCAAGTCTCTTTACTCGTTCCGTAAAGCATCATACTGTAACTAACTCATTAGTCACATTGCTTGCAAGGGTTATCGTGATGTGCATTACTGAGAGGGCCCAGAGATACCTCTTAGATACATGGAGTGACAAATCCTAATCTTGATCTATGCCAACTCAACAAACACCTTCGGAGACACCTCTAGAGCATCTTTATAATCACCCAGTTACGTTGTGACGTTTGATAACACACAAGGTGTTCCTCTGGTATTCGGGAGTTGCATAATCTCATAGTCAGAGGAATATGTATAAGTCATGAAGAAAGCAATAGCAATAAAACTAGACGATCATAATGCTAAGCTAATGGATGGGTCTTGTCCATCACATCATTCTCTAATGATGTGATCCCGTTCATCAAATGACAACACATGTCTATGGTTAGGAAACTTAACCATATTTGATTAACGAGCTAATCAAGTAGAGGCATACTAGGGACACTCTGTTTTGTCTATGTATTCACACATGTACTAAGTTTCCGGTTAATACAATTATAGCATGAATAATAAACATTTATCCCGATATAAGGAAATATAAACAACAACTTTATTATTGCCTCTAGGGTATATTTCCTTCATATTTTGCTAAGTCAAGATGATGAAGATTGATGTGAACAAGTTCATATCAACCTGGGGCCTAATGTTGGGGATATAACTATTGGGTATGACCCGCCTAGGAGGGTCCGGGTCATACCACTGGCGACTTAAGGATAAAGATGGCGGGTCATGAAGCAAGCCTATTGAAGGCCCAAGACCCAGAGGCGACTTGAGGCCCAAGAGGATGAACCGCCATATGTGTAACCTGTATTATAAGGCAAGCTTAGTTAGTCACCGAGCCGGACACGTTGTGTATGAGCCGGCCGGGACTCTGTAAGCCGGCGGGCATCAACCTATGTATATAAAGGGGTGACCTAGCGGCGGGTTAACTCAAGAGACAACAAGTCGAGAACTAGGTCAAGCGTATTCGATTCCTGGTAATCGAAACCCAAGCAATACAAACTAAAGTAGGAGTAGGCTTTTACCTCGTTGAGAGGGGCCGAACCTGGGTAAATTCTATGTGTCCTTTGTCCCGCTTAACCCCTTCAAGCTAACTACGCCGCGATGGCTCCATACCTAAGTCCTTTTGCTAGGGCATCTGTCGTGTTAAGTCCACGACAGAAGGGCAGCAAGGTTGGTGTAGAGGCCCTCCGTGATCGAATTCCCCTACGGCGGAGTGCCGAAAAAGGCCCCAAGACGGGATATCACGAGAACGGAAGCTTGCGAGGGAGGAAAAGTATTTTTGGTCTGCCCTCTAATGTAAGGGGAATATTTGGGTATTTATAGAGCAGAGATTAGGGTTAAGAGATCTGCGAGGGGCCCACAAGCCTAGGGGGCGCCCCTAGGGCTTGTGGCCCCCTCGTGGGTCTTCTGGCCTCTTCTTGAAGCTTCGCGGTTGTATTCTGGTCCAAGAAAAATCCTCAAAAAGTTTCATTTTGTTTGGTATTGATTTTTGTAAAAGACAAAAACAAGGAAAAAACAACAATACTACGATCAGAGACCCTTCGACGAAACTATGTGCGATGTATTAATCTCAAACGGTGGTGTAAGAAAACCGTCAAAAATGAGACAAACTGTTTGTGATGGCAGAGACATCAAACACGATTCAGACTACAGTTACGTGTGCGATGCGCGGCATACAGTTCACTCGAATGAACTATTTGCGATGAGCATAACAACAGAAATGGTCAGCCACATGAAGGTGTGTGCGATATGCGCCATATAGTTCACTCGGATGAATTGTTTGTGATTAGGCAACACAACAGAAACGGCTAGCCAGATCAAACCGTGTGCGATATAGGCATATAGTTTACTCGGATGAACTGTTTGCAATGAGCCAAGACAACAGAAATGGTTAAACTTAACAAAATGTGTGTGATACGCGGAAAATAGGTCAGTAATCAGAAATGTGTGGGAAGACTAATAATAACACAGACAATTGCTGCTAATAACCCATGTTTGTTGTGGGCAACGCTTGCTGGTATGCAATTGTCAGTGATTGATGAAATCATGACCGATGGGTTCCCTAGTTTACTCCGTGTGCAATGTGATTTGCTCTGTCTTCAGATGAACAACATATATAACCAAAAATAAACATCCAATTACATAAGTGACCATACAATACATTCGCACACACCTCAATAAACAATTACATGCATTCTAAACTAGGAGGAATGATCATTTAATCATCTACTTCTTCTATGGCTGTCGCCACTGCTTCGTGGCTCGATCCCTCGTCTAGGGCAGGACGAAGGCACTTCCTCATGTCAATGATCCGCCTGTACATCTTGTAGCGTGTGTACGCGTAGTTGGCCGCCTACTTGATGTGTTCTTCATCCAGTCTCTGCTCCCAGGCATTGTGCCATGCGATCTTGTCCTTGTTGCATGCAGCCTTCATGTTCTTGTAGTAGGTGTTGATGATGGCTGAGGCGGGGTCAACCAGGGAGTTCTGATTGTTCTTCGGGCTGCCCTAGACCCTATAGTGGTGACAGATGTCGACAAGGTTCTGGCAGGCCAAGCCCGAAACCTCGAGTGCTTTTAGATCGTTGATGATGTCCACCGTAGCGAAACTGTAGTCACGGCTCTTGATAAACATGGTGAAATGCTCGCAAGGCCTTGTGGCCAGGCAGTAGTGGTAGACGAGGACATGATGGCGCATGCACAACTGAGCGACGACAACCTTCTGATCACGCCCGGCATGATCGCCGGTGAACTCGAGGTCGAAGCCGACCACATGGTACTTTTCCTCGGCAAGCAACTGCTCCATAGTTTGGATGGATCTCTCCATCGAGATCGGCTTGTTTGTGTACACCACCAAGAGGTCCTTCCCCCTCACGTGGGTGTCCACTACGCGAGGCGAGGTGAACCGCCGTCCGTTGTCATTGTTAGCCATGGGAGCACCGTTGGAGCCACGGGGAGCGACATTGGAGCCGCTGGATATCCTCTCAGTATGTGTCATCGTGGGTGTGCTTCATTATTGTGTTGTGGGGCACGAGAGATGAAGGTAAATGGCCACGAGAATAAATGGAGGCCGGGCGGCCTGGATTCTCGGCACGTCCGCATGGCAGTTTTGCAGCGGGTAACTGCATCTTCGCGCCGCGTCCGGCGCAACCACATGCATAATGGCAGCACGAACATACGTGATCGTGCGTCGGCCCCAAACACTAGTAGTGCGCGCGGAGGGATGTGAGCAGAGCGCACCGCGGCCGCCTCAACCACGAGCAACCACACGCATAGAGTAGTTCGGCCGGCAGTTGCGAGCCAGCGGCATATTGTGAAACTACGTCACGTTCCACATCACACGGTGATCGAACAATTGTTCGTGGCGTGCGTAGAGAGCGGGCCATATTTTGTCCTGGTTTATTAGTCCCCTTTATATTCTGTGCCATATTTTGACCTTAAATTTAACTAACAAAATGTTAATGCATGTTATAAAAAATTAAATAATTGGAAACAATGTTCCAATACAAACCGAAGGATATAATCTTTGGTGGCATGCATTCGTATTTTATTAGTTAAATCTCTAGTAAAATTTGGGACAAAAATACAAACAGGACTTATAAAGCAGGACGGAGGTAGTAGGTAATTAAATTACAAACATATATTTATTTATTAACCGTATGTGTATGTATCGTTTCATCCTCCTCTCACACGTCTTGTCACCCCACTGCCGCAGACGACTTCGAGCGCAAGCTTCAACACCGCGCATGCATTCTATTGGCCAAACGGTGGCTCGAAGGGGTGCCAATGAATTGTCAGTGAGCTCGTTCCCGTGCAACCACGTAGGTACCCGTGCATAGCCGTGCAAGCTTCCCGCCCGACTCAGCGAAATCCCCCAAAATCCCTATGCTTACCGGCCTGCTATATAAACCCTCATGTCCGGTGAGTCTTGTGTCGCATATTCTCCTCCCTCCCTGTAGCTTATCTCATCTGCTTCTCCCATAATCGCCAATGGCACCGGTCCGCAGTCCTTGCTCAGCCACTCCGTCGTCATCAGAGGACAGCTCCAGCTGGGAGGCTACACCGCGGTGGCGGTGCAGTCCCCGGCATAGTGTAGTGCGCGTGGCATCCCTGTTAGGTGTGCGCACAACATAGACCACAAGCTCCGCTGCCCCTGCCCGTCGGCAGCTGTTGCTGGCCGCCGTTGCCACTACCCCACCGTTTGCCGTTGTGGCTGCCACACCACCGTCGAAAGCTAGGGCCATCACCTGCTCCACCACCGCGGCCCGAAGGCGGGAGGTGCCTGTCATGGCCGCCACCGCACTGTCGGACATCGTGGCCATCACCCGCTCCACCATCGCGGCCCGAAAGCGGGAGGTGGCGGTCGTGGCCGCCACTCCACCGTCTGGCGCCATGGCCGCCAGCCCATCATCGACCGTCGGGGTCATCACCCACTCCGCCACCACCGCCCAAAGTTGGGAGGTGGAGGTGGAGCCCCGCATGTGCATCAGCGACCTTGCGTGCTACATCGGGTTCCTGCGGGAGGAGGACGAGGAGCGCCTGGTCGAGCACGCAAACAGTCTTACCTCCTCCGTGGCCGCAGCACACGCCACCCCAGAGGCACGGAATGAGGAGATCTACGAGGAGTCCCGCCGCTTCAAGAGGGGCCGTGTGGAGTGGCAGAGGTCGTTCGAGGTGAGCGTCGCTAAAGGTGCAGTAGCGACAGGCACCATATTCTAGTTGTCCAGCTCGTCGGTAGGCTCCTCCTCCTCTGCCTCTTACTGAGCACGCTTGGCAGAGGAGAGGCTGCTGGAAGTAGTACAAAGCACCTCCGTAGTAGTAGTATTTAAGGGCTATATTGTTCAGTTCATCTGACTATAGATGTGGTTGAACTGTACTACGTACTTAAAATTAGCTAGTATATATAGTTGAACTAGCTATTTCAGTATGTGGTTAGCAACAATTGGGGCAAAGTTTGGTCTGTTCAGCTGCTGAGTTGAACTGTTTGTATAAAGAACGACTGCTTAATCTATGAATGAAATCTATGCTTACTGAATTTCAGTTGCAAAATTAGATAGTGCTAGTGATTTTTAGCTGCAAATTTTGACAAATGGCAGGGTTACAAGGTTGACAAAGGGCAATGTTACTAGATCCACAAATGTCAATCTTTCCAGCTTAACAAATGGCAATATACCCAATATGATAGATGCAAATATTACCAAATTGTCTATACATGGTTGCACACGGGTCATCAGAAAAAACCGTTTGCATTGAAGGGATGTACAAATCATGCGTGCCGCATTTTCTCTTCGCTTAGTTGCGAAGGAACCATAACTCTCGCTTTGCATACCATATTCAATCTGAACTGTTTGTGATGCAGAGATGCACAAATCCCGCGCGACATATTTTCCCTTGGCTTAGTGGGGAAGGACCATAGCTCTCACTTTCCATATGGGTGTTCTATCTAAAATGTTTGCGATGAAGAGATGCACAAATCCTACACGGCACATTTTCTCTTGGCTTACTGAGGAAGTTGTTAGTTTACATACGGGTGTTCTATCTAAATCGTTTGTGATGAGTGTTTCAAATTTGAAAAACATTGATGTTTTTGAAGTTATTTGATAAGTCTGTACAATCAAACCATAGGTTTCATTCAGTAATTCTATGACTTTATATTCATATGATCGAGATACTAATTGCGGCGGCGGCAGAGGCGGCGTGCTGCGCCGGTGTTGTTGTTGTCGTCCTCCGGAACACCGTTGTTGAAGTCTTCAAGCCAGATCAGAATGTTCTTCACTTGGAAATCAAAGACCATGTCGTCGCGCGGTCGACAGGCGCGGCGCGGGAGGACGACAACTCGTGGCACTCCGACATAGCGGTAAACGGTGGCGTCTGAGGGAGTCCTGGACTAAGGGGTTGTAACGCCCCGGATCCGATGCGCCAGGTGTCTTCCAGTTATTCGCCGGCGTTGCCATGTCTTTTGCTTGCGTGTTGCATTTTGCCATGTCATCATATGCATTGCATCCTCATATTTTCAAAACTTGCATTCGGTCATTTTCCCCGTTGTCCGTTTCGCGTTCCGACACTCTCACACGCACCCGTTGCACCTCTCAGACCTCGTTTCGTGAGTGGCATAAAAATGTTCTCAGAATGGGATGAAACTTGGCGTGCGGTGTTGAGTAGGTAGACCGCCTGTCAATTTTCGTTCCATTTGGCGTTCGTTTGACGCCCGAACGGTTAATCGTGCAACCCTGAAACCCCTCTCTCTTTGCAGCCCAGCCCCCCTTAATCACAGCCCACTAGCCCACCTACCTAACCCCCTCTGCTCCGGACCGTCCGATCGAGATCGAACGGCACCTAAACGGAGCTAATGCCCTAACCCTAGCCCCCCTTTCCTATTTAAACACCTCCCCTTGCTAGATTTTGAAGCCTAGCTTCCCCTACCTCTAGCCTCCCACCTCCCTCCTCGGAATCCGTGCGCAGCCGCTCCACCGCCGCCACTTGGTGTCCCGAGCGGGTAGCCGCCACCTGCGCCGCCGCCCGTGGCCAATCCGGGGCCTCCACATCGCGAAGCCGCTCCTCCTCCTCCAATCCTGACTGCCACACATCCCCAGCGCCTCCCGCCGCCGCAGGCCCGCCCGAGGCCCATCGCTGGCCCGCCCGGCCGATCTGGGCTCTGAGGCCCGCTCTGCGTCGCTGCCCGCCTTCGCCTCCTTGCCCGAAACCGCCCGCTCCCCTAAGCGCCGCCCTCCGCCCAGCGCTGGTCGGCAGCCCGCCTCGCCGGAGGGGCCACCGGACCACGTCCCCGCCGCCGCAGATGAGCCCCGCCGCCGCACCACCTCTCTCCCTCTCTCTCTTTCCCCTACCTCACTTTCTCTCTCTCCTGTAGGACCCCGCTGCCCCAAGCTCCACCGGCGCCCGCGCCAGCGCCGTGTCGGCCGTACACGCCAACTCCGACCGGGAATGGGTGCCCCACGGCCGGATCCGTCCATCCCCGACCTCCTCATTCGATTCCTCGTCGTCGTAGCCGCGCCAAGTCCTCTGCTTCGTCCAGGACGTGGGCGCCTGTCTTCATCGCCCGAAACCCCTAGGCCCCGTCGCTCCTCTCTACCCTCTCGCTCCTGTTTTCCTCTTTTGTTCTCTTGCTCACATCTCTCTCTGCTCTCTCTCAGTCCGTCGAGCAGGGACGCCATGGCCGTCCTCTCCTTTAGATCAAGGCTCCGGCCGCCGGATCCGGTTCCCCTCAGCAACCACATCGAGCTCCGGCCGGTCCAGCCTAGCGCCTTCCCCGCCGTCCCTTAACGACGCCAAGGTCTGTCCATGCGCCAAGCTTCTGTTGCAACCGCCGCTGCTCCTGTTTGTCAGGAGTTGACGAGGCAGACAATTCGCTCGCCTCCCCTGATTCGTGCACGTGGGCATCGCAGCAGCATCCTAGCTGCCGCCTTCCTGCGCATCCTGCCGTCGCCACGAACCCTCCCCGTTGCATGCATCTCCTTCGGCAGCGCCGCCATGCCCGCACGCCTATGGCGAAGCTCCGGTGAGCCAAGCCACGCCCGTGCCCCTGTTTCTTCCTTCCCCTTCACCTTCTATCTCTCACACATCTCCCTCTCTCTCTTATGCTGTGACGCCCCGAGACCGACGCTCCAGACGCCCTCCCTGTTTTTCGTTATCGTCGTGTGTATTTATTTGTTTGTTGCATTTCATCATGGCATCATCCGCATTGCATCGGCACTGGTTGCCGTCATTGTTTTTAAAAGTTGCATCCCCTCGTAGTTGTCGCGTCCCCCCTTGTTTTCGTTGACCATTCCAAGACCAACATTGTTCTTCGTTTTCCCTCTTACCTAAACCGGAGTCTCTTTGCACAGTGCGTCGACCCCTCGCCCCGTGTCCGAAACTTCCCCGAACCCGAATCGAACTATCATTACCGTTGGGTCCGTATCATCCCCAAACATCTATAAAACATCCGCGTTTTCTTAATTGGACTTCGTAACCTATTTTTCTCGACCGTCTGATTATAATCGGAGGCCAGAATAGCCCCTAAACTAATCTACCTGCTATATAACCAGACAAACCCTAAAATCTAGGGAGATGTCCCATCCATCCCATCTCGGTCGCCGCCACTTTCTTCCTCGGGATCTCATCCTGATCCAATTCCACCAACCGAGGTAAATTTGACAATTTTGACCTCTGGGCGAAATCATTTCACGAAATGAACTGCCCGTGAAACTATTTCACATCCATGACCTTTTTGTGTAGCGCGCGCCATGACGGCGCCACACCCTACGGTGCAGCGCCTAGCTCGGGGGTGTTGCACTCTAGTCCATCGTGGCAGCCCCTGGGCCCGCACCCAGTAGTGCAACGCCTCCAAGCTAGGTGCCACACATGTAATGTGCAGCGCCCGGCTCGTGGGCGTTGCACATTGACTTAGATGCAGGCGTCGCGCGCTAGGCCTCCCCCACCCACCCCATTCTTCAGCGATTCTGAAACATAGTTGCGTGGTGGCTCCTCTCCCCCTCTCAATCCCCTCTTCAAAAATCTCCAGATCTGACGATTTGGCCCGTGGATTCCTTCACCAATCCATCCTAGAAGGTACTTTTCTCCGATCCCCTTCTTTCTATCCATATAATGTATGCTATTTCGGAGATTTGAGGAACCCTTGTTTGAATCTTGCATGTATTAGATTTGGGGAACTTTTGTTTGAATATTGCATGTATTAGATTTGGGGAACCCTTGTTAGATTAGAATGTGGTTTGGATACATAGGTTGACATGTTATCTATATAGTTTGGATACATAGGTTGACATTTTATTTATATGGAAAAGATATTTGTATTGAATCTTGCATGAAGTAGGCTTAGTTTAGTTTATTGAAATCACATTTGTATTGGCCAGAATGGTTTGGATACATTTGCTTTGAATTTTGCATGTAGTAGCCGTACTTTAGTTTTTTTGTATTCAAAAGATAATCGTGTTGACAAGAAAGCTTTCTTGCAAATTGTTAGGATGGTTTGGCTTCTCGATGATCATTGGGACAAACAACACCGGTCGTACGCTATGTCGGTGAAGCAGCGGGTAATAATGAAAGTTGCCGGTGTTATGAATTTCATGTTTTTTTAAACACATACCCCCCATATGTAATGATTTGTTTGTTTGCTTGTAGGAGCTTGCACCTCTGAAGCTTCGGGCTCACGTGGTCAACCTTGGGTGGATGCGCTATGATGAGCGGTACACGCCGTATGTTAGAGAGACAGGACTTCTCCGTTTCCTTCAGTTGGTCAGCTGGTCGACGCCACCCAACAATGCTCCAGCACTCACCGCGCTTATTGATCATTGGAGGCCTGAGACACACAGTTTCCATCTTCGGACCGGGGAGATGACCATGACGCTCCAGGATATAGCTATGATCACCGATCTTCCTATCGATGGGAATCCTCTATGTATGAGCACCGATTCTAATGGGTGGCGCGAGCAGATGCTTGCCCTTATCGGTATGGTTCCTCCGGAGCCTCGGGAACTAGAAGTAGAAGGCAAGAAGAAGGAAAGAGTCGCACCCGGTGCTACATTCACGTGGATTGTATCGAACTTCAGTATTTGCCCCGAGGATGCTAATGAGGACACGGTGAAGACATATGCTCGTGTCTACATGTGGTACGTGATATCCAGGACTATGTTTGCTGATGGCACATGCAAGAATGCTCCATGGATGTGGCTCTAGGCGTTGACCGTCTTCGATAGCAAATGGAGTTGGGGTTCAGCGACACTGGCTTACTTGTATAGAGAGGTATGAAGTTGTTTCTGTTTCACTTCATTGGTACATTATGAATGCGATCTTGCTGTTAATTCAACCATGTTCTCTTTTATGTGCAGTTGGACGAAGCCTGTTGTAGGCTATCTGGAGGTATTGGTGGTTGTTTGCTCGCACTTTCCATATGGAGCTGGGAGCGTTTGCCGGTTGGACAACCGAAGACCGTGAAGTACGAGGATTGGGACGACAAAGACGACCCACTACGGCTCCCCACTTGGGCTTACAAGCTGGACGCGATCACGCCTGAGCAGGTGAATCGACATTGCATAAGTGATTATCATGCTTCCATCATAACTCGATATCAATTTTGCATTCTATCCCATTTTGTAGGTTGAATGGGAACCGTATGGAAAAGGAGAGAGTTTTGGGAACCCTATAGAGTTCAGGTTGAATCTGATGTGCACTAGGGATAGGGATCTCTGGCATATGCGGTGTCCACTCATATGCAACTGGGCGCTTGAGCTTCACCTGCCACATCGGGTGTACCGTCAGTTTGGTTTGTTCCAGCCACACCCGCCGGAGTGGGAGGACACGGACATAGTGCTACACGCATAACATATAATCAACCTTGAGCAATTAGCAGCTTCTCGGCGGTTTCGATGATGCTAATATTATGTTTTTAACTTACAGGTTGGATAGGAAAAAGCAGCGGAAGATCCAGGATTGGGCCAAGCATCACAACAATATGTCATACAATTCGCGCTTGCTGTGGAGCAAGCTAGGGCTAGAAAATGAGCCCAGCTTCGTGAGCACTGCCCGATCACGTTCAACAACTATCTCACATGGTTTCTTGCAAGCACCCGTGTGGAGGTATGCAAGCTGGCGTATGCTGAGGAGATTTTGGAAGAACCCATCGTCTTTGATGAGGTAGCCCAGCACCAGTACAACGCATTAGTCAGGAAAGGCAACACAGTGATCCCTTCAGCTCCAATTGATGAACTTTGTGGTATTTTCCCTTTTTGCTTTTCCATTCGCACTATTCACATCTTCACTTGCCTAACACGTTAATACTGTTTCTATTCATGGCGTGCCCAGATCAAGAAAGCAGCTGATGAGACCGACACTATTCTGGAAACAACCCTGGCTGGCAAAAGCGATGGGGAAGGTGCACTTCGAGCATTCATTAAGGTTCACATCTCCTTCAAACTAGCAATTAACATGTGTTGCTACGTTCGATGTCTCATTCACTTGTTCATGTTGCAGCGCCAGGGCCAAAAGCTAAGGCAGCTATCAAACCTTTTCGGTTGTCGTGACCCCGAGTATGTATCACTAGAATGTCGGCGACACCATCAGATCCAACTTCTGGCCATGCTGATCCTTTGGAGGATGAGGATGTGGGTGTGGTCACCCAAGAGCTATAGCCTGAGGATATCCAATTGTTGATGCATTGCTAACTATATCCTCACACACGGTCTTTCCATATCTTTTGTGGATGCATAGGTTCCTGATGATATGACCTTGGGGACCTAAAAGGTTCGGTCTGCATACGAGTTAAAGCCTAGGAAGGGAATCAAGAAATACACACCTGAGGACTTCACCCAAAGAGGCAAAAGGACGGTCGGCACCTCGCGGATGACGGCTTTGGATGACTATTTGGATGACGATGTGGATGACGTGGAGGAGCCGGAGCTGGAGCCAGAGCGGGTTCCTCTTCCTAGGAAGGTGAAGAAGATACCCTGCAAGAGAGGGGGAGGAACCAACAAGCTCTCAAGGAACTAGTCGTCGTCCTCTTTTAGTAATGGTAGTAATGGTAGCTCTATCTTGAACTCTATGTTGGTGATAATGTCGAACTTGTCGTGATGGTCACTCTATGTGTTGAACTCTATGTTGGTGGTAATGTTCAACTTGAAGCTCTTAGTAATTCTTATTCTGTGATGCAACTATCTGTGACTTGAAATGACCCAGTTAGAGGGACAAAAAAACTAGAGCAACAAAGAGCAACACAATGAAGGAAAATTTACAGACCTATGTGGCGCCTAGCTTGGGCGCCACACTCCTGATCTGCGCCTACAGGCAGGCGTTGCAGCATGCGATGTGGCGCCTCCGGGCTAGGCGCCACATAGGTCTCTGTAACATCCAACTTTACATTGCTCTGGATAGTTCTGAGACCTGTGTGCGCCTAGCACGGGCGTCACACTCCATAATCTGGCCTTTGGGGCGCCTAGCACAGGCGTCACACTCCATAGTGCGCGCCTAGCTCCCGGCTGCACTATGGAGTGTGGCGCCATAAGGCTACACAATCTGTAGCTATCGAAGAAACAACAAGAGTGAGCCTCAGTTTGGGCCAAAAATTTACGCTAAGTGTTTGTGCAGCGCTGGCATGGGCGCCACACCCCATTGTGCAACACCTAGGGCCAGGCGCTGCACTATGGAGTGTGGCGCCTCAAGCCGAGCGCTGCACAAACACTTAGCTGAATTTTTGGCCCAAATCGAGGCCTACCTTCTGTTGCTCTCAGATAGCTACAAACCTGTGCAACACCTCGCTTGGAGGCGCCACTCTCCATAGTGCAGCGCCTGGGCGCTAGGTGTTGCACTATGGAGTGTGACGCCTCCAGGCTAGGCGCTGCATGCAGTGCAGTAGCTTGACATACCTCTGTTGCTCTCTGGATAGCTATAGACCAGGTGCAGCGCCTAGCTTGGGCGCCACACTCCATAGTGCAGCGCTTGGGCGCTAGGCTTTGCACTATGGGTGTGGCGCCTCAAGCTAGGCGCTGCACAGTCTGCACTTGACATACATTCATTGCTCTCGGATAGCTACAGACCAAAGCAGCCTACCTTGGGCGCCACACTCCATAGTGCAACGCCCTCGCTGGCGTTGCACTTGGACTTAGTGAATTTTTAGCATATCTGAGACATAGTAAGATGATGTGAAGTAGGATTGATACATAGAAATCTAACAAGCTGTGAAGAGAACATATGCAAGTAGTTCACGACATATAGTAGTTCATAACACATAGTACTTCACGACACATAGTAGTTCTTACAAGCAAATCGAGGAGGAGACATAGTAGTTCACGACACATAGTAGTTATTACAACCAAATCGAGGAGGAGACATAGTAGTTCACGACACATAGTAGTTCACAACCAAATCGAGGAGGAGACATAGTACTTCATGACACATAGTAGCTCTATTGCGTAGAGCAAGGCCCCTTTCCCTTCTTCTTCTTCCTCTCTTCTTCCTCTTCCTCCTCCCTTTTTCTTATGAGGTGAGCCTCCTTAACCACCCTTTCCATGAATATCTGATTGTCCCTCTCTTCTTTTTCAGCTGCAATTGCACAAAGCTTCATGGTTTTTCTTGAAAATCCTTTAGGCGCTTCTTCATGCCTCCTCACATTTCCTCCTGCGCTTCCTCCCTAAGCAGCATCAAATTTGGCGCTCTCTCTCTTTCCTTCCTCTCCTTCTCAAGCTCCTCTTCCTTCTTCTTCTTTAGCTTGGCTACAGCCTCATCTCTAAGCTTCTTCGAAGCCTTCTCCCACCATCTCGCCATCTCATCTTCGCCATCCTCCTTCATCGTTGGTTTGTTGGGTTGGGAAGCCGCCATACCTACAGTGAGTGAAACATAATGGTTAGTGAGGACAATAGGAACAAATGGAAGCACATATGAAAAACTACAACATATGAAAAACAAGAACAAATGATACATTATAGTTAGTGAGGAACATACGGAAATGGTCCATCTAGGTATCCAAACATTCCTCTATAACGAACTTGCCCTTGTCCATCACCACGGCCAAGTCCACCACCAAGGCCAAGACCATCACCAAGGACTAGACCATCACCACGACCATTACCACCACCACGAGCTCTACCACCACCACAGCCTAGACCACCACCACGAGCTCTAGCACCACCACGGCCTCTTGTAAGTCCTAGTTGCCGACCTCTTTGTTGCCTAGATCCTCTTTGGCTAACACTTGGTTGGCTTGGCACTTGTTGGATACCACTTGGTTGCCTTGGCACTTGTTGGCTACCACTAGGTTGGCTACCACTTGGTTGCCTTGGCACTTGTTGGCTACCACTAGGTTGGCTACCACTTGGTTGCCTTGGCACTTGTTGGCTACCACGTGGTTGCCTTCGCATTTGTTGGCTACCTCTTGGTTGGCTTGGCACTTGTTGGCTACCACTTGGTTGGCTCCTTGTGTAGCTCCTTGTTGGCTTGTGCTTGCATCATTTGTCTTGGACCTTTTCCTTGGTTTACGTACATTTTCTTTTGTTGTGGCCATGACCTTTGCACTCCCCACAGCAGGAGCTCTCACGAGGCTCTTGGAATTGGTGGTTGCCGCTTGGCGGCCACCATAGCCCCATCCGTCCATGTCTCCTCTAAGATGCTTTGTCTTACGTCTACCCCGTTTAACAACCTTCAACTCCGGATCCGGCCATAGTTGAACTCCATGATACTTCGGCCATTGTGATTGGTCAAAGTATCGGTGAAAGCGGGGAGCCCATGTTTTCTTGACCGTCATGATTGAGAACTCTGACTCCCTCACGGTGCATGGGTGATTGATGTCCACATTCCTAACGCGACCAGCGGTATACAAGTGTGAGCATGGGAGATGAAGCAACAACGGCCTCCCGCAAGTGCAATCACATTGTGTTAACGACACCTTGTTGCCGACCATCGTTTGTGGTTCCTCCTGGCTCTTTCACTTCGTACTTCCACTCTTCATTGTCATATAATATAGCTTCTTCTGAGTCTGCCTTCCGTGATTGAAATACCAACCATTCATCAACTTTGGGTGGGAACTTGTACTTGTACTTCCGTGTGTTCTCACCCGTTATTTGTGCATCGGTTTCCATCGAGTACTTTACAAAGTACGCATTCATCTTGTCAAATGTGTATTGAACTATTGCCGTCACGGGTAATCCACGTGCACCTTTGAGCACCCTATTGAAGCATTCCACCATATTGCTTGTCATTTGACCATATCTCTGGCCATCTTCATCAAAGGCACGTGCCCACTTGTTCCGGTATTGAATGTGTCTATTGAGAAAGTCTTGACCCCCGGCATCAAGTTTTTTGTGTGCGAGCAATTTGTTGTACAAAGTGGCGAAGCGCTTATCGGAGAAAGCAAGACAACAATCTTGAAGATCATCGGCCAACTCCTTAAGGCCACATGCCCTATAGAAGTTCGAACAAAAGTGCCTCATGCACCATCGATGGTGCAACGGAGCATGCCCGGGAATGTCAATCTCCACCGCGTTAATAATTCCTGGATTCCGATCCGATATGACACAAATTTCCCTTTGAGCGGGTAACACCTTCGTCCTCAAAAGATGCAGAAACCAGTCCCAGTTGTCATTGTTTTCCACCTCAACCAAAGCAAATGCCAATGGCAACACTCGGTTATTGGCATCACTTGCTATCGCAACCAACAAGGTGCCCTTGTATTGTTCGGTCAAGAACGTGCCATCAATTGCGATGACCGGCCTACAATGTTCAAAAGCCCTCACACATTGCTCAAACGCCCAAAAAGCACGGCCAAATACTTTGACTTTCCTTCCTTCATGAACCGTTGTTTGGTGCCCATGAGGCTTGACCACATGAACCATGCCCGGGTTTGTCGCGGCCATGGTTAACAACAACCTAGGGATTCAGTTGTATGCTTCCTCCCATGTACCATACAACATCTTAAATGCGGCTTGCTTCGCCTTCCATGCCTTGCCGTACTTCACCTTGTAATGAAAGATGGCTTTCACAAGGTCGATGACATGTTGGGCGCTCATTGTTGGAAGTGTGGATATTGAGTTGGAGAGCACATAAGCAATGAACTTCGGGCGTGAGTTGTTTGTGGTCTTTGGACACAATCTTGCCATCCACCCTTTTGCCTTGGCACATGTGAGTTGGCACACAACTCACTACATGCCAAGTTGGACCTCCTTTCCATGGTCTTGCACGCACAATCCACGGACATATTTCATCTTCAGATGCACATGCAACCGTGTAGCGCACATTGACGTCCGAGTTCACCACCTTGTGTGGACGATAATGCATAACCGAGTAGTTGTCGAGCCACATCTTCAATTCCAACAAGGTGTCGAACTTAGAACCTTTAGCAATCCGGTTCTTGTCGTCTCCCAAATCACGATGAGAGCTTGGCCTAACCCCAAGAGGTACACATTGGCCACCATCTACCACGGCTTCATCCGCGAGACTAACATCCTTGAACAATGTAGTCCGATGATCCCGACCAAATACCTTCTCGAAAGCTTCGGCCTCCTTCACTGTGAACCCCTCTGCATCAACTTGTTCATCGGGACCATCGTCATCCGAGTCCGATGCATATGCACGGGAAAAAGGGATGGAATGGTCCATTGTCTCTTGCAAGTGATATTTGTCGAGATCACCCACATTGTTGTCATGGAGATCAACTTCATTGTCATCGTCCGCATACTCATCATTGTCCTCTTGCAAAGTTTCATCTTGGTTGTTTGTAAACGGGCTCAATGTTGGCCTCACTTCTTGGGTCAAAAGAGGTTCAACAATTTCATCTCGCTTCAAGGGTGGGGGGCTACTAGCAACCAAAGGGGAGGGGTTTCGGTTCAAGCCCAAATGCAAACTTGAATCAACCTTCTCCGTTGCAAATAACTCAAAGCCTTGTCTAGTGATTCGGCCACCGTCTCCTTGTATGCAACCCAACGTTGCTCCGAGTTGACACGCATTGTCTTCCAACGGATGTGCATTCCAAAACCAACATTATGCCTTCCCTCCAACTCAATGATATCACTAGGGTCCGTCCAATTCAAATCTTTCCTAACTTGTTGCAAGAGCTCCGCATAGCTAGGACTACTATCAAACACCATGTCAACCTCATCCGGGTCCGGTTCTATATTGCCTTTCAAAAAGGCGTCTTTGTCCCCATGATGAACAAACACACATGTTCTTCCCATCCCTATAAGCATTCCAAAAACACAAGGTAACATTGCTTCCATGAGTACTTATACAAGGATTAACATGGAATAGAAACCTAATATATATATATATATATATATATATATATATATATATATATATATATATATATATATATATATATATATATATCAAACAACAACCTAACCTAACCATAACCATAACCATAACCTAGCCCTAAACCTAACCCTAGCACCAACATAAGAACACCCATAAGAATAACCCTAGCATACTAACAAAGCCTAATCATAGAAATTGGCAAACAAACATCTCACATCTCCATGCAAATCTCTAGATCCAAACAAAACTAGGGTTTCCCAACTAGCAACAAATGAGCAATGGGAACTTTACTTGGATCAAAACAAGGGGATCGGAGAATATTACCTTGAGGGAGGGTTTGACTTAGAAATCCACGGACAAATTCTTCAATTTTGGGAGAGGATTTGAGAGGGGGAGAGAGTGGTAGAGGGGGCAAAGCTCGGGGATGAGAGTGGGAGAGTGTGTGGTGTGGGGGGTGGGGGAGGGGGGGCAGCCAAGTGGCTGGATAAGTCACCGTCCAGCGCCTACGCGCTAGGCTCTGCACTTTACAAGTGTGGCGCCTAGCTCGGAGGCGCTGCACATTACATGTGTGGCGCCTAGCTCGGAGGCGCTGCACTGCTGGGTGCGAGCCTAAGGGCTGCCACGGTGGATAGGAGTGCAATACCTCCGAGCTAGGTGCTGCACAGTACAATGTGGCGCCGGCGTGGCGGGCGCTACACAAAAGGGTCACGGGAGTGGAATAGTTTCGCACCCAGTTCATTCTGTGAAATGATTTTGTCCCTGAGGTCAAAATTGTAAAATTTGCCACCAACCGAAGCCGCCTCCTCCTTCCTTGTTTTCCCATCGAGCCAACCACCTTCCTTGATCCACCCATCGATCCAGCCCCGTTGAGCTGCTGTGCTCGACCTCCATGCACCCGCAGCCTCCTTTGCCTCGCCACCCGTGCGCCTTCGAGCACGCCTGACCACCAAGTCGCCATCCGTCATCCTCTGCTTCACGCTGCCTCCGGTGAGCAGAGCCCCGTGCCTGCAGCCTCTCCTCCCGCAGCACGCCCGTCCTCAGAGCCCCACGCCAGGAGCTCCCTCCCTTTGCTCGCTTCGACCCCGGGTCGCCGGAGACACCAGGGGATCTCCTCTGCCTCGCCCCGTTCGCCCGCAAGTTCCGCAGCGCCACTGGAGCTCCCTCCGCCGACGAGAACCACCTGCAGATGAGCCCCGTCGCCCTCCATCTACAGCGTCGCGCCGCCCGTGCTCCCCCTCACCGGCCAACAGCAGCAGCGTACCCTGGCGCCCTGCTCCAGACCTCGTCCTCGTCGGACTCCGCCGCCCCCAGGACAGCACCTCCGGCCGTCCCTTTTCCTTCTCCTTCTCTGCATCCTATCTCTTTTCCCGTATCTCTAAAACTGTCCTTTGCTTCTCTGAACAACAGCGCCATGGATGCCGCCCCAAGCTTCGTCGCCGGTCGCCTCCGTCCCGCCTCCGGCCAGATCCATGGCCCAGGGACCAGATCCGCAGCCGCACGCTATTCCCTGCTTCACCGGACCACCTTCCTGCCGCCAAGTCCATGCTGCGGCCTCTGCATCCTCCTTTGCATCGAGCAGGTGCTCGCCTGCGCATCCCGCTCGAGCCTTTCTGCTCATTGACCACGCGCTCGTCCGAGAGCTCCTATTCGCCGCGTTCTGCGGCAAATTGCGGTCGCTTTGCATAGGGTGCGGCTGAACTGGGCCGGCCCATTGCGGCTGAACTGAAGCGAGCTATCGGGCAGAGAAATGCGCAAAAAATTAAGCAGATGCTAGAACTGGGAGCCGATCCGTTGATCTCCTGCTATGCAGGAGACAACCTTCGCCAGTGCGATCAACTATAGTTGTTGACAAACTTGTATTGCCAGATTTATAAAGAACTAAAAGGAGTAGCGAAACCTGAACTTTGGTTAAGAAATTACGAACAAAATTCCTTTCGAACACGTTTTTCAATTATGGACCAAATTAAGAAATTACGAACAAAAATGACCAAAGTTTGAAAATTTTCTGAATTTTTTTTAATTTTGAACAAAAATTTAAAATCCCGAACATTTTTTGAATTTAGAGAACAAAATTTTCAAACTGAGAACAAAATTTGAACATAAACATTTTCTAAAAGTACAAACATTGTTTGAATCTTGAGAACAAATTTTGAAACAAAGAACAAATTTGGACAATTACTTAAAGCATGAACATTTTTGAATCTTGAGAACAAATTTATGAATGAAAAGAACATTTTTGAATAGAAATTTAAAATCCTGAACATTTTTGAATTTAGATAACACAATTTTAAAATTGAGAACAAAATTTGAACATAAATATTTTCTAAAAAGTACGAACATTTTTCAAATCCTGAGAACAAATTTTGAAACAAAGAACAAATTTGGAAAATTTCTTAAAGCATGAACATTTTTTGAATCTTGAGAACAAATTTATGAATGAACAGAACATTTTTTGAACAAACTTGTTCACGAATTTTTTTCAAAATTTTGAACATTTTTGTAAAAGAGCGAACATTTTTGAAAGAGAAAACATAAACTTGAAAAACAAAAATAAAAAAGTAAAGTAAAAGAAGGGGGAAGCGTAGTAATTTCAAAAATTTTCCTACGATCACGCAAGATCATGGTGATGCATAGCAGCGAGATGAGAGTGTTGTCTCGTACCCTCGTGACCCGACAGCGAGCGTTGGCGCAGCGTAGAGAAGTAGTCGTACTTTTCCGATCCAGCGATCCAAGTACGAGCGTCGGCACCTCCGAGTTCTGCACGTTCAGCTCGATGGCGTCCCTCGAACTCCGATCCAGCCGAGTGTTGAGGAGAGTTTAAATCGACCTGACGGCGTGGTGGCGATGATGATGTTCCACGGCGCGGGGCTTCGCCTAAGCTCCATAGCGGTATATTCGAGGTGTAGTTTGGTGGAAGGGGCACCGCTGCAGCTAAGGAGCGATCCGTAGATCAACTTGTGTGTCTGGGGTGCCCCCTGCCCCGTATATAAAGGATGGAGGAGGAGGAGGCGGCCAAGGCAATAGGTGCGGCCGGTGTGGAGTCCTACTAGGATTCCAAGTCCTAGTAGGAGTCCACCAAGAGGAGGAAGGGAGAAGGAAGTGGAGGAGAAGGAAGGTGGCGGCCCCTTTTCCTAGTCAATTCGGACTAGAGGGAGGGGGCGCAGCAGCCCTTTTTCTCTTCCACTAAAGCCCATCAAGGCCCATTACTTCTCCGTAATCCCGTAACTCCCGGTACCTCCGAAATACCGAACCACTCAGAACCTTTCCGATGTCGAATATAGTCGTCCAATATATCGATCTTTACGTCTCGACCATTTGAGACTCCTCGTCATGTCCCGATCTCATCCGGGACTCGAACTCCTTGGTACATCAAAACTCATAAACTCATAATATAAGCATCATGAAACCTTAAGCGTGCGGACCCTACGGGTTCGAGAACTATGTAGACATGACCTAGAACTATTCTTGGTCAATAACCAATAAGCGGAACCTGGATGCCCATATTGGCTCCTACATATTCTCGAAGATCTTTATCGGTCAGACCGCATAACAACATCGTTGTTCCTTTGTCATCGGTATGTTACTTGCCGAGATTCGATCGTCGGTATCAATACCTAGTTCAATCTCGTTACGGCAAGTCTCTTTACTCGTTCCGTAATACATCATCTCACAACTAACACATTAGTTGCAATGCTTACAAGGCTTATGTGATGTGCATTACCGAGAGGGCCGAGATACCTCTCCGACATTGGAGTGACAAATCCTAATCTCGAAATCGCCAACCCAACATCTGCCTTTGGAGACACCTGTAGTACTCCTTTATAATCACCCGATTCGTTGTGGCGTTTGGTAGTACCAAAGTGTTCCTCCGATGGCAGGAGTTGCATAATCTCATAGTCATAGGAACATGTATAAGTCATGAAGAAAAGCACTAGCAACAAACTATACGATCAGGTGCTATGCTAATGGAATGGGTCATGTCAATCAGATCATTCAACCAATGATGTGATCCCGTTAATCAAATAACAACTCCTTGTTCATGGTTAGGAAACATAACCATCTTTGATTAACGAGCTAGTCAAATAGAGGCATACTAGTGACACTCTGTTTGTCTATATATTCACACATGTATTATGTTTCCGGTTAATACAATTCTAGCATGAATAATAAACATTTATCATGATATAAGGAAATAAATAATAACTTTATTATTGCCTCTAGGGCATATTTCCTTGATCTCCCACTTGCACTAGAGTCAATAATCTAGTTCACATCGCCATGTGATTTAACATCGATAGTTCACATCATCATGTGATTAACACCCATAATTCACATCGCCATGTGACCAAGACCCAAAGGGTTTACTAGATTCAGTAATCTAGTTCACATCGCTATGTGATTAACACCCAAAGAGTACTATGGTGTGATCATGTTTTGCTTGTGAGATAATTTTAGTCAGCAGATTATCACATTCGAGCCGTAAGTATTTACAAATTTCTATGTCTACAATGCTCTTGCGAAGCTACTCTAGCTAATTGCTCCCACTTTCAATATGTATCCAGATTGAGACTCGAGTCATCTAGATTAGTGTTAAAACTTGCATCGGCGTAACCCTTTACGACGAACCTTTTTTCACTTCCATAATCGAGAAACATATCCTTACTCTACTAAGGATAATTTTGACCGCCGTCCATTGATCTACTCCTAGATCACTATTGCACTCCCTTGCCAAGCTTAGTGGTAGGGTATGCAATAGATCTGGTACACAGCATGACATACTTTATAGAACCTATGGCTGATGCATAGGAATGACTTTCATTCTCTTTCTATCTTCTGCCGTGGTCGGGTTTTGAGTCTTACTCAATCTCACACCTTGTAACACAGGCAAGAACTCTTTCTTTGACTGTTCCATTTTGAACTACTTCAAAATCTTGTCAAGGTATGTACTCATTGAAAAAACTTATCAAGCGTCTTGATCTATCTCTATAGATCTTAATGCTCAATATGTAAGCAGCTTCACGAGGTCTTTCTTTGAAAAACTCCTTTGAAACACTCCTTTATGCTTTGCAGAATAATTCTACATTATTTCCGATCTACAATATGTCATTCACATATACTTATCGAAATCTTGTAGTGCTCCCACTCACTTTCTTGTAAATCAGGCTTCTTTGCAAATCTGTATAAAACTATATCTTTGATCACACTATCAAGCGTTTATTCAACTCGAGATGCTTGCACCAGTCCATAGATGGATCATTGGAGCTTGCACATTTTGTTAGCTCCTTTAGGATTGACAAAACCTTCTGTTGCATCATATACAACTCTTCTTTAATAAATCCATTAAAGAATGTAGTTTTGACATCCATTTGCCAGATTTCATAAAATGTGGCAATTGCTAACATGATTCGGACAGACTTAAGAATCGCTACAGTTGAGAAATCTCATTGTAGTCAACACCTTGAACTTGTCGAAAAACCTTTTTGCGACAAGTCGAGCTTTATAGATAGTAATACTACTATCGACATCATCTTCCTCTTGAAGATCCATTTATATAACATGGCTTGCCGATCATCGAACAACTCCATCAAAGTCCACACTTTGTTCTCATATATGGATCCCATCTCAGATTTCATGGTCTCAAACCATTTCGCGAATCTGGGCTCATCATCGCTTCCTCATAGTTAGTAGGGTTCATCATGGTCTAGTAACATGACTTCTAGAATAGGATTACCGTACCACTCAGTGCGGATCTTACTCTGGAAGACCTCGAGGTTTAGTAACAACTTGATCTGAAGTTTCATGATCATCATCATTAACTTCCTCACTAATTGGTGTAGGAATCACTTGGAACTGATTCACTGATGAACTACTTTCCAATAAGGGAGAAGGTACAATTACCTCATCAAGTTCTACTTTCCTCCCACTCACTTCTTTGAGAGAAACTTCTTTTCTAGAAAGGATCCATCTTAGCAAAAACTTGCCTTGGATCTGTGATAGAAGGTGTACCCAACATTTTCTTTTGGGTATTCTATGAAGGCGCACTTCTCCGATTTGGGTTCGAGCTTATCGGTGAAAACCTTTTCACATAAGCATCCCAACTCAAACTTTAAAGCGACAGCTTAGGTTTCTTGCTAAACCATAGTTCATACGGTGTCATCTCAGCGGTTTAGATGGTTGCCCTATTAAGCGTGAATGCAGCTGTCTTCTAATGCATAACCCCAAAGCGATAGTGGTAAATCGGTAAGATACATCATAGATCGCACCATATCATAATAAAATGCAGATTCTGACGTTCGGACACACCATAACGTTGTGGTGTTCCGGTGGCGTGAGCTGTGAAACTATTCCACATTGTTTTCATTGAAGACCAAACTTCGTAACTCGAATATTCATTTCCACGATCAGATCGCGAGAAATTTTATTTTCTTGTTACGATGATTTTCCACTTCACTCTGAAATTCTTTGAACCTTTCAACTATTTCAGACTTTATGTTTCATCAAGTAGATATACCCATATCTTCTCAAATCATCTTGTGAAGGTCAGAAAATAACGATACTTGCCACGAGCATCAACACTTATTGGATCGCATACATCGGTATGTATTATTCCCAATAAGTCGGTAGCTTGTTCCATTGTTCTAGAAAGCGGAGTTTTAGTCATCTTGCCCAAAAGGCACGGTTACAAAGCATCAAATGATTCATAATCAAGTGATTCCAAAAGTCCATCGGCATGGAGTTTTCTTCATCGCTTTACACCAATATGACCTAAGCGGCGATTGCCACAAATAAGTTGCACTATCATTATTAACTTTGCATCTTTTGGTTTCAATATTATGAATATGTGTATCACTATGATCGAGATCAATGAACCATTTTCATTGGGTGTGTAACCATATAAGGTTTTATTCATGTAAGCAGAACAACAATTTATTCTCTTTAAATGAATAACCGTATTGCAATAAACATGATCAAATCATATTTATGCTCAACACCAAATAACACTTATTTAGGTTCCACACTAATCCCGAAAGTATAGGGAGTGTGTGATGATGATCATATCAATCTTGGAACTACTTCCAACACTCATCGTCACTTCCCCTTCAACTAGTCTCTGTTTATTCTGTAACTCCTGTTTGAGTTACTAATCTTAGCAACGAGCAGTATCAAATACTCAGGGCTACTATAAACACTAGTAAGGCACACATCAATAACCTGTATATCAAATATAACCTTGTTCACTTTGCCATCCTTCTTATCCACCAAATATTCAGGGTAGTTCCGCTTCCGTGACCAGTTCCATTGCAGCAAAAGTACTCGGTCTCGGGCTTAGGTCTAGACTTGGGCTTCTTCACTCGAGCAACAACTTGCTTGCCGTTCCTTTTGAAGTTCCCTTCTTCCCTTTGCCATTTTCCTTGAGACTAGTGGTCTTGTCAACCATCAACACTTGATGTTTTCTTGATTTCTACCTTCGCGATTTTAGCATCGCGAAGAGCTCGAAATCTTTTTCGTCATCCCTTGCATACTATAGTTCATCACGAAGTTCTACTAACTTAGTGATGGTGACTAGAAAATTCTGTCAATCACTATCTTATCTGGAAGATTAACTCCCACTTGATTCAAGCGATTGAAGTACTCAGACAATCTGAGCACATGCTCACTAGTTGAGCGATTCTCCTCCATCTTTTAGCTATAGAACTTGTTGGAGACTTCATATCTCTCAACTCGGGTATTTGCTTGAAATATTAACTTCAATTCCTGGAACATCTCATATGGTCCATGGCGTTCAAAACGTCTTTGAAGTCCCGATTCTAAGCCGTTAAGCATGGTGCACTAAACTATCAAGTAGTCATCATATTGAGCTAATAAGCGTTCATAACGTCGCATCTGCTCCTGCAATAGGTCTGTCACCTAGCGGTGCATTAAGGACATAATTCTTCTGCGCAGCAATGAGGATAAACCTCAGATCACGGATCCAATCCGCATCATTGCTACTAACATCTTTCAATACAATTTTCTCTAGGAACACATATGAAAACATAGGGAAGCAACAACGCGAGCTATTGATCTACAACATAATTTGCAAAATACTACCAGGGACTAAGTTCATGATAAATTAAAGTTCAATTAATCATATTACTTAAGAACTCCCACTTAGAAAATATCCTCAATTCTCTAAGTGATTGCGTGATCCATATCAACTACACCATGACCGATCATCACGTGTGATGGAGTAGTTTCAATGGTGAACATCAATATGTTGATCATATCTACTATATGATTCACGCTCGACCTTTCGGTCTCCGTGTTCGAGGTCATATCTTATATGCATAGCTCGTCAAGTATAACCTGAGTATTCGCGTGCAACTGTTTTGCACCGTTGTATTTGAGCGTAGAGCCTATCACACCGATCATCACGTGGTGTCTCAGCACGAAGAACTTTCATAGCGGTGCATACTCGGGAGAACACTTCTTGATAATTTAATAAGGGATCATCTTATAATGCTACCGTCAATCAAAGCAAGATAAGATGCATAAAGGATTAACATCACATGCAATCAATATAAGTGATATGATATGGCCATCATCATCTTGTGCTTGTGATCTCCATCTCGAAGCACCGTCATGATCACCATCGTCACCGGTAGCGACACCTTGATCTCCATCGTAGCATCGTTGTCGTCTAGCCAACTATTGCTTCTCGACTATCGCTACTCCTTAGTGATAAAGTAAAGCAATTACATGGCGTTGCATTTCATACAATAAGCGACAACCATATGGCTCCTGCCGATTGCCGATAACTTCGGTTACAAAACATGATCATCTCATACAATAAAATATAGCATCACGTCTTGACCATATCACATCACAACATGCCTGCAAAAACAAGTTAGGCGTCCTCTACTTTGTTGTTGCAAGTTTTACGTGGCTGCTACGGGCTGAGCAAGAACCGTTCTTATCTCGCATCAAAACCACAGCGATACTTCGTCAAATAGACTCCGTTTAACCTTCTCAAGGACGGGCGTAGCCTTTTCAGTTCAACTAAAGTGAGAGAGCAGACACCCGCCGGTCACCTTTAAGCAGCGAGTGCTCACAGCGGTGAAACCAGTCTCGCGTAAGCGTCTGGCGTAATGTCGGTCGGGCGCTTCATCTCACAATACCGCTGAACCAAAGTATGACATCTGGTAGGTAGTATGACTTGTATCGCCCACAACTCACTTGTGTTCTACTCGTGCATATGACATCAACGCATAAAACCAGGCTCGGATGCCACTGTTGGGGAGCGTAGTAATTTCAAAAATTTTCCTACGATCACGCAAGATCATGGTGATGCATAGCAGCGAGATGAGAGTGTTGTCTCGTACCCTCGTAGACCAACAGCGAGCGTTGGCGCAGCGTAGAGGAAGTAGTCGTACTTTTTCGATCCAACGATCCAAGTACGAGCGTCGGCACCTCCGAGTTCTGCACGTTCAGCTCGATGGCGTCCCTCGAACTCCGATCCAGCGAGTGTTGAGGAGAGTTTAAATCGACCTGACGGCGTGGTGGCGATGATGATGTTCCACGGCGCGGGGCTTCGCCTAAGCTCCGCAGCGGTATATTCGAGGTGTAGTTTGGTGGAAGGGGCACCGCTGCGGCTAAGAGCGATCCGTAGATCAACTTGTGTGTCTGGGGTGCCCCCTGCCCCGTATATAAAGGATGGAGGAGGAGGAGGCCGGCCAAGGCAATAGGTGCGGCCAGGTGTGGAGTCCTACTAGGATTCCAAGTCCTAGTAGGAGTCCACCAAGAGGGAGGAAGGGAGAAGGAAGTGGAGGAGAAGGAAGGTGGCGGCCCCTTTTCCCTAGTCAATTCGGACTAGAGGGAGGGGGCGCAGCAACCCTTTTTCTCTTCCCACTAAAGCCCATCAAGGCCCATTACTTCTCCCGTAATCCCGTAACTCCCGGTACCTCGAAAATACCGAACCACTCAGAACCTTTCCGATGTCGAATATAGTCGTCAATATATCGATCTTTACGTCTCGACCATTTGAGACTCCTCGTCATGTCCCGATCTCATCCGGGACTCGAACTCCTTGGTACATCAAAACTCATAAACTCATAATATAAGCATCGCCGAAACCTTAAGCGTGCGGACCCTACGGGTTCGAGAACTATGTAGACATGACCTAGAACTATTCTTGGTCAATAACCAATAAGCGGAACCTGGATGCCCATATTGGCTCCTACATATTCTCGAAGATCTTTATCGGTCGGACCGCATAACAACATCGTTGTTCCCTTTGTCATCGGTATGTTACTTGCCGAGATTCGATCGTCGGTATCAATACCTAGTTCAATCTCGTTACGGCAAGTCTCTTTACTCGTTCCGTAATACATCATCTCACAACTAACACATTAGTTGCAATGCTTGCAAGGCTTATGTGATGTGCATTACCGAGAGGGCCGAGAGATACCTCTCAGACATTGGATGACAAATCCTAATCTCGAAATCGCCAACCCAACATCTGCCTTTGGAGACACCTGTAGTACTCCTTTATAATCACCCGATTCGTTGTGGCGTTTGGTAGTACCAAAGTGTTCCTCCGGTAAGCAGGAGTTGCATAATCTCATAGTCATAGGAACATGTATAAGTCATGAAGAAAAGCACTAGCAACAAACTATACGATCAGGTGCTATGCTAATGGAATGGGTCATGTCAATCAGATCATTCAACCAATGATGTGATCCGTTAATCAAATAACAACTCCTTGTTCATGGTTAGGAAACATAACCATCTTTGATTAACGAGCTAGTCAAATAGAGGCATACTAGTGACACTCTGTTTGTCTATATATTCACACATGTATTATGTTTCCGGTTAATACAATTCTAGCATGAATAATAAACATTTATCATGATATAAGGAAATAAATAATAACTTTATTATTGCCTCTAGGGCATATTTCCTTCATCATAATAACTCCACAACCAGGCATCGGATTAAAATGATTTAAATAACTAAAATGCTTAGAATTTTGTCTAGTTTCATAATATGCTGCTTCCATCCATGTTTGGAATGTTTAAACTTGTTGTTTGTTTAAATTTAAATAAATGCCATGCTAAAATGCTTTATTTCATAACTAAATAACCGTAGCTCCATTTTAAATAAATTATATATGTAAATGGGGTAGAAAAATGCCTAGTTTAACATGGTGCACCTATTTTGCATGTTTAACAACAATAAAAATATGCTTTAGGACAGAACAGTACCAAATATAAAATATGGACATCAGGATTTTCCGGAATTGTTGTTTGTTGTTCCCGCCTCATTTAAACTTGCCTAAATAGTTAGTTTACTTGTGCTTCACCTCTTGCCATGTTTAAAAACATTTAATATTGTTGGGTACATAAACGGGAGAGTAATAAATGAGTCATGTGGTGTTTCGTCAATATGCAAGTCGTTGCCTATTGAGCTCAACTTAATTTGTAGTGTTGTTTGTTGCACTTTGACATGCCATGCCTCATTAAACCGGACATGCATCATACTTGGTTGCGCATCATGCCATGTTTATGTGAGGGTTGTTTACCATTTTGTTTGCTTCTTTCCAGTTTGCTTCCCTCATTAGCTTCGGTTTCGTTCCAGAGTTGTGAGGATTTGTTCGACTACGTCCGTTTGTCTTCTTCATGGACTCGTTCTTCTTCCTTGCAGGATCTCAGGCAAGATGACCATTACCCTCGATATCACTTCTATCTTTGCTTGCTAGTTGTTCGCTCTATTGCTATGCCGCGCTACCTACCACTTGCTATATCATGCCTTCCATATTGCCATGTCAAGCCTCTAACCCACCTTTCCTAGAAAACCGTTGTTTGGCTATGTTACCGCTTTTGCTCAGCCCCTCTTATAGCGTTGCTAGTTGCAGGTGAAGATGAAGTTTATTCCATGTTGGAACATGGATATGTTGGGATATCACAATATCTCTTATTTAATTAATGTATCTATATACTTGGTAAAGGGTGGAAGGCTCGGCCTTATGCCTGGTGTTTTGTTCCACTCTTGCCGCCCTATTTTCCGTCATACTGGTGTTATGTTCCTTGATTTTGCGTTCCTTACGCAGTTGGGTGATAACGGGAACCCCTTGACAGTTCGCCTTGAATAAAACTCCTCCAGCAAGGCCCAACCTTGGTTTTACCATTTTCCACCTAAGCCTTTTTCCATTGGGTTCTGCAGACTCAAGGGTCATCTTTATTTTACCCCCGGCGGTGCTCCTCGGCGTTGGTCCAAACTAAACACCGTCTTGGGACCGTCCCTTGGCAACTTGGGTTATGTTGGCACCTGTACGCTTAGCTTATGCGGTGTGCCCTGAGAACGAGATATGTGCAGCTCCTATCGGGATTTGTCGGCACAGCGGGCGGTCTTGCTGGTCTTATTTTACCATTGTCGAAATGTCTTGTAACGGGGATTCCGGGACTGATCGGGTCTTCCCGGGAGAAGGAATATCCTTCGTTGACCGTGAGAGCTTGTGATGGGCTAAGTTGGGACACCCCTGCAGGGTATAAACTTTTGAGAGCCATGCCCGTGGTTATGTGGCAGATGGGAATTTGTTAATGTATGGTTATAGAGAACTTGACACTCGACTTAATTAAAATACATCAACCGCGTGTGTAGCTGTGATGGTCTCTTTTCGGTGGAGTCCGGGAAGTGAACACGGTTTGGGTTATGTATGAACGTAAGTAGTTTCAGGATCACTTCTTGATCACTTCTAGCTTCTCGACCGTTGCGTTGCTTCTCTTCTCGCTCTTATTTGCGTATGTTAGGCACCATATTTGCTTAGTGCTTGCTGCAGCTCCACCTCATTACCCTATCCTACCCATAAGCTTAAATAGTCTTGATCTCGCGGGTGTGAGATTGCTGAGTCCTCGTGACTCACAGATTCTACCAAAACAGTTGCAGGTGCCGAGGATACCAGTGCAAGTGACGCAACCGAGCTCAAGTGGGAGTTCGACGAGGACCTTGGTCGTTACTATGTTTCGTTTCCTGATGATCAGTAGTGGAGCCCAGTTGGGACGATCAGGGATCTAGCATTTGGGGTTGTCTTCTTTTATTTTGGTTCCGTACTCAGACCTTGATTGTACTCTGAATGATGTATGTTTAATTAATGTATTGTGTGAAGTGGCGATTGTAAGCCAACTCTTTATCCCATTCTTGTTCATTACATGGGATTGTGTGAAGATGACCCTTCTTGCGACAAAACCACAATGCGGTTATGCCTCCAAGTCATGCCTCGACACGTGGGAGATATAGCCGCATCGTGGGCGTTACATATGCGTCCACAGGAGGAGCATCACCCTCGCTGTAGACCTTCTCCTTGCCGCTGCCTCCGGCAAGCCATCATCGCCGGCCTCCCCTGCTTCTGCGTGCGGGGACGACGACCAGCGCCAAGTCCCGCTCGTGCTAGAGTGTTGACCGCGCCCCTCCACCTCGTTCGATCCCGCCAGCGTGGACGGGCACCACAGCCTCGCCAAGGCACACCTGCCTCCTCCATCGGCCTGGGCCTCAGCCCATGGGTGAGCAGCCCCTCTCTAGCCCTCTGCTCTGTTGTGGCCTAGCCAGTTTCGGCCCATGTTGGTTTTTTCCCAGATCTGTGTATTTAGCATTATCCAGAGACTGCAGTTTTTCAGAAAACCCCTTAATGTTCATGCATCAATAATTCACAAACCATGCATCAGGATTAAATAAACTATATATGTAAGATGCTCAGTTTTTCATCTACTTTCATAATATGCTATTTTCATCCATGTTAAAAATGTGTAACTTGCTGTTTGCTATTATTTTGCTCAAATGCCATGTTAAAATGATTTATTTCATAACTAATTAACCGTAGCTCCGAATTTAATAAACTTGATATGTAAATGGAGTAAAAAATGCATAGTTTAACATGGTGGCATTACTTTTCATGTTTAATAATTCTAAAATTGTGTATAGGGCAGAACAGTACCAAATCCAAAATATGCATATGAGGATTTTACCGGAAATTGTTGTTTGTTGTTCCGGCCTCATTTAAACTTGCCTAAATAGTTAGTTTACTTATGCTTCACCTCTTGCCATGTTTAACAATATTTAATATTGTTGGGTACATAAACGGGAGCGAACTAAACTTTTGGAATGTGGGGTTTCGTCGTTATGCAACTCGTTGCATATTGAGCTCCACTTAACTTGTAGTATTGTTTGTGCACTTTTCCATGCCATGCCTCATTAAACCGGACATGCATCATATTTGACTGTGCATCTGCCATGTTTATGTGATGGTTGTTTACCATGTTGTTTGCTTCTTTCCAGTGATGCTTCTTCTTGTTAGTTCCGGTTACGTTGCGATTGTGGGGATCCGTTTGACTAGGTCCGTTTGTCTTCATGGACTCGTTCTTCTTCCTTGCGGGATTTTAGGCAAGATGACCATTACCCTCAATATCACTTCTATCTTTGCTGGCTAGTTGTTCGCTCTATCGCTATGTCGCGCTACCTACCACTTGTTTATCATGCCTCCCATATTGCCATGTCAAGCCTCTAGCCCACCTTCCTAGCAAACCGTTATTTGGCTATGTTACCGCTTTGCTCAGCCCCTCTTATAGCGTTGGTAGTTGCAGGAGAAGTTGAAGATTGCTCCATGTTGGAACCTGTTTATCTAGGATATCACAATATCTCTTATTTAATTAATGCATCTATATACTTGGTAAAGGGTGGAAGGCTCGGCCTTATGCCTGGTGTTTTGTTCCACTCTTGTCGCCCTAGTTTCTGTCATATCGGTATTATGTTCCTTGATTTTGCGCCCCTAACACGATGAGGGGTATGGGACCCTCTTGACAGTTCGCTTTGAATAAAACTCCTCCAGCAAGGCCCAACCTTGGTTTTACATTTGCCTACCTAAGCCTTTTCCCTTGGGTTTTGCAGACCCGAGGGTCATCTTTATTTTACCCCCCGGGCCAGTGCTCCTCTAAGTGTTGGTCCAAACTAGAGCCCTTTGCAGCGCCACCTCGGGGAAACTTTAGGCCTGGTTTTAGTTGTACGGATTGCTCATCTGGTGTGCCCTGAGAACGAGATATGTGCAGCTCCTATCGGGATTTGTCGGCACATCCGGGTGGTCTTGCTGGTTTTGTTTTACCATTGTCGAAATGTCTTGTGCACCGGGATTCCGAGTCTGATCGGGTGTCCCGCGATGGAGGATTGTCTCCGCGGATCGTGAGCTTATAATGGGCTAAGTTGGGACACCCCTGCAGGGTTTGATCTTTCGAAAGCCGTGCCCGCGGTTAAGTGGCAGATGGGAATTTGTTAATATCCTGTTGTAGAATACTTAAAGTAAACCCCTTTTAAAATACACTAACCGCGTTGCGTAACTATGATGGTCTCTTTTTGGCGGAGTCCGGGAAGTGAACACGGTTTGGGTTATGTTTGAACGTAAGTAGTATAAGATCACTTCTTGATCATTTCTAGTTTGCGACCGTTTGTGTAGCTTCTCATCTTACTCTTGTATTCGTAAGTTAGCCACCATACTTTCTTAGTCGCTGCTGCAACCTCACCACTTTACCCCTTCCTTACCCATTAAGCTTTGCTAGTCTTGATACCCATGGTAATGGGATTGCTGAGTCCTCATGGGTCACAGTTTACTAAAACAACAGTTGCAGGTACAGGTTATGCGATGATCATGACGTGAGAGCGATGTTTACTCGTGTTGGAGTTCTTCTTCTTATTCGTCGATCTTGGGTTAGGTTTCTGGTTGGCAGCATGGGCTAGCAGGGTGGATGTCGTTTGAGTTTTTGTTTGTGTTTCATCCGTAGTCGGAAGTTGTTCTCTTGTATGATGTTGATGTATTCTTGGGGAGTTTGTGCCTTATGTATGTATACCCAACTATTATGTAATGGTACGATGTAATGATATCCACCTTGCAAAAGCATTTCAATATGCGGGTCTATCCCTGGTGGGACCTTCGAATTCCTCTCGGATAGGGTCGCATATTGGGCGTGACAAGTTGGTATCAGAGCCTCGACCGACCATAGGAGCCCCCTTGATTGATCGTATAGTTTGGCCGATGTCGAGTCTAGAAGAAAACTTTTTCGGAGTCTAGTTATATTGGAGAGTAGGACTTCTTTTTACTCCTCGGTCCCTTCGTCGCTCTAGTGAGAAATCTTGACGTAGGTGTTTCGACTTACTTATCTTCCCCTTCAAATGTTTCTTTAGGATCACGCAGGTGTTTTTTGTTCATTGTCCATCCTCTTTTATCCGGTGCTTTTCCCGTCAAGTCGACTCAAACCTCTTTGTCTTTTGGGAGATCAATCCTCAGCTCTTTTCAATCGACGATATTTTCCCCGTCCGGAGTTGTTTTATTTTCCCACCCGCCCACCCTTTTTCTTCTCGGAACCGGAGTCCGTAATCGAGCATCCTTCTTACTCGTGCGAAGCCTTTGCTTTCTCTCAATTATTTCAACCGGCACTTTTTATTCAATTATTCGTCATTTCAGTTGCCTTGCTTTTCCCGCCCTCCCACCCCTTTAATTCCCAGAGTCTGAGCCTCTATTCGGGAAGCTATTTCATTTGTGCGGAGCCTCTTCAGTCTTTCCTCAATTATCTCAACCGGTGAAGTCTCGTCTAGTTCATCATTGTTTGTCTTGTTTTCTTTTCCGGTGGATCCAATTCAAGTTATCGTTGCTGGTCATATTCTTTTCATCAACTCAAGTGCTTCCTTTCCTCGTTCGCCTCTCGCCATTTAGTCATTCTGGAGTGATGAAGACATCTCAGAAGATTCGTGTTTGCATTCAATTATTTCGAGGGTGTCACCTCATTAAAATCTTTCAATCATTCCGGTCCATCATTTCTCATTCAAACAATCCTTCCAACGGTGTTTCTTTTCAGTGGACCCTAACCCACAGGTCTTTTTCCAGGATCTTACCTGACTCTTCTAATTTTCCCGGAGCCATTCTAAATTCTTTTCGAAGTATGACGTAAGTATGGATTCCATCAGTCATATGCCTTTGCTAAGATTGCTTCCTAATTATTTCATGTTTGGTTCAACTTTCCCTGTTTTCATTCTCCCGGAGTACCTCAACAATTTTGAGGACCGAAGAAGAGTTTTTCATCTAAATCTTGCCCGTTCACTCGAGGGTTCGTGGTTCTACATCTTGTATCCTCGCAAATTACCCCGTTTGTCAGAAATTCTTTTCTTTCCCATTCGGAGTATCTCAGGAGTTGTCTTCCGTTTCGATCATTCGGAAGCCATCATTTCAGAAGATATCTTCCTTCCAAGTTTTTAGCTCCGTTCGTGCCTATATTTGTAGCGGTACTTCGTTCAAGCATTCTTTAATCAGTTCGCGATCTCTTCGTTCTCTTGCATCTCATTTCACTCAAGTATCTTCGTTCGTTTCTAATTCTTTCCGGCTATTCGTTCTCTTCTCTTCGTTCGTTTTCTTTGCCACAGTGGTTCGTTTGAGAATTTCACTTCTATTCTTATCATATCAATTCATTCGTTCTTTCCAATCCTACCGGTGGTGCATGAAGACTTTCTCAAGTTTTGCGCTATATCTACCCTTAATCCTTTCTTCTCCGGAGTTTCCAAGTTTTTCTCGTTTGTCTCGTCACGAAGCTCCATCTTAATCGTCGTAAGGCTTTAATCTTATTTATTTTCATCCTTCAATTTTATCTTGTCATCCTTTTATTACCGAAGTTCTTATGGTGGTTCGTAAGGATTTATTTCATTTCTCAAGTGTTCATCAAGATTCTTTTGGAGGAGCTCAAGTATCTTTCCTTCTTGCCTCGCGAAGTGCAATTAATTCTCTGTATTCTTTTGAAGTGGAGTTTTGCATTTCTTCATTCTTCTCAGCTATTCAATCTTCCGCTTGTGGTTGCCTATCACCTCACAATTTTGAGATTTTTTCCATAAGTTCACAACAAGAAGCTTATTCTTTTGTTGTTGATTTTCTCAACAACTTTGTTCAATCTTTTCTTCGTAAGGATGCTTTTCAAATTCATTCGTGGTAGAAGTTGTCATCTTCTTCTCCGTTCATTTTCATTCAACTCTTTCAATTCTTCCGGAGGCATTGTGTGGTTCCTCTCATCAAATATCGTTCCATCTTGTCAAGCCCAGGTCCAATTCTTTCCAGGTTCAGCCGAAGTGCTGCCTAAATTATTTTGTTCTTATTCTGTTTCTATCTTATTCTAACCGGAGTGGTTTCAGAGTCTATCTTATCCCTTGAGCTTTTGGATTCTCGTCACATTCCCAGTTCCTCTGTTCTACCCGAGTGCTCTCAACTTTGTTCATCCTCTCTCTTCGCTCTTGTGTCACCTCATCCCTTTTCCCTTCCGCCTCGGTCCTAAGATCTTGGGACGAGATCTCTTGTTACTGGAGGAGAGTAGTAACGCCCCGGATCCGATGCGCCAGGTGTCTTCCAGTTATTCGCCGGCGTTGCCATGTATTTTGCTTGCGGTGTTGCATTTTGCCATTTCATCATATGCATTGCATCCTCATATTTTCAAAACTTGCATCCGATCATTTTCCCCGTTGTCCGTTTCGCGTTCCGACATTTTCACACGCACCCGTTGCATCTCTCAGACCTCATTTCGTGAGTGGCATAAAAAGTTCTCGGAATGGGATGAAACTTCGCGTGCGGTGTTGTTTTAGAGTAGGTAGACCGCCTGTCAATTTTTGTTCCATTTGGAGTTCGTTTGATGCCCTAACGGTTAACCGTGCAACCCTGAAACCTCTCTCTCTCTTTGCAGCCCAGCCCCCCTTCATCACAGCCCACTAGCCCACCTACCTAACCCCCTCCACTCCGGACCGTCCGATCGAGATGGAACGGCTCCGAAACGGAGCTAATCCCCTAACCCTAGCCCCCCTTTCCTATTTAAACACCTCCCCTTGCTAGATTTGGAAGCCTAGCTTCACCTACCTCTAGCCTCCCACCTCCCTCCTCGGAATTCGTGCGCAGCCGCTCCACCGCCGCCACTTGGCGTCGCCCGAGCGGGCAGCCAGGACCTGCGCCGCCGCCCGTGGCCAATCCGGTGCCTCCACGTCACCAAGTCGCCGCTCCTCCTCCAATCCTGCACTGCCACGCGTCCCCAGCGCCTCCCGCCGCCGCAGGCCCGCCCGAGGCCCATCGCTGCCCCGCCCCGGGCTGATCTGGGCCCTGAGGCCCGCTCTGTGCCACCGCCCGCAGCGCTCGCCTCCCTACCCGAGCCGCCCGCTCCCCTAGCGCCGCCCTCCGCCCCATGCTAGTCGCCCGCCCCGCCTCACCGGAGGGTCCACCGGACCACGTCCCCGCCGCCACAGATGAGCCAGGCGCCATGCCACCTGTCTCTCCCTCTCTCTCTTTCCCCTGCCTCACTCTCTTTCTCCTGCAGGACCCCGCCACCCCAAGCTTCGCCGGTGCCCGCGCCAGCGCCCCATCGGCCGTGCACGCCAACTCCAGCCGGGAATGGGTGCCCCACGGCCGGATCCGTCCATCCCCGACCTCCTCATTCGATTCCTCGTCGTCGTAGCCGTGCCGAGTCCTCTGCTTCGTCCAGGCCGTGGGCGCCTGTCTTCATAGCCCGAAACCCCCAGGTCCCATCGCTCCTCTCCACCCTCTCGCTCCTGTTTTCCTCTTTTGTTCTCTCGCTCACATATCTCTCTGCTCTCTCTCAGTCCGTCGAGCAGGGACGCCATGGCCATCCTCTTCTTCAGATCAAGGCTCTGGCCGTCTGATCCAGTTCCCCTCAGCAACCACATCGAGCTCCGGCCGGTCCAGCCTCGCACCTTCCCCACCGTCCCTCACCGATGGCAAGCTCTGTCCGCGCGCCAAGCTTTTGTTGCAGCCGCCCTTTGCTCCTGTTAAATCGAGGAGTTGGCGAGAGAACTTCGCTTCGCCTCCCCTGCTTCATGCACGTGGGCATCGCAGCCGCAGCCCAGCTGCCGCCTTCCTGCGCGTCCTGCCGTCGCCACGAACCCTCCCCATCACCTGCATCTCCTCCGGAAGCGCCGCCATGCCTGCACGCATATGGCGAAGCTCCGGTGAGCCAAGCCGCGCCCGTGCCCCTGTTTCTTCCTTCCCCATCACCTGCTATCTCTCACACGTCTCCCTCTCTCTGATGCGTCCACAGGAGGAGCATCACCCTCGCTGTAGACCTTCTCCGTGCCGCTGCCTCCGCCAAGCCATCATCGCCGGCCTCCCCTGCTTCTGCTTGCGGGACGACGACCAGCGCCAAGTCCCGCTCATTCTGGAGCGTTGTCCGCGCCCCTCCACCTCGTTCGATCCCGCTAGTGTGTACGAGCACCATGGCCTCGCCAAGGCCCATCTGCCTCCTCCATCGGCCTGGGCCTCAGACCATGGGTGAGCAGCCCCTCTCCAGCCCTCTGCTCTGTTGTGGCCCAGCCAGTTTCGGCCCGTGTAGGTTTTTTCCTAGATCTGCGAACTTAGCATTATCCAGAGACTGCAGTTTTTTAGAAAACCCCTTAATGTTCATGCATCAATAATTCACAAACCATGCATCAGGATTAAATAAACTATATATTTAAGATGCTCAGTTTTTCATGTACTTTCATAATATGCTATTTTCATCCATGTTAAAAATGTGTAACTTGCTGTTTGCCATTATTTTGCTCAAATGCCATGTTAAAATGATTTATTTCATAACTAATTAACCGTACCTCCGAATTTAATAAACTTTATATGTAAATGGGGTAGAAAAATGCATAGTTTAACATGGTGGCATTACTTTTTGATGTTTAATAACTCTAAACTACCAGGAGTCTTCAATCACGGTGGCTTCCGAAGTACCACTCAATGACATAATAAACAATCGCGATGCTACGGGCCGGATTGTCAAATGGGCCATCGAGCTCCTTCCATTCGACATAACATACAAACCGCGTCGAGCCATTAAATCCCAATCTTGGCTGACTTAAATCGCCCGAATGGATGAGGCGAACTCCCTAAAGAGTACGGCACATATTCCAACTGGGTTATGTATTTCGATGGTTCAAAAATGCTGGCAGGGTTAGGAGAGGGCGTCGTTTTAACGTCCCCCACTGGAGACGCAGTCCAGTATATACTCCAAATATTATACACAGACTCCAATAACACAGCTGAATACGAGGCCTTATTGCATGGTCTTCGGATGGCTGTCTCCATGGGCATACAACGCCTCGAAGTGCACGGGGACTCAAACCTCACAATATCTCAAATAAATAGAGATTTTGATGCCAAAGATCCAAAGATGGCAACTTACAGTAATGCCGTTCTCAAAATGCCAGCTCGATTCGAGGGGCTCGAGTTCCATCATGTGGCTCGAGAAAGTAATCAAGCGGCGGATGTCCTTGCTCGCATCGGCGCCAAGCATGACCCCATCCCACCTAATATCTTTCTGGAAACGCTTTTTAAGCCTTCCTGGTGTGGTAAGGGGAGAGCGGCAACACAAGTCCGAATCCGACCACATCCCCAGATTCCGAACACACTAACACCATCGGGGGCTTAGCCACCGAACTAACACCGTCGACCCATCTCATCATGGCAGTCATTGCCCCATGGAACGAACCCTTCTTGGCCTACCTTAATAGGCAAGAACTCCTTGAGGATTAGAATGTGGCTCGCCGCATTGTCCGGCGTTCGAAAGCCTACAAGGTTCACGATGGAGAACTCTACAAGAAAAGCACTTCTGGAGTACTTCAAAGATGTATCTCTGAGGAAGAAAGGCGGCAGCTCTTGGCTGAAATTCATGCCGGTCTCGGTGGTCACCACACCGCGGCCCGGGCCCTCATAAGCAAGGCCTTCCGTACAGGTTTCTATTGGCCAACGGCCTGAGAAGATGCACATGAGCTTGTCCAACATTGCGTTAGATGTCAGGTTTTCGCAAACCAAAGCCATATGCCACCCACTGCCCTACAAACGATCCCCATCACTTGGCCTTTCACGGTTTGGGGGCTCGATATGGTCGGACCCCTTAAAGGAGGAAGCCATAAGAAAAAGTATCTGCTGGTCATGGTGGATAAATTCACTAAGTGGTTAGAGGCCAAACCAGTTAAAACGGCCGAGGCCGGGCCAGTGATAGAATTCATATCCGGTGTTGTGTGCCGTTATGGTGTTCCACACAGCATCATCACCGATAACGGTTCCAGTTTCACAGCCGATGAGGTGAAAACCTGGTGTGCTAATCTGGGCATTAAGCTTGATTACGCCTCTGTCTATCACCCGCAAACAAACGATCAAGTTGAACGGGCCAATGGTCTTATTATGAGCGGCATTAAACCCATACTAGTGCGGACTTTGAGAGAATCAGACAAGCACTAGGTTGAGGAGCTCGACTCCGTACTCTGGGGGCTGAGGACAACGCCCAACCGCACTACTAGATATACACCTTTCTTCATGGTGTACGGCGCAGAGGCTGTGTTGCCCTGCGATATTATTCATGACTCACCTCGACTGCGCATGTACGAAGAGGGAGAGGCCTATCTTGATCGGCAGGACAGCCTAGATGCCCTGGAGGAGGAGCGCAATGTTGCAAAAGCCCGTTCCGCATTTTATCAACAACAGGCCCGCAGATATCAAAGCAGAGAAGTACGGGCCAGGACTTATAATGTTGGCGAACACATTCTACGCTTGTTGGAGAAGAAAAAGGACAAACTCAAGCCCAAATGGGAGGGTCCCTTCATCATTGACGAAGTTCTCACTGGAGGAGCGTACCGCTGCGTGATGCATCGGACAATCGCCTAGAGCGAACCCACAGGCGGCGGACTCCGAAGATTCTATGCCTAGCGCCGAACTATTTGTTCATCTCCTTCTCCCTGTTGTTTCCATTATGTTTTCCTCTCTTTTTGTTTTTCCTTTTTTCTAGCCTTAAAGCTTTCGCGCGGCTAAACCGTGCACCTGTGACGTACACATCCTCGAACATGTTCATCCACTATACCTGGGGGCTTCCCGGACAGAAGCTTATTATTATTTTCCGAGCATCAAGCTCATCACATATACGTTTTCTCCATATGTACCTTTTCTTCGCCATTATATGCATCGATACACTACAAAAAAATACACTTCCGTGATGATACGTGTTTGTCACAGTAGGTCGCGTTTTTGTCATGCATGTACATCCATGACGATTTTATGACAGAATCAAGATATTCATACCTGTGCTGCCGTAGAAGTGTTCCATGACATTACCAAAATTATCATCACGGAAGTGTCCACTTCCATGACGATAAATCCCGCGTCATAGAAGTGCTTTCGTCAAGGGTGACCGACACGTGGCATCCACCGTAACGGAACACCGTTAAGCTATCGGGTCGGGTTTTGGATCCGATAACCCGTTAACAACCCCGACCAATGGGGATTTTCCACGTGTAAAATCATCATTGGCTGGAGGAAACACGTGTCGGCTCATCGTTGGGAGAGATGTCATCCACTCATTGGACAGAAGGCGCCTATGATACGTCGACATGTGGCACGGCCCAACAGAGGCCCATTCCTGTGAAAAGGCCGACCCATTTGACTTGGTCAAAAGGTGGCGGGCCGGCCCATGGAAAGCCTGTTAACGGCCTGTTCGCATATAGCCCATTTACAGCCCGCTAAGCCAAGGCCCGTTACGCCCTATCCAAATTAGGCCTAGTAGCGTCATCTGGGCCACCCAATATGATTCCAGCCCATTTTCACTTCTGGCCCATGTATGGCCCATGATGTATTTCAGCCCATATGAGGCCCTATGTAAATCTTGGCCTATTAACGGCCCGTGGTGAAACTGGCCCGTAATGAACAGTGTATCACTCTACACCCATTAAGGACCCATGGTGAAACTGTCCCGTAATGAACAGTGTATCACTTTATACCCATTAACGGCTCGTTATTCCGGTGGGCCGTTTCCAGCCCATGTTATCTTTCGGCCTTCTCGAAGCCCATTTATTCTTGGGCTCATTTCCAGCATTCCTTTACTTACGGCCCGTTACTGTCATTTTCTGCTTGTGGGCCAAATTCAGCCCATGGTTACAGTCGGCCCGTTTGTGGTCCGTTAATACGTTGGGCCATTTTCATAGTGTCATGAAATACGGCCTATTAACGATGGCCCGTTATGGTCGGCCAATGAATGGACGATTCCAACTCTAGCCCATTTACGGCCATAATGTGGCCTGTTATTGGCCCATGTTGTCATACTGCCCGTATAAGGCCCATTGATGATACGGCCCGTAGAAGACCCATTGTTTCTACGGCCCGTAGAAGGCCCATTGTTTCTACGGCCCGTAGAAGGCCCATCGTTTTCTGACCCGTGGGAGGCCCGGTGTCACTCGATAAATATTAGCCCATGGTTATTGTAGCCTAGTTTTTAAAAATAGGTTATTGCAGCCACTAGCAAACCGCGGAAAAAGAACTGCAATGACTACAAGCAAACAAATAAACAAGACAAATAAGCAAACAACTTACGCTAGGCTATCACGGCTATCACATATTACATCCACTGGGAATCAAAGTTGGCCACCAGTGCAAATAAACGCGCCGACAAAAGAATATACAAAACCGAGAGCACTTCAGAAGGCACTAGGCACAGCAAGCTCGGGCCCATAAGCGGTGAAGAAGCTGAGTAGACCTCAATTGTGTCAACGATAGATGCATCAACACTAGATTTAAGGCATGATAGTGCGCACGGCAGTCCTCTGACATCTTCATTGCATCTTTGACTTCAAGTCGGAGCTGAGCTGAAGCAAGCCTTTCCCCTTTAAGTTGAGACTGAAGAAGTCGAACTGATTGAGGCAGCAACTGCACAGAGGTTGTCTCACACCTGCTGGTGAGTAGCTTCAACTCACTGTCTTCATCAAGACATGACCTTTGGGTCATCTCGCTGTCCTCAAGATGGTTTGGCTCACTATCTTCCCTAAAGTTTTGCCTGGAGTAAGAGATACGACTTTGAAAGAGAAACTAGGAGACACGTAACAGGTTTCACAATTATATAAGCAAATAAATGGATCCGTTCTGCATAAGGAACATGTTTTTACAACTACAATTTGAAACTGGTAGTTGTTGCAAACATCCAATCAGATGTAAATAGCAAAGCAAACAACAGTGGAGGAAATGATGCCTATCCAAATCTATACTAGAACAAAGTTTGAAGGCTTGAGAAGGATGAACTTACATTACATGTTAACACGGGCTGGACAAAGCCCTTCTCCATGTTGATGGAAGGATAATTTAATAAATTCCCCAAAGAAAATTCTTTATAAGCTTTGCCGTTATTCTCCATTTTGCAAAGAGTAAATATAGATCAAATAATATTGGAAGAAACAGAGGATAATGAAGCTCAGTTGCAGACTGATGATACATAATCAAATAGAAATTAATTAAGTACAGCGTTACAAGGCAAAAGGGAGAGAGGTACTGACAAGAGCTATGCAGAGCCCATTATTGTTTTGAGATCGTATGATTCTTTGAGCAAGGAGATTCATCTGAAATTAGTTTTCGTACAAGAGAGAAGGTAAGGCACAAGCAGAAATTTAGGAGTTCAAATTTTGAATTGATATCATAGACGATTACTGACGCCTGGGCTCCCGATAGTTCTAATAGGGGTTTGGCCCTTTGGAGTAGGGTAAAGTGTGGTACAGTTGGGCTGTGTTTTCTCGTGGCTGCTGATCTATCGATTTAACAGTATCACTACCTTCTCCAAATACCTAGTTTGTACTCCTTGAGGATCTGCACTCACCCTCTTCCTTTTGGACATCTATTACGAAAGAACAACATTTGACTGGAAAAACATAGTGTGACGACACATGGAATAGGTACGAGAAAATGGATAGGTATGGCATATAATCATATATGATGCTTAAACTAAGCGAGATGGTGTAACAAAGTAGAAGTAATGCAAGAGGTCAGATGCAAAATATGTGCGACCAATACAACTTTGCAAAGTTAGAGAAAGCACCTTGATGGGTGAATAAGATAGGCCATCCTCCACCATGCCAAGTTTGTTAGCGGTGGATCGTTCGCAATATTCCTCTCGTCGCCCATTCTCATATTCATTTTGATAATGTTCAATATCTGACATGCATGAAAACATAAAAACAAGTGAGATTTTCTTTGTAATGCAGAAGTGATTATAATCCAATACTTCCTCCCTGTAAACCCCTTTGTGCTATCTCTGCAATTCTTTTAAAACATGCCATGCATGCTGTAATTTGTTGTGTGCATTAATATAATGTGGCCTACTACTCAAAATATGAGAGCTCCAGAAGTGATGACACTTCGCAGATGATAACTTCAACATATAGTAAAGAAGAACAAGTCGACTGACTTTGTGATTCAAAATATACTAAGGAGAACAACTCGACGACGATCGACCGCAAGAGAAGAGTATCATCTTAAAGAAGAGCAGAAGAGCAAGGAGATTGAAGATATTACAAGTCTTTCAATAAAATGTCGGTTGGCCACCTATGATGAACCAGAGCGCACAGAGAAATACTATTCTTTCCAATCTCTCCATATGTGGCTCACATGCATTTCGAAACTAAAGTAGGAACATTTAGCTCAGCAATTAAACATCTCTCAGTTTTACTAATATCAGCAATAATATCAGATATGAATTTGTACAACTAAGCTTGTTTAGCTCAATGGGTGGAGCAGTGCTATTACGGCACGAACCACGTAGCTGATTGTGGTCATCATAAAATGGGGAAAACATAAGCATGATGAGTACAGTGGTGAAGTGGCAGTTCGATGGCAGATCTGAAGCTGCAAACCGCGCAAAGGGTAGTTAGCAACTGATGTTTGCTTTGAAATAACAACTAAGATTTGGTATGGACAAGAAAGTACGGTCAACAAGTGACAAAGAAATGCAATTATGCTGTCTCTCTATATGTCGGGACGTGCATTCGGAAACTCAAGTGGGACCTTTAGCTAACCAATTAAATGTGTCGGTTAACTAATATCAGTATCATATCACAATCATATTTGAACAACTAAGCTTTCGAATTCTGAGTGTTGTGTTGTTTAGCTTGAAGGGTGGAGTAATGCTTGTACGACAGAAATCACCTACACAGATCATTGTAGAGTAGATAAAAGGGGAAAACCCTAAGCATCAAGAGAAAAATCAGGAAAGTGGAACTAGCTGGACCAGTGGGTGGTGCACATGCTTTTCGAAACGAATATAGGAACATTAGGTGAACAATTAAATGTTCTCTGTTTTAGTGATATGAGCATCATATCAGATTTGTATTTCAACACGTAAGCTTTGGGTTGAGGTCTTGAGGAGCAGTGCTAGCACGACACGAAGCACCTACGATGATGGTAGTGAATATAAAGGGGGGAAACCATAAGCTTTATGAGTATAGTGCCTATGCCATGGCGGATCTGAAGGTGCAAACCGGACAAAGCTACTTCACAAGCAATGTTTGCTTTCAACTAGCCACTACGATTTGGTACAGACAAGAAAAGTACAGTAAACAAATTACGATCTATTTTCCGGGTGAGATCAATAACTTAAGCACATATGGAAGAGTACCACCTCTCTTGCGGCGCCGTGTAGGCCTATGCTGACACGTTGAGGGTGCTGCGGTATGCGATGGTCGTCGGCGGCGGGGAAGAAGTCTTTAGGCGGCGACGGGCGTGTCGGGGATATATCCTGTTGCCGTGGGCGAGGCGGTCGTAGGAGCGGCAGCGGCAAGGTGGACGACGGCACCGATGAAGCGAGAGGAGGCGATGAAAGGATCCTGGTCCAGCTCCGTGGATGAGGCGTCCATCTCTTGAAGTGGACGAGGGGTAGGGGTAGCGGCTCCGGCAAGGTGGAGGATGGGGTGGCGGATGGAGGAGGCTGGCGCGATCAGCGGAGGTTGTCGTGCCGCCGACGGTGTTTGAATGGGGAAATGGAGGAGGGGATCTCAAACTTTGGGACGCTTCTCTGAAATGGGGAAAGTTCTGAACTTATCCCCGTTTAAAATTTTGGACATCGCGTCGGTTGGGGATAGGGCGGTAATCTCGCATCTCCCAAATATTTCCGGTAACTATTTCAGGCGAGGAGAGGTGTTTTGCCGCCACGGTTGGCGCCCACAGTGTATGAACGGGTTGATAGGTAGGGCGGTTGTGTCACGTCGATGGAAGTTACACATCTGCCCTATTTAAAATATTAGCCTACATCGATTTGGACGAGGAGAGTTTGTTTTGCCGCCCACCGTGTATGAATGGGGAAATGGAGGAAGAGACTCATGCTTTCGGACGAGCTTGACTCAAATGTGTTTTGCCGCCCACGTTTGGCGCCCACCGTGTCTGAATGGGCTCAGAGGCCGTCATTGTCGGTGTTCGGGGAACGGGGGTCCCAGTTTTTGCTGCTGCGGCTGCGGGCGTGGCTCAAGTGGGGCACAGCAGCAGCCTGGCTTCATCACTCAAGCTCAACACCCTCACGAGGGGCAAGCCTTGCAGGGGCGGACGATGTGAACCTTCCTCGAGAATGCAGACTCGTCGGTAGGCTCGCGAGGAGGCGGAGATATCAAGGCAGGGTACCTCACGAGGTGCCCGTGGCGCAAGCCATGATGGCCGGGACCAGTGGGCGGCGCCCGGGCGCCAGCCAGCCAGCGATCTCGTTCCCCTTTGGTGCAAAGGAGGCAAGCATGTGCCAAGGCATCGAGCAAAGGTTACCGCTTGGTGCAACAAGACCAAGACCAGCAGAGCGGCAGGACGGAGGTCATCGTGGAGCCCAGGACGGCTTCACCGTCAGAGCCTTTGGCAGCCGAAGACCAACTTTAGTCAGGTTAAGTGTACCAGATGTTCCCCTTCAAAATGGCCAATTATTGGCGCCCTTCCCGCTCATTATTTGGGAAGAGGTCCAGGGCCTCCCACTATAAATAGAGCTAGCCACCACAGCGTAGAGGCATCTGATAGAGCCCTAGCAGAGAGAGAGAGAGAGGCGACTGAACTCACCCAAGCAGTTCATTGCACTAGCTCAAGAACAGCCCTCGCGAGGCTGTTCCCCCTTTGTATTGTTCATCATCAGACCCAGAGGCAATCCACCACACCACACACTGGAGTAGGGTATTACACCACAACGGTGGCCCGAACCAGTATAAACCTTGTGTCCCTTGTGTTGTTCATGGTTCCTAGTTTAGATCCTTGCAATCCATTAACGCGTGAGCTGGTAGGGGAAAGATCTCCGCGCGCACCCCAGTGTTCGAACCTCAAGGGTCTGCCGGAACCCTAAATCCGACATTTCGCGCCAGGTAGGGGTGCACTGGAATCTTTCTTCCGCTGGTTGCGTGTGATCTCCCGTCATGTCCATGGCTGACACTCGCCGAGCCCGCGCCGAGCGCCGGGCTGCTCGCGCCGCTCAAGTCGCCCAGACGGCTCCCGTCGGCAGACGCCCCCGCCGTGCCCCGTCGCCTGCCGCCAACGCTGCCACCGGCCCGGAGGGGAACGAGCAGCAGGCCTGTTGGGGGAAGCTGCGCGGCCTCTGCCTTGCCCCTCGCGCCGGGCCGGCGCCCCCGGTCGTCGCAGCTCTCCTGAGCGGCTCACTGGTGCCACCTTCGAGCCGCCACGTCAAGCCATTCACCAGCCAGATCGCCACCACCTCCAAGCGCCAGGGGGCCCTGCCGGGCTGGGTGGCGCCCGAGGCCGACCTGCTCTTCAATTCGGACGATCACCCCTTCAACCCCGCCGGTTCGGGTGCGCTCCCGATGCTGTGCACCCCCACCATCTGCGAAGTGGTTGTCACCAGGACCCTCATCGACGGCGGAGCCGGCCTCAGCGTGCTCTCTATGGAGGCCTTCAGCCTCCTCCATGTTCCACCAGAGCGGCTCCGGCCCAGCCGGCCTTTCTCAGGAGTCGGAGCCGGTTCCACCGCCTCCCTGGGACAAATTCGCTTCCCGGTGACCTTCGGCACCCGCAACAACTTCCGCACAGAGCTGATCGACTTCGACATCACCCCCATCGGCCTCCCCTACAACGCCATCCTCGGCTACCCGGCCTTGGCCTGGTTCATGGCAGCAACTCACCCGACGTACAACCTCATGAAGATGCCCGGGAGCAGCGGCGTCCTTACCGTGTCAGGAAACACAGGGGATGTGCAGCAGGCGCTCAAGTTTGTTTTCAAGGCGGCTGCGGCACGGCACGCCCTTGGCGACGCCTGAGCCCAAGGGGCTGCGCCGTCCAAAAAAGCAGCTATTCACTCAAAACAAAGGCGGAAACCAAGCAGGTACCCGATCAACAAGGCGGGTCCATCGACGCCACCTTCACCATAGGTGCAAACCTCGAACCCGAGCAGGAGGAGGCCTTGGTGAAGTTCTGCGTGCGAACAAGAAGGTGTTCGCGTGGGGACCTGATCGATTGGCGGGGGGTCCCGAGGGGCGTGATTGAGCATCACCTCAACGTGTGCCCCAACGTGCGCCCCGTGAAGCAGAAGGCCAGGCGACAGTCCACAGAGAAACAAGCTTTTATCGTTCAAGAGACCCGCAAGCTGGAGGCGGCAGGGGTTATTCGCGAGGTCCACTACCCGGATTGGCTGGCCAACACAGTTGTCGTGCCAAAAAGGGGGGAAAGGAACATATGTGTGTCGACTTCACCAACCTCAACAAGGCCTTCCCATAGAATCCGTTTCCGCTTCCTCGCATTGACCAGATCATCGACTCCACCGCTGAGTGTGACCTGCTGTGCTTCCTGGATGCCTTCTTAGGCTATCACCAGATCAAGATGGCGGTAGAAGACGTGGAAAAAGCGGCTTTCCTGACCCCGTGCGGAGTGTACTGCTATACCTGCATGCCGTTTGGATTGCGCAATGCAGGCGCGACCTTTCAGTGGCTGATGCACATCGCCCTGGGCCAACAGCTCGGGAGGAATGCTGAGCCGTATGTCGATGACATCGTAGTGAAGTCTCGGGAGGCGAAAACCCTGATACAGGACTTGGAAGAAACCTTTGCGAGACTCAATAAAGTGGACCTGCGGCTCAACCCGGAGAAGTGCATATTTGGAGTCCCCTCAGGCAAGCTCCTGGGTTTCCTCGTGTCCCATAGGGGCATCGAGGCTAACCCAGAAAAGGTCAAGGCAGTCGAAGACATGAGCCCGCCAAAGACCCTCAGAGAAATGCATAAACTCACCGGGCGCGTGACCGCGCTAGGACGTTTCATCTCCAAGCTGGGGGAACGAGCACTGCCGTTCTTCAAGCTGATGAAGAAGAAGGGCCCCTTTGAATGGACTGAAGAGGCCGACAAGGCATTCCAAGAACTCAAAAGATACCTTACCAGCCCTCTGGTGATGGTAGCTCCGCGTCCTCGGGAGCTCCTGGTGCTCTACCTCGCTGCCACCCCCTACTCTGCCAGCGCAGCCCTGGTGGCGGTCAGGGAGGAGCATCAGGCCGAGGCCGCAACTGCCCTCCGGGCAGGAGCGAAGCGAAGCCAAGAGAGCCTCACTGAGACCGCGGCCGCGGCCGAAGGGGATCGGTCGCAGTAGGAAAGCGTGCCCGGAGCAGAAGAGGCCCTGCCAAGGGATCAGGCGCTGGGGGCTCCACCGCCTCAGGAGGCACCCCAACCTGCGGAGGACGCGAACAGCGCCAGCGCTCAAAGCCTCGTCGAGCACCCCGTGTACTTCATCAGCACAGTGCTGTGGGACACGAGGGCACGGTACCCCATGCCCCAAAAACTCCTCGCGCTATTGGTAGCTTCACGCAAGCTGCGGCACTACTTCCAAGGTCATCCCATCAAGGTCGTCTCAGCATACCCTCTGGAGAGGGTGCTCAGGAGCCCCAACTCAGCTGGAAGAGTCGCCGAGTGGAACATTGAACTGCAAGCGTTTCAGCTAGAATTCAGCACGACCAGAGTCATCACGGGGGCCGCATTGGCAGATTTCGTGGCAGAATGGACGGAGGCACCTGGCCTCGAAGCAGGCGAGGACCGATCACTCTCTCCGGGGAGCGAGGCACCGAACGGCTGGGTCATGTACTCTCACGGGGCATTCTTCCGACATGGCACGGGGGCCGGCGCAGTGCTCGTATCCCCTACTCAGGACAAGCTCTATTACGCCGTGCAGCTCTGTTTCCACCATGGGGAAAAGGTCTCCAACAACATAGAAGAATATGAAGGCCTGAGAGCCGGCCTGAGAGCCGCAATCGCTTTGGGGGTAAAGCGCCTCATCATCAAGGGCGATTCACAACTCCTCGTCAACTTCTCCAACAAGATATACGAGCCGAAGGACGAGCACATGGAAGCCTACCTCGTGGAGGTTCGCAGGATGGAGAAACAGTTCTGGGGACTGGAGCTGCAGCATGTGCCTCGCGGCACCAATCAAGAGGCGGATGACATCGCCAAGAGGGCATCCAGGCGGCTGCCTCAAGAGCTTGGCGTCTTCGTAGAGCGACTCTTCAGGCCCTCAGCGGCACCATCACTATCAAGCGCGGCGCAACCTCAGGAGGAGCTCCCCCAGCCGCCTGCCTCGGGAGCCACGGCCTGCAGCCCGGCCTCAGGGGCACGCCTGCTCCTAGCGATGGAACCTCAGGAAGGGTGCTGGATCACAGAGCTCAAGAGCTACTTGACGCGGGGGACCCTGCCCGAAAAGGAGGAGGAGGCGGAGCGTGTGGCCCTGCAAGCCATGGCCTACTGCATCAGGGATGGAGAGCTTTACCGGAGGCGGCTGAATGACGTGTCCCTATGCTGCATTTCCAGAGAGCAAGGGAAGGAATTGCTCGAAGACATACACGGCGGAGATTGTGGCATCACTCATCGTCGCGAACCCTCGTTGGCAAGGCGTTCTGCAGCGGGTTCTACTGGCCCACAGCAATCAGCGACGCTGTTGAGCTGGTAAAGGCTTGCGAGGCCTGCCAATTTCACGCCAAACAGATCCATCAGCCGGCGGGAGGTCTGCAAACTATACCCCTCTCATGGCCGTTCGCAGTTTGGGGGTTGGACATTCTTGGCCCGTTCCCTCAGGCGCTAGGGGGCTATTGCTACCAATACGTCGCCGTGGACAAGTTCACCAAGTGGACTGAGGTGGAAGATGTCTGCACCATCCCAGCGGGCTCTCCTGTCAAGTTCATCAGGGGCCTCGTGAGCCGGTTTGGGGCGCCTAACCGCATCATCACCGACAACAGTTCGCAGTTCACCAGTAATCTCTTCAAAACGTACTATGCTAACCTTGGAACGCAGATATGCAACGCCTCGGTGGCGCACCCTCGGAGCAACGGCCAGGCCGAGCGAGCCAACGCGGAGGTCCTTAAGGGCCTCAAAACCAGGACCTTCAAGAAGAAGCTGGATGCCTGCGGCAGGGGCTGGCACGACTAGCTCCAGTCTGTGTTGTGGTCCATCCGCACGACCACGGCCAAGTCGACTGGCGAGACCCCCTTCTTCCTCGTCTATGGAGCAGAAGCCGTCCTCCCTCACAAGGTTAGGCGTCGCTCCGCACGGGTCCTGGCGTTTGACGAGGCGCAGCAGGACGCCATGCGGGGGACGGATCTCGTGTTGGGGGAGGAACATCGTCGAGAGGCCACGCTGCGAGCGGCAAGGTATCAACAGGCGCTGCGGCGATACCACTACTGCAACATCCGCCCCAGGACTCTGGAGGTAGGTGACCTCGTGCTCAGACGGGTCCTCTCCAAGGAAGGGTTGCATAAGCTCTCTCCCATGTGGGAGGGCCCGTTCAAGGTTGTTCATGTTTCAAGGCCCGGCTCCGCATGCTTGGAGACTCAGGAGGGGGTGCCCATCCCGAACGCGTGGAACATCCAGCATCTCCGGAAGTTCTACCCATGAAGAAAGGCCCAGAGCACGTGAGAAAGGCCCGAGCTCGTGAAGAAGGCAACGCCTGTGAAGCTTGTTTTCGAGAAAGGCCGGAGCCGTGAAGAAGGCAAACGCTGTGAAGCTTGTTTTCCGAGAAAGGCCGGAGCGGTGAAGAAGGAAAACGCTGTGAAGCTCGTTTTCCCGAGAAAGGCCCGGAGCCTGTGAAGAAGGCAAACGCCTGTGAAGCTCGTTTTCCCGAGAAAGGCCCGGAGCCTGTGAAGAAGGCAAACGCCTGTGAAGTTCATTTCCCCGAGAAAGGCCCGGAGCCTGTGAAGAAGGCCAATGCCTGTGAAGCTCACCGCCCGTGACACTCTCACGTAATAATGAGTTGGGGATGTACCGCCCGAGTCTCGAGGCGCGCCGGCCTCAGGGCCCGGGCTCCCTCCCACGCCTAGTGGCAGCACTTAGCTCTGCTACTGGTGAGAAGACGTCGAAGACTAGATTAGGTGCCGGACGCGGCTTTTTTCATTTGCTTTCCGCAGTTGGCTTGTTCATTCCTATTTGAAGTTTTATTGAAGTTGTTGCCGTCTTTGTCTTGTGACTCTTTGTCTTTTTCGCTCTCTTGCCTCGATTTCTCTCGCGCAAGTCTCGCGAGGGAGCAGCGCGGGCACCCTCGCGAGTGTTTTCTGCCCTTATCGTTTGAGGCTTTCCTATCCGGGTCCACTATGGGAGCACCCCTCCCAGTCCGTGCCCCACGGGCATCGCGACGCGAACACAGGACCTGGGTCGGTCGCCTCCACAACCGAGGCCGGAAGCTACCCCTCCTGACTAATCCTTGCAGGACATGAAGCGTTCGACGAGGCCTCGGCCTCGGGAAGAGAAGACCGCGACAGGTCCCCCCGAGCTAAGTAATACCTACGCGCGGGCATGCGGCACAAAAGCATAGCATAGAAATAGCGGAAACAACATGGTAATTAACAGCAACAGTTCAGCACGCCCCCACGGGGCCCTACACTACTTTCTCTTTGCAGGGAAGGGAGAAAAACAAAATAGGCACGACTTTCTCGGCGCCAACCCGCGGCGAAGGCTCGCACTGCCTCCGGAGCTCAGTCGGACTCCTCCTCGTGCTTCACCGAGGCACGACGGTGGGCTGACCTGCTACCTCCCTCCAGGCGGGCGCGACGGCACGGGGGCTGGTCGCGGCCACCGCTAGAGGAGCCTCTGTCCGAAGGAGAGCCGCCGAAGCTCGACGAGCCCCGAGCGCCGCCGACCACGCGCCTGCTGCCATCTTCATCCCGATCATCGCCGGGGCTGGGTCCACGGCCGTGGTCATCGTCTTCGGGGCAGCACCCGGCTCGGCGACCGTCTTCTCCAAACACCCTCACGTAGAGGGTGGCGTCACCATCAAACTTGAAGTGCAAGGTGCACCGCCGGCTCAGGCCACGCGCGCGGGCGAACGTTTGCCAGCCACGAGTCAGGGCCACACTCCCGGCGGCGGAGACCTCCAGCGAAGCCCAGGAGGCCCGACTGCATCAACCGTCCGCCTGAAGCCAGTGGCCGCCCGGAGCGCCGGCCGGAAGTTCACCTAAAAGGAAGCGGGGAAGCTGGAGCCAAGTGCTGGTTGGCTCCACCGACCACACGACAATCTCCGGCAGCACCTCCGCCGAGTGGAAGCCCGGCGTAGGGGGCCGCGCGGTCACGGCGCGCCCCCAATCGACAACCTGGCGCCCGTCGCCGCGCAGGAGATCTCCTCCATGGCCGCGGGAAGCCGTTGCGGAAGCCACAGGATGCTTGCGAGGACGGCCTCGACCGCGCTTGGCCGGGGGAGAGTCAGGCCCTACCTGGCGGGCCTTTCCCTTCTCCATGGCCGAGAACCTCTTCGACGGAGCCATGGAGAGAAAGGAGTAGCGAGAAGGGATGGACTGGAAGGGCTAGCACCGTTCCGTACTTATAGCCGGAGGAGGCCAACCGTCGGCCTCCACGTTCACAGGTATCATGACCCATTTCTGCCTGCAGGGACTTGTCAAGTCATGCGGCTGCCGAGGGATGATGGGGAAGTGGAGACGCCCACAACCAATCGATGCGCCACGCTGGCGCCTAAGGTCCGCAGAGCTGTTGGGGCTCAGCGGTTGCCAGACTTGCCCCTTCGGTTCTCTACTAAGCCAAGTCCGGCGCGCTTTGGGCCGGGGCAACTGTCGGCGCTTAGGGAACGGGCTCCCAGAGACTTGCTCTGCTCATGGCTGCGGCGTGGCTCAAGTGGGGGCCCAGCTGGCCCAGCTTCATCAGCTCAAGCTCAAGACCCTCGCGAGGGGCCAAGCCTCGCGGGGCGGATGACAGGAACCTTCCTCAGGAATAGCCTCATCAGGAAGGCTCGCCAGGAGGCGGAGAGATCAAGGCAGGGTACCTCACAAGGGTGCCCCGTGACGCAAGCCATGACGACCAGGACCAGGCGGGCGCCAGCCCGCGCAGTGTCCTCGTTTCCCCTTTGGTGCAAAGGAGGCAAGCACAGGCCAAGGCATTGGGCAAAGGTTACCGCTTCGGTGCAACAAGACCAAAACCAGCAGAGCGGCAGGACGGAGGTCATCGTGGAGCCCAGGACGGCGTCACCGTCAGAGCCTTTGGCAACCGAAGACCAAATTTAGTCAGGATAAGTGTACCAGATGTTCCCCTTCAATATGGCCAATTGTTGGCGCCCTTCCCGCTCATTATTTGGGAAGAGGTCCAGGGCCTCCCACTATAAATAGAGCTAGCCACCATAAAGTAGAGGCATCTGATAGATCCCTAGCAGAGAGAGAGAGAGAGAGGCGACTGAACTGACCCAAGCAGCTCATCGCACCAGCTCAAGCACAGCCCTCACGAGGCTGTTCCCCCTTTTTATGGTTCATCATCAGCCCTAGAGGCAATCCACCACACCACACACTGGAGTAGGGTATTACACCACAACGGTGGCCTAAACCAGTATAAACCTTGTGTCCCTTGTGTTGTTCATGGTTCCTAGTTTAGATCCCTTGCAATCCATTAACGCGTGAGGTGGTAGGGGAAAGATCCCCGCACGCACCCCAGTGTTTGAACCTCAAGGGTCTGTCGGAACCCGAAATCCGACAGTCGTGTCACGTCTGATTGAAGTTACTAGTCTACCCCTATCGACAGCAGTGTAAATCCGGTCGATAAGGATGTCAAGTGTCAGGGGTAGATAGTAATTTCCATCTCGCAAACACTTGCTTCGGGCAGCCCACAAATTATAGTGGGTGTTTAGCCGCTCGCTCAAAACTTGGGAGAATTAGCATTCACGTTTGCCCAGGACCGCAAACTAAATTCAAATCCAATTTGTATTCGATTACTTAATATCCACAGATAATTATATGTTTTGTTATTTATTTCTTCAAAACCACAACAAAGATTTATTCCACCTTTATATATGATTATGATTTAGAAATGCCGTGATCTTGAATTCAGAGGTTGGATACACTCGATTCAAACAGTTATTTCATCCAATACAATATGCTCACACGAAAAACAGTTCACCTTATGTCAATCATACAAGTACTGATGATTACCTTGCCTAAAAAATTTGGATCATTACAACACATGGACAACATAGGGGGTCTTGCAACATAATCCATTCAGAGACATGACACAACATGCAAGTACAATAATCTAATGACAATTTCAACTAGTATCTAAAGAAGAACCAGGATTACCTTGGGCTTCAGATAGAAGAAATAGCAGGACCTCCTCCGTCTTCAAATGCAACATTCTTACTTCCTCCTATTCTTGGGTTGCTTGCATAATGCGTGCCGCTAATTCCGTAATTTCCAGCCTCAAGATAAAGATTACCTCATTCGTGGCAGCCACACCATCTCTTTCTGCATCTAGTAGAGCCTCAAGCACTATAATATCTGTGCTCAGACTGCTCTCCGGCGGTGTTGCCTCTGAACTGATACCATCTGTTAACATGGATGGCGCACTTCTTCCACAAATAGATTCTGGGGTTGTACATTGTGTCCTAGTGTGAACGGCATCCTGAAAGGTTTCCGCTGGACATAAGTAAGAGATAATTATTGTATGATCCAAGCAGTAAGCTTACATGGTAAACGACGGACGAATTATTGCCGAGCATGGCAAACTATATTTAAATGGTTCGAAGCAGCATCAGCCGAAAAGAAATTAAAATGGTAAGATGAAACTAGGGATGTAAGTGGCAAATAAAGGACATCCGCTCGTCCCATCTAGTTAGTTTTTGCTACCTCCCTAGTTCATTTTCCTCAAAGAACAAAAACTCTTTTGAACTATCATACCACTAGTGGACTTTAATCGGGATTAAATGGGACCCAGTTGACATCCCTAGTTGAAAGGGAGTGTACAACTGCTATATTTAAGTTGCCAAGGCATCTAAGCAGTTGAAATAATCTGAGAAAGCACTTAACAGTGTGGCCTCATATAAACTACGAAGACAGTCTTGTGATGAAGTTGAGAGGAAAAGTTAAGGACTCAAATGAAATAGGCATGCATTTCTTTACGATAGTACAGCAGCAATCACGACATATTGGCCAACTCTGTATAGCGTAACAACAAACAAGCATTCGAATCAAGCAATACAGCAAAGCAGACAACTGAACTATTTGTAATTCGGTAGGATTACACGTTGAGGGCACAAGCCAAGAAACCAGCCCACTCGCATTGCATTTCACATGTACTAAAACACACTGGCTTACCATATGTTGCTGTGAAGCCTAGCTGCTGTTGCAATGTTCTTTGAAGATATCGTCAGCATCCCGTGGTTACAAATCTAGTTGTTGTAGTTTATTCTGCACCATCTATTTAGGTAAAATTAATTTTAATCGCATGCACTGGTCCGAATTGATCATCAATGGTTCATCTAAACTAATGAAAGAAGGGTGTGTGCATACACGACAATATATTTGCTTCCCTCTATTTTTATGCTTGTTCGAGGTGCCAGCCCCAAAAGAACAAATATTTTGCTTGATGGGGTTGGCAGCTCCATAATTAATAGAAGCATCAAATTAGTCATGCAACTTGGGAAGATCAAGAACACACAAACAAGTAATGAACAGAGGCTTGAAGCAGTGATGCAATAGCTAGCATCAGAAAATGTAGGGTAAAACGAACAAAAAGCAGCGGAACCACATGCTAGTTTGCTTATGTGTAATTAAGCATAGAGAACATTAACCAGTCTGATGGAACCAACAGGTGGCATCAGAACAAAACTAAGGCATATTAACTATATGTGCACTGGTATGTAATTTAGCACATGTAACATGTTCACTGTCAGAAGTATGGCACTACAGGTGCAAGCAGAATAACGCGTCTCATGAAAAACTGAATGATGCCCTGAAGAAATTCATGTGCTTATGCTAGGAAAGTGAACGTAGGCGCCGGCCGTTGGATAATAGTACCTGATTCTCGGCGGCGTATGGGTATCGTTGTCATACTTGATAGCTAAGGATCGTCGATGGTGCTCGTGTTGCAGTTGAGTTTGGGCCGGCTGTCGCCGTCGCTGAAGCGGCTCCGGTGCTATGGTTGCGGCGCCTATCGACATACAAGAAAGCTCATCTGTGGTAAGTGAACAGTTGCACGATTAAGAGAAAAACCGAAGGAGTACAAATCTAAATAACCTGAAGGTCCGTGGAGTTGAATATGGTGTCCGTGCAGCGGGTCCGCTGCAGTGGACGAAGGCTTCGGCGAGCGCCTTGTATAGTGCTTTCGGTGAGGCGGATCTGTTGTCGTAGACGAGGGCTTGTATGAAGGGCCAGCGAAGGGGAGGACGAGGGAGTCAGTGAAGGGCCTACGCTGTGGTGGACGAGGGTGCCTGTTAAGCAGATCCACTGCGGTGGACCATGATGGCGGTCAAGGAGATCTGGAGTGGTGGACAAGCCAGTCGCTGAAGCGGCTCCGGTGAAGTGGTGAGTTGGCGTTGGGGTTCCAAGGTGCGGAAGGTAGATCCGGCGGGTGAGGTCCACCGCTGCGGCGGAGGACTAGATTCGCGGCTTGCCATGGTTGGGGGTCGGGGAGGGAAGGGAGGGCTCTGGGAAGAATGTTGGGTGCAAAGAGGGAAAACAATGGAGTTACCAAAGCAGCCCTTTTCCGCTCATGTGGCAGGGTTAAAACAGGAATATCGCAGGGCTAAACTTTCGGGCGCGTGATATTTCGATGTGAGCGGGATGTATTATGCTCTCGTACGACCGACTATGATATCATGGCCAACAATTTGCTTGTTTTGCACGCAAAAAAATGCGCAAGTTTTGAAAATCAATGTCTCCAACTCGAAACTTAGATTGTCCATTCAATCCAAATATGGATCATTAAGCTACTACAAGCAAATACCATCATACGGTCCAATTCAAATGAAATTCCAAATGTGTTTATCCTAAATATGATGACAAAAGCAAAAATGTGTATGTGTATGAATAAAGTGAATGATTATAAATTTTGATCATGCCCGTATGTGTATATCTCTAGGTTTGATATATGAATTTGAAATCACGAAATCCCGGCTTAAAAAATGTACCTCCGTTTAAATGAATTACAAAAGCTAATGATGGAATCGAATTCCAAAATTCCAATCTTAGGTTTGTAATTCTAGTACATCAAGTATATCACGCATGTTCAAAAGTATTGTTATCTCATAGTACAAACTGTGAAACAAATTGATCAACCATGAGTGCACAATATCTCAATTACTCTAAAGTCCCTCAAATATAGACACCTCACTATTTATCTAAAGTCAACCCCCCCCCCCCACCACCAAACACACACACACACACACACATAGAGAAGTCGTTCTCTCCCCCAAACACCAACACACGAGCACATTAACACCCCTCTCTCTTGTAAAGTCCGGACCCCAACATAGGTCTCTATCACTTTGTCTCTCGGGCATGCACACATCTCTTCCCTCACTCTCTAGGTCTCCCGCTATCTCTCTTACCCAAGCACACGCACTATGTAGAGTGTATATTTCCCATACAGACAAAACATCGCCCCCAAACGTCTATCTCCCTAGTTATGTGGTTCTCGCGCACTCACCTCACACACCACCCCCACTGCAAACAAGCACACTTTGTCTCCTTGTGCACCACTCTCCTCTTTATATCTCTCCCACACGCGGACCCGCCCCAGCTCCTTCCCTGTATACATATATGTCGTGACTCTTTGCATAGCTCCCTAATGTATAATCATTCTCGATTTCGCATAGTTTTCTCTACACCATCTATTCTAGATCTCTCATGAAGTCCCTATCACACACACGATGACTCGCTTCCCTTGCGTCTCCGTTCATAGGCCAATTTCGGACAACATCAACATTGTCTCCCTATCTATACGCCATTTCTGGACACAAACGACCCCTCTCGCCCCCTCTCTTCCTCTCTCTCTCTCTCTCTCTCTCTCTCTCTCTCTCTCTCTCTCTCTCTCTCTCTCGCTAGCTCTCTCTTTCTATCGCTCTCACACCCCTCTCCCACACACACACTCGACATCTCTTCCAAATAGTCTATTCCACCCACCGCACCCGTGCTATCTCCCTACTACACATGTCACACCATTCCCCCTTCCCTTATACTAGGTTTACATCATCAGTGGTCTCTCTACTCCACATACACTCTCTCCCTGTCACACACAAACACGTGCACAAACACACATAGACACACACAAACACCCATTTATCTGGATCCTCATCTCTCCCCATGTCCGCATGTGTATCTCACACACTCACTCTCTAATTATGTATATGTGTCTCCACGTTACACAACACAAAGCCCCATGTACATGTCTCTCTCTATCCTCCACACACATAGACACAAAGAATCTGTTATCATTGCCTCACTCTCTAACATATCACACACGCACACTTTCTCTCTCTCTCTCGCAAACACGCTCAACAAGGGTTTCCCCGTGAATAACTTACCGTCTCTTCATCAACAGTCGTGGCAGTACGGCGAACACGAGACGTGAAAAAGAATAAAGCTACACGTGCTTAGACCACCTAGTATGACTACCAGGACTAGAGCAAGCCAAAAAGCGCGCCGCCGTCACCCCCTCCTTGTCGGCGACGGGGAAATCTTTGTTTTACACAGTCGAGAAGTCATTGTGCTAAGGCCCCACATGCCGAGTCGTTGAATAGAATGTAGATGCTAGTTTACAGAAGCAAGTATCGGTAATACGTTGGTATCTCCATACTTATATTTCTTCTCTTATAAAAAACCGAGTTGGTGATGATGGCACGTGTGCCATCTTGCAATATAGACCGTCCGATCTATATCTGGCGGATGAAAATTAAACTAAAAGATACCCGCACCCCTCTCCACATTTGCAGACAAGGCCTTCCCTCATTCATCCTTATCTCCAACAAACCTCATTGTTGAGCAATTAAGAAAGGAAGCCTCGAACAAACTGGCACAGTGGCCGCTCAAGGCCATCAATCCCCATGCCTCCGCTCGGTCCGACCACCAACCACCACCACACCCCACTCCTCTTCACCTTATCTCATATTTCTCGAGATATCATTAGTTTTTACACATGGGATTACTCCCGCAAGGGTCCATCACAACAAGTGTTTTATAAAAAAATGCATCTTGATGTTCCGTGCAATGCACGGATCTTGCTAGTACTCCTACACAAGACTAAGTTGGTGATGCTGGTGTGTCCGCCATCCGTCGTTTCTGACCATTAGATCTAAATCTAACTATTGTGAGGTAAGTTGTTGCCTTTTATCACCAACATCCCACTTGTCTACCAATTTGCAGGAAAACCCATAATTAGTATCTTAAAACCAACCACATCCCTCCCTGACCTCACCAAAACAGCCCAAGGAATATATTCTAATTGAAACATAATATATCTCTAGTGACATATGTATATCAAAATTAGGGTGTTTTGTACCAAGTTTGTGAATAAGTATTATTCTAATTATGATTCGTTGCAACAGACATGAACATTGCTAGTATTTCCAACCATGCATTTTTTCCTAGTATTCCATAGTTTCGAGTTTTCCATCAAGAAATTAGTCACTCATGGTTGATATTTACTTTCAATCATGTACACATATGCACTATGTAACTAGCCTTGCTTATTGGCTTCCAAAGCTTAACTTTCACTCCTACTTACAATATGTAGAGTATTTAACAAAAAACTACCACTTTCAACTAGCCCTAGGAAGAATCTATTGTACAAAAAATAGCAAAAAAATACCTAAAATTTCTTAATCCACGCCAAAAAAACTACTACCTAGTAATCCTACCGGTTAGGTTCGTTTAAACCCATTTATGACTGGGTTGGCCCACACGTCCGTGCTGACGAGGCAGCTTAAACCAACACATTTTGTTTGACCGTTGACACGAGGGACCCACATCTGACCTTCTATCCTGTTATTCCCCCTCAAATCATTATTTTTCCTGAACATTACTTCAAACAGTACTGATGCGTGTTCGTCGGTGGCGCCGGTGAGGAGCAAGTTGGCCGCTGCTTCGCCGGACGGGCCGGACGCCGCGCTGGCCTCCGCACGGGTTGGCAGGCTGGCCCGAGCGTGACTCGTGAGCGAGCAAGCCGCCGCGCTGGCCTTCGCTCGAGTCAGATGGCTGGCCTTAGCGCGTCGCGCACGAGCAAGTCGTCGCGCTGCCGTGCCAATCTAGCTAGCAAACCTTGCACAAAAGCAGCTGGACGGAGCTATCTTGGCTAGCTAGCCGCCGCGAGCGCCGGACGGGGCTGGAATCCGGGCTGCCGCAACATGGGCTCCGCTTTGCCGGGCGGTTTTGACCCATATACGCGGGCGGCGGTAGCTGCGTCCCATGGCCGAGGATGACTAGGTGGACTGGCCGGAGGTAGGAGGTCACTTGAGGATTTTTGTTGGTAAGAGCATGTAGAATGGTTGATAAGGTAGTATTATCTTAAGTCTGCCACGTATGCAAGTGGTAGTAGTTTCTTGGCATTTTAGTGGTTTCTTGCATTATTAGGGATGTCTTGTAAGGAACAATGTACGTACTACTAGCGACAAAAGGCGATTCTAGGTTGCGTTGTACTCCAACGAGTACTACTAGTGGTCGCGGGAGTGTATACCTCGTTTTGTGGGTTCGATCTCGCCGAACGCACGGCGGCCTTTAAAAAAAATAGTACTACTACACTTCGCTGCGAGCCAATATTTTACACGGGTAGTTTGAGTTTTGAAGTCAAACGGACGTGCGGCCCCACAATCTGGGTGCACTGGACAGCCTAGCCACGTGAACGGGTTTTCCTTCCCAGCATCCCGTGGCTCGCGTGCTCGCCCTAGCCGCACCTCGCTTGCAGCTTCCTCATCAGCTAGTAGCATATTTACACTAGCGCCTCCCAAATTAAGCCCGAGGAGGCGGAAAAGCCTGGCGGGGCATTGGGAACTGTGCAATATGGCTCTGTATGTAAAGTGATCTACTACTACTCTGTAGCTTGTGGCATTGCACGCATGGACTTCACTCCATTATCGGCTCTACTATAAAAGAAATTCCTCTTGACGTGTTTTTTTAAACGAAGGCAAAAGCTTTGCTTCATCTCATTCATAAAGAAGGAACTACTAACAAAGTTTGACGAGATCCATTACACCTCCACAAATGGAAGCGAAAAGCCTAGTCTCGCTGTATCAAATAACTCAAATGTTCGCCCTCAAAGAACTGTCACGATAAACAGGCTGCTAGTGTGTGCGTGAGAGGAGCGGCTGAGTAGGCCAGCTACGTGAGAGGAGCGGCTGAATAGAGCACCGAGAGTACCCAGTAGGCCACTATGCAGGTGTACTGCCCCTGCATTGATAGTACATCGATGGTTCTAGAGAACAGTAGTACCCTCCACTTCCAACTGTAGCTCCTTGGCCCTGAGATTAAAGAGTTCAAAACTGGTGCACTATACTAGACCAGACTAGAAGTACAAAGACATCGCACTACTAGTTGAGAGAAGTAGTACTAGTATCGCTACAATACGAGTACGTATTCTCCACACATAATGTAAGACGTTTTTTGACACTAGTTGGTGTGTACAAAAATGGCAAAAACATACCCAAAATTTCTTAATCCACGCCAAAAACTACTACCTAGTGCCAAAATTTCTTACTAGTGCTATTATTTACAGTATAATGCAATCCCATAACGCTCCATAATGCTAGTACTTAGTAGTAAATAACAGCCTCACCCCTTCGCCGAGGAACGATCTACGCTGGAAGGGACGAGGCCTGCGGTTCCTACGCCTTATATCCTCCTCGGTTGTTCCTCCCCAAGAGAAGGCAGTTCGTCGCTGCTCCCATGGATTCGCCAGCGGTTCTCCTCCTCGTCGGGCTAGGAGACCTTGACGACGATCCTCCGGGAGAAATCGCACACCGCTCGACGCCCTCACCGCCCGCAAGACTCGGTGCTTCCTGCACCAACTTTTTCAAGACGCCGCTTAAACAGGCTTGGGAAAAGGCCATGCTTGTTGGTCTTCCATGCGCCCTCGAGGAGAAGGTTCTTCTATGGGACAATCCTTCAACAGTCCACCGCCCACGGCCATGGTTGCACGTTGACTCCGCTTAGAGTTGCCGACGTTGAGAGGTAGTCGGATTTTGTCCGATGAGCAGGTCAATAATGGAGTTTGATCATGTAGTACTTAGTTATTCCATTTCCATCCCGTAATTTCTCCGCTGCCCACCGTCTTATATATAGGTCTGGGTCGGTGCCAATGAAGATTGGCTTGCATACCTCTGGCCGGATACCACCATCATTTTGCACAACATCCACATCAGTGCGGCCGTTCCTGTAGACCCCTTCTCCACCATTGGGATCGGCCTTCCGGACTGGCTGGGCTTGAATACTTATGATGATGCCTACATGAGATTGAAGAAGATAGCAATTGCGGACCCGCCGACTAAGCGACGCGGCTATGACGATGAAGGAAATATGCCCTAGAGGCAATAATAATGTTATTATTTATTTCCTTATATCATGATAAATGTTTATTATTCATGCTAGAATTGTATTAACCGGAAACATAATACATGTGTGAATACATAAACCTACAGAGTGTCACTAGTATGCCTCTACTTGACTAGCTCGTTAATCAAAAGATGGTTATGTTTCCTAACCATGAACAAGGAGTTGTTATTTGATTAACGGGATCACATCATTGGTTGAATGATCTGATTGACATGACCCATTCCATTAGCATAGCACCTGATCGTATAGTTTGTTGCTAGTGCTTTTCTTCATGACTTATACATGTTCCTATGACTATGAGATTATGCAACTCCGCTTGCCCGAGGAACACTTTGGGTGCTACCAAACGTCACAACGAATCGGGTGATTATAAAGGTACATTACAGGTGTCTCCGAAGGTACATGTTGGGTTGGCATATTTCGAGATTAGGATTTGTCACTCCGATTGTCGGAGAGGTATCTCTGGGCCCTCTCGGTAATGCACATCACATAAGCCTTGCAAGCATTGCAACTAAATGTGTTAGTTGTGAGATGATGTATTACGGAACGAGAAAAGAGACTTGCCAAGAACGAGATTGAACTAGGTATTGATACCGACGATCGAATCTCGGCAAGTAACATACCGATGACAAAGGGAACAACGATGTTGTTATGCGGTCTCGACCGATAAAGATCTTCGTAGAATATGTAGGAGCCAATATGGGCATCCAGGTCCCGCTATTGGTTATTGACCGAGAGGTGTCTCGGTCATGTCTACATAGTTCTCGAACCCGTAGGGTCCGCACGCTTAACGCTTCGATGGCGATGTCATAATGAGTTTATAAGTATTGATGCACCAAGGTTGTTCGAGTCCCGGATGTGATCACGGATATGACGAGGAGTCTCAAATGGTCGAGACATAAAGATTGATATATTGAAGCCTACATTTGGACATCGGAAGGTTCCGAGTGAAATCGAATTTATCGAGTACCGGAGGTTACCGGAACCCCGGGAACTACATGGGCCCATAGTGGGCCTTGGAGGAAAGGAGAAGGGCCAGCCCTAGGTGGCGCTGGCCCCTTCCCCTAGTCCTATTAGGACTAGGAAAGGTGGGCCGCCCCCTCTCTCTCTCTCCCCTCAGGAATCCTATTCCAACTAGGATTGGGGGAGTCCTACTCCCGAGGAGTAGGACTCCTTGCGCGCCTCCTCCTCTTGGCCGCCACCTTCCCTTGGCTCCTTTATATACGGGGCAGGGCACCCCAAAACACACAAGTTGATTTCCTTAGCCGTGTGCGGTGCCCCTTCCACCATATTCCACTTCGGTCATATCGTCATGAGCTTAGGCGAAGCCCTGCTGGAGAAGTCATATCGTCATGAGCTTAGGCGAAGCCCTGCGTCGGTGGAGCATCATCATCGCCACCACGCCGTCGTCTCGACGGAACTCATCCCGACACTTTGCTGGATCGGAGTCCGGGATCGCCATCGGGCTGAACGTGTGCGTAACTCGGAGGTGCCGTGACGTTCGGTGCTTGGATCGGTCGGATCGTGAAGACGCGTCGACTACATCAACCGCGTTGTTATAACGCTTCGCTTTCGGTCTCACGAGGGTACGTGGACGGACACTCTTCCCGCTCGTTGCTATGCCATCACCATGGTCTTGCGTGATCGTAGGAAAATTTTTGAAATTACTACGCTCCCCAACAAAGGGTATCGAGCCAGGTTTTATGCGTTGATGTCATATGCACGAGTAGAACACAAGTGAGTTGTGGGCGATACAAGTCATACTACCTACCAGCATGTCATACTTTGGTTCAGCGGTATTGTGAGATGAAGCGGCCGGACCGACATTACGCCAGACGCTTACGCGAGACTGGTTTCACCGCCGTGAGCACTCGTTGCTTAAAGGTGACCGGCGGGTGTCTGTCTCTCTCACTTTAGTTGAACTGAAAAGGCTACGCCCGTCCTTGAGAAGGTTAAAACGGAGTCTATTTGACGAAGCATCGCTGTGGTTTTGATGCGTAGGTAAGAACGGTTCTTGCTCAGCCCGTAGCAGCCACGTAAAACTTGCAACAACAAAGTAGAGGACGCCTAACTTGTTTTTGCAGGGCATGTTGTGATGTGATATGGTCAAGACGTGATGCTATATTTTATTGTATGAGATGATCATGTTTTGTAACCGAAGTTATCGGCAATCGGCAGGAGCCATATGGTTGTCGCTTATTGTATGAGATGCAACGCCATGTAATTGCTTTACTTTATCACTAAGGAGTAGCGATAGTCGAGAAGCAATAGTTGGCGAGACGACAACGATGCTACGATGGAGATCAAGGTGTCGCGCCGGTGACGATGGTGATCATGACGGTGCTTCGAGATGGAGATCACAAGCACAAGATGATGATGGCCATATCATATCACTTATATTGATTGCATGTGATGTTAATCCTTTATGCATCTTATCTTGCTTTGATTGACGGTAGCATTATAAGATGATCCCTTACTAAATTATCAAGAAGTGTTCTCCCGAGTATGCACCGCTATGAAAGTTCTTCGTCTTTGAGACACCACGTGATGATCGGGTGTGATAGGTTCTACGTTCAAATACAACGGTGCAAAACAGTTGCACACGCGAATACTCAGGTTATACTTGACGAGCTATGCATATAAGATATGACCTCGGAACACGGAGACCGAAGGTCGAGCGTGAATCATATAGTAGATATGATCAACATATTGATGTTCACCATTGAAACTACTCCATCACACGTGATGATCGGTCATGGTGTAGTTGATATGGATCACGCAATCACTTAGAGAATTGGAGGATATTTTTCTAAGTGGGAGTTCTTAAGTAATATGATTAATTGAACTTTAATTTATCATGAACTTAGTCCCGTAGTATTTTGCAAATTATGTTGTAGATCAATAGCTCGCGTTGTTGCTTCCCTATGTTTTCATATGTGTTCCTAGAGAAAATTGTATTGAAAGATGTTAGTAGCAATGATGCGGATTGGATCCGTGATCTGAGGTTTATCCTCATTGCTGCAGAAGAATTATGTCCTTAATGCACCGCTAGGTGACAGACCTATTGCAGGAGCAGATGCGACGTTATGAACGCTTGGCTAGCTCAATATGATGACTACTTGATAGTTTAGTGCACCATGCTTAACGGCTTAGAATCGGGACTTCAAAGACGTTTTGAACGTCATGGACCATATGAGATGTTCCAGGAATTGAAGTTAATATTTCAAGCAAATACCCGAGTTGAGAGATATGAAGTCTCCAACAAGTTCTATAGCTAAAAGATGGAGGAGAATCGCTCAACTAGTGAGCATGTGCTCAGATTGTCTGAGTACTTCAATCGCTTGAATCAAGTGGGAGTTAATCTTCCAGATAAGATAGTGATTGACAGAATTCTCTAGTCACCATCACTAAGTTAGTAGAACTTCGTGATGAACTATAGTATGCAAGGGATGACGAAAAAGATTCTCGAGCTCTTCGCGATGCTAAAATCGGCGAAGGTAGAAATCAAGAAAAACATCAAGTGTTGATGGTTGACAAGACCACTAGTCTCAAGGAAAATGGCAAAGGAAAGAAGGGGAACTTCAAAAGGAACGGCAAGCAAGTTGCTGCTCGAGTGAAGAAGCCCAAGTCTAGACCTAAGCCAGAGACTGAGTACTTTTGCTGCAATGGAACTGGTCACTGGAAGCGGAAGTAGTTCCAAGATTGATATGATCATCATCGCACACTCCCTATATTTTCGGGATTAGTGTGGAACCTAAATAAGTGTTATTTGGTGTTGAGCATAAATATGATTTGATCATGTTTATTGCAATACGGTTATTCATTTAAAGAGAATAAATTGTTGTTCTGTTTACATGAATAAAACCTTATATGGTTACACACCCAATGAAAATGGTTCATTGGATCTCGATCATAGTGATACACATATTCATAATATTGAAACCAAAAGATGCAAAGTTAATAATGATAGTGCAACTTATTTGTGGCACTGCCGTTTAGGTCATATTGGTGTAAAGCGCATGAAGAAACTCCATGCTGATGGGATTTTGGAATCACTTGATTATGAATCATTTGATGCTTGCGAACCGTGCCTTTTGGGCAAGATGACTGAAACTCCGTTGTTCGGAACAATGGAACGAGATACTGACTTATTGGAAATAATACATACCGATGTATGCGATCCAATGAGTGTTGATGCTCGTGGCAAGTATCGTTATTTTCTGATCTTCACAAGATGATTTGAGAAGATATGGGTATATCTACTTGATGAAACATAAAGTCTGAAATAGTTGAAAGGTTCAAAGAATTTCAGAGTGAAGTGGAAAATCATCGTAACAAGAAAATAAAATTTCTGCGATCTGATCGTGGAAATGAATATTCGAGTTACGAGTTTGGTCTTCAATGAAAACAATGTGGAATAGTTTCACAGCTCACGCCACCTGGAACACCACAACGTTATGGTGTGTCTGAACGTCGTAACCGTACTTTATTATGATATGGTGCGATCTATGATGTATCTTACCGATTTACCACTATCGCTTTGGGGTTATGCATTAGAAGACAGCTGCATTCACGCTTAATAGGGCAACCATCTAAATCCGCTGAGATGACACCGTATGAACTATGGTTTAGCAATAAACCTAAGCTGTCGTTTCTTAAAGTTTGGAGTTGGGATGCTTATGTGAAAAGGTTTTCACCGATAAGCTCGAACCCAAATCGAGAAGTGCGTCTTCATAGAATACCCAAAAGAAAATGTTGGGTACACCTTCTATCACAGATCCGAAGGCAAGTTTTTGCTAAGATGGATCCTTTCTAGAAAGAAGTTTCTCTCGAAAGAAGTGAGTGGGAGGAAAGTAGAACTTGATGAGGTAATTGTACCTTCTCCCTTATTGGAAAGTAGTTCATCACAGAATCAGTTCGAAGTGATTCCTACACCAATTAGTGAGGAAGTTAATGATGATGATCATGAAACTTCAGATCAAGTTGTTACCAAACCTCGTGGGTCTTCCAGAGTAAGATCCGCACTGAGTGGTACGGTAATCCTATTCTAGAAGTCATGTTACTAGACCATGATGAACCTACGAACTATGAGGAAGCGATGATGAGCCCAGATTCCGCGAAATGGTTTGAGACCATGAAATCTGAGATGGGATCCATATATGAGAACAAAGTGTGGACTTTGATGGAGTTGCCCGATGATCGGCAAGCCATGTTATATAAATGGATCTTCAAGAGGAAGACAGATGCTGATAGTAGTATTACTATCTACAAAGCTCGACTTGTCGCAAAAAGGTTTTTCGACAAGTTCAAGGTGTTGACTACAATGAGATTTCCTCAATCAGTAGCGATTCTTAAGTCTGTCCGAATCATGTTAGCAATTGCCACATTTTATGAAATCGGCAAATGGATGTCAAAACTACATTCTTTAATGGATTTATTAAAGAAGAGTTGTATATGATGCAACCGAAGGTTTTGTCAATCCTAAAGGAGCTAACAAAATGTGCAAGCTCCAATGATCCATCTATGGACCGGTGCAAGCATCTCGAGTTGGAATAAACGCTTTGATAGTGTGATCAAAGCATATAGTTTTATACAGACTTGCGAGAAGCCTGTATTTACAAGAAAGTGAGTGGGAGCACTACAAGATTTCGATAAGTATATGTGAATGACATATTGTAGATCGGAAATAATGTAGAATTATTCTGCAAAGTATAAAGGAGTGTTTCAAAGGAGTTTTTCAAAGAAAGACCTCGGTGAAGCTGCTTACATATTGAGCATTAAGATCTATAGAGATAGATCAAGACGCTTGATAAGTTTTTCAATGAGTACATACCTTGACAAGATTTTGAAGTAGTTCAAAATGGAACAGTCAAAGAAAGAGTTCTTGCCTGTGTTACAAGGTGTGAGATTGAGTAAGACTCAAAACCCGACCACGGCAGAAGATAGAAAGAGAATGAAAGTCATTCCTATGCATCAGCCATAGGTTCTATAAAGTATGTCATGTTGTGTACCAGATCTATTGCATACCCTACCACTAAGATTGGCAAGGAGTGCAATAGAGATCTAGGAGTAGATCAATGGACAGCGGTCAAAATTATCCTTAGTAGAATAAGGATATGTTTCTCGATTATGGAAGTGAAAAAGGTTAGTCGTAAAAGGTTACGCCGATGCAAGTTTTAACACTAATCTAGATGACTCGAGTCTCAATCTAGATACATATTGAAAGTGGGAGCAATTAGCTAGAGTAGCTCCGTGAAGAGCATTGTAGACATAGAAATTTGCAAAATACTTACGGCTCTGAATGTGACAGTAATCCCGCTGACTAAAATTATCTCACAAGCAAAACATGATCACACCTTAGTACTCTTTGGGTGTTAATCACATAGCGATGTGAACTAGATTATGACTCTAGTAAACCCTTTGGGTGTTGGTCACATGTCGATCTGAACTATGGGTGTTAACCACATATAGATGTGAACTATTGATGTTAAATCACATGGCGATGTGAACTAGATTATTGACTCTAGTGCAAGTGGGAGACTGAAGGAAATATGCCCTAGAGGCAATAATAATGTTATTATTTATTTCCTTATATCATGATAAATGTTTATTATTCATGCTAGAATTGTATTAACCGGAAACATAATACATGTGTGAATACATAAACCTACAGAGTGTCACTAGTATGCCTCTACTTGACTAGCTCGTTAATCAAAGATGGTTATGTTTCCTAACCATGAACAAGGAGTTGTTATTTGATTAACGGGATCACATCATTGGTTGAATGATCTGATTGACATGACCCATTCCATTAGCATAGCACCTGATCGTATAGTTTGTTGCTAGTGCTTTTCTTCATGACTTATACATGTTCCTATGACTATGAGATTATGCAACTCCGTTTGCCGAGGAACACTTTGGTGCTACCAAACGTCACAACGTAATCGGGTGATTATAAAGGTACATTACAGGTGTCTCCGAAGGTACATGTTGGGTTGGCATATTTGAGATTAGGATTTGTCACTCCGATTGTCGGAGAGGTATCTCTGGCCCTCTCGGTAATGCACATCACATAAGCCTTGCAAGCATTGCAACTAAATGTGTTAGTTGTGAGATGATGTATTACGGAACGAGAAAAGAGACTTGCCAAGAACGAGATTGAACTAGGTATTGGATACCGACGATCGAATCTCGGGCAAGTAACATACCGATGACAAAGGGAACAACGATGTTGTTATGCGGTCGACCGATAAAGATCTTCGTAGAATATGTAGGAGCCAATATGGGCATCCAGGTCCCGCTATTGGTTATTGACCGAGAGGTGTCTCGGTCATGTCTACATAGTTCTCGAACCCGTAGGGTCCGCACGCTTAACGCTTCGATGATGGTCATAATGAGTTTATAAGTATTGATGCACCAAGGTTGTTCGAGTCCCGGATGTGATCACGGATATGACGAGGAGTCTCGAAATGGTCGAGACATAAAGATTGATATATTGAAGCCTACATTTGGACATCGGAAAGGTTCCGAGTGAAATCGAAATTTACGGAGTACCGGAGGTTACCGAACCCCCGAACTACATGGGCCCATAGTGGGCCTTGGAGGAAAGGAGAAGGGCCAGCCCTAGGTGGCGCGCCCCCTTCCCTAGTCCTATTAGGACTAGGAAAGGTGGGCCGCCCCTCTCTCTCTCTCCCCTCCGGAATCCTATTCCAACTAGGATTGGGGGAGTCCTACTCCCGAGGAGTAGGACTCCTTAGTCGCCTCCTCCTCTTGGCCGCCACCTTCCCTTGGCTCCTTTATATACGGGGCAGGGAGCACCCCAAAACACACAAGTTGATTTCCTTAGCCGTGTGCGGTGCCCCTTCCACCATATTCCACTTCGGTCATATCGTCGCGAGCTTAGGCGAAGCCCTGCGCGGGAGAAGTCATATCGTCGCGAGCTTAGGCGAAGCCCTGCGTCGGTGGAGCATCATCATCGTCACCACGCCGTCGTCTTGACGGAACTCATCCCGACACTTTGCTGGATCGAGTCCGGGATCGCCATCGGGCTGAACGTGTGCGTAACTCGGAGGTGCCGTGACGTTCGGTGCTTGGATCGGTCGGATCGTGAAGACGTCGACTACATCAACCGCGTTGTTATAACGCTTCGCTTTCGGTCACGAGGGTACGTGGGCGGACACTCTTCCCGCGTTGCTATGCCATCACCATGGTCTTGCGTGATCGTAGGAAAATTTTTGAAATTACTACGTTCCCCAACAGACGATTACTATCTCATCGCAGTGTTCGACATAAGGATTGCCATCAATGCAAGAGGCAGTAACGGCAGAGGCTGGCACATGTTGGCGGCGGCAGATTTGTACCCCTACACGTTCGAAGACGCCGTGCGCCATCTAGGACGCATCTTCGCGGTGACAAGCGAGGGGACTTGTTTCATCTGGTTGCCATCCTACGGTACCGGAGATTATGAATGGAATGCACAAACCATCATTTGCATCCCTAACGGTACTCCATTATTTTGCAGGGACCAGTCATGCCCCGATCAAAATAAGATCGCCAATCCTGGATGTGCATTTGCATCCGCAATTCGGTCTAACCTGGTACCTTGTAGCTGACTTTGGCATATTGGGATCAACTATCTTAGCAGTCGTTACCCATGGTACCACTGATGTGCAACATGGTCACACAATCTACCACGATCGGACCGTCACCATCTACCCAGGTATTCCATTTTTTAACCCTCTCGCCTTCTCTTTTATTGTTGTACTAGTAGTATATTTAGTAGTACTAGTAGGAGTACTTTTTACCTTGGAGGACGCGTATAGCTAGCTAGGCCCTTGAAGACTTGAACCCACTAGCTGCCACCATTTTTGTTTTTCCATGTCTTACTATCTCATCCATGTAGCCAAGAGTGGCTATATATAATAAGCCGGTTAATATGTTACTTCCTCTATACCAGAGTAGTACTATTTGCTGCACAGTATTACTGACCGCCATATTTGAGCACAACATCATTATGCATGGACCTTGACTATGTACGTCACCATGTGTCCATATCTGGGATGTCGCGTGTACTAGATGAACGACGCCGAGTTCGACCCCTGTGATGCTACGTGGGTGCCGAGGAACACTCTTGGTGAGTACTCGCTTTTCATCGGGGACAGCTACCCCATTGTGAAGCGGATGCCACCTTCCGTGCATGACACGGAAGGCCTGCCGTTCATGAAGCATGGTTGTGTCTTGTGCGCACCGCCGGATGAACGACATGCTGGGACACGCTATCCCTGAATTATGCCGCTTCAGCTTGGATGAGTCTCCATCGTGTGAAACTGGACTAGAAAGCTGCGACAATGATTCCCGTTGCCCACCGCTATGGATCGTGCCATCCATGAAGAACACATGGGACTGGAACCTGGAGGAGGACATGTAGCCCATCTATAACGTGTAAGTAGAGTACGGTAATTGTGAACGGTAGCGCTGTGAATATATGTAGACTAGTCATGCACAAATTTATCACATGAATTGGAGATGAACTTGTGTGGCATACTGGCATTTTTCCTTTAGAATTTATTACTAGTAAATGTGTTATGTGTACGTGCGACTTGTGTGGTTGTTGCACGGGCTCCAACACGCTCTTTGTTAAAAAAAAGTGGCACAGGTTTGGATATACGTGACGTGGCGGCATCATACAGTAGCATCGTTCGCTATAGTTGTAGTACAGTCCTACTAGGACGACAACTCCTATAAAACCTTGTGCTTGGCCCTTTGCCTATTCGGGAGGTTCAATAGTTCGTACTCGTGTGAACCTTGCACTTGACTCTTTGCCTCTTCGGAAGGTCCAACAATGATGATACTATAGTACAATATGCTTCTGGCAATCTGACACCGATTGAACTGCTGCACGTCCACCGCGAGGGCGAGGGAGAGGGAGAGGTAGAGGGAGAGGGAGAGGGAGAGGGCGCTATAGTCAAAACGCTCTCCTCGTCCTGTGAACCACCACGCGCGTGGGCGAGGAAGAGGCGTAGTAAGCAAGCTTCTCCTCGTTCGGCGAGTTGACGGGACACATCAAAGCAGTACTAGTACTAGTAGTAGTCCATATGCGTCCTTTCCGATTAATATGGCTTAATTTGAAATGAGAAAAATACACTGGCGGTCAACGTATGTAACAATACGCTCTTTACGGTCACTATATATAGTTTTGCGTCGATTATACGATCACTAGCTCATCGTAGAGCACCGTATTGCACCCTATTGACCGGCCACATAGTCGACGTGGCACTTTGTTGACTGGTTAAATTGTCACCTGGTTTCTGGGTCCCACCTGTCAGTTGGCAGAGCAAAGAAATCAGTTAAACAAAACTTTACGCAGGCGCGACACGAGTCCAACCCTTGCGGCCGAACTGCCCTGGTTGTGTATGTGAGTGCATGCACGTGTCCTCCCTCGGTCTTCCAACAAAGAGTGTACATCGGCTATAAAACAAAGAGTGTAGTAGTATATGATGTACGTCTACACTTCCAATGCATTTAGCCTTTAATCTAAATCGATATTGATTGACTAATGCACCAACTTGTGCTGTAGGTATAGGCTACATGTCTATCCTTAATTACAGCATGCAACGGCCTTCAATTAATCTTCTTATCTCAATGGTCGCATACACACATAAGTCTGCTACTTTTGGGCGTTAATTATACCCTGGTCAATGTGTAAATCTCTAAATGTACAGTCTTTCACGGACATAGGGAGTAGGTTGAGCATTTGAGCGTGAGCGTGTGTTGCGTCGTGTGATGTGTGCCGCATGGGTGCGTGAGTGTTGCGTGCGTCCATGTGGAGTATGTGTGAGCGTTGCATGTTGCATGCATGCATGCATGGGGCTTACTCCCTCCCATTGACATGTTCATATTTCAAGCTTCCTCTGTTCCCTCCATATGGTGATACTTCCTCTGTTCCCAACTAGTACGGAGTAAAAGCCTCCCTCTGTTCCCAAATACAGAGTATTTGTCTTTCTACAGATTTCAACAAGTGACTAGGTACGAAGCAAAATGAGTGAAGTGAGCGTAGAGGCATAGGGATACTGTAGAAAGGAAGTCCTCGCGATCCATTATTCCCCATCTCAGTCAGGGAGAACTATTCAACTAGTCTTCGCAGTGAAGTGACAATACACGCTACAGCAGATGGGACACGTAATTAATAAGCTGAACCAGGGTGTTGGTGTTACTAAATCAGCCTTACCCAGTACTGCCATCATGTTTGCCAGTAGAGCACGCTTCCGCAAATACGCCTACGCACCTCTGTCCTCCATTAATTGATATATGGGCCCTCTTGTGGTAGACCCACATGTCATCGGTGTAATTATTTACACTCCGAAGGACGGTGCCTATATACTGGTAGTAGTACTAGTAGAATTGAGATTTAATGCACTTTATTCCCCGTCTTCCACTCATCTTCCTCCTCTCTTCCCCATCGTCAGCCGCACACCATTTACCCCCGCTCACTGCTCGCCTGCCCGCGCCATCTTCCTTGGTAGCTCGCGCGTACCATATCGCTCCGCTCACTGCTCGGCCACACGAGGAGAAATTCTTTGCTCGCCCGCCCGAATCCACTTCCCCGCTGGCTCGCAGGCACCGATAACCCCAATGGCAGAACCGACTGACACGCAGAGCCGTGATTGGAATTCCCTCCCTGATGTTCTCTTGGAGCAGATATGTAGTCGTATGGACCTACTCAGCACCGTCCGTCTGGCCGCATGCTCGGTGTCTTTCTACCATCTACTCGTCTGCAATCGGCCGACTCTTTTCAACCTGCTTGCTGATGCCCGATCCTCGCAGGTGGCCCAGACACTGACTTGATGATGCTATGGAGGTTGCCGTGGTGCCCCTCGACATGCTACCACTACCCGTCCACCTATCCTTCATGCGCGGCCACTACTTGGCGGGCATGAAGGCCAACTGGATCGTCCTCATCCACCACACCAGTAGTCTGTGGCGTCTCGTGGATATCTACACCCAGCAAGAGATCACCCTTCCATCGTTGGATACCACCGCCATCGAGCCTCGCGGCCCGCCGGACACTCCTGCCTAATACGCATGAAACGCGTCAAGCTTTTGGCTTGACCTCTGTTTGCAGGAAGTTGTAATCTGCGAAGAGCCCACACCATCAGAAGACTACATGGATTACAAGCTCATTACCTTGTTCAACATGGGATTAGTCTATCTGGAATCCGGTCGCCATACATGGTTATGGCTCATCATCAATCCTGTTGAGGCAACATTTCTGTCTGATGCTATAGTGCACGATGGCATCGTTTACGCGGTCGACGCACAAATTGGCTGCCTATACTAGTGGAATCTATCGTCGTGTAATTGTTCTATCTCATCTCATCTTTACCTTATGAATACGACTGCCTGTTCATTTGTTACAAATTTAGAATGCATAGCATGTCTATAACCACATCATTGCTATATGTTCCTCTCATTTCCTAGATTTTTTATGACCATACAAGTTATTGTTAGAGTTGGTATGAGAAAAAATGGCATCTAATGATTGTTAGAATACATAATATGAGCATAACATCATGATTGCTATATGTTACTCTCGTTTACAAGATTTTTATAACTACGCATGTTATTGCTTAGAGTTGATATGAGAATAGTAGTAGTAAGTGCTATGGTAGAATATGAGTAGGCGCTGTCATAGTTGTTTTCCTCTCATTGTTACATGATGTTTGAACCATGACATGTTGCTAGAATATGAAAGCCATTGAATTATTTTTTTAACTTGGGGTATGATTATGACCACGGCATTGCAATTCTCTATCTATGATATGTGTCACTGTTATAATAATCTTAATTCCACACATACTCTGAACATGATTGTTTATTTTTGTCCTTTTGGTCTCTAATTTGAATTGTTGCAGCAGACGCCGTGCGCTGGCCTTCATGATTCCAGGACCTGGAATCATACCAGCCGATGGGTGCTGGTTTATCGCTCGTTCAGTGACAACGGTCATTTGATGCTCATTCGCACGCACTAAATTGACCAAACCATTACATCAAACCACATGCAGACAATGCGTATGCGTTAAGTGACATTGATGGCTATGGCTGCTTCATGTTCAAGAAAGATCCCAGCTCCGTTGGGCGGCGTATTCAATCGAGGCGGGTTTACAGCCTCGGCAATCACTCCTTGTTCCTCGGGCTCAATTATCCGGTCATCCAACCAATCATCGATCATATCACCGGCGATGATTACTGTGCTATGCAACTTCCATTTGCGAGGGGGGGGGGGGCTGTGTTTACACATCATACCATGGGTTTCATGAATCACCATATCCAGAGATTCATCAACACAGCTTGTTGCTAGATAATCTTCAGTGTGTTTGAAAGGCATCAAGCTTCCATGCGATGGATGGCTTTTGCAAACCCGACATGCGGCGATGTGGTTCATGCCAACAGCAAATATGCACAACTTGATTCGTGCTAATATCTAGAATGAGCCATTTATTCTGCTGCTGTAGCACGACCCTCTTTTGTTGGATATTATGTATTGTTGTTAGTTTTAAGCACTCCTCTGGTTTGAAGGATAGATACCTTCCTGGGATCAAGTGCATCTTAACTCCCCTATTTAGGATGTACTGATAATGATGATGGAGATGCTGTGCAGAAGCCATATATATATATCAGTTAGGCTTCAAGTGCATACTTGTTAGTTAAACCTATGTATAAATTGTCACACTAAATACGACTAGTAAGTAGTACAATGCAGATACTAGTATACGTCGGTCAAATTATTCATCATGTCCACACATTGAATTGATTTGACAACACGCCATGCTGTGAGGTGACACAAGAATCCCTCGGCGTGTTCGGGTATTCTAGACTTCAGATTTGGAGTACCAGTTATCTGTCGAAATCTTTCATCATTCACTTAAAACAGTCGATTGATCATACATTGAGTACCATATAACTGGAATTACCGATGCAAGTCGAAGAAGGATTGGTCGGTGCTGCCGGCTGGCGTCAAGTTCGATTCCAAGGATCAGGAGCTGATCGAGCACCTTGAGGCCAAAGTGAGTGCTGATAGCGCGAGATTTCAGTCTCTTATCGATTTGTTCATACCAACCATCGACAGCGAGCACGTCATATGCTACACCCAACCTGAGAAACTTCCAGGTAAGACAACGATCGACCGTCTACTTGCACAAACATATTCCTTTCTTTATAGCTCTATTTTTCTTTTTAGACGCAGACCTGGTGAAGCAATTACAATTTGACAGTTAATAAAAAGTGAAACAAGTGACTGCAACATGCCAAAGATGTTATGAAAATGCCAACTAGGTACACTAAAACCCGTAGGCCACAATACTCCAGGTATCACACTGAGTGGCCTACGGAAGCATTTCCTCCAGCGCAATTCCAGGGCGTTCAAAAGGGGCACGTGGACGCGTCGCAAGATACAGTCGGAGTGCGGCATGCACGCGATGTGGCACAAGACCGGCAATACCTTGCCGGTGATGGTCAACGGCCGGCAGACGGGCAGCAAAAAAGGTTCTGGTGTTGCACACCAGCAAGAAGTTCAACTAGCAGAGGACCAACTGGGTGATGCACCAGTACCACCTCGAGGACCTGGAGCAAGAGAAGGAGCGGGAGTTGGTCCTCTGCAAGATTTTCTACCAGACGAACACTAGGGCCAGGAGTAAAAAGAATATAAGTTAGTTTGGTATTGGTAGTTGTACTACGTTGCCGTCCGCGAGTTGCTATTGTTGTTAACGATCTTTTGGTATGAACTTGCATTTGCTTCCAACCATCATGCCGAGGGTCGACGTGGATATAAAGCTGAATCATTTGTTTCGAAACGAATTCTCAGGCACCTGATTTTTATTTGATGGGTAACATAAGCACCCGCCGTTCGAATTCCCAGTTCTGCAGTTTTTTGAAACAAGTGCATGCACTTATTATCACGATAAAAAAACAATATTCGTGCTGCATCCCAGTTATCAGTTCGTGCTTGCAGAATTCTCTCGTTTATTGAGCACGTATATTGTTTTTTCAGGTCGAGCAAATTTCAACTGGGCTGTATACTGCCCAGGGTTTGTTTTGTTTTTAACAGGCCCAACCCATGACGACAATGGGGCACAAAGATCCAGCAGGTATCTCTCGCCTCGCCCGCCAAATAAGTAGTTATATTTTGTCTTACAACATCTACAGGCAGTTTTTTTACTGAATCAAACACACATGCCAGTTCTATTTTGCTCTTGAAACGCATGTCCTACATCCGTTTTCTAATCTCTACCTATAGTTTTACTAGTTCATATACACGTATCATTATATTGAAAACACATAAAATTCCCTTTTCATATTTACATCCTTATTTTTGTTGTTTTTTCCCACCCAGCGCTGATTTTTTTACCACTGGTTTTCCCTTAAACCAACTCAATTGTCCCACGTCTTATTTGCTTACAAAAACAAAACGATTTTTGTGGCAAATCAATAAGTTCTTAAAAAAATGTTTATCATTTCGGGATTACAACAGTTTGGACTCCATCGAAATATGCAAAGTAAGGTTGAACTTTGTGAACGTGGTCCTGGGCAGAAAATTGGCTACAATAAATTACTTAAGAATTAGCAAATGGGCTGCAAATTTAAAAAATAGCAAATGGGCTGCAAATTATAAAAAATAGCAAATGGGCTTTATGTTGCCTGCCACAGATTTGGAGGCTGACTTGTGGGCCTACACAAGGTTCCTTCAAAAAGAAACTTAGTCAACAATCGACTCTACCGGCGTCAGACCGCTAGATGTCAATCTAACGGCAATCGTGCTTCTTCAGTCTCTGATATTCCTGCCCCAGCCGCCAAACCAGCGCCGTCGAAACCGCCTGCTCCCGCCTCCCGTGGCCGGCAGTGCTGCCGGGCAGGCCTCACGGCCCCATCATACTCGCATCCCTGGCCTGTCTATCCCTCTACTCACCCACACCTCCTGTTATTTTCCGGCGACGGCAGCCAAACCAGTCAACCCTCGTACTCTCCACCGCGTGGGCAGCCACTGCCATGTCTTCACCGGCTCCGTGTAGTTCCCTTCGTAGGCCTCGCCGTCATCCACCGCCCTGGTGCTCTCGGTGCGGCGTGGTCAACGATGTCCATCCAATGGCCGTAGTCCTTCTTCAACCTCTGGTCTTCTTGCCCCAGCCGCCCAAAGCAGCGCCGGTCGTGCCGCATGCTCCTGCCTCCCGTGGCCGACTTTGCTGCCACGGAGGCCTCACCATCCCCATACTACTCCCACCGCTAGCCAGGCCATCCCTCCACTCACCCACTCCCCCTGTTATTCTGTGGCTACGGCAGCCTCACACCGCAGCTGAACCAGTGAACCCTCGTACTCCTCTCCGCGTGGGCATCCACTGCCGCGTCTTCCCCAGCTCCGCGTCGTCCCCTTCCTAGGCCTCGCCGTCGTCCACCGCCCTGGTGCTCTCGGCGCAGCGTGGTCAATGTGGTCAACGTCCGACTTCCATCGGAAGAGTATTGTACGTGGAGAGGCTGACAGTTGGGTCCACGGCAGCCGCAAGGAAGTGCCTCCTTATTACATGCAAAATAATTATTCCTCCACCTGACACCAGGGACCCACCGGACGGGCCACCAGTATTTCACGGAAAAAACGTTTCCCCCCTGACTGCTGTGACCCACCGGATGGGCCACCCTATTTCACGAAAAAAATGTTTACCCCTGACTGCTGGGACCCACCGAACGGACTACCGTATTTCATGAAAAAACGTCCCCCCCCCCCGCTGTCAGCTCGGACCCACCGGAAGTGCCTCCTTATTACGCACAGAAAAATGAATACCCCCTGCTAGCTGGGACCCACCATGGTGGGAGGCTGACTTGTGGGACTACTAAGTTGACGGGAACAGAGGGCTTTTTTAACTTAGTCAATATGAACGATTCTAGCTCCAGTGTCCGTACGATGTCCATCCAACGGCCGTCGTTCTTCTTCAATCTCTGCTCTTCCTGCTCCAGCCGCTCAAACAAGCGCCGACGGGACTGCCTGCTCCCTCCTTCCCGCGCTGGCTGTGCTGCCGCGCAGGCCTCACCGCCCCACCGTACTCCCATCGCTGGCCTAGCCATCCCTCTACTCACCCACACATGCTGTTATTCTCCGCGAGGGCGGGCAGACGAACCAAGAAACCTCGTCAGACAACAGATTCCCCTCCGCGTGGGAAAGAACTGTGGAGTCTTCCCTGCCTCCGTATCGTTCCCTTCCTAGGCCTCACCGTCGTCCACCGCCCTGGTGCTCTCGGCGCGGCATGGTGAACGTGGTCAAGGAACGGCTTCCATCGGATGTGGACTGTACATGGAGAGGCTGACAGTTGGGTCCACGGCCGCAGCAAGGAAGTGCCTCCTTATTACGTGCAAAATAATTATTCCTCCACCTGACATCTGGGACCCACCGGAAGGGACTCTGTATTTCGCGAAAAAAACGTGCCCCCCGCTGACATGTCGGACCCACCAGCTATCTTCGCACGCGAGGAAGTGCCACCTTATTACGCACAAAAAAATGAATACTCCCCCTGCCAGCTGGAACCGAGCATAGTGGGAGGCAGACTTGTGGGCCTACCAAGTTGACGGGGACGGAGGGCTTTGTCAACTTAGTCAATATGAACGATTCTAGCTCCTGTTACCGTACAATGTTCATCCAATGGCCGTAGTGCTTCTTCAACCTCTGGTCTTCTTGCTCCAGCCGCCCAAACCAGCGCCGGTCGTGCCGCGTGCTCCTGCCTCCCGTGGCCGGCTGTGATGCCGTGGAGGCCTCACCGCTGGCCAGGCCATCCGTCTACTCACCCACACCCCTGTTATTCTCAAGGGCGACAAGAGCCTCACTCCGCAGCCAACCAAGGAACCTCGTACTCCTCTTCGCGTGGGCATCCACTGCTGCATCTTACCCGGCTCCAAGTCGTCCACTTTCTAGCCCTCGCCGTCGTCCACCGCCCTGGTGCTCCCGGCGCGGCATGGTGAACGTGGTCAAGGAACGGCTTCCATCGGATGTGGACTGTACATGGAGAGGCGATATTGGGTCCACGGCCGCAGAAGGAAGTGCCTCCTTATTACGTGCAAAATAATTATTCCTCCACCGACATCCGGGACCCACGGAAGGGCCTCAGATTTCACGAAAAAAACGTGCCTCTCCCGACATGTCGGACCCACCAGCTATCTTCGCACGCGAGGAAGTGCCTCCTTATTACGCACAAAAAAATGAATACTCCCCCTGCCAGCTGGAACCCAGCATAGTGGGAGGCTGACTTGTGGGCCTACCAAGTTGACGGGGACGGAGGGCTTTGTCAACTTAGTCAATATGAACAATTCTAGCTCCTGTTACCGTACAATGTTCATCCAATGGCCGTAGTGCTTCTTCAACCTCTGGTCTTCTTGCTCCAGCCGCCCAAACCAGCGCCGGTCGTGCCGCGTGCTCCTGCCTCCCGTGGCCGACTGTGATGCCGTGGAGGCCTCACCGCTGGCCAGGCCATCCGTCTACTCACCCACACCCCCTGTTATTCTGCGGCGACAGCAGCCTCACTCCGCAGCCGAACCAGTGAACCCTCGTACTCCTCTTCGCGTGGGCATCCACTGCTGCGTCTTACCCGGCTCCAAGTCGTCCCCTTTCTAGCCCTCGCCGTCGTCCAACGCCGTGGTGCTCTCGGTGCGACGTGCTCAACGTGGTCAAGGAACGACTTCCATCGGACGTGGACTGTATGTGGAGAGGCTGATAGCTCGGTCCACGGCCGCAGCAAGGAAGTGCCTCCTTATTACGCGCAAAATAATGATTCCTCCACCTGACAGCGGGGGCCCACCGGACGGGCCACCGTATTTCGTGAAAAATACGTTTCCCCATGACTACTGGGACCCACCAGCTACATCTTCGCATGCAAGGAAGTGTGTCCGGACAAAAAAAATGATTCGCCCCCTGACTGCTGGGACCCACCAGCTACATCTTCGCACGCAAGGAAGTGCATCCGGGCAAAAAAAACGATTCACCCCCTGACTGCTGGGACCCACCAGCTACATCTTCGCACGCAAAGGAAGTGCGTCCGGGCAAAAAAAAACGATTCACCCCTCTGACTGCTGGGACCCACCAGCTACATTTTCGCACGCAAGGAAGTGCCTGATAGTCGGGACCCACCTGGTCGAAGCGTACGTAGCGTTGTCATTATGGTCGCGAACGTGTACGTACAAACTGGTCGTTGTAGAGGCGTGCACGTGTCGTAGTAGAGGCGCACACGTAGCATGTACACGTACGTACAGCGGCGAGGGTGCAAGAAAGAAAATACGGCCACGTACGTACATACGGGCAGGGTCTCGAACGCCTACTCGCGCATACGTATGGCGAGGGCTTGTGTACATGGCTGGGTCGGAACGGAGAAACAGCGTCGTCGTCGTGTTCATGGGGTGGCAACGGAATGCTCGTGTTCACGGGGGGCAACGGAATGCGTCGTGTTCATCGGGAGGCGACAAAACGCGTGGGAGCCAACCGGCTTGGACGGAACAGGAGATGGAAACGAGGCCTGGCGTACAGCAGAAAGGAGGAAACGACCTTGTGTTCGACCGGCCACGTTTGAAATGGGGTCCTGTTGATCGGGAGGGGTGTGGCGTACCGCAAAACAGAGGAAACAAACCTCCTACGGTCGAAACGGGGGTCCTGTTGATCGGGAGGGGTGTGGCATACCGTAAAACGGAGGAAACGGACCTCCTACGGTCGAAACGGGGGTCTTGTTGATCGGGAGGGGTGTGGCGTACCGCAAAATGGACAAAACGGACCTGCTACGGACGAACGGGGGTCCTGTTCATCGGGAGGGGTGTGGCGTACCGCAAAACGGACGAAACGGACTTGTGTTGGAGCGCTACGGTCGAAACGGGGGTCCTGTTCATTGGGAGGGGTGTGGCGTATCGCAAAACCGGATTCCACGGGATACTGTTCATCTCCACCGTCGACCTCCTCTAGCCTCCACGGGCTACCATCGGCCTCCTCCAGCCTCCATGGGCTCCTGTTCATCTAGCCTCCACTGCGCGCTACTCCACCGGCTACTGTTCAACCACCCTCCACCGTCTACTGTTCATCCAGCCCTCCACACCACGGGTCCTGTTCAACCACCCTCCTCGGCACCCTCCATCGCTCATCGCTCATCCAGCCCTCCACACCACGGGTCCTGTTCATCCAGAGGCAAATGCCACCGCCACTCGCTCATCCAACCCCCCGCAACGCCATCGCTCATCCTGCACGCAGCATCCATCGGCTTCGCTTAGCAGCAGAGCGGCGAATCGCCGATCGGGTTCAATTAATCGCCATCGATCGATCGCTCGGGTTCGATAACGCGAGCCTGCAGTGGCAATCGCTCGGGTTCGATTAGAGCCCAACGCCGCTCGGGTTCGCGAGCCAACGCCGCACACACGCTGCAGAGATCGTCTGAGAGAAATGCGATCGCTCGCCCCCGACCTCCCACCGTAACCGGGACTCTCAAAATTTTCCTCCCCTCAGATCTACCGCAGTTTTTTCCGTCATGGACGGCCCAAAGAATGTCATGCAGCTGCGTCTCCGGCCCGCCCAGGACGAAAAGCCCATTTCCTGTCATGATTTTTTGTCATAGAAGTAGGAGCCCACCACATCTATGATGATACCGGCTTTTGTCACAAGTATCGTCATAGAAGTGTCATATGTATGACAGAAAAAAAATCATTCGGCCCAAAATGTCACGAATGTGTCTTTTTTTGTAGTGATATAACTTAAGTTTTGGCCAAGATGGGTTGCCTGGCTCCTGTGCTTATTCCCTACATTCCCGTTAGTTCGGCTAGGGCATAAAGGGAGCACCTCTGCGATTGTTACTGCCAAGTCATCTGGATGTATACCTCTGACTGGGTGAAGCCGCAAGCTAGTGTTCTTAAGGGAATATTCGGTCAGTGGATTAAATATGTTTTTGCATTCACCCCATTGTGAACCCCCAGATGTTACGTATACTGCGAATTTTCCAAACATAGTTCGGACATGCATTTTAACGCATGCACACCCAGGGAAAGGAACCCTTAATGGAACTATTCTCTATGGAAGATGTTTCTTACAATCATAACATAATATAACATAACTAGCCGGATACAACTTGTCTGTTCAAGCAACTATGACCCCTACGTCTGGTTTCCACGCATACCCCGGTCTATTTTGCCGCTCAGGTATTCAGAAACACTCCGCACCTTCGGGTCCAGAGGTCGAAGCGAAAAGGTCTGCCATGACAATCATTTTACAATTCAGCTAGAGTTACATATGTCAAGGAAAGTACATAGTCACTTGGACTAAAAAAATTCCTGCTCTATACCGTCTAGCAGGCTGTCTAATTTACAATCCTACTGGGAATACTTGGCGGCTACTTCTACTTGGTCATATGCCAAATTAACGAGAACCTCTTTTCCATCTGACCCCAGAGGTCCGACCCGGGCCATACGATTCGGATCAAGCTTGGTATATCGTGTTTTCACCATGGCCTAGGCCTCTCGTGCACCTTCTCGGTAGGCCAATATTTTCCATAATCGGAAACGCAGCCGCGCTCCCTTGAATAGCTGTACAAGCTCCTCCATACTTCCTGGAGGGGAGGCGGATGGCCTTAAGGCCTTGGCAACACTTCACATCACCTGCCGAGCTTGCTCATGCATTTGTGACAACTCTTGCAGTAGATCGCCCAATGATCCGGACATCTCCTCTTCGGGACGACCCGTCAGCATACCTACAAACATAACTCTATTAGTTCCTTTCATCTCCGAATTACTCGAAGGTAAGTTTGACCACATACTTAATATGCCGCCTCGCAGCCTTTTATTTTCCTTCACGGAGTCAGCCAGCTAGGCCCGCACATCTTTCAATTCTTCGCCCAGTTGGGTGTTGGAATCCAGGAGCTTGTTTTTCTCCTCCCTGACTCGGGACAGCACACGTTCGCCCGCGGTGAGTAGTCTTTTGGATTCTTTCTCTCCCGCTTGAGCGGCTTTCAGTTGCTCCTCCAGTTGATCTGACGATCCTATCATGAGATAAGCAACAGTATTTGCATAACTGGCATATAATTATCATTCCTCGATGGAGGGGAATATTACCAGGTGATGCCTTCTTTAATTTCTCCAGTTCGGCGGTAACTACAGTTAGCTGTGTCCGACACCTTTCTAGCTCTTGAGACAACATGTTGTTCTTCTCCGTAAGCACCTGGTTGTACAATGATCCTTAAATTAGTTGTATCAACTGATTCATGTCTCGGGGGCTACTAGTATATAATTATCATATTGGGATAATGTAAACTTACCTGCACATCTTTTAAATGTTGATTTGTGGCTCTGGTAAGCCCATCTCGAGCAGCTCGGATGTATGCATCAGTTGAGCTAGAGGCATTGAATGCCTCTTTTGTAAAGCTGGGGTCTCGTAAAATGGCCCTCCGACGCCGATGATTCATGGCGCTGTCCACTTCCGTGTTCGTGACGGATACATCATCTGAATCCTCTGCTGAAGGACAATCCGGCCCCGGTCCTATATCAGCCCCTGCCTTTGCGGCAGGATCTGGATCCCGGCTATTGGGAGTATGACCGGTCGGACCCCCGGATATAGTCCGGCGAACTCTTTTCCTGATACAGGACAAACAAAAAAGTCACAGTTGGATGCGACTGCCAAGGGGCATATTTGCAAATCCATACCTCTTCGATGAAGGCTCGGCCGTGTCTCCGTTTGCCTTCCTCTTCGAAGGCTTGCCCGGTGTGGGGGCCGCTCTCTTTGGAGTTGCCTCTGGGGTATCATGGTGCGCCGAACGCCTCCCCTTTTGAGCACGAGACAGTGCGGTGGGTGAGGCAGAACGAGGGAAGTCTTTCGGAGGAGATGTCTCCTGATTACTTACGTGTGAAGCAGGGAGAAGAACGGGATAGTCGGCGGTGATGGCCACTTCCGAATGCCGTCGTAGATCGCCTGGTAAAACACCCCATCCTCGAGCACCACGAATATATCCGGATCCTCTTTGAATCTGGGGTCAAGGTCCCGGTTGTGGCCCTCTGGTTGTGGGGTGGGGCTGTGAAGCCCATCGGAGATCTTTCGCCATTTCTATTATAAATGGACGGATTAATATTCATGACTCGGGGAGTGGAGTGAGTAGAGAAGAGGGGTTGGGACTTACCCAGCTAGGAGGATTGTACATGGGGAATCAATCTCTGCGCTTAATACGAAGAAATTCCTCTTCCTCCCCTTTGAACAGTTCGGCAAATATTTTGGCCAGGGCGGCGGGGGTGTCCGGACCCTTCCGGACGCAGCGGGAGGTGTCATCCTACCCATTATAGTGCCACATGGGAAGCCCTCTGTATTGGAGTGGCTGAACCCCTCGTACTATGGAAGTCGTCATTACCTCGACTATTGATAATTCGGACTGGATAAGTGTCTCTATCTTGCTCATGAGTTGACAAACTTCCGAACTGTCTTCCTCTTCGAGGCTCCGAGGGCGCCAACTGTGGCGTTTCTTCAACGGGACGCTTGAAAACTCGGGAAGACCTCTTCAGACTGGGTAGGGAAGGGCGACATCCTCGATATAGAACCATTCGGAAGGCCACTCTTCGGATGCCTTCTTTGGTGTGCCGGATAGGTATCCGGTCTCGGTGATGCGTCATATTTCGGCTCCGCCCACTTCAAATATTGATCCCTCGTGGTTGCGCGGGACGAGACAGAATAGCTTTCTCCACAATTGAAAATGGGCCTCACAACCCAGGAATAGCTCGCACAGAGCGACGTAACCCGTGATATGCAGGATGGAGGCGGGAGTGAAGTTTTGAAGTTGGAGGCCATAATACTCCAGAAGCCCTCGGAGGAACGGATGAATTGGAAATCCGACGCCTCTTAGCAAGTATGGAACGAAGCACACTCGTCCCCCCAGATGGGTTGGGGAAATTCTTTGCCTGGGCCCCGCCATTGAAGGAGGTCAATCCTTCCCGAACAGGGACCAGATCCGTGGGGGGAAGAAATCCCTGTGTTTGCAGCTTCACCAGCTGACCGTGGGATACAAAACATCTCTCCCAATCGCCTTTTTCTGGGCCCCAGGGATGGGAGGAGGAGGTGCTAGGAGCGCTAGCCATGTTGGAGTGGTTTTTCCTAGCAAGCTCTGAGGATTTTTCCGAGTGGTGTCGAATGGATCTAAGATCCAATCTCTTTAAATAGACGCTCTTTCTTACATGGCCGGGGTGTTATGTGCAAAAGTACCCTGACCTCTCGCACGCTCGACACGTGGAATCTAAAGTCGTTGATGCACAGAAGCTGAGGGGTACGACATTAAATGGAGGGCCGAATACATATATTTGAAGTCGTCGGAGGAGGAACCCGCCTTACAATGCCGAAGACAATCTACGCGCCGGACACCTCGTCATTGAAGCCTGGTTCGGGGGCTACTGAGGGAGTCCTGGACTAAGGGGTCCTCGGGCGTCCGACCTGTTAGCCGTGGGCCGGACTGATGGGTTGTGAAGATACAAAGACCGAAGACTCTACCCATGTCCAGATGGGTCTCTCCTTGGCATGGAAGGCAAGCTTGGCGACCAAGCATGAAGATTCCTTTCTCTGTAACCAACTTTGTGTAATCCTAGTCCCCTCCACTGTCTATATAAACCTGAGGGCTATGTTACATCCCAAATTTTCAATTTGGAATGTTATATATAGGTCATACATGCATATCATATTTTATTGGATTTCATTTCGAGATCCTCGAAATTCTAAGCAACTCAAGGACCCTCGGAGAGAGTTGGGGATTCCACCATTTTCATATTTGAATTTTATCAAATATTGAAAAGGGTCATTTATTTTAATTTATTTTCACTCAAAAATATTGCATATCAAAATATATGAGAGGGGATAATATGACTTCCCCAAAATAATGAAATATTGGAGGAAAAATATTTAAAAACAAATAAACATATTTATTTGGATTTTATTGCTATTTTATTTGAATTAGGAAAAATATGCGGTTTTGAAAATTGAATTAGAGTCCTAAATAAATGTTCCACCTGTCCGGTAGTTTCTTAGAGGACAGAGAAAATTTATTTCAGGATTTTTGGAGTTCATTTAGTATTACTTTTCTTCGTTTTTCTGCGTGTTAGAATATTTTTTTGAAGTAACCGACCTAACCGGGCCGTGTCCGCCTAGGACTCTTGGCCCAGCCATCCTTTATAAGTCGGGAGGCCTGACCCCAGCAGCCTAGCGCCCCGCCCGAAACCCTAAGCCGCCGCCGCCCTAGCGCCGGCTGCACCACCATTCTTCTTGCCGCCGCCCTTGCTGCGCCATGCCCGCTGTGCCGCGCCGCCGCCGCGCCCAGCGCCCGCTTCGCCGGAGTTCGGTGGAGTTCGGGGGAGTTCGCCGCCGCCGCCGCCGGTTTTCTCCGCCGGTTCGTTTTTTCTGTTAAAAACCATAGATCTATGTGTTTTTAATAGATCGGTTCGGTGTTTTTTGGTTTAGTTATTTTGCGGACGTTCGTCCATACGTTCGTTTTAACAAATGCCGTTCACCAGTTAGCCGCAGACAGCGAACGTTCGTTCATTATCTTGTTCATCTGTTTTTATTTTTCCAGGGTGTTTCGCGATTATTTTCGATCACGATTTCTGACCCGATTTTCGTTTTAGTTTATCTTTTCGCTCGTTTATCGGAATCAGGCGATTCAAGTGCCTAGATCTTCATCTCGAAGTTCTCTTTCTGTTTAACCAACTTGAACAAGATTTTGGTACTGTAAAATTTGACTTTAGTCCAGATTAGTAATCGTCTTTTGTTTCTTTCGTAGTTTGAGTTTCGTTGCTCCGTTTGATTTGATTCTTTTTGCAAATCAAATCTCTTCAGTTGAGTTTTCAGAATCGATCTTCTTATTTGAGTTTTACCCGTGCATATTTGCTTGATTGCTTATGTATGCTATTGTTTGTTTGCGATAGAATTCCCGGAGTGCGAAGCATGCTACTACGAGTCTCTAGGTTTTGCGGATCGTCAGCAAGGCAAGCAACACATTTATCATATTCTTTTCATACTCAGTTTTTATGCATTAGTTCCAAACCTCAAACACTGCATGATTAGGATGTGTTTAACTTGTGGGTATTGGGAAGTAGTTGATGAGGTAGAACCTATTTCCCTGTTTATTATCAAACCCTTGGGAGTTAGTTCTACGTTATGCTTATACTGCTATGCTATGCTCGTAGACGTGGTTTGGGTGAGTGAATCCATGACAGATGTGAGATGATTATTTAATGGTTCAACTTATGGTGGAAACTTTAACACACATCTGAGTGGATTGCTTGTTTGGGCACCTGGAGAATCCAGTGTTGTCCTAGGATATCCCGGAGTACACGTGTGATAATCCTACGGTCCGCCACCCTGGCTCAAAGGGATCTGAGATATTTCATGCTAGAAACTTCCATGTGCAGCCACAAGCTATTATGGGCTCTAGCATAGTTGAGTAAATTGCATGACCTCTTCAAGTGGTAGGCTAGCAGATGTAGAGGTATGTAGGTTGGTACTGTCTACCCGGGGTTAGAGTTAATGCTTCTGAAAGACTCTGTCTCGGTCATCCATTTCTCAAACACCATGAAGTGCGAGAAATCGAACGGAGGAGATCGAGTTTTGTGGGGAAAAGTGCGCAAACCTCTGCAGAGTGTACAATATAATCATGGTTAGCCGTGTCCCTCGTTATGGACATCTTGAGTATCTAGTACTCTAATTATCATAAGTATCTCATCACTCTAATTTAATTTGTTGTGTTGATAATTACTTTTAATGGGGATTGAGTTGGAGGTACCTTCTCAATGTTGTTCAACCGCCATGATAGTTAAATAAAATATATTCCTTTGTTGCAGGGAAAAAAGGCTTTTCACAAAAAACCTTATAACCTTAGAGCCTTCACCCGCCATATATGCATGTAGTGATAGCATTTATCTGTTCATTGCTCTACTGTGTTATATTGCGAGCATATTCCATGTGCTGACCCATTTTTGGGCTGCAACGTATTATGTTGCAGACTTTTCAGACGACGAGTAAAGGTGCGATAGGTCGTTGTTGTGCATCTCAGCTATGCCGTTGGAGTTGATGGACTCACTTATCTTCCAAGTCTTCCGCTGTTATCTTCTTAGATGGCCTTAAGCCATATTTATTGTGATAAGTTCTCTTTTGAGACATTCGATGTAATAAGTGTGTGATTGCTACTCTATTATAAATCCTTTGAGTACTATGTGTGTCAGCATTATTGATCTAGGGATGACACTGAAGCACAGAGACTTGACCGTTTGAGGTCGGGTCGCTACAAGATGGTATCAGAGCACACGCTGAGTGTAGGACACGACCACTAAGATAAGCCATAGGTCACTCTTCTGTACTCATTTCAGACTCCTCTCCATTTTCTACTCCTTAGGACGGCAGATTCGACGAACAAGTTTGCACAACCGGATGAAGACACACCCTTTGGACGACACTTGAAGGAAGTCACTAGGTACCTGAACATCGGAATACCAAGCTTCACCGGGACCTACAACGCCACTTTACTAGAACAGGAGCGCTGGATGATTTGAGTTCAAGTTCTAGGAAGGACATTCACGCCAGTTACGGAGCCCATAGAGTTTTCCTTTGATGCACCAACCTGGAGTCTAGGAAAGAGCATGGCAGCCCACATTGCCATGGGACGCATCTACGAAGTTTACCACCAGGATCTCAAGGATACTATCTACCAGATATGTGGGCGCCGAGACGAGCAATGGGAGATGATCAGAACCAGGAAGGACAGGTCCATTGCTGCTTTCATCCAGGAGTTAAACCAGCACATTCGACGCCAGGAGAATCAGATGTGCGCAGGCATGATGGATCTGAAGAAGGGGATGACCAGGATCACGGAGCTAGAAGAGGAACTGAAGTCTACACGCGATGGATATTAGGAGGAAATCACAATACTATTGGAGAAGAATGACGACCTGATAAAGAAGATCGGAGTTTTCATGGGAGACCCCGCGCCAGGAGCAGAAGACGACGAACCCAAGGAAATTCGTTCTGAAGACTACATCATCATCGACGACACCGACTCCGACCCTGATGGTAGTGAGGATGATTGCGAAGACGAAGCTGGAGACTACATCATCACCGACTCCGACACCGACACCGACACCGACACCGACACCGACACCGACTCCATTTGTATGCCCTTACTTGATTGATTGAGTGAAATGATTGTGTTTGTCTCATGTGCATATAGGTAGTGTTTTCTCACTAGACCTCATTTCTATTCTAATCTCTCCCCTCTAAACCCATCAGATGCCTCCGAGACGTGACACCGGATTTGTCTTCCCACCAGAGATCACCCAGTTGATTCAACAGCAGAATGCCTTGATGCAGATACTAGTCCAGAACCAAGGCAACAACAACAACAACCCGCCACCACCACCTCCAGTTGACAACTTAGCCTGTTTTCTGAGGTTGCAGCCGCTGGTGTTTTCTAGTAGCACTGAGCCAATAGTTGCGGATGACTGGTTACACAAGATTGGAAGGGAGTTGACCACCGCAGGATGCACAGATGCTGAGAAGGTGCATTTTGCCGCACATCAGTTGGATGGACTAGCAGCTTCATGGTGGGAAAATTACACAGCCACTTTCCCTATAGCCAATATCACTTGGGATCAGTTTCAGCAAGCATTTCGCATAGCCCATGTCTCAACTAGAGCTATGAGCATGAAGAAGCGCGAGTTTCGAAACTTGCGCCAAGGAAATCGTACTGTGGCTCAGTACCTAGAGGAGTTTAGTAAGATGTCTCGTTATGCCCCGGATGATGTGGCCACAGATGCCGTTAAGCAGGAGAAGTTTATGGAAGGGCTGAGTGAGGAGATGAGCATGCAGTTGATGGTGGCAACATTCAACAACTACCTGGAGCTGGTAGAAAAGGCTCTTATGATGGAAGGGGAGCAGCAGCAGATTGAGAGCCGCAAGAGGAAGTATGGGCAAGGAAGGTACAACTCAGGAGCTCAGCAGAAGCCTCGTTTAACCCCGAACTCAGGAGGATTTACCCATAACCATGGAGGTCATACCCACAATGAAGGAAGTTCGCATAACCACAATGGTTGCAAGAATGGGAATGGGAACGGAGCAGGCAATAGTCAGAACCACTCCAATCCAGCCACACCCGCCAAGAGAGACCTAAGTCACATTACTTGCTTCAAGTGCGGGAAGACTGGACACTATGCCACAGAGTGCCCTGAAGCGAAGAATGGAAATGGTAATGGGAGCATTGGGAAGAAGCCCAATCCATTCAACAAAGGACAAGTGAACCACGTTAACATGGAGGAGGTTGAAGAGCAGCCAGACGTAGTTATCGGTAAGTTTTTGGTCAAGTCTTTTACCGCTCTTGTTCTTTTCGATATGGTGCATCTCATTCATACATATCAAGGGGATTCGTGGATAAGTTTAAGTTGCCAACCCAAGCCCTTAGGACACCCATGTTAGTAAGTTCACCTGGAGCAGAGTATATGGCTAGCCGATGGTGCGACCGGATACCCATAACCATCGGTAGCCATGTTTTCCCATCAAACCTAATAATTTTGGAGTCACAAGAATTGGATGTGATATTAGGCATGGACTAGATGTCGAAGTATGGAGGAAGCATTGATTGTGCTAGTAAGTCAATTCTACTCACCACCCCGGAGGGAAAAAGGATCAAGTATGTATCCAGGCATTCGTCAAGGAGAACCCAAGTAAATTCCCTCTCAGGAATTGTTCAGGAGGAAGTGCCTATTGTGAAGGATTACCCGGATGTATATCCAGAGGAATTACCAGGCATGCCGCCAGATCGAGACATCGAGTTCTTGATAGAACTGTTGCCAGGCACCGAACCGATATCAAAGAGACCATATCGGATGCCCGCAAATGATCTAGAGGAGATTAAAAGCAGATTAAGGAGTGTTGGAGAAAGGTTACATCCGACGAAGTTCATCACCGTGGGGAGCCCCAGTGCTCTTGGTTGAGAAGAAGGATGGATCGTTAAGAACGGTTGTTAATTATCGTGCGTTGAATGAAGTGATGATCAAGAACAAGTACCCACTGCCGATGATCAATGATTTGTTTGACCAGCTGCAAGGAGCTAAAGTGTTTTCGAAGATCGATCTGCGATCAGGATATCACCAGCTGAAAATTCAGGAGAAGGATATATCTAAGACATCATTCACCACTAGGTACGAGTTATATGAGTATACGGTTAAGTCTTTTGGACTGACTAACGCCCCTGCCTATTTCATGAGTATGATGAAAGGTGTTCATGGAATTCTTGGAAAAGTTTGTGGTGGTGTTCATTGATGATATAATGCTATACTCGAAGAATGAAGAGGAGCATTTGCGTTTAGTTCTCAAGAAACTCAGGGAACATCAATTGTATGCCAAGTACAGAAAATGTGAGTTTTGGTTGAAGGAAGTTGGATTCCTTGGACATGTTATATCAGGAGAAGGTATAGCAGTAGACCCCACCAAGGTTCAGTCAGTCATGGAGTGGTTGGCACCCACTTCAGTTAGCGAGATCCGTAGTTTTCTTGGACTCGCGGGATACTATCGGAGATTTATTGAGAATTTTTCTAAGATTGCGAAACCTATGACGGAGTTATTAAAGAAGGATACCAAATTCTATTGGACTGAAGACTGTGAAGCAAGTTTCCAGGAGTTGAAGAAGTGTTTGACTACAGCCCCAGTGCTAATTCAGCCGGATATCGCAAGGAATTCCAAGTGTATTGCGACGCCTCTTGTCACATCCTAGTTAGTCCATGCATTAGAATGTTGCATCATGTTTACCTTTCAACAGAAACTTGAATTGGGGAAGACAGAACCCCCAGAACCCCTCTGAACCCAACTAGGGTTTACTAAAAATATTATCAATGAACCTGAAATGCCCTTCTAAAAAGTTCACCCTCTTTGTCTTGGGTTAGAACCTCTGGCAAAATAGGTGCACAATTTTCTAGGTCAACAGAAGGTCATTGAATTAAATCATATGTAATTTGCATTTGGGCATTTAAATGCTAGTAAATATTTTGGATGCTCAAATAATTCTGAAAATAAGTGTGGGCTGTTGGAGATATTCTAAACAGAGCCCCTGATTATTTCCAAGATTTTTAGAAGTGCATAACTATTTTTAATAAGTCTACAAACTTACAGAAAAATAGAAAAAGGAAAACAGAAAGCAAGGCTTACAGGGCTCACTGGCAAGCCCACTGCCGCCCAGCCAGCCACCGCTCCAGTGAGCTGCTTGGCTTGGCCAGGCGGGCAGCAGTGCTCGGCAGGCGGCACCCGAGCACGCCACGCAGCTGCTCGCCGCCTGCCTCCTCCCCCCACCGTCCTGCCGCCTCGGTTCGGTCGGCCATTCCACCCCCGAGCTCGCAGACACACCTTCTCCTCCCCAGCTCCTCTCCCTCGCTCGCCCGCACCATGGCCGACGCCGTCGCGCCCGCGCCACCGTGAAGCTCGCGCCCTCCGTCGTCTCTGTGCTGCGCCACCGTGTCCGTTTGCTCCGCCAACGTCGACTACATCGAGCAGGCCGAGCCCCGAGCGCTCGCACGCCCTGCAACACCTTCACCGACTCCGTCTCCGTCAATCACCGCCGGAGATCCCCATCGCCGTACTCGCCGTGAGCCCAACTACCTCGTCCCCGACCTCGCCGACTGCTTCGTCGTACTCGCCGTGAGCCCAACTACCTCCCCATCCTCTCTATTTGCCTTCCCGTGCACCATAGCTGCCGCACGAAGCATCACCGCACGCGCTACCGCCGAGCTCGTCGCCGACGTGACTCCGGCCACCCTCTGGCCACGTCACCTTGTCCACTAACTTCACCACAACCCCAGGAACCCGTAGCACCACTCCACGCACCTCGCCATGTCCCGAAGCCTCGGGTTCACTTTCACCCGACTCCGGCGACCGCCTAGCTCGTCGCCGGTGACGTTTCCGGCCATCCCGAGCTCAACCACCGCCACCAAACGCCGCGGCTTGTCTCCGGCTACCCGTAGATGGTCTCCGCCGTCCTTTTTGGTCGCGGGAACGCACAAACACACTCTCGGCGCCGCGTCTGGCTTCGCCGGCGGCTAAACGTCGGTGGGTTTGACCCCACTGACGGAGTTGACTAAGTGGAGCCCCTCTGCTAATTAACCTAGTTTAGGTTTAACTAAAATTAGTTAGTTTAATTAACTACTGACATGCGGGACCCACTGGTCAGGTTGACCTAGACGCCCCCGTTGACCTCTGACGTCACCCTGACGCACTGCTGACGCAATAACTAATTTCTGGATTTATTTGTATTCAGGAAATTCCAGAAATTGTTGCAAAGTTCAAAAAATCATAGAAATTAATCTATAACTCCAAATGAAAAGTTCTATATATGAATTTTGATCAGAAAAATTGAATCTATCATTTGTAATGGTTTCATGCATGACAGAACAAGCTAACCTTGCTGTTTAAGCAGAATAAGGTAATGCACTATTATGGCTATGTTAAATGAGCTAACATTTGAACCTTTGATTCAAATGAGTTCATTCCTTTCTGTTCTAGCTTGCATTAGGCCAACACACATTCATATTGCCATGTCATAGCATGCATCATATTGTTGCATATCGTCATGTGTTGTTTATGTTCGGTGTGTCTTTCGTGATAGGTTCTGCCTCTAAGGATAACCCGAATATACATGCGAAGGCGGTATCCTACTACCACTACATCGGGCAAGCAACCCATTGATCATTCGATACAAAACCATGTTCTCGCTTCTGCTCTTGTTTACTGCATTAAGACAACGCGATTCAAACTGTTGTGTGTTGCGGTAGTTGAACCCACTTCCTTTGCATGACCTGTCATTGCCACAGTAACTACATGAAACCCACTAGCATGTGTAGGAGTTGATTGAGCCATGTTTGTGTTTCCTACCATGCTATGCTTGCTATGCATAGAGTTGTGTCAGGTCTGGCTCATCGGGATGATGAACTAGAGTGAAAGGTTGTGTCGGTTTCGAGAGTGAAAGTGTTGAATATGATTTTGTAAAGGAATCGATGAGAGGCCAAGTAGGAGTACATGGTGGGTTGTTTCATTGAGGCCGTCCCTAAGAACTGAGATCTGTATGTGTGATTTAAGATCAGCTACTACCACACGCTGGGCCCTGAAATATGACCCGCTCGACTTACCGAATTCTCTCGTCCTCTGTCCAGGAGTTGCAAGTAGTTTACGGTGTTTGTAGTATCTCAGGGCGCATGCTGTGTGACCTTAGGGGTGGGCTGTGTTGCGGTAAACACGTGGCCTGTGTACCAATTCGCCTGTTTGGTGTCTCGGGAACCCTGCACACATCGTTCGGGGCCGTTAGTGGAACCTCGGCGGACTCCTGTGGATGGAACCGAATAGGCGATTAACTGGACTAGAGACTTGTGTGGTTGGTCGGTCGTGGTCTACACCCACGTCGACTTTCGCTTCAAGTCTGCCGAGCACATATCATGTCTGGGGCGCTAAGTGGTGGAAACATGTGTGACGAAGTACACCCTGCGAGGGTATAAAACTATTGAATAGCGCGTCATGATAAGGACTACTTGGTGGCCTATGCAGTTCATAGACAAGTAAATGGATACTACTAAAAGCCTCAAGATAAGTGTGAGTACGCGGATGGCCCTCTCGTGGGTTGTCGAGAGAGAATCCACGGTGGAGTATTGTGATGGTGATTAGTGGACTGTGTGCGACAAATGCTTTTCAAGTGGTGTCACGTGGGATAGCTTAGCCAAGAGTCAAAGCTGGCTTGCTGCAATAACTCCACTACCTTCTTGAGAATGTGCATGTATAATAGGATTACTGTGTAAGACTTGCTGAGTACCTCCGTACTCATGTTTGTAATTAATGTTTTCTCGCGACAACACGCCCCCTCCGATGGGTTCTATGTAGACCTTGACGTCGACGAGTGACTAGCCACCCAGGTGGTGATCCAAGGCTTGTGAAGGGCCTCTGTAGATAGAAGGGCTTCGTCAAGCCTTCTTTCTTTTTAGTGTCTGTACTCATACTAGTTTGCTTCCGCCTGTGCTTGTATGTTTGTATGACTTGAGTGTTGGGTCATGTGACCCCTATTTGTATTAATAAGTTATGTATGGCTCCTCGGAGCCTCTTAAATAAAGTACTTTGAGTTGTACAGTTTTGTTGTGATGCCATCTTTTATGTACTCATATCGGCATATTGTGTGTATGTTGAAATGCTTGGTATGAGTGGGATCTGACAATCTAGTTGTTTATCCTTGGCAGCCTCTCATATGGGGAAATGTAGTATAGTGCTTCCTGAGCGATAGTAGTCCGCTACAGCCCGGTTCACCGGAGTCCTCCTAGCCCGGCACTACTGCTGTGGACACTTGGTGGCCGGCATGTGTTTCACCGTTCTCGTGTACATCCCTTGAAATGTCACGGTGACATCCGAGTCCGCCTAGCTGCTACAGCCGGGTTACGCGAGTCCTGTTAGCCCGATGCTACAGCCCGGATTCATACGTTGATGACCGACATGCTCGATGTGATTCATGTATGCTGTCCCCATGGGTTAAGCGCCGCTTTGGGTTCACGACTAGCCATGTCAACCGGGTTCTCTGTCATGTGGATGCTAGCGACACTATCATATCGTGAGCCAAAAGGCGCCAAGCGGACCCGAGCCATGGTAAGGCGACACCGTAGGAATACCGTGCGTGAGGCCGCAAAGTGATATGAGTGTTACCGGCTAGGTCAATGTGACTTGGAATCGGGGTCTGACGATGTTGGCATCGAGCGGACTGCATGTAGGATTACCAAGCCAAACTGGTGAAGTTGTGTCTAGAAATGCTTTAGTTATGTAAGGAATTGATTGTGGAAGGAGCGTTCGGCTCTTTTTACTCCTTATACCTCATGGCCTTCTGATCTGAGTCATCCTCTTCTCTTCTACGGGGATTAAGAACTAGGCCTTCTCATCTATCTATCAGGATGACGTGTTACTAATCCATAGACTTATAGAATTGATAGTGTCGGGGAAGCTGATCCACGAACACCTATGGGGCCGGCGGACCGGGCCCCTTTCGGTTCGGCGAGGGGCGGAGATCGGACGAAGAGCAGATCGAGGCGAAGCACATGAGCAGTTTACCCAGATTCGGAGCTCTCCGGAGAGATAATACTCCTACTGCTACATGTGCGAGTATATTGTGTTCTTGCTCGGGAGCGCTGAGTGCTCTGATGCCCACTAGCTGCTAACGAGACCGAGCGTGAGTGATTTCGAACCCCCCTCTACGTTGCGCATGGGCCTCCATTTATATGCTCAAGGGGTCTCCAACAGGTGGCAACATAGACAAGGGTAAAGATGGAAAATGAGTTGCGGTTGGTACAACTACTTGTACAGTGTATCATACCTAACCACGACGGCGGGGACAAAGGCATTAAATGCTCGTCTCGTCGCCCAAACAGTGCAAACAGGGGCGGTCGGCGCCACCGCTGCCCACGATGGCAATCTTGTCGGCGTCGCTTGCCACCAGCTCCGCTGGCCGCACAGCCTCTTGCCCTTGGCGCTTGGAAAGGTCGAGGCGACACGTTGGTGGATGTCTTTGGGCGCGAGTCAGATTAGTAGTTTGCAGCGGCAAGCGCCTTGCCGTGATCGTTGTCTTGTCACGTCTGGAAGCTTGTCGCTCGCGGGCCTTGCCGAGGCAGCGTGGCGCGTCGCGGCAAGTTCCTGAATGCCTTGGTTGGCCTTCGGCAAGCTCCTCTTCTTTGGGGCCTTGTCTCCTTGGCCTAAATACTTTGTTCTTGAATGGCTCCAAAGGAACCACGGAGGACCTTCCCGCAAGCTCCTCTTGCTTGGGCCTTGAGCGATCACCCGGCAAGCCTTGCCGTGGTGTGCTGCAACTGCCCGTGCACAAGTTAGGGATACTAGGGTACCCCTACTATAGTACACCGGCAGAGCCCCAGGCACTGGGCCACACGGTGCCGGCGCTATTGGGCCAGCCCAAAACAGAACGCGAACGCACGCGGCCTGGGTTACGCCGTATCTCACTCTGGACCCACCACGCCCTCCACGAACGGCACGCGTCGAATGCGCCGTCGTGGGAGAGATCGTGGGTGGTTTCTTTATTAGGAAAGGCGGAGCGTCCGCACCCTCCCTCTTTATAAGCAGAGGAAACAGGGGCAGTTCGCCCATCTGGCAGTTGCTTCTTCCAATCTCAAAAACCTCCGCTGCTCCCCCTTCTTCCCAAGGATGAAAAGAGCAGGCGCTCCATCATCGCCACCAGCATCACCAACACCGTCGATCTCCCCACCACCTCCGCCATGGCTCCGAAAGCCGACAAGGGAAGGCCGTGAAGTCGGCGGCGCAGCGGCTTCATGGCGGCTGAAAGGGTGGGCAATCTTCCCCTCAGCTCGCCCGAAGGATGCGAGGAGTACTACTACCTCTTCGGTCGGCGGAGGCGCGGCGCATCCACGCGAAGGTACTCCCAGCTGCGCTTGAACTGGCTCGAATGGATACCCTTTCTTGGCGCTGTTCTTCTCTGCGGGCTCTGCCCGCCTTTCTCTGAAGTTTTTCTGTGATATCATGAACACCTCGGGTTCCGCCTCCTTGACTTCACCCCAATGCCGTTCGACCATGGCGGTTTCGCACATCTCTGCGAAAACTTTGTCGAGTCTATCCCAGCGTAGCTCTTTTCCACCACTTCTTTATGCCCTGAGTTGAGAGAGGGAGCCTCTTGCGGCGGAATCGCTTGGATCTCGAGGATTGGCAGAAGGAAGCTTATCTGGAGGGAGAGCTCCGTGGCAAGTGGGAGGAATGGAGGGCAGACTGGTGCTGGATTGTCGAGGAGAACCGCAGCCATTACCGCCCGGCATAGCGCCAATAGTGGCGGCAGCGATTGGAGCAGCGTGGCCCGGAAGACACTAGGCTGAAGATTGCCGTCACCGGATCCTCGCCTTAGACTTGCGGGCTCCTTGTAAGCGCCGTTAAGCGCGAACTTTCTTCGCCGCCGCGCATCCCCCTGCGGGAGAGGAGGAGACCGCACAGGAGTTCGAATCGGCGGATATCATGAGGCTGCGTCCGGGCCTCAACTTCAACTTCACTTTGTCTTGGGCGGGCGCGATGCTCTTGGAACTGTTCAAGCCCGATCCACGATCATCCCGAAATATTCAGGTTGCGAGGCGTCGTTCCGCTGTGCAACAATTCCTCGCTTCGACGCATCCGTGCAATGATGCCGCTGTGCGACTCGCATGGAATTGTCCCAACTTGGCAAACCTGCAGATAGCGTCGTCGCGGGAGTTCTTTGGCGGCCTGGTAGAAGTGCGGTTCGCCCGATGAACAGAAGGCCTCACCAGCGACACCAGCGATGAGATCAGCGCGCCATGCCAACAGTTGGAAGAAGCGGCGGCAGCCGCTGCCGCAGCGAGTTCGATTCACCGTGGAGGCGGAGGCAGCAGAGGCGGCAAGCCTTGTCGGCGAGGAGCTTGCGGTGAGAAGAGCTTGCGGGCGAAGCTGAGTCGGCGAGCCCGCCGGCGCCTCCTCCCCACCTTCAGACAGCTTGCCTGCGAGTGGAGCCCCAGCTCCACCAAGAAAGCGTCTCCGCAAGGCCGGGAAATGGCAGGCGGCAGGCAGGCCAACAACCGCCCGGCATGGCAGCCGCTCCACAGCGCAACAAGCACTGTTGCCGCGGGAGCACCTCACGCCCGCTGCGGCAACCGGGCGGGGCCCTCCCGGACCACCGCTTCTGCTCCCGCCTAAGCGGCCAGGGAACCCACTCCTCCGCCTCGTCGCCTTTGGAGGTGAGCAAATTTAATCTCTCGCGCTCAGCTCCGGCGAGGAAGAAGAAGAGTAAGATTCTTTGTTGTACTTGTAGTTCTTGACTTTGTTGCTTTGTCTTGTATCTGATTTGCTTCCTCCAAACCCATTCCTTTTCAGGGCCTGGCCCGGAAGGCGTCGAAGAGAGCCAAGGTCGGTGATTGTCATCAGGGCAGACCCACGCGACAGCAGGAGGCGCGTCGAGACCACCTGCGGATCGGCAACTCTTCCTCAAAGCAGCCCCAGCGTAGCCCCAGCGTGAGTATATGGTTTACTTCCTGCTGTTAGGCGTGCATGGGTGCTCTTTCTTTCTTGATATCATTTGTTGGTTTGTGTAGGAGCGAGCAGCCTCATCGAGTGCCGGAAGCCGCTCCTGAAATGCCATCTGCTTGACTACACCGCCAAGGGAGGATTCCCGGCAAGGGGCGTTCTCCGGCAAGGGAGACTTCTCCGGCAAGGGACAGTTCTCCGGCAAGGATAGCACCAGCGACCCTCCGTGGTTGAGACAACGGCTGCAGATTCTAGTCAGGTAATCCTCTTGCTTGAAAACTTCCCTTGTGTTCTTCTTCTTGATTATCTTTTGAATATTTGCTTGACTTTTCTTTCTTTTCAGGTCGTCGAGATCCATCGCCCACGAGCCAATGGAACCGAGGTGCCACGAGGAAGGCGTCTTGCGGCAATCTGATGGCCTTGCTGTCACGAAGAAAGCGGCGCTGATGATCCCGCCCGGCGGAGAGGCCGCCAAAGCTGCCGCCGCGAAGCTGGCGAGGTCCGGCGATCGCCTTGCGACCACGAGGCGCGGGAGCGCCAGGCGCTACGCCGACCGCCGATCCCTCCGCCGCTGCTGCAGCGTCGAGCTCGAAAGCCCCAGCCAGCGCCCTATTTGAAGGCGGCGATGGCGTCTACATCAAGCTCCACAGGCGTCGAGCTCCGGGCACCGGTCGAAGGAGAAACTTTTGATGAAGAGGTGCTCGCCTCCAGCTGGGTAGCGCTGGTCGGCCGCCCGAACAGCAGCGGCGGCGAGCCCGAGGAGGAGCAGCTGCTGCGAAACTGTTGTCGCTCTACCGCGCCCGGCAAGCCAAGCTGGAATCGAAAGCGCTTATCGCGGCGAAGCGGAACATCGAGAAGCGAGAGGAGCTCGGGGCCTCCACCGGAAGCTCTCCGGTCTCTGGCGCGAGGCGGGAGCAACTTCGTCGAGGCGCAAAGCCTTCATCCTCGAGAAGGCTGAAGTTGAAAACAACAGCGGCTTCTTGCCGAGAAGCTGTCTGCGCGAGGAAGGTGAGTTGGCGCAGCGGAAGGTTATCCTTGACAGCCACGAGGAGGAGCTTGCGGCAGCAAACATTGGCGGGCTCTCAAGGAAGCAAGGATGCTGCCGCGATTGCGAGAGCCGCCAAGAAGGAGCTGGAGGCGAAGGTGGCGCAGCTGGAGGCCAATCACAAGGAGAGCGGCGAGAGCTTGCTGCGCTCAAGCGTGGCGAGAAGGGCGCCTACACTCTTGGCGAGCCGAGGGCCGTCTCGCCGAGAGGAGCAAGGAGCTTAAGCGTCGCCAAGGACTCCAACGCAGATCTTGAGTTGAAGCTGACTACTTTGACTCGAGGCACGCTGGCCGGCGCCGAGGAGCAGGAGGTGGCCTTGAAGGAGAAGATCAAGGCCGACGGCGCTCTTTGGCGAAGTCTTCTGCCGCCAGAACACCTTAAGGGAGAATGTGGAGCCTTGGACCGAGGGTCTCGTGGATGTTGCCGCAGCCATCGGCGGGGCTGGCGCAGTTGGGGATGGAGGATCTTGGGTATTCCTCCGATGAGCACCTCCAACCCAGCGCCAAGCTCACTTGTTCTTCAAAGGCGTGGCGACAGCCCTCCAGCGACTCGGAAGAGATCCCAAAGCAGCTGGCCGGCGAGTCGCGCCCGGATCTGTGAAGATCTTCAAAAGGTCTGATGAAGGTGGCCTTCCGCAGCCCAGGCCTCAACCTCACCAGCGTCCTCAAGACCACTGCCGGGAAGCTGATGTGGAAGCGCTCAAGACCCTTGTCGCACCCATTGTGGACAAGGTGAGCAAGATCAAGAGGGTTGAGGGCGATCGCGTAGATTAGGCCGCCCGTTTTCTCTTTTTCTTGCCGCTGCTGGTCAAGTTATGAGAACAATCTATTAGAGATGGACAAGCTATCTTGTAATATAACTCTATTTCGGATAGTGATTGCTATGTTATTTCCTTTACTTGAGTCCTTCCTTTGTATGTTTTTGCCCTACGCTTTGAGGGAACTTGTCGGTGCAGGCACCTTAGCCATTGGCCTGAGTGCGGGACGTCGGCAGCTTCTTTGGCGGTGCCGCTACCGACAAAAACCTTATCGCAACTAGTTGCAGCTCACTCAAGTTGTTGGCGGACTCGAAACAAAGTAAGGCGCAACTAGCCACGAGTTGGTTCCTCTGCGCGGAGTTTTCCATACAAAACACGGTCGTTCGAGGAAGATAACTTAAAATTTTAAAACTAATTGCTCAAACTTTAGCAACTTAGCTTTTCGTCGTTTGCTTCCGGTGAAGTGAAACTTCCTCGGCGGCGCTTGGTCCACACCATTATCTTCTCCTTTCCCCGGCAAACTTGTGGGCGAGGAACCTTCCTTTCTTTGAGAAAGAAAGAAGAAAATAAAGATATGGAGCCTTATGGCTTGTTATTGCTTACGGGGTAGGTGCTGCACAAAGTGTCGGATAATGCATGCAAAATAAAAAGTAGAAAGCATGAAATCGACAAGATGTCGCGAGCACATTAAGCTTTACTTATGCAGGGGTCTGCCGGCTTTGTACAAAGGATTACATGCAACATCGGCAAGACTTGTACAAAAGGTGGTTGCGGAATAGGTTCCGACAGCAGCCTTCTGAGTAAAATTACGAAGATGCTCAATGTTCAGGAGTTGCTCACGGAATGCCATCTTGGTCTCCAAGGCGGACAGCGCCGAGGCCTAGTGACTCGTTTCACCCGGTAAGGGCCCTCCCACTTCGGCGTCAACTTGTTGGAATTCTTGGCGGACTGAAAGCTTGCTGGTATCGAGCAGCTCATACAGCGGCTGAAGGCGGTCCTCCTCAAGGAGCGGTCGTCATCTTATGCATAATCTGCTCTTGCTCAAACTCATCATAGCGAGCACTCGGGGTGACTTCGTATCACGAGTTCCATGGGGAGAACTGCCTCTTCTCCATAGACTAGAGCGAAAGGTGTGCGGCGGTGGCTCGATTTGGCGTCGTTACGATCGACCAAAGAACCACCGGCAGCTCCTCAATCCGGTTCTTTCCGCACTTGTGCAGCTGTCGAAAGTCCTGGTCTTGAGCCAGCGCAGCACTTGGCGATTCGCCCTCTCCGCTTGACCGTTACTTCTCGGATGAGCAACGAAGCGAAGCGGACCTTGGCGCCAAGATCTTGGATGTCTTGCATGAAGGTGCGGCTCGTGAATGCGTGCCGTTGTCGGTGATGATCTGTTAGGGATCCCGAAGCGACAAACAATCGACTGAAGAACTTGATGCTGACTTGTCTGTCACCTTCCTCCTGCTTCCACTTCCGGCCACTTTGTGAACTTGTCGATGTAGCGTACAAGTACTCAAAGCCCCGACAACTTCGGGGAAAGGGCCGAGATGTCGAACCCCTAGACCAAAATGGCGAGGATAAAGGGATTATGCGGAGAGCTTGAGCTGGCTGGTGTATCTGCTTGGAATGGGCTAGCACGCTTCACACTTGGTTACTTGTGCGATTGCATCACGGAGGGCTGTCGGCCAAAAGAAACCTTGCGGAGCAGCTTTGCGGCAAGTGCTCTTCGCCAATGTGGTGACCACATATGCCTCCATGTATCTCGCCAACAGCTTTTGTCCATCTTCGGTGAATACACTTCAATTTCACGCCGTTGAGTCTTCTTACATGCGATGTGCTGTCGACAAACTGGTACATACTTGACTACCGGGCTACTCTTTCCGCTTCTTCTTGCTCTTGGGAAGTTCTCCTGTCACGAAGGAAGCGGACAATCTCTTTGTTCCCATCTTTGGAGCTTGCGGCTCGACAACAAGGACTAAAGGCACATCTGCTGCTGCGGAACATCCGCTTCTCTGGCGAGAACCTGCGGCTCGGCCGGAGCTTGGCGTTCCTCGGCAAACTTGCGAAGCAAAACTTGTCGGGGCGTTTGCTTCAGCGGAACAAACCCTAGGGCTTGCCGGAGCAGACTGCTCCTCAGCACCCTTGGTGTTGATCTTGGGGACCTTCTTGGCAGCGGCTTGGGGAGCTCTGCGGAAAATAGTCATCAAAATCAACTTCCTTTTCTTGCTCTGTCCGAGTTGATGGCGTTCTGATCGGTTGAGTCGGTTTGAGCACAAAGATCCCTGGTTCCACAGGTAACTTAAGTCTTGGCGCACTTGACGAGCCATCAGCAATGTCGTTCTGAGCTCTTGGAACATATTCCATTTGTAGGCCGTCAAAGTGCTCCTCTAGCTTTCTTACTTCATCAACATAAGCTTCCATCAACGGACTCTGATAATTCTTGTTTACTTGGCGGACGACAAGCTGTGAATCACCCCTGACAATGAGCTTCTTGATCCCAAGGTCTGCTGCGATCCTGAGACCGGCAAGCAAACCTTCATACTCTGCAGTATTGTTTGTTGCTTGCTCCTTGGGAAAGTGCATCTGGACTATGTACTTGAGGTTCTCTTCGGTGGGTGCGACAAGTAGCACGCCCGCACCGGCGCCTTGCAGCGAGAAGGCACCATCAAAGTACATCAGCCACTCTTTGCTTGCCTCCTTGACGGGGATGCTCGTTTCTGGAATTTCTTCATCTTGTGTTGGCGTCCATTCTGCTATGAACTCTGCCAATGCTCTGCTTTGGATAGTTGAAGTGCTCTCAAACTTGAGGCCAAAGCTTGACAGTTCCAGTGCCCACTTCGACAATCATGCTGTTTGCTTACGGATTTTGCGTTATCCTCTTGATGGAAGCGGTGGCGACTGCTATCTCATGTGCTTGGAAGTAATGGCGCAGCTTTCTCGAGGCCATGAGAAGGCGAAAAGCAATTTACGCACACGAGTACCTTGATCTAGCCCCTGCGAAGGGGCCGACAAAATAAACTGGTAGCTGCACCATTCTTTTCGCATCCTCTCACGCTGCTGAGATCCATCCTTATCGGGACGAGCTTGCGGTGAAGTCTCTTGCTTGTCATTGGATGCATCTGCCGTGGTTCTTGGCTCATCATCCACCTCCCTCTCCGCTACTAACGCAGCACTAACCACTTGATTGGTTGCCGCTATATATAGCAGCAACTTCTCTTGTGGCTTAGGTGCGACAAGTGTTGGAGTGGAGGACGAGTATCTCTTTAAGTCTGCAGCGCAGCCTCCGCTTCGAGTCCATTTCATTGGACCTGCCTTTTCAATATTTTGAAAAATGGCGGTAGCGCTCAACAGAACCTAGAGATAAACCTGCTGAGAAAGCAGCTCTACGCAACCAGCAAGTCTTCGTACATCCTTGACACGCTTTGGTGCTTCAATCTGCTCGATGGCCTTGATCTTGTCGGGATTGGCTTCAATTCCCGCTGAGACACAAAGAACCGAGAAGCTTGCGGAGGGACTCCAAACACACTTCTCGGGATTGAGCTTGAGGTTGATCTTGCGCAGATTTGCAAAGGTTTCGTCTAAATCTTGAATCGAGTCGCCTTGTCCTTGCTCTTGACCACTATGTCATCCATGTAGGCTTCCACATTTACGTGCATTTGCGTCTCAAAAGCGTCATGGACCACACTTGCAAATGTTGAACCAGCATTCTTTAAACGAAAGGCATCCGTATGAAACAGTATGTGCCACATGGGGTGATGAATGCGGTCTTCTCCTCATCCTCTTACGCCATGAAGATCTGATGGTATCTGGTATGCATCAAGAAATGAAAGCAAGTCACATCCGGCCGTGGAGTCAACAATCTGATCGATCGCGGCAAGGAAATGGGTCTTTAGGACAAGCTTTATTAACATCGGTAAAGTCGATACAAAGCCTCCATTTCTCGTTTGCCTTGCGCGCGAATACAGATTAGCCAACCACGTGGATGGAGCACTCCTCGACAAGGCCTGCTGCTTCCAATTTCTTGATTTCTTCTGCGATGAATTCTTGGCGCTCCATTGCCTTCTTCCGACTTTACGCTTGGCGGGCGCGCGCGAGGGCGAGACGGCAAGATGGTGCTCGATTACTCACAGGAACACGGGGATGTTAGGCGGTTGCCATGCAAACACGTCGGCGTTAGCCCGCAGAAAGCAGCGCGCCTTCCTATTTAGGGCGAGTGGCGATGGTGAAGGTACCACCAGTGCCATCTTCCTTGGCGGACACCTTCTTGGTCTCTGGTGGAGCTGCCATCGTCTTCTTGCACTTGCCGGTGGAGCTCAATGGTGCGTCCTCGATGGTAGCGCAGCACTCCGAAGAGGTGCGCTTGCCGGAGTGGGCATCAGAACTCTTGCCGTACTTGGTCTTCTTCTTGGCCCCAGGAGCTTCAGCAGCAAGTGACTTGCGATCTGTTGCGGCTGCTGCTTCCCGGTAAATCTTGTCGGCGCAGATAAGAGCATCCTTCTTGTCGCCGAGGGCGGAGATGACACTGCTCGGGCTGGCATCTTGACATGTTGTATGCATAGTGAGAGGCCGCCATGAATTTGGCGAGTCTTTGGGCGGCCAAGTATCCCATTGTAGGGCAATGGGAAGTCAACAACGTCAAAAGTGACCCTCTCGATTACGAAGTTCAACTAGCTGCCAAATGTCACCGACAGCGTGATCTTTCCCTTTGGCTTGCTCCTTCCCGGATTGATTCCTTGGAATGTGCGGTCTCTTGAGCTTGCCATCGGGGATCTGGAGTTTTTGGAGTACCCCTGAGGAGATCAGGTTCAAGCCGGCCCCGCCGTCAACTAACATCTTAGTGACCTTGAGGTTGCGGATAGTTGGTGAAACCAACATCGGCAAGCACCCGACCGCAGATTATCGCGATCGGGGTGGTCCTCAATATCAAAGATGATAGGCGTCTTTGGACCATTTCGAGGCTTGCGTGACTCGGCGGATGGTTACGCGCATTGACTTCCGCATCCTTTGCTTGAGTTGGCGGTGTGAGGTATCGCGAAGAAGCACCGCCGTCAGCGCACAAGACCTCTGTGGCTTTACTGGAACTCCTGCTCATCGGTCTCGTCGTCATCCATATCTTCATCGTCGTCGTCATCTTCATCCTTGTCGCGGCGCGGGGAGGTCTATCTCCTTGCCGCTGCTTGGCCTTGCCATGGCGTCCTCCCGGCCGGGCGTTTCTTGCTGGCTCCTCGGCACCTTCTGGGCCTTCTCCTTGTCGCGTCGCTCGTATTCAGCCTTTTGCTGCTCGACAAGCTGCTCGACCTTCTTGCAGCTCTGGAGGTCATGGCCCTTGGTGCGGTGGATCTTGCAGTACTGCTTGTTGGTGCCGTCCTACTTGTCGGCGACCGCCATAGCCTGGTAGTTGGCGCCCGCGGCAATCTCCTTGCCGGAGCTACCAGCTTTGGCTTTCTTGGCGCCACCTCCGTTGCCGGACTGCTCAATGACTAGCACATCTTTGCCTTTCTTCTTCCTGTTGTTCCACCGCCGGTTCTTCTTTGTCGGGGCAGCCTCCTCGCTATCAGACCCTGCTGCTTCAGTATTCTCTCCGGGGAGTCTCCTCCCTTCTTGACCGCGTCTTGTCGGCCGGGGCATAAAGCTCACCAGCGTCTACGATCTTGCACATCGCCATCTCCTCCGCATCCTGCGGTTTACGCGTTCGATGGAGCAGCGCTGATTACTGTGGCGGTGTGGACATCTGGGACGTTGTGGTGTACAGGCTGAATCTCTGAATGTACTTGCGCAAGGGCTCTCCTTCCTTACGGGCGGCGAGATGAAGGTCACTCTCTTAGCCATGAGGCTTGTGGCCACACAGTAAAAGCGCCGACAAACTGATGGCATAGATCTGTCGAGGAGGATATGGAGTTATCCGGCAAGTGCATGAGCCAGGATCGACATTGGGCTTGAGTGCCAGCGGAAAGTAGTTGGCGAGGATCTTGTCGTCCGCCCCGGCAGCCTGCACCGCGATGGTGTAGATCTTTGAGGAACTCCGGCAGGTGCGTCTTGCCGTCGTACTTCTCTGAATGCGTCGGCTTGAAATTCTTCTTCTTTGGGCCCTTTGGACTTGCCGCAGCTCACGAGTGAGCAGGGGCAACCTACGCGTAAAGGCAAGTCGCTGGTTCCCATGGGCGCATGCATGTCGACGGAGGGCCCGGCGCTGGTCGGATTGACGCGGCGCTTCTCTTGGCGCTTCGATCGCGAGTTCGGCGTCTTCTTGCTGTTGTTCGTGAAGAACTTGGCGCTGATCGCGGCGAGCTCGTGGATCCGATGATGCGGTGGAGTCGCTTGTCGAGGTGGATCCGGCGAGTCGGCGATCTTAGCCTTGAGTGCGAGTGCGGTGGTTGCACCCCACGGTTTAAATCGCCATCGGCTCGTGCACAGCGAGTCCTGCCGCGGCAGCGATACACTCGGCTACGCGAAGTGTCGCCGTTGGCAAAACGATGAGACTACGAATGGTGGCCCTCCATTCGCCGACCTTGTCCGTCGTTGGAGGGTAATCCGGGAAGCGATTGAGCTCGCCAAAACTTCTGCGAGGAGTGGTGGGTGGCGATGGCGAATGGCGCGAGGCGGGATATGCTCGGACTTCTAACTATGTTAGAAGGAGCGTATCCCGTCGAGCGACCGTGCCTCGCTTCGTGCCGACTGTTGGCGTGCATGCTGGTCTTGAGCATCCGAGATCCACCAGCTCGATCTTGGCCCATGAGCGTATGGTACTGCGAGTACCATGACCTTTGTCGGTCCAGCGCCTCCACGAGATGGGCGCGGTGCATGTCTGGACGCCGAGGTCTGCGCAGCCTTGTCTTTGGACTTGGCAGCACCGTGCGCTCCCTCGTCGGCGCCCGTTCTTCGCGGCGTCTACCCCACCACTCGTTTGCTACGGTGGTGGTGGGTTCGGCGATGGGCGGAGCAGCTGCCGCGAAGCCTTCTTCTTCGGTGGCATGTCGATGAAGAAGATGAAGACCTAGCTTCGTGTGAGCGCTGATCGAGTTCACACAATCTCGGCGCCCTACAGGCGCGCCAAAGATGTCGGGAAGCTGATCCACGAACACCTATGGGGCGGCGGACGAGCCCCTTCGGTTCGGCGAGGCAGAGATCGCCTGAAAAAGCGGATCGGCGAAGCACCACGAGCAGTTACCCAGCTTTGGAGCTCTCCGGAGATAATACTCTCTTTTGCTGCATGTCCGAGTATATTGTGTTCTTGCTCGGGGCGCTGGTGCTCTGAGTACCCACTAGCTGCTACTTGAGACCCGGCGTGAGTGATTTGAACCCCTCTCGTTGCGCATGGGCCTCCTTTTATATGCTCAAGGGGTCTCCAACAGGAGGCAACGTAGACAAGGGTAAAGATGGAAAATGAGTTGCGGTTGGTACAACTACTTGTACGATGTATCATACCTAACCACGGCGGCGGGGACAAAGGCATTAAATGCCCGTCTAAATCGCCCAAACAGTGCAAGCGAGGGACCGTCGAGGCGCCACCGCTTACCACGATGGCAATCTTGTCGGTCGCTTGCCACCAGCGCTCCGCTGGCCGCCTGACCTCTTGCCACGCAGCGCTTGGAAAGGTCGAGGCGACATGTTGGTGGATGTCTTTGGAAGCGCGGGTCAGATTAGTAGTTTGCGCGGCAAAGCGCCTTGCCCTGATCGTTGTCTTGTCGTGTCTGGAAGCTTGTCGCTCGCCGGGCCTTGCCGGGACGCGTGGCGCGTCGCGGCAAGTTCCTTGAGATGCCTTGGTTGGCCTTCCCGGCAAGCTCCTCTTGTCGGGGCCTTGTCTCCTTGGCCTAAATACTTTGTTCTTGAATGGATCCAAAGGAACCACGGAGGACCTTCCCGGCAAGCTCCTCTTGCCGGGGCCTTGGCGGTCACCCGGCAAGCCTTGCCGCGGGGTGCTGCAACTGCCCATGCACAAGTTCGGGATACTAGGGTACCCCTACTCTAGTACACCGACAGATAGTTTCAAATCAAAATCAAGAACGGGGACATTCCTAAAACGGCCTTTGTTACTCGTTATGGCCAATACGAGTACACCGTCATGTCCTTCGGGTTAACCAATGCTCCAGCCGCTTTCTCTCGGTTAATGAACTCGATCTTCATGGAGTACTTGGATAAATTCGTCGTGGTATACATCGATGATATACTCATCTACTCCAAGAATGAGGAAGAACATGCCGAACATCTAAGGCTAGTATTGATGAAACTTCGAGAGCATCGCCTCTATGCCAAATTCTCTAAGTGTGAGTTTTGGTTGCCGGAAGTAACCTATCTAGGCCATGTAATCTCTGGTAAGGGCATTGTTGTCAATCCCGAGCGAGTTCAAGCCGTCCTTGACTGGACTCCACCTGAATCGGTCAAGCAAGTTCGGAGTTTCCTCGGTTTAGCGAGCTATTGCCGCCGCTTAAGAGAATTTCTCCAAGGTTGCTAAGCCTCTAACCGAACTCCTCAAGAAAGATAAAAGTTCGAGTGGACCCCCACGGTGCGAGTTCAGCTTTCGGGAACTGAAAAGGCGCGACATCTGCACCGTGCTTGTACCACCAGATTTTCTAAGGACTTTGTTATCTATTACGATGCCTCGCGACAAGGACTAGGTTGCATACTCATGCAAGATCGTCATGTGATTGCCTCGCTTCTCGGCGATTCGTCCACATGAGGATAACTATACCACACATGATCTAGAGCTTGCAGCGGTGGTCCATGCACTCAAAACTTGGCGACATTACCTTCTTGGTAATCGTTGCGAAATTTACACCGATCACCAAAGTCTGAAATACATCTTCACCCAACGGTTTGAATCTCGAGCAAAGGCGTTGGGTCGAGTTGATTACGGATTACGACTTAGGAATATCTTACACCCTGAGCAAAGCCAATGTCATGGCTGATGCACTAAGTCGTAAATCTTATTGTAACAACCTGATGTTACAACAAAGTCAACCACTTCTCCATGAGGAATTTAAGTAAGCTTAACGTACACATTGTTCCTCGAGGATTTCTTTCCACCCTGGTGGCGAAACCTAACCTTACGGATCAAATTATAGCTGCCCAGAAGCACGATAAGGGCATATCTCGGATTAAGGAGAACATCGCTAGCGGAGTTGCTAAATGTTTTTCCATGGATGAACGAGGTGTGGTCTTCTTTGAGAACCGCTTGGTGGTTCCCAAGAAACAACATCTACGGCAATTGATCCTTAAGGAAGCTCATGAATCCCCTCTCACAATTCATCCCGGTAGTACTAAAATGTATCAAGACCTACCCAGAGGTTTGGGTGAACTAGGATGAAGAGAGAAATCGCTCAATTCATTGCTAACTTCGATGTCTGTCGTCGAGTTAAAGCAGAGCATCAACGGACTGCTGGCACCCTTCAACCTTTGTATATTCCTGAATGAAAATGGGATAAAATCGGTATGGATTTCATTACCGGGTTTCCCAGGACCAAGAGAGGGAATAATGCTATCTTCGTTGTTGTCGATCGCCTTTCCAAAGTAGCCCACTTCCTACCCATTCGTGAGAGTATAACCGCTAGGCAGCTAGATGATTTGTACATCTCCCGAATAGTGTCTCTTCATGGTGTTCCATTGGAGATTAACTCAGACCGTGGAAGTCTCTTCACCTCTCAATTTTGGGAAAGTTTCCAAAATGCTATGGGAACTCGTCTCTCCTTTAGCACCGTCTTCCATCCTCAATCAAGTGGTCAAGTAGAACGAGTCAATCAAATTCTGGAGGATATGCTTCGAGCTTCTATCATCTCTTTCGGCATGAATTGGGAGAAATGCCTTCCATTAGCGAATTAAACATAACAATAGTTATCAAGCTAGCTTGGGCAAAGCTCCTTCGAAGTTCTCTATGGACGGAAATGTCGAGCGCCTCTTAGCGGTCGAAACCGAGGAAAGACAACTCTTTGGCCAGGATATGATCCAGGAAGCAGAAGAGCAGGTTCGCGTTATTCGTGAGAAATTGCAAACAGCCCAATCTCGTCAAAAGAGCCAATATGACCGCAAGCATAAGCCTAGGGCTTATGAAGTTGGCGAGAAGGCTTACCTTCGGGTTACTCCTTTGAAGGGAACCCATCGATTCGGTATCAAAGGCAAGTTGGCTCCTCATTACATTGGACCCTTTCGCATTCTTGCCAAACAAGGAGAAGTTGCCTACCAATTGGAACTACCTCCGCATCTTTCCAGAGTTCATGATGTCTTCCACGTCTCTCAACTCAGGCGTTGCTTCTCGAATCCCATCCGTGGAGTAGACCACGAAACGCTTGATCTCCAAGATAATCTCACTTATCGAGAATATCCTGTTCGTATCCTTGATCAAGCCGAGCGTACCACTCGATGCCAGAATACCAAGTTTCTCAAATTTCAATGGTCACACCACTCCGAGCAAGAAGCAACTTGGGAAAGGGAGGATCGTCTTCGACTTGAGTACCCCACCTTCTTTCCGACGGATCCAAAGTCTCGGGACGAGATTCTTTTGACTGGGGGTGAGTTGTCACATCCTAGTTAGTCCATGCATTAGAGTGTTGCATCATGTTTACCTTTCATCAGAAACTTGAATTGGGGAAGACAGAACCCCCAGAACACCTCTGAACCCAACTAGGGTTTACTAAAAATATTTTCAATGAACCTGAAATGCCCTTCTAAAAAGTTCACCCTCTTTGTCTTGGGTTAGAACCTCTGGCAAAATAGGTGCACAATTTTCTAGGTCAACAGAAGGTCTTTGAATTAAATCATATGTAATTTGCATTTGGGCATTTAAATGCTAGTAAATATTTTGGATGCTCAAATAATTCTGAAAATAAGTGTGGGCTATTGGAGATATTATAAAGAGAGCCCCTGATAATTTCCAGGATTTTTAGAAGTGCCTAAGTATTTTTAATAAGTCTACAAACTTACAGAAAAATAGAAAAAGGAAAACAGAAAGCAAGGCCTACACAGGCTCCACAGCAAGCCCACCTGCCGGCCCAGCCCAGCCACCGCTCCAGCGAGCTGCTTGGCTTGGCCAGGCACGCAGCCAGGTGCTCGACGGCGGCATCCGAGCATGCCACGCAGCTGCTCGCCGCCCTGCCTCCTCCCTGCACTGTCCTGCCGCCTCGGTTCGGTCGGCCATTCCTCCCTCGAGCTCGCAGACACCCCTTCTCCTCCCCTGCTCCTCTCCCTCGCTCACCCGCATGGCCGACGCCGTCGCGCCCGCGCCACCGTGAAGCTCGCGCCCTCCGTCGTCTCCGTGCTGCGCCACCGTGTCCGTTCGCTCCGCCATCGTCGACTACATCGAGTAGGCCGAGCCCCGAGCGCTCGCACGCCCTGCAACACCTTCACTGACTCCGTCTCTGTCGATCACCGCCGGAGATCCCCATCGCCGTCGCCACCGCATCACCTCGTCCCCGACCTTGCCGACCACTTCGCCGTACTCGCCGTGAGCCCAGCTACCTCCCCATCCTCTCTGTTTGCCTTCCCGTGCACCATAGCTGCTGCACGAAGCATCACCGCACGCGCCACCGCCGAGCTCGTCACCGACGTGACTCCGGCCACCCTCTGGCCACGCCACCTTGTCCACTAACTTCACCACAACCCCAGGAACCCGTAGCACCACTCCACGTACCTCGCCGTGTCCCGAAGCCTCGGGTTCACTTTCATCCGACACCGGCAACCGCCTAGCTCGTCGCTGGCGACGTTTCCGGCCACCTCGAGCTCAACCACCGCCACCAAACGCCGCGGCTTGTCTCCGGCTACCCGTAGATGGTCTCCGCCGTCCTTTTGGTTGCCGGAACGCACAAACACACTCTCGCCATCCGCTTGCGCTCGCCACCGGCGGCTAAACATCGGCGGGTTTGACCCCGTTGACGGAGTTGACTAAGTGGGGCCCCTCTGCTAATTAACCTAGTTTAGGTTTAACTAAAATTAGTTAGTTTAATTAACTACTGACATGCGGGACCCACTGGTCAGGTTGACCTGGACGCCCCCGTTGACCTCTGACGTCACCCTGACGCACTGCTGACGCAATAACTAATTTCTGGATTTATTTGTATTCAGGAAATTCCAGAAATTGTTGCAAACTTCAAAAAATCATAGAAATCAATCTATAACTCCAAATGCAAAGTTCTATATATGAATTTTGATCAAAAAAATTCAATCTATCCATTGGTAATGGTTTCATGCATGACAGAACAAGTTAACCTTGCTGTTTAAGCAGAATAAGATAATGCACTATGTTAAATGAGCTAACATTTGAATCTTTGATTCAAATGAGTTCATTCCTTTATGTTCTAGCTTGCATTAGGCCAACACACATTCATATTGCCATGTCATAGCATGCATCATATTGTTGCATATCGTCATGTGTTGTTTATGTTCGGTGTGTCTTTCGTGATAGCTTCTGCCTCCGAGGATAACCCCGAATATCCGTCTGAAGGGCGGTATCCTACTACCACTACATCAGGCAAGCAACCCATTGATCATTCCGATACAAACCCATGTTCTCGCTTCTGCTCTTGTTTACTGCATTAAGACAACGCGATTCAAACTGTTGTGTGTTACGGTAGTTGAACCCACTTCCTTTGCATGACCTGTCATTGCCACAGTAACTAGATGAAACCCGCTAGCATGTGTAGGAGTTGATTGAGCCATTTTTGTGTTTCCTACCATGCCATGCTTGCTATGCTTAGAGTTGTGTCAGGTCTGGCTCATAAGGATGATGAACTAGAGTGAAAGGTTGTGTCGGTTTCGAGAGTGAAAGTGCTGAATATGATTTGGTAAAGGAATCGATGAGAGGCCATGTAGGAGTACATGGTGGGTTGTTTCATTGAGGCCGTCCCTAAGGCCGAGATCTGTATGTGTGATTTAAGATCAGCTACTACCACGTTGGGCCTGAAATATGACCCTTTCGACTTACAGGACCCTCTCATCCTCTGTCCAGGAGTTGCAAGTAGTTTCTGGTGTTTGTAGTATGCTGGGGGGCCGCACGCAGCGCTGACCTTAGGGGTGGGCTGTGTTGCGGTAGGCACGTGGCCCGGTGTACCGATTCGCCCGTTTGGTGTCTCGGGAACCCAGCGCACATCGTTCGTGGCCGTTAGTGGAACCTTGGCCGGACTCCCTGCGGATGGAACCCGAATAGGCGATAAACCTGGACTAGAGACTTGTGTGGTTGGTCAGGTCGTGGTCTACACCCACGTCGGATTTCGCTTGAAGTCTGCCGAGCACATGCTCAGTCTGGGCGCTAAGTGGTGGAAACATGTGTGACGAAGTACACCCCTGCAGGGCATAAAACTATTCGAATAGCCGCGTCCACGGTAAAGGACTACTTGGTCGCCTATGCAGTTCATAGACAAGTAAATGGATACTAACAAAAGCCTCAAGATAAGTGTTAGTACCGCGCATGGCCCTCTCGTAGGTTATCGAGAGAGGATCCACGGTGGAGTATTGTGATGGTGATTAGTGGACTCGTGTGCGAGAAATGCTTTTCAAGTGGTGTCACGTAGGATAGCTTAGCCAAGAGTCAAAGCTGGCTTGCTGCAATAACTCCACTACCTTCTTGAGAATGTGCATGTATAATAGGATTCTGTTGTAAGACTTCTGAGTACCCCGTACTCATGTTTGTAATTAATGTTTTGAGGCGACAACACCGCCCCCTCCGATGGGTTCTATGTAGACCTTGACGTCGACGAGTGACTAGCCACCCAGGTGGTGATCCAAGGCTTGTGAAGGGCCACTATAGATAGAAGGGCTTCGTCAAGCCTTCTTTATTTTTAGTGTCTGTACTCAGACTAGTTTGCTTCCGCATGTTCTTGTATGTTTGTATGACTTGAGTGTTGGGTCATGTGGCCCTATCTGTATGAATATGTTATGTATGGCTCCTCGGAGCCTCTTAAATAAAGTACTTTGAGTTGTAGAGTTTTGTTGTGATGCCATGTTTTATGTACTCATATTGGCATATTGTGTGTATGATTGAAATGCTTGGTATGAGTGGGATCCGACAATCTAGTTGTTTATCCTTGGCAGCCTCTCATATGGGGAAATGTAGTCTAGTGCTTCCCGAGCGATAGTAGTCCGCTTCTGACCGGTTCTCCGAGTCACCGCTAGCCCAAAGACTCTTTGCTGGACACTTGACGGGCGACATGTGTTTCACCGTTCTCTGTATTCATCCCTTCGGGAAATGTCGCAGCGGTGACATCCGAGTCCTGCCTAGCCTGCTACAGCCGGGTTACGGAGTCCTGTTAGCCAATGCTACAGCCCGGATTCATCGTTGATGACCGACATGCTCGATGTGATTCATGTATGCATGTCCCCATGGGTTAAGCGCGCTTTGGGTTCACGACTAGCCATGTCGGCCGGGTTCTCTGTCATGTGGATGCTAGCAACACTATCATATACGTGAGCCAAAAGGCGCAAACGGTCCCGGGCCATGGTAAGGCGACACCCGTGGGAATACCGTGCGTGAGGCCGCCAAGTGATATGAGGTGTTACCGGCTAGGTCAATGTGACTTGGAATTGGGGTCCTGACACCTCTCGATTAGGACTTGGAGGAGTACTTATGCAAGACGGAAGAGCTGTTTTGTATGCATCTCGACAGCTTCGACCGCATGAGTTGAATTATGCTACTCATGATTTGGAGTTAGCAGCCATAGTGCATGCACTCAAGACCTGGAGACATTACCTTATTGGAAACCATTGCGATGTGTACACAGATCACAAGAGTTTGAAGTACATCTTCACCCAAAAGGAGCTGAACATCAGGCAGAGGAGATGTTTGGAGGTCATAAACGATTATGATATGAAGTTGCACTATCATCCAGGAAAGGCCAATGTCGTAGCAGACGCTTTGAGCCGGAAAAGTTATGACAATACCCTCGTAAGCGGAGGGATGCCAAAGGAGTTACCCGAGGATCTCAGGGAACTTCATTTGGAGATTGTTCCTAGAGGTTTTGTTGCAGCAATGGAAGTTCAGTCTACATTGTTGGGAAAGATTCGAGAAGCACAGAAGGATGACAAAGAAATTGCAGAGATAAAGGAGAGAATGAGCAAAGGAAAGGCCAAAGGTTTTCGTGAGGATGAGCCCACCTTATGGTTTGAGGACCGCGTTTATGTGCCCAACAACGCATAGATCAGGAAGTTGATACTTCAGGAGGCCCATGACTCGCCATACTCAATACACCCCAGAAACTCCAAGATGTATTTGGATTTGAAGGAGCGTTTCTGGTGGACTTGTATGAAGAAGGATATTGCCGAGTATGTAGCTATATGTGATGTATGTCGGAGAGTAAAGGAAGAACATCAGAAGCCAGCAAGATTACTGCAGCCTATGCCGATACTCGAATGGAAGCGGGACAAGCTTGGCATGGATTTCACCACCGAATTACCCAGGACCCGATCAGGATATGATTCTATGTGGGTAGTAGTGGATCATTTGACCAAAGTGGCTCAATTTATCCTAGTGAAAACCACCTATACAAGTGCGAAGTTGGCCAAGATATATATGACCAGGATCGTATGTCTGCACGGAGTTCCGAGGACCATCGTATTAGATAGAGGAATGCAGTTTACTTCGAAGTTTTGGCATCAGCTACACCAGACTTTGGGGACCAAGCTAGAGTTCAGTACAACCTTTCATCCGCAGACAGATGGACAGACCGAGAGAGTCAATCAAATTCTGGAGAACATGTTGAGAGCTTGTGCACTAGATTATGGATCTAGTTGGGATGACAATTTGCCGTACGCAGAGTTTTCATACAACAACAGCTACCAGGCCAGTTTGAAGATGGCACCTTTCGAAGCCCTATATGGGAGAAGATGCCGAACGCCATTGATGTGGGATGAAGTAGGAGACAGTCAGTTGTTTGGACCAGACTTGATCAAAGAGTCTGAAGAGAAGGTTAAGCTAATTCGAGACCGACTGAAGGTAGCTCAGTCCAGATAGAAGAGTTATGCAGACTCGAAATGCAAGGAGGTAGTCTATGAGATCGGAGACAGAGCATCTTTGAGTGTCACCTTTGCAAGGAGTTAAGCGTTTTGGAGTTAAGGGAAAGTTAGTCCCGAGATTTGTAGGACCATACCGAGTTTTGGAACGCATGGGAGAGGTTGCCTACAAGTTAGAGTTACCTGAAGGATTGTCAGGAGTTCATAATGTGTTTCATGTATCCCAGTTGAAGAAGTGCCATGCAGAGATGGCCGATATACCGCTCAAAGATATAGTACCCCTGGAAGCAATTCAGTTGGACAGTGATCTGACCTATGAGGAGAAGCCTGTCAAGATTCTTGAGTTTGCCAGTCGAGTTACTCGCAACAAGGTTATCATGTTTTGCAAAGTTCAGTGGAGCCACCATACCGAGGATAAAGCCTCCTGGGAACGAGACGATGATCTACGCAAAGACCACCCACACCTATTTTCTAGCCAACCCGAATCTCAAGGGCGAGATTCATCTTAAGGGGGGGTAGGTTTGTAACATCCCAAATTTTCAATTTGGAATGTTATATATAGGTCATACATGCATATCATATTTTATTGCATTTCGTTTCGAGATCCTCGAAATTCTAAGAAACTCAAGGACCCTCGGAGAGAGTTGGGGATTCCACCGTTTTCATATTTGAATTTTATCAAATATTGAAACAAGGGTCATTTGTTTTAATTATTTTTCTCTCCGAAAATATTTCATATCAAAATATATGAGATTCATATCAAAATATATGAGAGGGGATAATATGACTTACCCAAAATAATGAAATATTGGAGGAAAAATATTTAAAAACAAATAAACATTTTTATTTGGATTTTATTGCTATTTTATTTGAATTAGGGAAAATATGCGTTTTTCAAAATTTCTGTAGAGTCCTAAATAAATGTTCACCCTGTCCGGTAGATTTTTACACGACGAGGAAAATTTATTTCAGGATTTTTGGAGTCTGTTTAGTATTTCTTTTCTTTGTTTTTCTACGCGTCAGAATATTAAAAAAAAGTAACCGACCTAACCAGGCCGTATCCGCCTAGGACTTCTGGCCCAGCTGGCCTTTATAAGCCAGGAGGCCCGACCCCAGCAGCCCAGCGCCCTGCCTGAAACCCTAAGCCGCCGCCGCCCTAGCGCCGCCGTCGCACCAGCCGCTGCTGCTGCCGCCGCGCTACCGCTGCGCTCCCACACTTCCATGCCGCGCCGGTTTTCTCCGCCGGTTCGGTTTTTCCGGTAAAAACCCTAGATCTATGTTTTTTTAATAGATCGGTTTCGTTTTTATAGGTTTAGTTATTTTGCGGACGTTCGTCCGTATGTTCGTTTTAACAAACGCCGTTCACCCGTTAGCCGCAGACAGCGAACGTTCATTTGTTAGCCTGTTCGTCAGTCTTTCTTTTTCCAGGGTTTTTCACGATTATTTTCGATCGCAATTTCTGACCCGATTTTCGTTTTAGTTTATCTTTTCGCTCGTTTATCCGAATCAGCCGATTCAATCGCCTAGATCTTTGTCTCGAAGTTCTCTTTCTGTTTAATCAACTTGAATAAGATTTTTGTACTGTAAAATTTGACTTTAGTCCAGATTAGTAATCAGATCTTGTTTCTTTCGTAGTTTGAGTTTCGTTGCTCCGTTTGATTTGATTCTTTTTGCAAATCGAATCTCTTCAGTTGAGTTTTCAAATTCGATCTTCTTATTTGAGTTTTACCCGTGTATCTTTGCTTTATTGCTTATGTATGCTATTTTTTGTTTGCGATAGAATTCTCGGAGTGCGAAGCGTGCTACTACGAGTCTCTAGGTTTTGCGGATCGTCAGCAAGGCGAGTAACACATTGATCATTGTCGGGGGTGAGCCGGTCGTGCCCCACGAGCACCTACGGGACCCTGGTCCCTTGTGGTTCGGAGGGGGGCGGAGGTTGCACAAAGAGCAGATCGAGGCGATGCACACGAGCGGATTTTTACCCAGCTTCGGAGCTCTCCGGAGAGATAATACTCCTACTGCTGCTTTGTGGATTATCTTGTGTTCTTGCTAGGGAGCAATGCCGGCTACAAGACCTAGCGTGAGTGCGGTCTTCTATCGAGCTGACCCCGAACCCCCTCTACGTTGCCCTCGGGCCTCCTTTTATAGGCATAAGGGGTTACCACATATGGCAAGTAGACAAGGTTACAATGGTAATAACCTAGGTTGGTACACCGCTATGTACAAAGGTACAAAGAACCCATACCTAACTCGACGGCAAGGGACAAGAGTCATCAATGCCCGCCTCGATCGCCTTTAAAAAGGTGCAACAGGACCGTTAGGTGCGCCTCCGTCGCCACGATGGTAGCTTGTCGGGCTGCTTGTCGCTACTCTCCGCTGGTCGTGACGCCCCCGACACGCGTCCTTGGGAGAGCCCGTGGTGACACGCTGGCGGGTGAGCTGGAGCGGAGATGAAGAGAGGTCGCCGCCCGCAAGCGCCTTGCCGCGGTGGGAACCTTGTCGCTTTGGGGTTCGGCGCCAGAATCCTTCCCGACAAGCTCCTCTTGCGGGGCCTTGTTTCTTCGCGCCTGAGTGGCCTTCCGGCAAGCTCCTCTTGCCGGGTCTTTGTTGCTTTGCTCTTGAATGGCTCAAGGAGCTACCGAGGGTCTTGGTGGCCATCAGGGCCCGGCCCGGGCGCTTGATGACCGTCTGGTCAGACGAGTTCGGGGTACTAGGGTACCCTACTCTAGTACACCGGCAGAGCCCCGGCTGGGCCACACACGCGCTAAGCTCTGTTGGGCCAGGGCCCAAAACGAGTGCACGGACGCCAGGGTCTTGATTACGCCGTTACTTGCCTTGGACCCACCACGCCTCCCATGATCGGCACACGCCCACCGCTTTCCTCAGAACGCACGCGCAATTGTGGTGTCGTGGGTGAAGTGGGCGTCGTGAGGTCGCCTCATCCGTCGCCTCGCTTCGCACCTCCGCCACGTGGTTCCCATGCACTTTCGGGGTCACAGGCGGTGGAAGTGGAAACTTGGCCGTTGCAGCAGAGGCAGCCGGTCTGTCTGATTCCCTGCTCTTCCTGCGCCTCGATTCGCCGAAAGGGGCGGCCGAGCCCCACCTTGCTCTTTTTAGAAGGGCGGACGGGAGCGCAGGAAGCCGCACTCTCCCATCCCTTCCTTTCTTCAGCTTCTGCTCCCTTCCTCTCATTCACCATGGAGAAAGGGAACCTTGGTTCTCCGTCGGTGGCGGGCGAGGGTCGCAGCTAGGCAGCGCACCCTCCCAATCCCACGCCTGGGTGGCGGAGCCGGCCGCAAGGGGAAGAGGGAGGGGGCGAGGTCGTGGACGAGGTCGAGGAGCCCGGGGGAGAGGCGGACGAGGCGGTGCGCCGTCTCCGCCTCCGTCGGCGATTCCTCTCCGAGGACGAGGTCGTGGACGAGCTCGAGGCGTTTGGGGAAGAGGCGGGCGGGGCGGCGCGCCGTCCCCGCCCCCGCCGGCGGTCCATACGGGGGACGACCCTTGCGAGTTCTTTGTCAAGCTGCGCCGGGCGCCTCGTCGTCGTCTCCGGCTTCCAGCTCCGTTCGCGATGGCGATGGAGTCGGATCCGCCCGAGACGTTGAGGTTGCACATGAGGGGCTGTGGGATCAGCGGCACGCGAGTCCGCGCTGTATTCCCAGCCCCTAATGTGATGTATCTTGACCGTGGATGGAAGACATTCGCCCGCATCCACAACCTGCTGGCGGGGTTTACCCTCCATTTTAAGTTAATGGAGGGTGACCTCCTCTCCGTCAAGGTCTTCGGGGATCTTGGCACTGGGCAAGTGCTGCGTGGATAGCTCCTCCGACAGCGACGATTCCTCCTCGAGCGAGAGTGACGAGGAGGAGAGCGACAGCGACGACGAGGTAGCGGGCCCAACTAGTTGCTGGCGCCGCGCCTGCTGTTGCGGCGACCCCATCATCCGTGTCGCTGCCCTTGAACTCCCGGGGTCGCCTCCTTGGGCGGCTGGCGAGGGAGGCTGTGGAAGGGGAAGAGGGATGGCGACAAGGCCGTCAAGTCGGAGTACGAGGCGAGTGCCCTCGACAGCGTCCGACGCCCTGTCGCCTGCCTCGAGCCCGCTTCGGCGCCGCCATCCCCGCTATGTCTTGGAGAGCCCCCGCATGTTCTCTTGGTGCCTTCGCACTGTAGCTCACAGAGGCGCTTTTTGCCCTTCCCGCCTCCTCAACCTACCTCCTCAAGATAGGGACAGAAAAGGGATTACGGGCATCTTATCTTTTTAATTTGTAAGCCTTCGGCCTTATCTGCATTTAAAACTTGTAATCCTCTCTTTCATGTTCTTCACTCTCCACGGACCGTATCCGAGTAGAATGTTTTAATGAAAGAGGGATGTTTGAGGAAGGACGAAAGGCTTATCTGATATCGCAGCCCCGCAACTCGCTTTGCCGCAGACTCCAAAGAACTCCGCTTGCCGCAGCCCCCAACTCTAGCTTGTCGGGTTTGGACGCCAAGCACCTTTCTTCTCTTCGCTGTTATTTCAGTTCGAGAATGATTTAGCTAGTGCCGCGATGAGCTATTTTCGTAATATACACCACCTTAGGCAATCGAATGCAACGTTATTTCCTTTGCTCGATTTCTTCCCTTGTATGTTACTGCCCTCACGCTCGGGAAACTTGCGGCAGGCACCCTTGCCATGAGCGCCGAAAAGCGGAACTTCAGCAGCTTTGGCGGGTCGGTACCGACAAGCAACCTCGTCATGGACTAGCCGCAGCTCACTTAAGTTGTTGAGCGGACTCAAACAAAGTAAGGGCGCGACTAGTCAGGATTTGGTTCCTCCGCGCACAGGTTTTCCATACAAAGTACTTATCGTTCAAGGAAGATAACTCAAAAATTTAAAACTGGTCACTTAAACTTAGCAACTTAGCTTTTCTGTTGCCCATTTTCCGGCAAGGCGATGGTTCCTCGAGCGACGCTTGTCGGCCCACATTATTATCTCCTCCTCTCCTCCCCCCGGTTAACTTGTGGGTGGATGAACCTTCTTCTTGTTTGAGAAGAAAGAAGAGAAAAAGGAAGTTGTGAAGCCTAACGGCTCATTATCGCTTAGCGGGTGTGGGTGCTGCACAAGGTTGTTAGTAAACACATGTATATATGATTATGAAAGCATGTGTTAACAAAAATGTGCGCAACCATAGGCTTTACTGATGCACGGGGTCTGCGCCCGGCTTTGTACAAAGGATTACATGCAACAGCGGCAAGACTTGTATAAAGGGTGGTTGCCGAACGGATTCGAACCGCGCCTCATGGGTAAAACTTACGAAGATGCTCTTGGTTCCAGGAATTGCTCACCGGAAAGCCGCCTTCGGTCTCAAGGCGGACAGCGCCGGGCCTAGTGACTCGCTTTTACCCGATAAGGGCCTTCCCACTTCAAGGCCAACTTGTTGGAATTCTTGGCGGATTGAACGCTACCAAGAACAAGGTCGCCTTCCTCGAAGCTTCGGAATTAACTTTATGGCTATGGTAGCGACGCAAAGCTTGTGGTAACAAGCAGCTCGTGACAGAAGCCTGAAGACGATCTTCCTCGAGGAGCAGCGCACATCTTGTCGCAGCTGCTCTTGCTCAAGCTCATCATAAGAGAGCACTCGAGGTGACCCGTGATAATGAAGTTCCGTGGGGAGAACTGCCTCTGCTCCGTAGACTAGAGCAAAGGGTGTCCGCCGGTGGCTCGATTTGGCGTCGCCCCGATTGACCAAAGAACCACCGGCAGCTCCTCGATCCAGTTCCTTCCGCACTTGTGCAGCCCGTCGAAAGTTCTGGTCTTGAGTCCTCGCAGCACTTCAGCGTTTGCTCTCTCTCGCTTGACCGCTGCTTCTCGGATGAGCAATGAAGCAAAGCAGATCTTGGCGCCAAGATCTTGGGCGATCGCATGAAGGTGCGACTCGTGAACTATGTGCCGTTGTCGGTGATGATCCGTTAGGGATCCCAAAATGACAAACAATTGACTGAAGAACTTGACGGTCGATCGCGGCTGTCACCTTCCTCATCGGTTCCACTTCCGCCACTTTGTGAACTTGTCGATTCATGACGCATAAGTACTCAAAGCCCCGACAGCTCGGGGAAGGGGCCGAGGATGTCGAGCCCCTGCACCGCCAAGGGCCGGATAAAGGTATCGCCCGGAGAGCTTGAGCTGGCTGGTGTATCTGCTTTGAATGGAACCGCACGCTTCACACTTGGTTACTTGTGCAGTTGCATCCTCGAGGGCTTCGCCGAAGAAACCTTGCCGGAAAGCTTTGCCGGCAAGCGCTCTTGCGCCAATGTGGTGACCACATATGCCTCCGTATATCTCGCCAACAGCTTCGGCCCATCTTCCCGCAAATACACTTCAATTTCACTCCGCTGAGTCTTCTTCGCATGTGGATGTTGTCAACAAACTGGTACATACTTGACTGCCGGGCTACTTTTTCCGCTTCTCCTTGCTCTTCGGAAGTTCTCCGTCTCAAGGAAATGGACGATCTGTCGTGCCCAAGTTGGAGCCCGTGGCTCGCAATGAGGACTAAAGGCTCATCTGTCATCAAGGGACCATCAGCTTCTCGGCAAGGACCTGCGGGTCCGCCGAACTCGATGTTCCCGTCAAACTTGCCGGAGCTAAGCTTGTCGGGAGCGCTTGCTTCAACGATACAAACTGATGGTTTGTCGGAGCAGACTGCTCCTTAGTGATATTTGCATTGGTTTTAGGGACCTTCTTGGCGGCGGCTTCGAGAGCTCTGCCGGGAGTAGTCGCCGAAACCAATTTTCTTCTTGCTCGTCTCGTTGATGGTGCCACGGTTGGCGAGTCAGCTTGAGCACAAAACTCCTGGTTCCACAGTAACTTAAGTGCGGCACATTTGGAGAGGCCATCAGCTATATCATTTTGCGCTCTTGAACGTGTTCCATTTGCAGTGCCTTCAAAGTGCTCTTCCAGCTTCCTCACTTCATCGACGACGCTTCCATCAATGGACTCGGTAGTCTTTGTTCACTTGGCGGACGACAAGCTGTGAGTCTCCCCGACAATGAGCTTCTTAGTCCCAAGGTCCACTGCAATCCCGAGACCGCAAGCAAGCCTTCATATTCTGCAGATTGTTTGTTTCTTGTTCCTTGGGAAAGTGCATCTGGACTATGTACTTGAGGTGCTCTCCGTGGGTGCCATGAGCAGCACGCCAAAGACCGGGCGCCTTGCAGCGAGAAAGCACCATCAAAGTACAACAACCACTCTTTATTTGCCTCCTTGACGGGATGCTTGTCTCCTAATCTCTTCATCCTGCTACGCCCATTCTGCTATGAATTCTGCCAATGCCCTGCTCGATAGTTGGAGTGCTCTCAAACTTGAGACCAAAGCTTGATAGTTCCAGCGCCCACTCAACAATCCTGCTGCTGCTTCGGATTCGCAAAATCCTCTTCAAGGAAAGCGAGTGACAACTGTTATCTCATGTGCTTGAAGTAATGGCGCAGCTTCCTCGAGGCCATGAGGAGGCCGAAAGCAGCTTCTGCACACCGAGTACCTCGATCTAGCCCCTGCGGAAGGGAACCGAAGTACACTGGGCGCTGCACCATCTTCTTCCGTATCTTGTCGCACCCCTGCGCTGATCCGTCCTTGCCGGGACCAGAGCTTGACGGAGAAGCCCCCACTCGTCGCTGGACGCACCTGCCTCGGTTGCCGGCTCATCATCTGCCTCCCTCTCCGCTACTAACGCAGCACTAGCCACTTGATTGGTCGCTGCTATATACAGCAGCAACTTCTCTTGTGGTTTAGGTGCGACAAGTATCGGAGTGGAGGACAGTATCTCTTCAAGTCTGCAGCGCAGCCTCCGCTTCGAGTCCATTTCATTGACCTGCCTTCTTCAAAATCTTGAAAACGGCAGGCGCTCCAGCAGACTTAGAGATGAACCTGCTGAGAGCAGCCACGCAACCGCAAGCTTCCCGACATCCTTGACGCGCTTTTGGTGCTTCGATCGCTCGATGGCCTTGATCTTGTCGGGATTGGCTTCAATTCCTCGCTAAGATACAAAGAACCCGAGAAGCTTGCTGGAAGGGACTCCAAACACGCACTTCTCGGGTTGAGCTTGAGGTTGATCTTGCGCAGGTTTGTAAACGCCTCATCTAGATCTCGAACCAAGGTTGCCTTGTCTCTGCTCTTGACCACTATGTCATCCATGTAGGCTTCTACATTTCGTATCCGTGGTCCAAAAGCATCATGGACTACCCTTGCAAAGGTTGAACCAGCATTCTTCAAACCGAAAGGCATCCGTGATAAAGCAAAGACGTGCTACATGGTGTGATGAATGCGGTTTTCTTCATCCTCTTCGCCATGAAGATCTGATGATATCCTGAATATGCATCAAGAAACGAAGCAGATCGCACCGGTGTGGAGTCAACAATCTGGTCGACACGCTGCAAGGGAAATGGGTCCTTGGGACAAGCTTTATTAACATCTGTGAAGTCAATACAAAGTCTCCATTTCCCATTAGCCTTGCGTACCACTACCGGATTGGCCAACCACGTGGGGTGGAGGACTCCTCTGACAAGCCCTGCTGCTCCCAATTTCTTGATTTCTTATGCTATGAATTCTTGGCGCTCCACTGCCTGTTTCCTACCTTTTTTGCTTGACGGCCGCATGTGAGGACAGACAGCTAGGTGGTGCTCAATTACTTTCCTGGGAACACCGGGGATATCAGATGGTTGCCATGCAAACACATCGACATTCGCCCGCAGGAAAGCAACGAGCTCGCCTTCCTATTTAGGATCAAGCGTGGCACTGATGGTGTAGGTACCACCAGTGCCGTCCTCCTTAGCGGGCACCTTCTTGGTCATTGGCGGAGCTGCCATTGTCTTGTTGCACTTGCCGGTGGAGCTCGATGGTGCGTCCTCGACGGTAGCGCAGCACTACGAAGAGGTGCGCTTGCCGGAGTGGGCAACAGAGCTCTTGCCGGACCTGGTGGTCTTCCTCCCCCCGGGAGTTTCAGCAGTAGGTGGTTTGCTATTTGGCGCTGCTGCTGCATCCCGGTAAATCTTGTCGGCGCAGATAAGTGCAACCTTCTTGTCGCCATGGACAAAAATGACGCTTATCGGGCCGGGCATCTTGAGTAGGTTGTAAGCATAATGAGAGGCGGCCATGAACTTGGCGAGCGCCGGACGGCCGAGTATGCCACTGTAGGGCAATGGGAAATCGGCGACGCCGAATGTGACCCTCTCGCTCGAAGTTGAGTTCGCTGTCAATGTCACCGCAACGTGATCTTCCCTTGGGCTTGCTCCTTCCGGGTTGATTCCTTGAAAGTACCAGTTTCTTGAGCTCGCTGTCGGATTTGAAGCTTCGAGCACTACAGAGGAGATCAATTCAGGCCGCCTCCGTCAACCAGCATCTTTGTGACCTTGAGGTTGCGGATGGTTGGTGAGACCAACATCGGCAAGCACCCGACCGCAGTGATGCGATCAGGGTGATCCTCAATGTCAAAGATGATGGGCGTCTTGGACCACCTCGTAGGTTTGCGTGACTCTATGGATGGTTCTGCTGCATTGACCTCACGCATCCATTGCTTGAGTTGGCGGTGCGAGGTATGCAAAGATGCACCACCGCCGACGCAAAGAACCTCTGTTGCCTTTTGAAACTCATGCTCATCAGCTTCATCGCCTTCATAATCCTCGCCATCTTCATCTTCATCTTCTTCCTGGTCGCGCCACGGGAGGCCTATCTCCTTGCCGCTGTTTGGCCTTGCCACAAGGCCCCCCCGACCGGGTCTTTTTACTTGCAGCACTGCACCTTCTTGGGCCTTCTCTTTGTCTCCGCCAGATTCAGCTTTCAGAGCTCAACAAGCTGCTCGACTTTCTTGCAGCTTTGGAGATCGTGGCCCTTAGTGCGGTGGATTTTGCAAGATCGCTTGTTGGAGCCGTCAGGCTTGTCGGCGCCGCCACAGCCTTGGCGGTCGGCGCCGGCGGCAACCTCCTTGCCGGAGCCACCGGCCTTGGCTTTGTTGGCGGCACCATCCTTGCCGGACTGCTCGACAACTAGTACTTCTTGGCTTTTCATCCTCCTATTGTTCCGCCGCGGCTATTCCTTGTCGGGCAGTCCCTCACTATCGCACTCTGCTCCCACACTCTCTCCTCGAGCCTTCTTCCTTCTTCAACACAGCACACTTGTCGACCAGGCGTAGAGCTCATCGGCGTCTTTCACTTTGCACATCGCCATCTCCTCTCTCATCCTGCGATTTCAGACATTCTAATGGAATGCACTAATCACCGCAGTAGGGTGGACGCCCGATGTTGTAGTGCACTGATCAATCTCTGGATGAATTTGCATAGGACTCCCCCTCCTTCCGGGCAAGCAGGTGGAGATCACTTTCCGCCATGAGGCTTGTGGTCACCGTGAAGGCGCCAACAAACCGGTGGCACAAATCTGCCTAAGAAGAAATAGAGCCGTCCGCAAGTGCATGAGCCAAGATCCGACGCTTGGCTTGAGCACCAAGGGAAGTAGTTGGCGAGATCTTGTCGCTCGCCCCCGCAGCTTGCACCGTGATGGTGTAGATACCGAGGAACTCCGATGGATGTGTCCTGCCGCCGCATTTCTCCGCACATCTGGTTTGAAGTTCTTCTTGTCGGGCCACCGGACTTGCCGCAGCTCACGAGTGAACGCAGGGCAACCTATCACAGACGCAAGTCGCCTCGTTCCCGGGCGCATGCATATCGACAGTGGGCCCGCGCGTTGGTCGATTGACGGCGCTTCTCTTGGCGCCGATACGGGTTCGAGCGTCCTCTTCTTGCTGCTCCCAAGAACTTGGCGTTGGTCGCGACGAGCTCAGGATCCGGCGACGCCGTGGAGTCGCTGCCGAGGTGGATCCGCGAGTCGGCGATCTTGGCCTTCGGGAGGGGAGTGTACGGTGGGTGCACTTCGCAAGTCTCGCCGCCATCGCTCGCGCTTTGTCGCCTCGCCGCGCCGCGGCACTTGGTTGTCATGGGACGCGCTGCTGGCGAAACCGATGAGACTTTGAATTGCGGCCCTCCATTCGCCGACCTTATCGGCCATTGAGGGTAATCTAGAGCAACTGAGTTTTGCCAAGGCTTCCGCTGGTGTGGTTGGCGGCAACGGTGTACGGAGCAAAGAACGGATGTGCTCGGACTCCTAACCAAGTTAGGAGGAGCAGCATCCTGCTCCAACGACCGCATTCCACTCGCATCGCATGTCGGGCGCATGCGGTCTCGAGGGCCTCGGATCCTCCAGCTTGGCCTTGATCCATGAGCGTATGGCGCCACGGTATCGTGGGCGCTGTCTCGTCCCGCGCCTCCGCGATGGACGCGGTGCAGATTCGACGCCGCCGACGCCAGCGCCGTTGTCCTTGGACCTGGCGGCATCGTGGCTCTCTCACGACGCCGGTCCCTCCGCCAGCTGCTTCCCCCCGCCGACGGCTCCGGTGGTGGTGGGTTCGACGCGACGGCTCAGCTGCTGCCGACGGCTTCTTCTTCGAGCCATGTCGACGAAGATGTCGATGAAGTTGCTCAGCGACCACCGGATCAGGTTCGCACAGCCTCGACGCCCCTACCCGGGCGCGCCAAAGATGTCGGGTGAGCTGGTCGTGTCCCCACGAGCACCCACGGACCCTGGTCCCTTGTGGTTCGGAGGGGGCGGAGGTTGCACAAAGAGCGATCGAGGCGATGCACACGAGCGATTTTTACCCAGCTTCGAGCTCTCCGAGAGATAATACTCCTACTGCTGCTTTGTGGATTATCTTGTGTTCTTGCTAGGGAGCAATGCCGCTACAAGACCTAGCGTGAGTGCGGTCTTCATCGAGCTGACCTCAACCCCCTCGCTGCCCTCGGCCTCCTTTTATAGGCATAAGGGGTTACCACATATGGCAAGTAGACAAGGTTACAATGGTAATAACCTAGGTTGGTACACCGCTATGTACAAAGTACAAGAACCCATACCTAACTCGACGGCAAGGGACAAGAGTCATCAATGCCCGCCTCGCCGCCTTAACGAGGCAACAGGACCGCTAAGTGCGCCCATTCGCCACGATGGTAGCTTGTCGCTGCTTGTCGCTACTCTCCGCTGGCCGCACAACCCCCGACACGCGCCCTGGGAGAGCCCGTGGTGACACGCTACGGGTGAGCTGGAGCGGAGATGAAGAGAGGTCGCCGCCCGGCAAGCGCCTTGCCGCGTGGGAACCTTGTCGCGCTTTGGGGGTTGGCGCGCCAAACCTTCCCGAAAGCTCCTCTTGCCGGGCCTTGTTTCTTTCACGCTGAGTATTCTTCCGCAAGCTCCTCTTGCGGGTCTTTGTTGCTTTGCTCTTGAATGGATCAAGGAGCTATCGAGGGTCTTGGCGGCCATCAGGCCGCCCGGCCTTAGAGGCCATGATCGTCTGCAGACGAAGTTCGGGTACTAGGGTACCCCTACTCTAGTACACCGACAATCATACTCTTTTCATACCCATTTTTTATTCATTAGTTCCAAACATGAAACACTGCATGATTAGGATGTGTTTAACTTGTGGGTATTGGGAAGTAGTTGATGAGGTAGAACCTATTGCCCTGTTTATTATCAAACCCTTGGTAGTTAGTTCTATGTTATGCTTATACTGCTATGCTATGCTCGTAGACGTGGTTTGGGTGAGTGAATCCATGACAGATGTGAGATGATTATTTAATGGTTCAACTTAAGGTGGAAACTTTAATACACATCTGGGTGGATTGCTTGTTTGGGCACCTGGAGAATCCAGTATTGTCCTAGGATATCCGGGATTACCCGTGTGATAATCCTACGGTCCGCCACCCAGGCTCAAAGGGATCTGAGATATTTCATGCTAGAAACTTCCGTGTGCAGCCACAAGCTATTATGGGCTCTAGCATAGTGGAGTAAGTTGCATGACCTCTTCCAGTGGTAGGCTAGCAGATGTAGAGGGATGTAGGTTGGTACTGTCTACCCGGGGTTAGAGTTAATCCTTCTGAAAGACTGTGTCTCGGGCATCCGTTTCTCAAACACCATGAAGTGTGAGAAATCGAACGGAGGAGATCGAGTCTTGTGGAGAAAAGTGTGCAAACGTCTGCAGAGTGTACAATCTAATCATGGTTAGCCGTGTCCCCCTTTATGGACATCTTGAGTATCTAGTACCTGAATTATCATAAGTATCTCATCGCTCTAATTTAAGTTGTTGGGTTGATAATTACTTTTAATGGGGACTGAGTTAGAGGTACCTTCTCAATGTTGTTCAACCACCATGATAGTTAAATAAAATATATTCCTTTGTTGTTGCAGGGAAAAAAGACTTTTCGCAAAAAACCTTATAACCTTAGAGCCTCCACCAGCCATATATGCATGTAGTGATAGCATTTATCTTTTCATTGCTCTACTGTGTTATATTGCTAGCATATTCCATGTGCTGACCCGTTTTCGGGCTGCAACGTATTATGTTGCAGACTTTTCAAACGACGAGTAAAGGTGCGATAGGTCGTTGTTGTGCATCTCAGCTATGCCGTTGGAGTTGATGGACTCACTTATCTTCCAGGTCTTCTGCTGTTATCTTCTTAGATGGCCTTAAGCCATATTTATTGTGATAAGTTCTCTTTTGAGACATTCAATGTAATGAGTGTGTGACTGCTACTCTGTTATAAATCCTTCGAGTACTGTGTGTGTCAGCATTACTGATCCAGGGATGACACTGAAGCACAGTGACTTGACCGTTTGAGGTCGGGTCGCTACAGGCTAGGTCCATAGAAGCGAATAATCATAATCCTAGTCATACTGACGAGAATTCTAGGGTTTTAGCCATTACAATCTCGTGGTAGATCAACTCTTGTAATACTCATATTCATCAAGATCAATCAAGCAGGAAGTAGGGTATTACCTCCATAGAGAGGGCTTGAACTTGGGTAAACATTGTGTCCCCTGTCTCCTGTTACCATCGACCTTAGACGCACAGTTCGGGACCCCCTACCGAGATCCGCCGGTTTTGACACCGACAGCGTCCCATGACGCTGAGGGGAGGCGCGGCCATTGAAGTCAAAGGGCTCGCTCCTAGTGAGCCTGCGCACCATACAGCTCACACGCTACTCGGTGAGCCTGCACATTGGTGGACTACTTGCACGCCTCCTAGTCAGCCTGCACAGTGGATTGCGCTCACATGCCTCCCGCCTACTCAAGCACCTGTCCGCAGGCACATCCTAGCCATTAAAAGTTTGACGCGCGTGGCGTGGCGTGAATAGCTAGTGAAACATTTGAGATATAACGAGGCAACTATTTGTTTTCAAAATGCCTTTGTCGGCGGTTAATTCGTGCACCTTCTATCAAATTGGACACGAAAAATAACACAGCATGTGGTGCCATTCCATGATATCACATGCCAAGTTTCATGAATTTCAGACGAGTTTTGGATTTACTAGAATTTTAAAACCAAGTATCTCAATGTTATCGACCGAGCCACGATGTCCAGGTGTTTGAAGTTAATTCCCATTTCTTGCATGGGACCTAAGAATGCATCCAAGGACACACATATGATTTTTCAACCCAATTTGCTGTTGGGAAACGTAGTAATTTCAAATAAAATCCTACACACACGCAAGATCATGGTGATGCATAGCAACAAGAGGGGAGAGTGTTGTCCACATACCCTTGTATACCGTAAGCGTAAGCGTTATGACAACGTGGTTGATGTAGTCGTACGTCTTCACGATCGACCGATCCTAGTACCTAATGTACGTCACCTCCACGATCTGCACACATTCAGCTCGGTGACGTCCCACGAACTCACGATACAGCAGAGTGTCGAGGGAGAGCTTCGTCGGCACGACGGTGTGATGACGGTGATGAAGAACCTACCGGCGCAGGGCTTCGCCTAAGCACTACGACAATCTGACCGAGGTGCATTATGGTCGAGGGGGGCACCGCACACGGCTAAGAGATCAATGATCAACTTGTGTGTCTATGGGGTGCCCCCTTCCCCCCTATATAAAGGAGTGGAGGATGGGAGGAGGCCGGCCTCCTAGGCGCGCCCCAAGAGGAGTCCTACTCCCACCGGGAGTAGGATTCCCCCCATTCCCTAGTTAGATTAGGAGAGCAGGAAGGGGGAGGAAGGAGGAAGGAAAGGGGGGGCCGGCCCCCCTCCCAATTCGGATTGGGCTTGGGGGGCGCACCCCCTCCTTTGCTCCCTTCTCATCTCTCCCACTAAGGCCCAATAAGGCCCATATACCTCCCGGGGGGTTCCGATAACCTCCCGGTACACCGGTATATGCCCGATCTCACCCGGAAGCATTCTTATGTCCTAATATAGTCGTCCAATATATCGATCTTTATGTCTCGATCATTTCGAGACTCCTCGTAATGTCTGTGATCATATTCGGGACTCCGAACTACCTTCGGTACATCAAAACACATAAACTCATAATACCGATCGTCACCAAACGTTGAGCGTGCGAACCCTACGGGTTTGAGAACTATGTAGACATGACCGAGACATGTCTCCGATCAATAACCAATAGTGGAACCTGGATGATCATATTGGCTCCCACATATTCTACGAAGATCTTTATCGGTCAAACCGCATAACAACATAGGTTGTTCCCTTTGCCATCGGTATGGTACTTGCCAGAGATTCGATCGTCGGTATCTCAATACCTAGTTCAATCTCGTTACTGGCAAGTCTCTTTACTCGTTCTGTAATGCATCATCACGCAACTAACTCATTAGTCACATTGCTTGCAAGGCTTATAGTGATGTGCATTACCGAGAGGGCCCAGAGATACCTCTCCGACAATTGGAGTGACAAATCCTAATCTTGATATATGCGAACTCAACAAACACCATCGGAGACCCCTGTAGAGCATCTTTATAATCACCCACTTACGTTGTGACGTTTGATAGCACACAAGGTGTTCCTCCAGTATTCGGGAGTTGCATAATCTCATAGTCAGAGGAACATGTCTAAGTCATGATGAAAGCAATAGCAATAAACTAATTATAATTATGCTAAGCTAACAGATGGGTCTTGTCCATCACATCATTCTCTAATGACGTGATCCCGTTCATCAAATGACAACACATGTCTATGGCTAGGAAACTTAACCATCTTTGATTAACGAGCTAGTCTAGTAGAGGCATACTAGGGACACTCTGTTTGTCTATGTATTGCTAAAACAATTCTAGGATGAATAATAAACATTTATCATGATATAAGGAAATATAAATAACAACTTTATTATTGCCTCTAGGGCATATTTCCTTCAGTCTCCCACTTGCACTAGAGTCAATAATCTAGTTCACATCACCATGTGATTTAACACCAATAGTTCACATCACCATGTGATTAGTTCACATTGCCATGTGACTAATACCCAAAGGGTTTTACTAGAGTCAGTAAGCTAGTTCACATCTCTATGTGATTAACACCCAAAGAGTACTAAGGTGTGATCATGTTTTGCTTGTGAGAGAAGTTTAGTCAATGGGTCTGCCACATTCAGATCCGTGTGTATTTTGCAAATTTCTATGTCTACAATGCTCTGCACAGAGCTACTCTAGCTAATTGCTCCCACTTTCAATATGTATCCAGATCGAGACTCAGAGTCATCCACATCGGTGTCAAAACTTGCATCGACGTAACTCTTTACGACGAACTCCTTATCACCTCCATAACCGAGAAATATTTCCTTAGTCCTCTAAGGTCTGGTACACAACATGACATACTTTATAGAACCTATGGCTGAGGCATAGGAAATGACTTTCATTCTCTCTCTATCTTCTGCCGTGGTCCGGCTTTGAGTCTTACTCAACTTCACACCTTGCAACACAGGAAAGAACTCTTTCTTTGACTGTTCCATTTTTAACTACAAAAAATTGTCAAGGTATGTACTCATTGAAAAAACTTATCAAGCGTCTTGATCTATCTCTATAGATCTTGATGCTTAATATGTAAGTAGCTTAATCAAGATCCTTCTTTGAAAAACTCCTTTCAAACACTCCTTTATGCTTTCCAGAAAATTCTACATCATTTCCGATCGACAATATGTCATTCACATATACTTATCAGAAAGGTTGTAGTGCTCCCACTCACTTTCTTGTAAATACAGGCTTCACCACAAGTCTGTATAAAACTATATGCTTTGATCAACTTATCAAAGCGTATATTCCAACTCCGAGATGCTTGCACCAGTCCATAGATGGATCACTGGAGCTTTGCACACTTTGTTAGCACCTTTAGGATCGACAAAACCTTCTGGTTGCATCATATACAACTCTTCTTTAAGAAATCCATTAAGGAATGCAGGTTTGACATCCATTTGCCAAGTTTCATAAAATACGACAATTGCTAACAAGATTCGGACAGACTTTTAAGCATCGATACAAGTGAGAAAATCTCATTGTAGTCAACATCTTGAACTTGTCAAAAAACCTTTTTGACAAGTCTAGCTTTGTAGATAGTAACACTACTATCAGCGTCCATCTTCCTCTTGAAGATCCATTTATTTTCTATGGCTTGCCGATCATCAGGCAAGTCAACCATAGTCCACACTTTGTTCTCATGCATGGATCCGATCTCAGATTTCATGGCCTCAAGCCATTTCGCGGAATCTGGGCTCATCATCGCTTACTCATAGTTCTTAGGTTCGTCATGGTCATGTAACATGGACTCCAGAATAGGATTACCATATTACTCTGGTGCGGAACGTACTCTGGTTGACCTACAAGGTTCGGTAGTAACTTGATTCGAAGCTTCATGATCATCATCATTAACTTCCTCACTAATTGGTGTAAGCATCACTTGAACTGATTTCAGTCAAGAAATACTTTCCAATTCGGGAGAAGGTACAATTAGCTCATCAAGTTCTACCTTCCTCCCACTCACTTCTTTCGAGAGAAACTCCTTCTCCAGAAAGGATCCATTCTTAGCAAAAAGGTTCTTGCCTTCGGATCTGTGATAGAAGGTGTCGTGGAATTGTCACGGCAGATGTCCTCGTGAAAGGACTTAGTCGCAGGGCCATCGCACGGGTTAACTTAGAGGGGTTAAAGCGACACAAAGACACGGAGTTATACTAGTTCGCCCTTCGATGAAGGTAAAGCCTACGCCTAGTTGTGATGGGATTGATGTGATTTCGCGATTAGGGAGCAATAGCTTCGCTAAGCCTCAATTGTTCGTCTTTAAACCGCCGCTGGTCGCCCCTTATATACACGGGTTGACGCCTCGGCGGTTTCTGAGTCCCGATCCGCTTATACAAGTGTCCGCCTGTCTCTTCTCTTATCTTACAACACAAGTTACATGACTAAGGCGGTTCACATTTACGGATCCTAATCCGCCTCGGCTCGGGCCTCGTACCTTCATGGGCCCGGATTGTAGATTTAGGTAAACCGCCCTTCAGGCGGTTTATACTCGTAGTTATATCCCCAACATTAGGCCCCAGATTGACTTGAACCGGTTCATGTTAATCTTCAACACCTTTAGGAAACTCTGAATCTCCTTCAGATTTCGAGACCGCCATCCGCTTGAACCGCCATGATGTCATCTCCCAACCACAACAGAATGGGCGCTTTGACGCATCTTTAATAAAGAAATCCAAACAGAAGATTCTCTTCATTTAATACTATCCTGAAATCGAGATGATCATTGCTGCGCGTCCGCCGCTTTTGACTCCTCGATTCTCGCCGTTAATTGCCCTGCTTCCTTATAAATAGACCGACGACTCTTTTCTTCTTCTTCCGCTTCTTCTTCCTCGCGACGTTCCGGCTCTGGCTCACTTGCCGCCGACCTTCGATCACGCGGCGTCGCCAGCCCGCTGATCAACCTCGACCGACCAAGCTCTTTAGCGCTCCTCCGCCGCCGGCGCATCGTAAGGCTCCTCTTCGAGCCCTAGATCCGCCTCAAGGTCCCTGTTCATCTTGTAGTTCATAGGTGTTCATCGAGTGTCTCATACCTGCCCTGCCATGGCCGTATGAATCAACCGTAGCATACATCCTGTGCAGTGACTTCTCCGCCGTCAGTTTAACTCTTTGTGCATCTTTCATTTTGTTCAGATCCTCTTGTTTAGAATGCACGAACCTTCCTGCCCTCTATGAGGCTTGCATAGGTCGCAGAAATTTTTCTCACTGAACCTTCGGTAGATCTAAATCACCTCCATTCGCATGTGAAATCTGTTTCTGTCCATACTTAGTAGATTTTCCAGTTCTGCCTCTCTCGGCGTTTGACTTTTGATAGCTAATCCGTACCCATTAGTCCTCGCTAAACCGAATTGGAAACTGGCTGTCAATCGCCGTTTAACATTTTATAATGTGTCTAAACCGCTTAACGGTGAATCGCTTTCCTTTCCTTTCGCAGTTTTAGTCTTCCGAATGGCCAAGCAACTCTCGGCTTGCAATTGGGTCCGTCCAACAACACTGAAACGCAACTCAACGGATACGCTACCACCGGGCGCTTTGGCTTCAAAAATGTCCTCCATCGGGCGCTGCTCCGGATGCCGAATTCTCCCGATCCGCAAGAAGGAGAAGTAATTGTGTTTATGCAGCACTTAGACCGGGATTCTGCCCGCCAGATCAAAATTCTTCCGATGTCCTTGCAAGTTTTCAACTCCATCCGCAGGATATTGGCCCGAACTCGTGTCAAACATATGCAAGTTTCAAGTTTTCGTGAAGTCTATCTTCAAGAAGAACCATCCGTGGAGCTGTTCCGGATTTCTTTCACTTGAACCGCCAGACAGAATTTTCTCGATGGTCCCAACACGTAGCTGGGCGGCGCTTCAATCCGAAAAGGAAGGAAGTGGACTTTCTCACGCCAAACACCATAGCCATCCAAAAGATTGGAACCAAACCTGGTTCTATCGCCGAACACCGCCTCCGCCAACGAGAATCCTTTGCCGGGTTACCGCCCTCACCGCTTAGCAACCATCATCCGCTGTTTTACGCTTGACCGCCATGAACGGAAGAACTTTGCGCCTCAAATTATCAAGCTCCGGCTCTAATGGCCAATGGCTTAACCGGTGTTGACCTTGTGTGGTGTTGGGTTTCTTGGGCGTTTTGCCACTAAGCCGCCGCCCGGATTGATGCATCGAATACACCGGCAGCCTCCAAGACCTCAAAGACGCCAAGAGCTACCAATAACAGAGCTCAAGTCACAGAGACAAAGGAAGCGGATGCTTGATGAACCGATCTCGTCTCGCAGCCAAACCGGGTTGGCTCCTTCGTGTTGCCAACAAACCGCTGCATGTAGGCTCTACTCACCGCTCGACATTAATGCCTTGTTGATATATATTAATCCTTGTTACTTCTCGGCTAACAGCTCCTTCCGAAGCGCACTAAACCGCCCGGCTCCGCGTAAAGTCCAAGGCCACCAAGAAGGCTGGCAAGAGGAAACCGCCGAGTCTTCTCGATCCGCCAAAGACGAAGATTCGAAGCTGAGGTAAAGCTTGATATCTCGAGGGAGTCGCCGTAAACCGCTCTCCTCTTTGTGTTTCTTCTTTCTTGTAGCTTGTTCCTTTTATTCCTCCTTTATCGACAATTTTAACTCCCAGATGACGCCGAGGCCACCATGCCGCCATGTTGAGGTAATCTTTCTTTTTCCGAATCCGACCTCGTGCGGTTAAAAGAATTCGCCAGCAGTCCGGAAAGTGAAAAATCTCATTCCTATTCTCATCTGAATCCAAACCTTCCTTGAAGACACAAAGAGGTGAAGAGCGTCGACAACCCGCACAAGGCCAACAGATTACCTCATCCGGTTTACCGGACACACCAACCCGGAAACGTCGCCCAGAGGTGATTTGTTCTCCTGAAAAGCGTTACCCTTTAAAAGGTTTCTTCCGATGTCCTCTCAATCCGTCTCGACCAATTATCGTGCCTCTTCCAACTCCTCCGGCGGTTCATCAACCACGCAACTGCCTCCGCTTAAAGTTGCTGCAGGGTAAGCACCATACTTCTGTCCCGCCAATTCGGTTTATGTTTGCATTGGTCTGTTTATCTTATTCTAATTCTGAACACTGCAGCACCAAGGCTCGCTTGAGTAAAAAGCGAAAACCTTGACCCTCATCATGGATGTTGATCCGGAGAAAACCCCGAGCAGCATGGCGAAAATCCGAGGTCGCTAAAAATAGCTCCGCGAGCTGTACCAAGACGACACTCGCTGATCCGCTAGAAACTGAATCGAGGCCCAAGTGGAAACCTCAGATCCTGCTCCACCGAGTCCGCCACAGAGCGGTCGTGACTCATTGAACCGCCGAGCCAAAGTACAAAGCCACCAAGCCCAAAGAAGACCGTCGGTCTGGCCAGCCCAGCCAAAAATGATGATGTTATTGTGATAGGCACTGGCTACACCACTCCCAGCCAACCGGTCGCTTTAGCAAAGCACAGCGCCAAGGAAGATTCTACTACTATGAGCAAAGATAAGGGGAAAACTGATATGTCCGCTTATGACGACCTCTCTGCCCAAGAACTTCACTCCGGCTTTCTGAACCGGCTCTACACAAGCCGTGACTTTGAAGCCGGTCTGGTAAATCGCATGAAGGACCGCTATGAGGTAAGGAGTTATGCCTTTCTTGTACTTTTGCTGTATAGTAGCCCTAAGGGTCGGTTCAACTTAGCATAGTTAAACCGCACTTAACTTTGCATAGAAAACATACGCCTTAAACTGCAAAGATTATAGCCCTCAAGGGTCGGTTCAACGAGCATAGTTAAACCGCACTTAACTTCAGATCCCATAGCAAACTGAGATCAACTAGCCATTAGCCCCCAAGTGCCAAGTTGAATACTTGTATTGAGCTTGGGACTTTATAATGAAACAACTAACGTGCTCCCTTTGTTATCGTAATGAGATATACCAAAGAAACCGTGCAACTCAAGGACCTTCGTGCAACTCGAAACTCAACAAGCGAAACCACCAAGGCCAAGGATGAATTGAAAACTGCCTTGGCCACTATGGAACAGCTGAAGGAGTGGTATAAACCGAAGGGCCAATCGGGACACCGAAAAGGCCGGTTTGAAAAACAGGCGGAAGATGCCGAATCAGCTCTTAAACCGTGATCAAGAGCTTACTGCACTAAAGCGCCAAGTTCATGCCATGACCTCGCCATCTTCGTAAGAAAATTTGCACCGATTACCCTTGCTTGATATTTTCGCCGTTTAACTTTGAGCTGTCCGAAACCGGTTCAGCAAGCGATTGCTCATCCGGCTCGATGTGCGGAAGAAGCTCAAGGCCGCTACACGCTGATTGAGCAGCTGTATACCGCGCCCAGCGAGTCATATGCGCCACATCGCACGACAACACCGCCCGCCCTGATCAAAGATACACCGGACCGGCTGTCCATGGTTCCGGCAGCTCAAGAGTTGAAACGATCCGCGTCCGGGCTGGCACTCTCATCGTTTCTAACTCGCGCCAAAGGCGTGGATAGCGGATCTTGATCCGCCGACATAGCCAAGGGTTTCTAGCGCCAAGAGAACGGTGAAGCCTTTGATAATGGCGCTCAAAAGAATAACAAAGGAGATGCGTCACCGGCGAGTCAATCGGCAGCAGGTTAACTGGCGGTTCACCGCTTTTTATGATGCAAACAACAAGCGGGTGGAGTTTGTCATTCCGTAGTGCGAGCCTTGTTCCTCCAATCCGTAAGCACACTTATGCCCCGACGCTGATCCGCTGAGCTTATAAGTGAAGAGGCTGTCTTTCGTGCCTTAACCCGGATTGACTGGTCTACCAATGACTTCCGGCTTTGGGTGATGAAGAGGAAGAAGTTGAACCGACGCCAGCACCCCTCTTCCTCACGCCAACCCGGCGAAGAAGCTTAATCCGTGCCGGGTGATGCATCCAAACTGCTAGTCATAACGCCATGCGAAACACTGTGCCTTGGAAGGCTTTGTAATAGAATAGCCAGCACTTTGTTTTTGAACATGCTTTTATGCTCTCAAGATGTAACCTTCACGCAGAGGTGCTGATACTTTGGTTTGAAACCTTCAATGCATTTTGCCTGCAATCACAAATTCTTAAACCGCCACGGCGGCTTGTGTCACCAGCCGGCTTGTGATGCCGATATAATAAGAAAATATTGATGTATATGCTCAAATCTTTGTGATACAAAAAATACCTGCCATCGTCGGGCATGCAATTGGCTTAGCGTCAAAGGAGAAAACAACTCCTGTGCTTATAATGCCGGTTTATCATGTAAACCGTGTTGGGTCATGACAAGCCCCCTGTTACTCCATAATGGGATGTTAACAGAAAAAATCAAACCGAAACAAATATCTCCGGATTAAAAATAGACCGAATTCCATTAATTGACAGACTGAACCGGTTTAAAGAGGTTATTGGTTTAAAAAAGCCAAAAAAAATCCAATAACAGTTATGAAATCAATATGAAATCAAAGGCAATTATAAACCGGTTTGCAAGAAGAGGCTTTACTGAGCCTGATCAGATGGTGTTGCCATGGTCGGACAGACCAAGCTCCCCATAAGGTGTAGCGATGGTTCAAGTCAGCCAGCCCCCAACTCGAAACTGCGTGGCATTATGCCGATCAAGTGGCATGGCAATGGTTCGGGTTCACCAAGCCCCTAAGTGATTCTATGGCCTTAGGCCGACCAAGAGGCGTGATCGGTTCTTAAGTGACCATGTCCCCAAGTGATCCGGTGGCTTTACCATCAAAAGGTGTTGCATTGGTTCGGACACGACCAAGCCCCCAAGTGACATAAAAACTTCAAAAGCAAGATCAAGGGCTAAACCGAGGCTGCTTTATGGCAACAACTCCATGTACCCAAATCGGACTTTTTACAAAACGGATACCCCGCTTTAGCCGAGGCTCCGGTTTATTGCTTTTATTCATAATATATACATTGTCTTAATATGTACATAAGTGGAGTCGATGGCTCGGTATAATAAGGTCAAGATGAGCTATGTTCCACGGCTGTTGGTCTCCTCTTCGATGTGCGTGAGTCTTTTCGCTTCGAACATCAATCGATAGTATGACCCACAGTGCAGATTCTTGCTGACCACAAAGGGCCCTTCCCAAGGTGGGGATAGCTTGTGCATATCTGTTCGGTCTTGAATGAGCCAAGCACCAAGTCTCCTTCCTGAAAGGTTCTTGTTCTAATCCGCCGATCGTGATAACGACGAAGATCCTGCTGGTAAATCGCCGAACGAGCAGCCGCCATATCTCGCTTCTTCATCCAGCCGATCCAAAGCGCCCCGCCGCTGCCTCGCTATCGGCCTCAACATAGGCTGCCACGCTGGGCGAGTCATGACGGATATCGCAGGAAGGACCGCCTCGCCCATAGACCATAAAGAACGGTTTGTATCCAGTGGATCTGTTAGGGTAGTATTGATATTCCATATCACGATGGTAGCTCTTCTACCCAACAGCCCGACGCCCTCTCTAACGGGACCATAAGCCGGGTTTGATACCTCTCAAGATCTCCGATTAGCTCGCTCCGCTTGACCATTGGACTGCGGGTGGGCCATCAAGAAACGCTGCCGGATGTGCTCTCGCTCACAAAATTCCTTCATGGCTCCCTTGGACAAATTGGTGCCATTGTCCGTGATGATACCGTGTGGAAACCCAAACCGAAGATCACCCTTTATGAACTGAACCGCCGTGGCGCATCACACTTGCTAACGTGCTCGCCTCGACCCACTTTGTAAACTTGTCAACCGCGACCAGCAAGTGTGTTTTCTTGTCCTTGGACCTTTAAAAGGCCCCACCATGTCCAGCCCCTGTTGCAAACGGCCAAGTAATTGAATCATCCTCAATTCTGAGCGGTATGTGAGCGCGCCTAGAAAACTTCCGCAACCATCACATCGCTCGACCAGTTCCTCCGTGATCAAGATGGGCAGTCAACCAATAAAACCATGGCGGAACGCTTTGGCCACCAAGGATTTTGAACCGCGTGGTGACCACAGTCCCCTTCATGGATCTCACGCAATATCTCACGGCCTTCCTCGGGGACACACAACGCTGAAACGCCTCGACACGCTGCAATGATGCAACTCGCCATTATATATGGTCATAGACTTAGACCGCCAATTATCTGTCGGCCAACGCCTCATCTTCTCGTAACTCGCCCGTTCATGTATGCCAAATAAGGAGCGCCCAATCCGAATGACATGCAAGGTTGCCACCAACCGAGCCTCCGGATCAGGAATAGCCAAATCTACTTCATCAGAAGCTTAATCGACGGATTGTGCAAGACGTCAAGGAAGACATTGGGCGGACCGTTTACGTTGAGAGCCCAGCCGGCTTAGAGCATCCGCCGCTTGTTCTTCCGGCGATCCACATGGTCCACCTGATATCCTTTAAAGTGTCCTGCAACAACATCCACCTCCCGACAAGACGCAGCCATGAGTGGATCTTTGGAATCCTAAGTACTGATACTTGCCGGGCCACCAAGTCCGAGTCACCAAAGCATTTAACCCGCTGAGATTCATCTCCTTAGCCATCCGGAGACCGTGGAGCAAAGCTTCATACTCAGCTGCATTGTTAGTACAAGGGAACATTGCGGAGAACGTAATGAACTTGTCACCTCGCGGGGAAGTTAACACGACTCCAGCCCCCGAGCCCTCCAATTGCTCGGACCCATCAAAGTGGATGGTCCAATAGGTATGATCCGCTTTTCTTCAGCGGTTGCAACTCCGCCCAATCATTAATGAAATCCACAAGTGCTCGAGATTTTACCGCCGTCCGAGGCACATACCTTAAACCGGCGGCCCAAAATTCTATAGCCCACTTAGCAATCCGCCGCCGCTTCCGGTTCAGATGATATCGCCTAAAGGAGCTGAATCGACCACCGTGATGGGGTGCCTCGAAAATATTGCTTCAGCTTCCGGCTTGCCATAAAACCCCATATACCAGCTTCGCCAATGCGGATATCTTTGCTTAGACTCAATAAGGACCTCGCTGATGTAATAAACCGCCGTTGAACCGGATACCCTTCCCCGCCTCCTTCCGCTCCACCACAATGGCTACGCCGACCGCCTCGGCATTAGCAGCAACATATAATGTAAGCGGCTCCTTGTCAATGGGAGCGGCGAGAATAGGCGGTTGGCCAACCGCCGCTTTAAGTCCTCCAATGCTTCATCAGCGGCTGAACTCCGCATAAACCGATCCGCCTTCTTCAAAGATCTGGTACAAAGGAATGGCCTTCTCTCCTAGGCGGCCGATAAACCGCTTAGCGCGCAATCCGACCCGCCAATCGCTGGACATCATTGATGCACTTTGGCTTAGCCAAGGAGGTGATAGCTGTAATTTTATCCGGATTAGCTTCAATCCTCTGCTGGACATGAGAAAACCCAATAACTTGCTCGCCGAAACATCAAGACACACTTAGCCGGGTTGAGCATCATCTTGTACACCCGCAAGTTGTCAAAGGTTTCTTTTAGATCCTCAATCAAGGTTTCCTTCTTCCTTGACTTAACCACGATATCATCCACATAAGCATGCACGTTACGGCCGATCTGTTCATGCAAGCAATTCTGCACGCAACGCTGATAAGTTGCTTGGGCGCTCTTGAGTCCGAAAGGCATAGACACATAGAAGAAGGCTCCAAAGGGAGTGATAAAAGCTGTCTTCTCCTGGTCCTTAACCGCCATTTTAATATGATGATATCCAGAATATGCATCCAAAAAGCTCAAACGCTCACAACCCGCCGTAGCATCAATAATCTGATCAATGCGGGAGGGCGAAGGATCTCGCGGACAAGCTTTGTTAAGATCTCGTAATCCACAAACATGCGCCAAGTGCCATTCTTCTTAAGGACCAACACCGAATTAGCAAGCCACTCGATGGAAAACTTCAACGATAAACCCTGCCGCTAAGAGCCCGCAACCTCCTCTCCAATGGCCTTGCGCTTTTCCTCGTTAAACCGCGAAGAAATTGCTTTACCGGTCTGTATTTGGGATCAACATTAAGAGTGTGCTCACGAGTTCCTCGGTACACCGCATATCGGAAGGTTTCCATGCGAAGATGTCCTGATTCTCACGGATGAACTCGATGAGCGCTTTTTCCTATTTAGGATCCAAGTTAGCACTAATGGTGAACTGCTTGGACGAATCGCCGGGCACAAAATCAACAAGTTTAGTCTCAGCCACCGATTTAAACTTCAAACCGGATCGTGTTCTGTAGTTGGCTTCTTCAACGGGTCATATCCGCGGATCAACATTGTCTTTATAATACTTTAGCTCTTCATGGCACAAACCGACTCTGCGAAGCCGCATCACCTTCCTCGCACTCCAAAGCGATCCGGCGGCTCCCATGAACCGTTATCGCCCTTTGTGACCCGGATCTTCAGCTGCAAATAGACATAACAGGGCGTGCCATAAACTTAGCATAAGCCGCCGCCCAAACAGGCGTGGTAAGAGCTTTGGATTTTTACCACCTCAAACGCCAATGTTTCCGATCCGAGTCATGTTCATCTCCAAAGGCTACCTCCAGAGCTATCTTACCGACTGGTACGCTGACTTGCTGTGCACCACACCGTGAAACACCGTGCTGGACGGCCCGAGATGCTTATCCGCCAACCCCATACGCCGGAAGGTCTCGTAGTACGTGATGTTGATGCTGCTCCTCCATCCATAAGTACCTTGGTAAACTTGTATCCTCCAACCCGAGGTGCCACCACTAGGGCTAGCTGACCCGGATTGTAAACCCGGGAGGATGATCCTCTCTCTCCATACAATAGGCTGCTCGACCAGCGCAGTAATGCGGTGCGGCGGTTCAACAACACCGACCGCCCACTTCAAGTTTTCGGTCTCGTCTGTCCAAGCTGGTGGTGAAGACATGGTACTGTCCACCGTTCAACTGCTTTGGATTACTCTGGTAACCCGATTGTTGCTGTTGTTGATTGTAACCCCCTTGGTTCTGATTGTTCTGATTGTTCTGATTGCTCTGATTGCTCGATTGCCTTGCCCGCCGGATTACCACCAACCTCGGGCGAATTTCCTCCATCAGAATTCCGGGCGGACCTCGAACCGCCGCCGGCCCTTGATCATACCGGAAAGCATTAGAGTTTTTAAACTCCTGCATAATATAACAATCCTTCCAGAGATGGTTCGCTGGTGTCTCCTTCGTCCCATACTTCGGACAAGGTTGATTCAATAGGTAATTCAAACGATCCCGATTGTGACCTTGCGCACCGCCCCGGTTTGATTGCTTACCCTTGCGCCACTGACCCTTGTCCTGCATTGGTGTTGGCTACGGCCCATGTTACCGTATGCCTTACGCTTGTTTCCCCATTACCCGCCGATCGATGTCGCTGGCCTCGGAGTTGCTGTTCTGTTTTCCTTCCCTACTTGGCCATCCTCCTCGACTCGGGATCCTTGGTACTATCGTAATCAGCATACTTTACCAAAACACCCATGAGAGTGCCCATGTCATTGCAAAATGTTTCATGCGACCCAGCTTCAACTTCAACGGTTTGAACCGGCAGTTGGCTTCTAGGGTTAAGATCGCGAATCGGGGTTGATCCGTCCGATTTAATGTAAAACCTCTGAAATGCGGCGCACCCAATGGGTTGTAGATTCTCCCTCCGCTCGACACAAGCCGCCAAATCCACCATGCATATGGGCTGTTTACAGTGTCTTTGAAATTTTGAATGAACCGGGTCCGCAATCGGGTCCATGAACTGACCGAGTTAGGCGGCAAGTTTTTCAACCAAGCACGGGCCGCACCTTCCAACATCATGGTGAAATACTTCGCACACGCAGCTTCATCCACGTCCAAAGATCTCCATGGCCATCTCATAGCTTTCTATCCACGCTCGAGCCAAATCTGCGGTATAATTGGGCACCTTGCGTGGCCCTTTGAAGTCCTTGGGCAACGCACATTGCGTAAAGCGGGACGAGGCAAGGCACCCCAAAGAGCCGACGTGACCCCAGTTCAAGACGGTCGGACGAACCGCGCGAGCTGATGATCCTCATGTTGTGCCGCTAACTCGCCTCCCCACGTGCCTGGCCCGTCCACCACCACTTGAGCGTCTTCGGCCACCCGCCGGGTTGTTGCCGCGAGGCGGACCACGCCACGCATTGCTTGATACGGCCGGTTCATCGGTAGCGTCGGCTATAGCTCCGGCTTGGGCGGGGTGGAGTGAATCCGATCCCGACCGTGAATACGCTTCTGTTGAGCCAGGCCGCCCCGAGGAGCTCCTTAACCCGGTGTGTCTCTACCGCTGTGGTGAATCACCTTCAATTGAATCGCCTCCAACCGTGCCGCAGCCGCAACAAGATTATCCATCGGGTTGCGGTAGTGACCGGAGGTGTTCGCACAACCTGGGCGCGCGGTATGATGGCGAGGCAGATCTATAGCACGGGCTGAATCGGCGTGCGCCCCAGTGCTTCCGCGGTTCACCACCGCGGCGGATTACTGGTCCTGCGCTGGGGTATTGAAGAGCTCTTTCTCTCGAACTGAAGGTAAACGGATCTGTATTTCTTTTCATGACTTCATGTGATGCGCCTCGATCCAAAGATGAGCCTATAAGCTCATGCATCCAGCGGCCCGCCCGCCGCCATCCTCACGTCTGCGGCTGCCAGATCCGCTTTAGCTTTAGCGATCTGTTCCTTCACCTTTGCAATCTCCGCATTGTGCAGGTCCTGATCCGCCGGATTAGCCTATGCCATGAGCGCAGCCAATGCGTCGAATAGCTCTGATAAAACTTGAGCCGGTGGGCGCACAGGGCCTCCTTCCCCGGCTGCCATCTCCGCTGCTGAACCGGCGACCATGGGCGCCGCGGTCGAAGAGTGAAGCGCCGCCTGTGTACCGGCCATGAAGATTCCAACCCGGTTGGATAGATCAACGGGGTCCGGAATACTCTCACCGTCGGAACAGCCCCGATCTGCCATCTTGCGGTTGGTACAAAGACTCGGTTTCTCCGTGCGACGACTCGTCGCGAGAGTAGACAACGGTTTCGCCGCCAGATGCTGATCCGCCCTCATAGTCTCCGTGGGCGACTCCCACGAAAGCACGCTTGACAGCCGGTTTAGCGGGGCAGGACTCTTCTTCGCCACGAGAGCTGTCTCGACGAGGTCGGTACAGATGTCCAGCCAGGCCCTGGCTCGCCGATCTTGCCGATGAACACGTGTATGCCACCAAGGGGACCCGCACCAGACTCAATCGAGCCGGCCTCGGGGCCAGAACGCCCGATGCGGCTATATCTCCCACGTGTCGAGGCACTAGCGGGGGTATCTTGTGACTCTTGGTGCTGTGGCGAGGAGAGAAAGAGCGAGCGGGCTGGCGCGCTCCCACGGGCTGCGGGGTTGAAGGGCTGGGCCGGCTTGGAGGCCGGAGCCTAGGTGGAGAGGCCTCGCTGGGCTGCCACTGCTGCTGCTGCCTTCCTTTCTCTTTTCCTTTTTAAAACCAAAAGGAAGAGAAAAGAAAGCACAGAGAAAAATGAGAAGAGTTGGAGTAAAAGGAAAATATCCCCAAACTCCTGGATTCTCCACTATTTTAATAAATTGTAATGGGCATTTTTAAAGGTAGAAAAATAAGACAAGTTTGGAAATATTTCAAACTTGTGTCATTTTTGAACCTGACCAAAACAACTTCAAATGGGGAGATTTTTGGCAGAGAGGTATAATGTAGGGAGCAAGAATTGCAGGGAGAAGATGAACATTAATTGAGAAAGGAAAAGATAGCACTTGATAAGGAAAGAAGTAGAGGGGAGGAGGAGATGGTAATGCAAGTTTGAGAATGGAACATGCAACAACCTAACATGTGAGAGATCACAACAAACACATGATAAAATGGAATGCAAGATGACAAGAGACACAAATGCAATATGGTAAAAAGAGCAAAACAAAGAAAAGAGAAACCCACATAACCAAACAAGATGAGGCCAAGCATGACAAAACCCACAAGAATTGGATGAGGTCAAATTGATATATTGCCCAAAAAGGGAAGTTTACATCCGGGGTGTTACAACACTCCACCACTACAAGAGGATCTCGTCCCGAGATCTAGGACTGAAAGAACTCCGGATACTCGAACGGAGGTGATCCTCGCCCCGTGTAGCTTCTCGGTCGGAATGGTGTGACCACTTCACTTTCAGGAATTTGATTGACTTGTTGCAGTCTTGCGCTCGGTTTCTTCAAGAATAGCAACGGGGTGCTCATGATAAGAGAGATCTTCTTGAAGGTCAATCTCTTCGTTGATAGTGCGTTCAGGAGTCTTGAAGCACTTGCGAAGCTGTGACACGTGGAACACATCGTGCACGCTTGCAAAGTTGGATGGAAGCTCGTTGATAGGCGAGATCGCTTCTTTTCCCAATGATCTTGAAAGGACCCACGATCTAGGGGCAAGCTTCCTTTGATACCGGCGGCGAGTGCCTTTCATTGAGAGACGCGAGGTAGACATGGTCTCCGATTTCAAAAGTCACATCACGGTGCTTATCATCATAATAGCTCTTCCGACGCGATTATGCTGCTTTGAGATTCTCACGAATGACCTTGCACATCTCTTCCGCTTCATGATCAAGTCATTGCCAAGAAGTTGGCGCTCACCTGTCTCGGCACCAATTGAGAGGAGTACGGCACTTTCTCGCCATAGAGAATTTCGAATGGGGCCTTGCCCAACTCGCTTGGAAGCTGTTGTTGTAAGAGAACTCAGCATATGGAAGACAATCTTCCCACTTCATACCGAAAGAAATGACACAAGCTCTGAGCATATCTTCAAGGATTTGATTTACTCGCTCAACTTGGCCACTTGTTTGAGGATGGAAAGCTGTGCTGAAACGAATGTTGGTGCCCATGGCCTTCTGAAAAGAATCCCAGAACTTGGAGGTAAAGATGCTGCCACGGTCTGAAGAGATCACTTGAGGAATGCCGTGCAAGGAGACAATCCTGGAGGTGTATAGCTCTGCCAACTGAGCTGCTGTGATGGATTCTTTGATAGGAAGAAAATGAGCCACTTTAGTAAGCTTGTCAATGACAACGAAGATAGCATCATTTCCACGCTTGGACTTTGGGAAGCCAGTCATGAAGTCCATTTCAATATGATCAAACTTCCATTCAGGAATAGCAAGAGGTTGGAGGAGACCAGCTGGTCTTTGGTGTTCTGCTTTCACTCTTCTGCAGACATCACACTCATTCACGAATTGAGCAATTTCTCGCTTCATTCGAGTCCACCAATATGACTGCTTGAGGTCATGGTACATCTTCGTACTTCCAGGATGAATGGATAGAAGCGAATTGTGAGCCTCGTTCATAATGACTTTTCGCAGATCACCCTTAGGAACCACAATCCGTCCTCAAAGAACAGAGTGTCTTTGTCATCAACATTGAAGCACTTGTACTTGAATGCCCTTGTCGATACCACGCTTCACCTTTTTCACCATGGTATCCAGAAGTTGAGCCTCACGAATCTGATCTTCCAAAGTAGGAGATACTATGAGGTTGGCAAGAAAGCCTTGAGGAACAACTTGAAGATTCAGCTATGGAAAGATTCACAGAGATCCGCTGAAAGGGCTTGAGGATTAGACTGCTGCGAGAAGCTTTCCTGCTCAAAGCATCTGCAATGACATTGGCCTTGCCCGAGTATATTCAATACTTGGGTTGTACTCTTGAATCATTTTGACCCATCGAGTCTGCCTCGAGGTTGAGGTTGGGTTGAGTGAAGATGTACTTGAGACTCTTGTGATCGGTGAAAATGTCCACTTTCCTTCCCAACAAGAGATGTCTCCACGTTATCAATGCATGGACAACTGCCGCCAACTCAAGATCGTGAGTGGGTAGTTCTTCTCGTTGGGCTTCAATTGGCGAGAGGTATAAGCCACAACTCTCTTCTCTTGCATTAACACGGCACCGAGACCTTGAAGAGAAGCCTCACAGAAAACTTCAAATGGCTTGGATTCATCAGGAGGAGTCAGAACAGGAGCTGTGACGAGTTTCTCTTTGAGGGTATTGAAAGCAACGTCACACTCAGGAGACCAGACATACTTCACATGCTTCTGGAGAAGGTTGGAAAGGGGCTTCGCAATCTTGGAGAAGTTCTCAACGAATCTTCGGCAATAGCTTGCAAGACCAAGAAAATCTGAGCTGCTTGACATTCGAGGAGGTTCCCAATTCACAATTGCGGACACCTTCTCGGGATCAACAGCGATGCCCTTGGCAGAGATGATATGACCAAGATAAAGCACTTCATCAAGCCAGAATTCACACTTGGAGAACTTCGCATAGAATTGATACTCTCTGAGCTTGTCTAGTACCAATCGCAAATGTTTGGCATGATCCTTCTTATTCTTGGAGAAGACCAAAATATCATCAAGATAGACCAAGACGAATTCATTGGTGTAGGGGTTGAAAATGAAATTCATCATCCGAGAGAATGTTGGAGGAGCATTGACAAGGCCGAAAGACATGACAAGATATTCATAAGAACCAAAGCTTGTTCGAATGCTGTCTTGGGAATATCTTGTTCACGAATGCGAATCTGATGATACCCCATAATGAAGGTCAAGCTTGGAGAACACTGTAGCACCTTTGAGTTGCTCGAAAAGTTCATTGATGTTGGGAAGTGGATACTTGTTCTTGATTGTCTTCTTATTCAATGGACGGTAATCGACGCAAAGTCGGTCCGTGCCATCCTTCTTCCGGACAAAAGAACACCACAACCCCAAGGAGATGAACTCGGTCCGATCAAACCAGACGCTCTTGTTCATCGAGCTGCTTCTTCAATTCCTTCAGCTCATCAGGTCCAAGCTTGTATGGACGCTTGCAAGCGGGTTCGATGCGGTGCTCAAGATCGATAACGAACTCAAGCTGGCCGATGAGGAGGCATACCCGAAGCTCTTCCGAAAGACATCTTGGTACTCACAAACGATCGGAATCGAGAGATGGCATTCAGTTCGCCCTTCTCATTGAGAGAAAACAACCAATGGTTTCATCACGAGTGGCATAGATGATCACATCATTAGAAGAGTGAGTCAATTGAATTTCCACAGCAGCACAATCAAGCTGAGCTTTGTGCTGATAAAGCCATCCATTCCGAGAATAAGATCAATATCCGAGTCACCAAGAACCACCGGTTTAGAAAGAAATCTATAATCGCCCATCTTGATAGAAACATCCGGACGCAAACATTAGATGTCATTTGCTTGCCCGGGACACAATCTTCAACGGAATAGGAATCTTTTCCGTCACAAATTCATGCTTGGCAACAAAAGGTCTCAAATGAAAGAAAGCGATGCACCAAATCAAATAAGACTTTAGCAGAATATCATTAATCGAGAGATTACCCATTAGCACATCCGAAGAATCCTCTTTTGAGCTGCATTCATCATATTGACCTTGGCATACTTAGGATTATGCTTGACCACCGCATTGCTGGAAGATTTCACAGGAGGAGGAGGCGGAAGACGCCTCTGGTTGAAGCACTTGTTCAGATAGTGACCCTTCTGGCGACACTTGTTGCAAGTGACCTCGAGAGAGCGGACGGTGGTAAGGAGCACTTGACCTTGGAGCTTGAGAATTAGACTTGTTCTCGATAGCTTGGGTTGGGTGGGTGGGAAGATCCACGGCCACCTGAGTTCTTCTCACTGTAAGGCCGACGAGAACGGAGGAGGGGCAGGTAAAACTTCTGCTGCTTAGCTGCCACTTGAGAGGACGAAGAGGACTGTATCTGCATCCCTGATTCTCTTCTTAGAAGCCTCACATTTGAGCTGGGCAGCTTCTTGCTTGAGCCATGTTGTAGAAATCATCATACTTATCTGCTCAAACAGCACAAGAGGTAATTGCAGATCTTCTCTCGGACCACCTCTGAATTGATAGATCATACTCTTTTCATCGTGCACGCCTTGCTTAGCAAAACGAGCGAGCTTCAAACTGGATATTGTATTGATAGACAGACATGTTGCCCTGCTTGAGATTGCGGAACTCCTCACGCTTGCTCTCAACAACACTTTTCGAATGTGATGAGCTCAAATCACGGCGGAACTCATCCTGTAATGACACGACCTCCTCTGGAATCTTCAGTATTGCTGGTACCACTCAAAGCAGCTTGATCCTTGAGTTGAAACGATGCAAACTTGACAAAGTCCTCAGGTCTGACATTGCTACAGTCAAAGTGCTTGCAGATGTCCACTAACCAATCATCAGCGTCTGTGGCCTCGACACAGAAACTGAAAGACTTCGGCTGATTGGCGAGGAACTGACTGAGAGTAGCAAAGTGTGGCTGATTGTTGCCTTGACCTTGATTGCCTTGATTGCCTTGCCCCTGAGTGCGTTCTTGCAAGAGCTGCAAAATCATCTGAGCATTGGCATTGGTGGCTGCCATGATAGCTTGCCAGGCCTCTGGAGGCGGAGGTGGAGGTGGAGGGTTCGACTGATCCCCATCATTGCGATCCGGATTCAGACGCGTTGGCGGAGCCATCCTGAAGAGGGTGACATCCGTTAGTCCTTTGATAGACAAATTGATAAGTAGAATCAACGGATAGAAATTGCAACATATAGTCTTCACAATAAACATTCGAACAAGAATGAACGAATGAATTCCAAAATTAATCATCACACGTCCAATAAGGTGAGAAGCCACTTAGATAAAGATATGGAAACAACATCTGTCTTAGAAACAATTCGAATATCACAACTGAAAACAAAAGTTTGGCTTCTAGAATGAGCCGGAACAAACACATGATAGAGATTTCGTCCAAAGTGTTCGTGGTGGGGCCCACACGGACACGACGTATAGCGGACGTCACGAATGACTAACAAGACGTCCCCGAATCAGCATAGCCAAGGATTCTTTAAGACGCCTCGCGACCAATCGTCGTCGATCGTAAATGGGCGGACCACTAGACGTTGAACCCCAATCGCAAATCATACATCTGTTGGAAAGAATATCCTGTAAGCTACTAGAATTCCCACCTATAAACTCCCGAAACTTTCTGGTTATGCAAGCTGGTGTTGGGGATACAGGGGACACAAAATATATCACCCAAACTAACAATACCTAGATCCAGCTGTATCCATCCGTCAACACATAACCAAGAAATCCTCGGAAATCGTGTACCTCGACCTTCGAAAAACATCCGTTATGCAAGTCATGGCAATACTCCAAGACTCGCCACGATCTTTGGGCTATCGGGGTTATCTCACCAACAACTGCACAAAAGAGATTTCGATGTCGGCAAAACTCGGTATTCCAGAACTGCAACGATAAAATTGTGACGACAACACCTCGGAGCTCAACTCCCGGACACCGCCACAACCCCTAAATGTCGAGGCACCAAGAACAATGTTCTCGTCACAAAACCATCGAACGATTCCAAGATACCCACGTGATCCTAAAAAAATTTAGTGAAATTTGAGGAGAGAAGAGTCAAAACTCTCGTCGAGACCTCACAGAGCGGACGAAGGGACTGGGAGTAAAAAGAATCCTACTCTCGATATATATAATCCTAAGACTCAAAACATTTTTCCATTCTAGACTCAACAACGCCAGCAAACAATCAAGTAGGGGGCTCCTAAGTCGGGGAAGGCTCTGATACCACTTTTGCATCATGTTGATTGTGCATTGCACCGTGATTTATTGTGGTTCCTTTGTTTGTGTTGTTGCTTTGGGTAGAGCCGGGAGACGAGTACGTGAACGAGGAACCTGTTGAGAACGCTTTCGAGGATCAAGCTTTCGACAACTCTGAGAACATTGCAGGCAAGATGATCATACCCTCGAAATCACTTCTATCTTTGCTATGCTAGATGCTCGCTCTTTTTCTATGCCTATGCTGCGATGCCTACCACTTGCTATATCATGCCACCCATATTGCCATGTCAGCCCCTAACCATCCTTTCCTAGCAAACCGTTGATTGGCTATATTACCGCTTTGCTCAGCCCTCTTATAGCGTTGCTAGTTGCAGGTGAAGCTGAAGTTTGTTCCTTGTTGGAACATGGAGATGTTGTTCCTGTTTGGAACATGTTTACTTGTTGGGGATATCACAATATATATCTACTATAATTTTAATGCATCTATATACTTGGTAAAGGGTGGAAGGCTCGGCCTTATGCCTGGTGTTTTGTTCCACTCTTGCCACCCTAGTTTCCGTCATACCGGTGTTATGTTCCTTGATTTTGCGTTCCTTACACGGTTGGGTGATTTATGGGACCCCCTTGACAGTTCGCTTTGAATAAGACTCGTCCAGCAAGGCCCAACATTGGTTTTACCATTTGCCACCTAAGCCTTTTCCCCCGGGTTTTCGCGAGCCCGAGGGTCATCTTATTTTTAAACCCCCGGGCCAATGCTCCTCTGAGTGTTGGTCCAAACTAGAGCCACTTGCGGTGCCACCCTGAGGCAACTTGGGGCATCTTCGGTTGCCGTACGTAGTGTTCATCCGGATGTGCCCTGAGAACGAGATATGTGCAGCTCCTATCGGGATTTGTCGGCACAATCGGGCGGCTTTGCTGGTCTTGTTTTATTGCTGTCGAAATGTCTTGTAGTCCGGGATTCCGAGATTGATCGGGTCTTCCCGGTAGAAGGAATATCCTTCGTTGACCGTGAGAGCTTATAATGGGCTAAGTTGGGACACCCCTGCAGGGTAATATCTTTCGAAAGCCGTGCCCGCGGTTATGAGGCAGATGGGAATTTGTTAATGTCCGGTTGTAGAAAACCCAAAGTTGACCTCAATTTCAAATACACATCTACGGCGTGTGTTACCATGATGGTCTCTTCTCGGCGGAGTCCGGGAAGTGAACACGGTATTGGAGTTATGTCTGGAGTAAGTAGTTCAGGATCACTTCTTGATCACTACTAGATTTCACGACCGTGCTTTGCTCCTCTTCTCGCTCTCTTTTGCGAAGTAGCCACCATATATGCTAGTCGCTTGCTGCAGCTCCACTTTACTACTCTGTCCTTCCTATAAGCTTAAATAGTCTTGATCTCGCGGGTGTGAGATTGCTGAGTCTCCGTGACTCACAGATACTTCCAAACACAGTTGCAGGTTCCGATGAGGCCAGTGCAGGTGATTCAACCGAGCTCAAGTGGGAGTTCGACGAGGAACGTGGCGTTATTATGTGTTTTTCCAGATGATCAGAGTGGTGCCCAGCTGGGACGATTCGGGATCTGTGTAGCATTTGGGGTATCTTCTTTTATTTTGGTTCCGTAGCCGGACCTTGAGTGTACTCTGTATGATGAATGTTTATTTATGTACTGTGTGAAGTGGCGACTGTAAGCCAACTATGTATCTCTTTCCCTTATTTATTACATGGGTTGTGTGAAGATTACCTCACTTGCGACATTGCTTTCAATGCGGTTATGCCTCTAAGTCGTGCCTCGACACGTGGGAGATATAGCCGCATCGGGGGCGTTACAGGGCCCCAGTCCGCATCGTCGATGTAGAGTTTGCCGCGACGACTCTTAGTCATCCGGCCCACAGCATAGCCTTCGAGTCCTTCGAACTTGCCCTCTAAGATCATCAAACCATCGCGCGATAGCCCCACGGTGGGCGCCAACTGTCGTGGAATTGTCACGGCAGATGTCCTCGTGAAAGGACTTAGTCGCAGGGCCATCGCACGGGTTAACTTAGAGGGTTAAAGCGACACAAAGACACGGAGTTATACTAGTTCGCCCCTTCGATGAAGGTAAAGCCTACGTCTAGTTGTGATGGGATTGATGTGATTTCGCGACTAGGGAGCAATAGCTTCGCTTAAGCCTCGAATTGTTCTGTCTTTAAACCGCCGCCAGTCGCCCCTTATATACACGGGTTGACGCTTGGCCGTTTCTGAGTCCCGATCCGCTTATACAAGTGTCCGCTCGGTCTCTTCTCTCTTATTTACAGCACAAGTTACATGACTAAGGCGGTTCACATTTACGGATCCTAATCCGCCTCCGGGCTCTGGGCCTCGTACCTTCATGGGCCCGGATTGTAGACGAGGGTAAACCGGCCCCTTCAGGGCGGTTTATACTCAGTAGTTATATCCCCAACAGAAGGTGTACCCAACAGTTTCTTTTGGGTATCCTATGAAGATGCACTTCTCCGATTTGGGTTTGAGCTTTATCGGGCTGAAACTTTTTCACATAGGCATCATGATACGTCCATTTTGCATCATGCTTTTATATCAATATTTATTGCATTATGGGCTGCTATTACACATTATGTTACAATACTTATGCCTATTCTCTCTTATTTTACAAGGTTTACATAAGGAGGGAGAATGCCGGCAATGGAATTCAAATGGAAAAGGAGCAACTATTAGAGACCTATTCTGCACAACTCCAAAAGTCCTGAAACTCCACGAAAGTTATTTTTGGAAATAATAAAAAATATTGAGCGAAAGAAATACCAGAGGGGGCCCACACCTGGCCAAGAGGGTGGGGGGCGCGCCCTACCCCCTAGGCGCGCCCCTGCCTCGTGGGCCCCCTGTTGGCCCTCCGGTGCCCATCTTCTGCTATATGAAGTCTTTCGTCCTAAGAAAAATCATAAGCAAGCTTTCTGGACGAGACTCCGCCGCCACGAGGCGGATCCTTGGCGGAACCAATCTAGGGCTCCGGTAGAGCTGTTCTGCCGGGGACACTTCCCTCCGGGAGGGGAAATCATCGCCATCGTCATCACCAACACTCCTCTCATTGGGAGAGGGAAATCTCCATCAACATCTTTAACGACACCATCTCCTCTCAAACCCTAGTTCATCTCTTGTATCCAATTCTTGTCTCTAAGTCTGGGATTGGTACCTGTAGCTTGCTAGTAGTGTTGATTACTCCTTGTAGTTGATGCTAGTTGGTTTATTTGGTGGAAGATCATATGTTCAGATCCTATATGCATATTAATACTCCTCTGATTATGAACATGAATATGCTTTGTGAGTAGTTACGTTTGTTCCTGAGGACATGGGAGAAGTCTTGCTATTAGTAGTCATGTGAATTTGGTATTCGTTCGATATTTTGATGAGATGTATGTTGTCTCTCGGTGTTATGTGAACGTCGACTACATGACACTTCACCGTTATTTGGGCCTAGAGGAAGGCATTGGGAAGTAATAAGTAGATAATGGGTTGCTAGAGTGATAGAAGCTTAAACCCTAGTTTATGCTTTGCTTCGTAAGGGGCTGATTGATCCATATGTTCCATGCTATGGTTAGGTTTACCTTAATACTTCTTTTGTAGTTGCGGATGCTTGCAATAGGGGTTAATCATAAGTGGGATGCTTTTCCAAGTAAGGATAGCACCCAAGCACCGGTCCACCCACATATCAAATTATCAAAGTACCGAACGCGAATCATATGAACGTGATGAAAACTAGCTTGACGATAATTCCCATGTGTCCTCGGGAGCGTTTTCTCTATATAAGAGTTTGTCTAGCTTTTTCTTTGCTACAAAAAGGATCTCATTACCAATTATCTTATCACAAAACTATCTGTTACCTATAATTTCAGTGCTTGCAGAGAATACCTTGCTGAAAACCGCTTATCTTTTCCTTCTACTCCTCGTTGGGTTTGACACTCTTACTTATTGAAAGGACTACGATAGATCCCCTATACTTGTGGGTCATCAAGACTCTTTTCTGCCGCTGTTGCCGGGGAGTGAAGCGCCTTTGGTAGGTGGAATTTGGTAAGGAAAAATTTATATAGTGTGCTGAAATTTACTGTCACTTGTTACTATGGAAGGTAATCCTCTGAGGGGCTTGTTCGGGGTATCTTCACCCCGACCAGTAGAGAAAAGAGTTGCTCCTCAACCTACTGAACCTACTAAAAATGAAAATGTATACATTGAGATTCCTTCGGGTATGATAGAAAAACTTCTAGCTCCTTTGCAGGAGACGGGACAATGCATCCTGATGAGCACCTAATATATGTGGATGAAGTTTGTGGATTATTTAAGCTTGCAGGTGTGCCCGATGATGTTGTTAAGAAGAAGGTCTGCCCTTTATCTTTGAAGGGAGATGCATTGACATGGTATAGGCTATGTAATGATATGGGATCATGGAACTACAAAAGATTGAAATTGGAGTTTCATCTGAAGTTTTATCCTATGCATCTTGTTCATCGTGATCGCAATTATATATATAATTTCTGGCCTCGCGAAGGAGAAAGCATCGCTCAAGCTTGGGGGAGGCTTAAATCAATGTTATATTCATGCTCCAATCATGAGCTCCCAAGAGAAATAATTATTCAAAAAATTTATGCTCGGCTTTCTGATAACAATCGCACCATGCTCGATACTTCTTGTGCTGGCTCTTTTATGATGAAGACTATTGAATTCAAATGGGATTTATTGGAAACAATTAAACGCAACTCTGAAGATTGGGACCTCGACGAAGGTAAGGAGTCAGGTATGACACCTAAGTTAGATTGTGTTAAATCTTTTATGGATACCGATGTTTTCCGTAAATTTAGCACTAAATATGAACTTGACTCTGAGATAGTAGCTTCCTTTTGTGAATCTTTTGCTACTCATGTTGATCTCCCTAAAGAGAAGTGGTTTAAATATCATCCTCCCATAGAAGTAAAAGTAGCTGCACCTATTAAAGTTGAAGAAAAGACTATCACTTATAATGATCCTATTGTTCCTACTGCTTCTGTTGAGAAACCACCTTTTCCTATTAGGATAAAAGATCATGCTAAAGCTTCAAGTGTGGTTCGTAAAAGAAATATTAGAACCTATACACCTCCTGAGCAAGTTAAAGTTGAACCTAATATTGCTACTGTTAAAGATCTCTTGTCTGATAATATTGATGGGCATGTTATTCATTTCTGTAATGAAACTGCTAGAATTGCCAAACCTTGTGCTAAAGATAAACATAGACCTGTGGTAGGCATGCCTGTTATTTCTGTTAAAATAGGAGATCATTGTTATCATGGCTTATGTGATATGGGTGCCAGTGCTAGTGCTATATGTCATGACTTACACAAAGAAATTATGCATGATATTGCACTTGCTGAGATAGAAGATATTGATGTTACCATCAAGCTTGCCAATAGAGATACCATATCACCCATTGGAATTGTTAGAGATGTTGAAGTCTTGTGTGGGAATACTAAATATCCTGCTGATTTCTTGTTCTTGGTTCCCCACAAGATAGCTTTTGTCCCATTATTTTTGGTAGACCCTTCTTGAACACAGTTAATGCTAATATAGACTGCGAAAAGGATGTTGTTACTATTGGTCTAGGTGATATGTCTCATGAGTTCAATTTTTCTAAATTTCGTAGACAACACCGTGAAGAGGAATTGCCTAGTAAAGATGAAATTATTGGTCTTGCTTCTATTGCCGTGCCTCCTAGTGATCCTTTATAACAATATTTGCTAGACCATGAAAATGATATGTTTATGAATGAAAGAAGGGAAATAGATGAAGTATTCTTTAAACAGGAAACCATCCTGAAACACAACTTGCTTGTTTAAATCCTAGGGGATCCTCCTCCACCCAAGGGTGATCCCGTGTTTGAGCTCAAACCGTTACCTGATACTCTTAAATATGCTTATCTTGATGAGAAAAATATATATCATGTTACTATTAGTGCTAACCTTTTAGAGAATGAAGAAGAGAGATTATTGAAAACTCTAAAGAAGCACCGCCCTACTTTTGGGTATACTCTTGATGATCTTAAGGGCATTAGCCCCACTCTATGCCAACACAAATTAAATTTGGAGAAAGATGCCAAACCAGTTCGTGATCACCAACGACGGCTGAATCTTAAGATGAAAGAAGTGGTAAGAAAGTAAATACTAAAGATTCTTGAGGCCGGTATTATTTATCCCGTTGCTGATAGTCAATGGGTAAGTCCTGTCCATTGTGTCCCTAAAAATGGATGTATTACCGTCGTTCCTAATGATAAAGATGAATTGATCCCACAGAGAATTATTACAGGTTATAGGATGGTAATTGATTTCCGCAAATTAAATAAGGCTACTAAAAAAGATCATTGCCCCTTACCTTTTATCGATCAAATGCTAGAAAGATTATCCAAACATACACATTTTTGCTTTCTAGATGGTTATTCTGGTTTCTCTCAAATACATCTGTCAGCCGATGATCAATCAAAGACCACTTTTACTTGCCCTTTCGGTACTTTTGCTTATAGACGTATGCCTTTTGGTTTATGTAATGCACCTGCTACCTTCCAAAGATGCATGATGGCTATATTCTCTGACTTTTGTGAAAAGATATGTGAGGTTTTTATGGATGATTTCTCCGTTTATGGATCCTCTTTTGATGATTGCTTGAGCAACCTTGATCGAGTTTTGCAGAGATGTGAAGAAACTAATCTTGTCTTGAATTGGGAGAAGTGCCACTTTATGGTTAATGAAGGTATTGTATTGGGGCATAAAGTTTCGGAAAGAGGTATTGAGGTTGATAAAGCCAAGGTTGATGCTATTGAAAAGATGCCATGTCCCAAGGACATCAAAGGTATAAGAAGTTTCCTTGGTCACGCCGGTTTTTATAGGAGGTTCATTAAGGGCTTCTCAAAAATTTCTCGGCCTCTGACTAATTTATTACAAAAAGACATACCATTTGTCTTTGATGATGATTGTGTAGAAGCATTTGAAATACTTAAGAAAGCATTGATCTCTGCACCTATTGTTCAGCCACCTAATTGGAATTTACCCTTCGAAATTATGTGTGATGCTAGTGATTATGCTGTAGGTGCTGTTCTTGGGCAAAGAGTTGATAAAAATTAAATGTTATTCAATATCCTAGTAAAACTCTAGACAATGCTCAGAGAAATTATGCTACTACTGAAAAAGAATTCTTAGAAGTTGTATTTGCTTGTGATAAGTTCAGACCTTATATTGTTGATTCTAAAGTAACTATTCACACTGACCATGCTGCTATTAAATACCTTATGGAAAAGAAAGATGCTAAACCTAGACTCATTAGATGGGTTCTCTTGTTACAAGAATTTGATTTGCATATTATTGATAGAAAGGGAGCTGAGAACCCCGTTGCAGACAACTTGTCTAGGTTAGAAAATGTTCTTGATGACCCACTACCCATTGATGATAGCTTTCATGATGAACAATTAAATGTCATAAATGCTTCTTGTACTACTCCATGGCATACTGATTATGCTAATTACATCGTTGCTAAATTCATACCACCTAGTTTCACATACCAACAAAAGAAAAAGTTTCTCTATGATTTAAGACATTACTTCTGGGATGACCCACGTCTTTATAAAGAAGGAGTAGATGGTGTTATTAGACGTTGTGTACCTGCGCATGAACAGGAACATATCCTACGCAAGTGTGACTCCGAGGCTTATGGAGGACACCACGCTGGAGACAGAACTGCACATAAGATATTGCAATCCGGTTTTTATTGGCCTACTCTCTTCAAGGATGCCCGTAAGTTTGTTTTATCTTGCGATGAATGTCAAAGAATTGATAATATTAGTAGACATCAAGAAATGCCTATGAATTACTCACTTGTTATTGAACCATTTGATGTTTGGGGCTTTGATTATATGGGACCTTTTCCTGCCTCTAATGGATAAACACATATTTTAGTTGCTGTTGATTATGTTACTAAGTGGGTAGAAGCTAATCCAACTAATAGTGCTGATCATAACACATCTATTAAAATGCTTAAAGAAGTTATTTTTCCTAGGTTTGGAGTCCCTATATATTTAATGACTGATGGTGGTTCACATTTTATTCATGGTGCTTTTCGTAAAATGCTTGCTAAGTATGATGTTAATCATAGAGTTGCATCTCCTTATCACCCACGGTCTAGTGGTCAAGTAGAATTGAGTAATAGAGAGCTCAAATTAATTTTGCAAAAGACTATTAATAGATCTAGAAAGAATTGGTCCAAGAAACTTGATGTTTCATTATGGGCCTATAGAACTGCATATAAAAATCCTATGGGTATGCCTCCGTATAAAATGGTTTATGGAAAAGCATGTCACTTACCTCTCGAACTAGAACATAAGGCATATTGGGACATTAAAGAGCTCAACTATGATTTCAAACTTTCCGGTGAGAAGAGGTTATTTGACATTAGCTCACTTGATGAATGGAGAACCCAAGCCTATGAGAATGCCAAATTATTTAAAGAAAAAGTTAAAAGATGGCATGACAAAAGGATACAAAGCGTGAGTTTAATGTAGGTGATTATGTATTGCTATACAACTCTAGTTTAAGATTTATTTGCAGGGAAACTTCTCTCTAAATGGGAAGGTCCTTACATTTTTGAGGAGGTCTATCGTTCCGGTGCCATAAAAATCAACAACTTCGAAGGCACAAACCCGAAGGTGGTGAACAGTCAAAGAATCAAACATTATATCTCAGGTAATCCCATAAATGTTGAAAGCAATGTTATTGAAACCGTAACCCTGGAGGAATACATAAGGGATACTTTCCGGAACGTTTCAGACTCCGAAAAGGAATAGGTATGTGGTATGGTAAGTAAACCGACTCCAAAAAGTTCAAATGGCAGTTTTTCTCCGTTTTGGAATATTTAGAAAAATAGAAAAATAAGAAGCAGTCCAGGAAGGAAACGAGGGCTCCACGAGGGTGGAGGGCACACCCTACCCCCCTGGGCGCGCCCCCTGCCTCGTGGGAACCTCGTGCGCTCTCCGGACTCTGTTTTCTTGCACGATACGTATTTTGGTCGGTAAAAATTCATTATATAATCTCCCGAAGGTTTTGACTCCTGTATCACGCAAATATCCTCTGTTTCATTTCGAGCTGTTTCTCTGACAGATCTAGATCATCATGACGTCTCCAAGCTCCCCCAAGGACAAGTTCTTCGAGAAGATCATCAACCCCTACCTCGCGGAGGTGCTGCAACACCCTAAAACCATTGAGATGCGTGATGGGTTGCTGCACATCCGCGATGTTGAGGGACCACGGAGGACCGGAAGTGTGGAGACAAGGCTTGAAGCAATGGAGCAACAAGTTTTCAAGTGCCAAGAGATGGTGGAGCGTGGACTTGACTCAAATCACATAATGATCACGGAGTTCACCAACAACCACAAGCTGGATGCTAAGGACATTGGGGAGGCCATCTTCAAGCTCCACGAGAAAATCGAGCACCTCCAAGCCCAAATCTATGACCTGCAAAACCAAAACTTTGAGTATGAATATAGATTCAAGAAGATAAGTTTGGCTGTAGATTTAAGGATCCCGGAGACTCGATCATCCTTCTATGATGGTGAGCCTATGCCTTGGAAGATGGACGACAAGCCTACATCATCAACAATCCCTTCACCGGCAAAGGAGATATAATCACATGGGTATGGGCACTCCCCTTGGCAACTGCCAAGCTTGGGGGAGGTGCCCCGGTATCGTATCAGCATCACACTCCTATCTTTACCGTTTTTCTTAGTTCGATCCTATTAGTAGTATCATGATTTAGTAGAATAAAGTTTTTAGTGTGATCTAGCCTTGAGTTTTGCTTTATGATCTCTCTATGTAATCGAGTCCGTGAGATATATAATAAAGAGTAGTGTTGAGTCAAGGGCTTGATTATTTTTCCATGATCTTGAGTGAATAAAAGACAAGAGAAAAGAATAAAAAGAAACAAAGAGATCATATTGATTTTATGGAGAGTAATGACTTCACATAGAAAGAGTATGATGATTAAAAATTGTTGAGAGTTGACAAACATAGCTTTGGTCATCGTTCCAATTAATAGGAAGTAATAAAGAAAGGGAGGTTTCACATATAAATATACTATCTTGGACATCTTTTATGATTGGGAGCACTCATTAAAATATGACATGCTAAAGAGTTGATGTTGGACAAGGAAGACAACGTAATGGGTTATGTTTTCTTATATCTGAGATAAAGTATATTGTCCTGGATCATCCAACATGTTGAGCTTGCCTTTCCCCTCGTGCAAGCCAAATTCTTTGCACCAAGTAGAGATAATACTTGTGCTTCCAAAAACCCTTAAATCCAGTTTTGCCATGAGAGTCCACCATATCTACCTATGGATTGAGTAAGATCCTTCAAGTAAGTTGTCATCGGTGCAAGCAATAAAAACTGCTCTCTAAATATGTATGATTGATTGGTGTGGAGCAAATAAGCTTTATACGATCTTGTGATGTGGAAGAAATAAAAGCGACAGACTGCATAATAAAGGTCTATATCACAAGTGGCAATATAAAGTGATGTCCTTTCGCATTAAGATTTTGTGCATCCAACCCTGAAAGCGCATGGCAACCTCTGCTTCCCTCTGTGAAGGGCCTATCTTTTATTATTATCTTCTACCTTATGCAAGAGTCATTGTGATCTTCACCTTTCCTTTTTACATTTTATCCTTTGGCAAGCATAGTATGTTGGAAAGATCCTGATATATATATATATATATATATATATATATATATATATATATATATATATATATATATATATATATATTGGATGTAAATTAGTATGAACTATTATTGTTGACATTACCCTTGAGGTAAAAGGTTGGGAGGCGAAAGTATAAGCCCCTATCTTTCTCTGTGTCCGATTAAAACTTCGTAACCACAAGTATTGCGTGAGTGTTAGCAATTGTGAACGACTAAATGATAGTTGAGTATGTGGACTTGCTAAAAGGCTCTGACATAGACTCTTTCTGATGTTATGATAAATTTGTTGGAAATATGCTCTAGAGGCAATAATAAACTAGTTATTATTATTATATTTCCTTGTTCATGATAATCGTTTATTATCCATGCTATAATTGTATTGATAGGAAACTCAGACACATGTGTGGATACATAGACAACACCACGTCCCTAGTAAGCCTCTAGTTGACTAGCTCGTTGATCAATAGATGGTTACGGATTCCTGACCATGGACATTGGATGTCGTTGATAACGGGATCACATCATTAGGAGAATGATGTGATGGACAAGACCCAATCCTAAGCCTAGCACAAAGATCGTAGTTCAGATGCTAAAGCTTTTCTAATGTCAAGTATCATTTCCTTAGACCATGAGATTGTGCAACTCCCGGATACCGTAGGAATGCTTTGGGTGTACCAAACGTCACAACGTAACTGGGTGGCTATAAAGGTGCACTACGAGTATCTCTGAAAGTGTCTGTTGGGTTGGCACGAATCGAGACTGGGATTTGTCACTCCGCGTGACGGAGAGGTATCTCTGGGCCCACTCGGTAGGACATCATCATAATGTGCACAATGTGACCAAGGGGTTGATCACGGGATGATGTGTTACGGAATGAGTAAAGAGACTTGCCAGTAACGAGATTGAACAAGGTATCGGGATACCGACGATCGAATCTCGGGCAAGTACTATACCGGTAGGCAAAGAGAATTGCATACGGGATTGCTTGAATCCTTGACATCGTGGTTCATCCGATGAGATCATCGTGGAACATGTGGGAGCCAACATGGGTATCCAGATCACGATGTTAGTTATTGACCGGAGAACGTCTCGGTCATGTCTGCATGGTTCCCGAACCCGTAGGGTCTACACACTTAAGGTTCGGTGACGCTAGAGGTGTTATGGGAAATAGTATGTGGTTACCGAAGGTTGTTCGGAGTCCCGGATGAGATCCCGAACATGAAGAGGAGCTCCGGAATGGTCCGGAGGTGAAGATCGGTATATTGGACGAAGGGTATTGGAGTCCGGAATTGTTCCGGGGGTACCAGGTGATGACCAGCGTGTCCGAATGGGGTGTCGGAGGCCCCGGCAAGCTTTGGGGGGCCTTATGGGCCAAGGGGAGAGGGCACATCAGCCCACTAAGGGGCTGAGCGCCCCTCCCACCCCATCTCACGTAACCTGGAGAGGTGGGGGCGCTACCCCTAGGGCAGCCGCCTCCCGGCTTGGGGGCAAGTTTCCTAGGGGTGGGGCGCCAAACCCATCTAGGGTTTCCACTATGGCCGCCGCCTCCCTAGGGAACCCTAGGCGCCTCCCCTCTCCCTTCCCCTATATATAGTGAGAGAGAGAGAGGAAGCTGCACCCTTCCCCTGGCGCAGCCCTCTCCCTCCTCCAACACCTCCTCCTCCGTAGTGCTTGGCGAAGCCCTGCCGGAGAACCACGAGCTCCATCACCACCATGACGTCGTGCTGTCGGAGTTCTCCCTCAACTTCTCCTCTCCCCTTGCTGGATCAAGAAGGAGGACACATCCCCGGGCTGTACGTGTGTTGAACGCGGAGGCACCGTTTTCAGTGCTTAGATCAGAATCAACCGCGATCTGAATCGCTGCGAGTACGACTCCTTCATCCGCGTTCTTGTAACGCTTCCGCTTAGCGATCTACAAGGGTATGTAGATGCACTCTCCTTCCCCTCGTTGCTAGATTACTCCATAGATTGATCTTGGTGTTGCGTAGAAAATTTTAAATTTCTGCTACGTTCCCCAACAGTGGCATCATGAGCTAAGTCTATGCGTAGTTTCTATGCACGAGTAGAACACAAGTTGTTGTCGGCGTTGATTTTGTTCAATATGCTTACCGTTACTAGTCCAATCTTGTTTCGACGGTATTGTGGGATGAAGCGGCCCGGACCGACCTTACACGTACACTTACGTGAGACAGGTTCCACCGACTGACATGCACTTGTTGCATAAGGTGGCTAGCGGGTGCTACTCTCTCCCACTTTAGTCGGATCGGATTCGATGAAAAGGGTCCTTGTGAAGGGTAAATAGCAATTGACATATCACGTTGTGGTTTTTGCGTAGGTAAGATACGTTCTTGCTAGAAACCCATAGCAGCCACGTAAAACATGCAAACAACAATTAGAGGACGTCTAACTTGTTTTTGCAGGGTATGCTATGTGATGTGATATGGCCAAAAGAATGTGATGAATGATATGTGATGTATGAGATTGATCATGTTCTTGTAATAGGAATCACGACTTGCATGTCGATAAATATGACAACCAGCAGGAGCCATAGGAGTTGTCTTAATTTATTGTATGACCTGCGTGTCAATGAACAACGCCATGCAATTACTTTACTTTATTGCTAAACCGTTAGCCATAGTAGTAGAAGTAATAGTTGGCGAGACAACTTCATGGAGACATGATGATGGAGATCATGGTGTCATGCCGGTGACAATGATGATCATGGAGCCCCGAAGATGGAGATCAAAAGGAGCAAAATGATATTGGCCATATCATGTCACTTTTTGATTACATGTGATGTTTATCATGTTTATGCATCTTATTTGCTTAGAACGATGGTAGTAAATAAGATGATCCCTCATTAAAATTTCAAGAAAGTGTTCCCCCTAACTGTGCACCGTTGCGAAAGTTCGTTGTTTTGAAGCACCATGTGATGATCGGGTGTGATAGATTCTAACGTTCACATACAACGGGTGTAAGCCAGATTTACACACGCGAAACACTTAGGTTGACTTGACGAGCCTAGCATGTACATACATGGCCTCGGAACACAAGAGACCGAAATGTCGAGCATGAGTCGTATAGTAGATACGATCAACATGAAGATGTTCACCGATGATGACTAGTCCGTCTCACGTGATGATCGGACACGGCATAGTTGACTCGGATCATGTAATCACTTAGATGACTAGAGGGATGTCCATCTGAGTGGGAGTTCATAAGATGAACTTAATTATCCCGAACATAGTCAAAAGGTCTTTGCAAATTATGTCGTAAGCTCGTGCTTTAGTTCTACGGTTTTAAATATGTTCCTAGAGAAAAATTTAGTTGAAAGTTGATAGTAGCGATTATGCGGACTAGGTCCATAAACTGAGGATTGTCCTCGTTGCTTCGTCGAAGGCTTATGAACTTAATGCACCGCTCAGTGTGCTGAACCTCGAACGTCATCTGTGGATGTTGTGAACATCTGACATACACGTTTTGATAACTACGTGATAGTTCAGTTAAACGATTTAGAGTTGAGGCACCAAAGACGATTTCGAAACGTCGCGGAACATTTGAGATGTTTCGAGGGCTGAAATTGGGATTTCAGGCTCGTGCCCACGTCAAGAGGTATAAGACCTCCGATGATTTTCTTAGCCTGCAAACTAAGGGAGAAAAGCTCAATCATTGAGCTTGTGCTCAGATTGTCTGAGTACAACAATCACTTGAATCGAGTGGGAGTTGATCTTCCAGATGAGATAGTGATGTTTCTCCAAAGTCATTGCCACCAAGCTGCTAGAGCTTCGTGATGAACTGTAACATATCAGGGATAGATATGGTGATCCTTGAGATATTCGCGATGTTTGACACCGCGAAAGTAGAAATCAAGAAGGAGCATCAAATTGTTGATGGTTGGTGAAACCACTAGTTTCAAGAAGGGCAAGGGCAAGAAGGGATACTTCATGAAATGGCAAATCAGCTACTGCTCTAGTGAAGAAACCCAAGGTTGAACCCAAACCCGAGACTAAGTGCTTCTGTAATAAGGGGAACAACCACTGGAGCATAATTACCCTAGATACTTGGTAGATGAGAAGGCTGGCAAGGTCGATAGAAGTATATTGGATATACATTATGTTAATGTGTACTTTACTAGTACTCCTAGTAGCACCAGGGTATTAGATACCGGTTCGGTTACTAAGTGTTAGTAACTCGAAATAAAAGGTTGCGGAGTAAACGGAGACTAGCTAAAGGTGAGCTCGCGATATATGTTGGAAGTTTTTCCAAGCTTGATGTGATCAAGCATCGCACGCTCCCACTACCATCGAGATTGGTGTTAAACCTAAATATTTGTTATTTGGTGTTTGCGTTGAGCATAGACATGATTGGATTATGTCTATCGCAATACGGTTATTCATTTAAGGAGAATAATGGTTACTCTGTTTATTTGAATAATACCCTCAATAGTCTTGCACCTATAATGAATGGTTTATTGAATCTCGATCGTAGTGATACACATGTTCATGCCAAAAGATATAAGATAGTAATGATAGTACCACCTACTTGTGGCATTGCCATGTAAGTCATATTGGTATAAAACGCATGAAGAAGCTCCATGTTGATGGATCTTTGGACTCACTCGTTTTTGAAAACTTTGAGACATGCGAACCATGTCTATTGGTGTATATGCATGAAGAAACTCCATGCAAATGGACCGTTTGGACTCACTTGATTTTGAATCACTTGAGACATGCAAATCATACCACATGGGCAAGATGACCGAAAGCCTCGTTTTCAAAGAAAATGGAACAAGAAAGCAACTTGTTGGAAGTAATACATTTTGATGTGTGCAGTCCAATGAGTGCCGAGGCACGCAAATGGATATCGTTATGTTCTTACTTCACGATGATTTGAGTAGATACTGAGTATATTTACTTGATGAAACACAAGTCTGAATTATTGAATGGTTCAAGTAATTTCAGAGTGAAGTTGAAGATCTTCGTGACAAGAGGATAAAATGTCTATGATATGATCATAGAGATGAATATCTGAGTTACGAGTTTTGGCACGCAATTAAGACATTGTGGAAATTGTTTCACAATTAATACCGCCTGGAACACCATAGTGTGATGGTGTGTCCGAACATCATAGCTGCACCCTATTGGATATGGTGCATACCATGATGTCTCTTATCGAATTACCACTATCGTTCATGGGTTAGGCATTAGAGACAACCACACTAACTTTAAATCGGGCACCACGTAATTCCGTTGAGACGACACCGTATGAACTATGGTTTTGAGAAACCTAAGTTGTCGTTTCTTAAAAGTTTGGGGCTGCGACGCTTATGTGAAAAAGGTTTCAGGCTGATGAGCTCAAACCCAAAGCGGATAAATACATCTTCATAGGACACCCAAAACAGTTGGGTATACCTCCTAATTCAGATCCGAAAGCAATAGGGATTGTTTCTTGAATCGGGTCCTTTCTCGAGGAAAAGTTTGTCTCGAAAATTGAGTGGGAGGATGGTGGAGACTTGATAAGGTTACTGAACCATCACTTCAACCAGTGTGTAGCAGGGCACGTGAAGTTGTTCTGTGGCACCTACACCAATTGAAGTGGAAGTTGATGATAGTGATCATGAAACTTGGATCAAGTCACTACCGAACCTCGTAGGGTGACAAGGATGCGTACTACTTCAAATGGTACAGTAATCATGTCTTGAAGGTCATGTTGCTAGACAACAATGAACCTACGAGCTATGGAGAAGCGATGGTGGACCCGGATTCCGACAAATGGCTCGAGGCCATAAAATCCGAGAGAGGATCCATGTATGAAAACAAAGTGTAGACTTTGGCAGAACTACCCGATGGTCGTAAGGCTGTTGAGTACAAATGGATTTTAAAAGAAAGACGAACAATGATGGTAAGTATCACCATTAAGAAAGCTCGACTTGTCGTTAAGATGTTTTCCGACAAGTTCAAGGAGTTGACTGCGGTGAGGCTTTCTCACTCGTAGTGATGCTAAGATTCTGTTGGAATTGGATTAGCAGCTACTGCATTATTTATGAAATGTTGCAGATAGGATGTCAAAACATTGTTTCCTTGACAATTTTCTTGAGGAAAGGTTGTATGTGATACAACCTGAAGGTTTTGTCAATCCTGAAAGATGCTAACAAGCATGCAAGGCTCCAGCAATCCATCTAAGGACTGGAGTAAGCATCTCGGAGTTGGAATGTACGCTTTGATGAGATGATCAAAGATTTTGGGTTTATACAAAGTTTATGAGAAACTTGTATTTCAAAGAAGTGAGTGGGAGCACTATAGAATTTCGATGAGTATATGTTGTTGACATATTGTTGATCGAAATGATGTAGAATTTCTGGAAAGCATATAGGGTTATTTGAAAAGTGTTTTCAATAGAAAACCTGGATTAAGCTGCTTGAACATTGAGAATCAAGATCTATGAGGATAGATCAAAACCGCTAAATGGTACTTTCAAATGAGCACATACCTTGACATGATCTTGAAGGTGTTCAAGATGGATCACCAAAGAAGGAGTTCTTGCCTGAGTTGTAAGGTATGAAGTTAAGAGTTAAAGCTCGACCACGGCGAAGAGAGAGAAAGGATGAAGGTTGTCCCTATGCTTCATACGTAGGCTCTATAGTATGCTATGGTGTGTACCGCACCGAAGTGTGCCTTGCCATGAGTCACTAGGGTACAAGAATGATCCAGAATGGATCATTGGACAGCGATCAAAATTGTCCTTGGAGTAAATAAGGACATGTTTCTCGATTATGGAGGTGATAAAGAGTTCGCATAAAGGGTTACATCGATGCAAGCTTTAACACCTATCCGAGTGACTCTGAGTAGCAAACCGGATACGTATAGTGGAGCAACCATTTGGAATAGCTTCAAGTGGATCGTGGAAGCAGCATTTACAATATGACCTAGAGATTTGCGAAGTGCATACGGATCTGAATGTTGCGACCGCTGACTAAAACCTCTCTCACAAGAAAAACATGATCAAACCCCGAACTCATCGAGTCTTAATCACATGATGATGTGAACTAGTTTAGTGACACTAGTAAACTCTTTGGATGTTGGTCACATGGCGATGTGACCTGTGAGTGTTAATCACATGGCGATGTGAATTAGATTATTGACTCTAGTGCAAGTGGGAGACTGTTGGAAATATGCTCTAGAGGCAATAATAAATTAGTTATTATTATTATATTTCCTTGTTCATGATAATCGTTTATTATCCATGCTATAATTGTATTGATAGGAAACTCAGATACATGTGTGGATACATAGACAACACCATGTCCCTAGTAAGCCTCTAGTTGACTAGCTCGTTAATCAATAGATGGTTACGGTTTCCTGACCATGTACATTGGATGCCGTTGATAACGAGATCACATCATTAGGAGAATGATGTGATGGACAAGACCCAATCCTAAGCCTAGCACAAAGATCATGTAGTTCGTATGCTAAAGCTTTTCTAATGTCAAGTATCATTTCCTTAGACCATGAGATTGTGCAACTCCGGATACCGTAGGAATGCTTTGGTGTACCAAACGTCACAACGAATCGGGTGGCTATAAAGGTGCACTACGGGTATCTCCGAAAGTGTCATTGGGTTGGCACGAATCAAGATCGGATTTTTCACTCCGCGTGACGGAGAGGTATCTCTGGGCCCACTCGGTAGGACATCATCATAATGTGCACAATGTGACCAAGGGGTTGATCACGGGATGATGTGTTACGGAACGAGTAAAGAGACTTGCCGGTAACGAGATTGAACAAGGTATCGGGATACCGACGATCGAATCTCGGGCAAGTACTATACCGGTAGGCAAAGGGAATTGCATACGGGATTGCTTGAATCCTTGACATCATGGTTCATCCGATGAGATCATCGTGGAACATGTGGGAGCCAACATGGGTATCCAGATCCCGCTGTTAGTTATTGACCGGAGAATGTCTCGGTCATGTCTGCATGGTTCCCGAACCCGTAGGGTCTACACACTTAAGGTTCGGTGACGCTAGAGCTGTTATGGGAAATAGTATGTGGTTACCGAAGGTTGTTCGGAGTCCCGGATGAGATCCCGAACATGACGAGGAGCTCCGGAATGGTCCAGAGGTGAAGATCGGTATAATGGACGAAGGGTATTGGAGTCCGGAATTGTTCCGGGGGTACCAGGTGATGACCAGCGTGTCCGAAAGGGGTTTCGGAGGCCCCGGCAAGCTTTGGGGGGCCTTATGGGCCAAGGGGAGAGGGCCCATCAGCCCACTAAGGGGCTGAGCGCCCCTCCCACCCCATGTCACGTAACCTGGAGAGGTGGGGGCGCCACCCCTAGGGGCGCCACCCCTAGGGCAGCCGCCCCTCCCGGCTTGTGGGGCAAGTTTCCTAGGGGGTGGGGGCGCCAAAACCCATCTAGGGTTTCCCCTATGGCCGCCGCCCCTCCCCTAGGGAACCCTAGGGCGCCTCCCCCTCCTCCCTTCACCCTATATATAGTGAGAGAGAGAGAGAGAGGGAAGCCGCACCCTTCCCCTGGCGCAGCCCTCTCCCTCCTCCAACACATCCTCCTCCTCCGTAGTGCTTGGCGAAGCCCTGCCGGAGAACCACGAGCTCCATCACCACCATGCCGTCGTGCTGTCGGAGTTCTCCCTCAACTTCTCCTCTCCCCTTGCTGGATCAAGGAGGACACGTCCCCGGGCTGTATGTGTGTTGAACGCGGAGGCACCGTTGTTCGGTGCTTAGATAGGAATCAACCGCGATCTGAATCGCTGCGAGTACGACTCCTTCATCCGCATTCTTGTAACGCTTCCGCTTAGCGATCTACAAGGGTATGTAGATGCACTCTCCTTCCCCTCGTTGCTAGATTACTCCATAGATTGATCTTGGTGTTGCGTAGAAAATTTTGAATTTCTGCTACGTTCCCCAACAAAATTGCAATTGCTTCAGTGATTGAGATTATAGTTTGTTAGTTCTCAATAATGTTTCTGATACATACTTTGCATTGTGAATAGATTATTACTTAAGCATAAGAAATCATATGACATTATCTATATATGTTGCTGTTATGAGAATAATCATGATGCCCTCATGTCCGCATTTTATTTTATCGACACCCTGACCTCTAAACATGTGGACATATTTATCGTTATCGGCTTCCGCTTGAGGACAAGTGAGGTCTAAGCTTGGGGGAGTTGATACGTCCATTTTGCATCATGCTTTTATATCAATATTTATTGCATTATGGGCTGTTATTACACATTATGTTACAATACTTATGCCTATCTCTCTCTTATTTTACATAAGGAGGGAGAATGCCGGCAGTTGGAATTCTGGGCTGGAAAAGGAGCAAACATTAGAGACCTATTCTACACAACTCCAAAAGTCCTGAAACTCCATGAAAGTTATTTTTGGAAATAATAAAAAATACTGAGCGGAAGAAATACCAGAGGGGGCCCACACCCTGGCCATGAGGGTGGGGGGCGCGCCCTACCCCCCTGGGCGCACCCCCTGCCTCGTGGGCCCCCTGTTGGCCCTCCGGTGCCCATCTTCTGCTATATGAAGTATTTCGTCCAAAGAAAAATCATAAGCAAGCTTTCGGGACGAGACTCTTCCGCCACGAGGCGGAACCTTGGCGGAACCAATTTAGGGCTCCGGCAGAGCTGTTCTGCCGGGGACACTTCCCTCCGGGAGGGGGAAATCATCGCCATCGTCATCACCAACGCTCCTCTCATCGGGAGAGGGCAATCTCCATCAACATCTTCACCAGCACCATCTCCTCACAAACCCTAGTACATCTCTTGTATCCAATTCTTGTCTCTAAGTCTGGGATTGGTACCTGTAGGTTGCTAGTAGTGTTGATTACTCCTTGTAGCTGATGCTAGTTGGTTTATTTGGTGGAAGATCATATATTCAGATCCTATATGCATATTAATACTCCTCTGATTATGAACATGAATATGCTTTGTGAGTAGTTACGTTTGTTCCTAAGGACATGGGAGAAGTCTTGCTATTAGTAGTCATGTGAATTTGGTATTCGTTCGATATTTTGATGAGATGTATGTTGTCTCTCCTCTAGTGGTGTTATGTGAACGTCGACTACATGACACTTCACCGTTATTTGGGCATAGAGGAAGGCATTGGGAAGTAATAAGTAGATGATGTGTTGCTAGAGTGACAGAAGCTTAAACCCTAGTTTATGTGTTGCTTCGTAAGGGGCTGATTTGGATCCATATGTTTCATGCTATGGTTAGGTTTACCTTCATACTTCTTTTGTAGTTGCGGATGCATGCAATACGGGTTAATCATAAGTGGGACGCTTGTCCAAGTAAGGACAGCACCCAAGCACCGGTCCACCCACATATCAAATTATCAAAGTACTGAACGCGAATCATATGAACTTGATGAAAACTAGCTTGACGATAATTCCCATGTGTCCTTGGGAGCATTTTCTCTATATAAGAGTTTGTCCAGGCTTGTCCTTTTCTACAAAAAGGATTGAGCTACCTTGCTGCACTTTACTTACTTTTGTTACTTGTTGCTCATTACCAATTATCTTATCATAAAACTATATGTTACCTATAATTTTAGTGCTTGCAGAAAATACCTTGCTGAAAACCGCTTATCATTTCCTTCATCTCCTCGTTGGGTTCGACACTCTTACTTATCAAAAGGACAATGATAGATCCCCTATACTTGTGGGTCATCACATCACAACCCCAAACTTTAAGAAACGACAACTTGGGTTTCTTGCTAAACCATAGTTCATAAGGTGTCGTCTCAACGGATTTATATGGTGCCCTATTTAACGTGAATGCAGTTGTCTCTAATGCATAACCCCAATACGATAGTGGTAAATCGGCAAGAGAAATCATAGATTGCACTCTATCCAATAAAGTACGGTTATGACGTTCGTACACACCACTATGCTGTGGTGTTCCAGGTGGCATGAATTTGTGAAACTATTCCACATTGTTTTAATTGAAGACCAAACTCGTAACTCAATATTCGTCTCCGCGATCAGATCGTAGAAACTTTATTTTCTTGTTATGATGATTTTACACCTCACTCTGAAATTCTTTGAACTTTTCAAATGTTTCAGACTTATGTTTCATCAAGTTATGTTTCATCAAGTAGATATACCCATATCTGCTCAAATCATCTGTGAAGGTCAGAAAATAACGATACCCGCCGCGAGCCTCAACACTCATCGGACCGCATACATTAATATGTATTATTTCCAACAAGTCTGTTGCTCGCTCCATTGTTCCGGAGAACGGAGTCTTAGTCATCTTGCCCATGAGGCATGGTTCACAAGCATCAAGTGATTCATAATCAAGTGATTCCAAAAGCCCATCAGCATCGAGTTTCTTGATGCGCTTTACACCAATATGACCTAAACGGCAGTGCTACAAATAAGTTGCACTATCATTATTAACTTTGCATCTATTGGCTTGAATGGTATGAATATGTGTATCACTACGATCGAGATTCAATAAACCATTTATATTAATTGTATGATCATAGCAGGTTTTATTCATGTAAGCAGAACAACAATTATTCTTTGACTTAAATGAATAACCGTATTGCAATGAACATGATCTAACCGTATTCATGCTCAACGCAAACACCAAATAACATTTATTTTAGGTTCAACACTAATCCCGAAGGTAAAGGGAGTGTGCGATGGTGATCTTATCAACCTTGAAATCACTTCCAACAAACATCATCACCTCGCCCTAAACTAGTCTCTATTTATTTTGCAACTCCTATTTCGAGTTACTACTCTTAGCAACTGAACCAGTATCAAATACCAAGGGGTTTCTATAAACACTAGTAAAGTATACATCAATAACATGTATATCAGATATACCTTTGTTCACTTTGCCATCCTTCTTATGCGCCAAGTATCTAGGGCAGTACCGCTTCCAGTGACCATTTCCTTTGTAGTAGAAGTACTTAATCTCAGGCTTAGGTCCGGACTTCGGTTTTTTCACTTGAGCAGCAACTAGCTTGCCGTTCTTCTTGAAATTCCCCTTCTTCCCTTTGCCCTTTTTCTTGAAACTAGTGGTCTTGTCAACCATCAACACCTTGATGCTTTTCTAGATTTCTACCTTCGCCAATTTCAGCATCGCGAAGAGCTCGGGAATTACTTTTGTCATCCCTTGCATATTATACTTCATCATGATGTTCTACTAACTTGGTGATAGTGACTAGAGAACTTTGTCAATTACTATCTTATCTGGAAGATTAACTCCCACATAATTCAAGCAATTGTAGTACCCAGACAATCTCAGCACATGCTCACTAGTTGAGCTAGTCTCCTCCATCTTGTAGGCAAAGTACTGTCAGAGGTCTCATACCTCTCGACACGGGCATGAGTATGAAATACCAATTTCAACTCTTGGAACATCTCATATGCTCCATGTCGTTCAAAACATTTTTGAAGTCCCGGTTCTAAGCCGTAAAGCATGGTGCACTAAACTATCAAGTAGTCATCATACTGAGCATTGTCAAACGTTCCTAACGTCTGCATCTGATCCTACAATAGGTCCGTCACCTAGCGGTGCATCAAGGACATAATTCTTCTATGCAGCAATGAGGATAAGGATCAGATCATGGATCTAATCCGCATCATTGCTACTAACATCTTTCAATTTATTTTTCTCTAGGAACATATCAAAAATAAACGGGGAAGCTATGCGCGAGCTATTTATCTACAACATAGATATGCAAATACTATCAGGACTAAGTTCAAGATAAATTTAAGTTCAATTAATCATATTACTTAAGAACTCCCACTTAGATAGACATCCCTCTAGTCATCTAAATCATCACGTGATCCAAATCAACTAAACCATGTTCGATCATCACATGGGATGGAGTAGTTTTCAATGGTGAACATCACTATGTTGATCATATCTACTATATGATTCACGTTCGACCTTTCTGTCTCCAGTGTTCTGAGGCCATATCTGCTTATGCTAGGGTCGTCAAGTTTAACCCGAGTATTCTGTGTGTGCAAAACTAGCTTGTAGCCATTGTATGTGAACCTAGAGCTTATCACACCCGATCATCATGTGGTGTCTCAGCACGAAGAACTGTTGCAACGGTGCATACTCAGGGATAACACTTATACCTTGAAATTTTAGTAAGGGATCATCTTATAAAGCTACCGCCGAACTAAGCAAAATAAGATGTATAAAAGATAAACATCACATGCAATCAAAATACGTGACATGATATGGCCATCATCATCTTGTGCCTTTGATCTCCATCTGCAAAGTACCGTTATGATCTCCATTGTCACCGGCATGACACCATGATCTCCCTCATCTTGATCTTTATCAATGTGTTGTCACATGGTCGTCTCGCCAACTATTGCTCTTGCAACTATTGCTATCGCATAGCGATAAAGTAAAGCAATCATATGGCGCTTGCATCTTATGCAATAAGGAGACAACCATAAGGCTCCTGCCAGTTGCCGATAACTTGAACAAAACATGATCATCTCATACAACAACTTATATCTCATCACATCTTGACCATATCACATCACAACAAGCCCTGCAAAAACAAGTTAGACATCCTCTACTTTGTTGTTGCAAGTTTTATGTGGCTGCTACGGGCTTAGCAAGAACCGTTCTTACCTACGCATCAAAACCACAACGATTTTTTGTCAAGTATGTGTTGTTTTAACCTTCAACAAGGACCGGGCGTAGCCACACTCGATTCAACTAAAGTCGGAAAAACTGATACCCGCCAGCCACGTGTGTGCGAAGCACGTCAGTAGAACTAGTCTCGCGTAAGCGTACGCGTAATGTCGATCTGGGCCGATTCATCCAACAATACTGCCGAATCAAAGTATGACATGCTGGTAAGCAGTATGACTATTATTGCCCACAACTCACTTATGTTCTACTCGTGCATATAACATCTACGCATAGACCTGGCCCAGATACCACTGTCGGGAAACATAGTAATTTCAAAAAAATTCCTACGCACACGCAAGATCATGGTGATTCATAGCAACGAGAGGGGAGAGTGTTGTGCACGTACCCTTGTAGATCGTAAGTGGAAGCGTTATGACAACACGGTTGATATAGTCGTATGTCTTCACGGTCGACCGATTCTAGTACCGAACGTATGGCACCTCCGTGATCTGCACACATTCAGCTCGGTGACGTCCCATGAACTCATGATCCAGCAGACTGTCGAGGGAGAGCTTCGTTAGCACGACGGCGTGATGACGGTGATGATGAACCTACCGGCGCAGGGCTTCGCCTAAGCACTACGACGATATGACCGAGGTGGATTATGGTGGAGGGGGGCACCGCACACGGCTAAGAGATCAATGATCAACTTGTGTGTCTATGGGGTGCCCCCTTCCCCCGTATATAAAGGATTGGAGGAGGGGGAGGAGGCCGGCCTCCTAGGCATGCCCCAAGGGGAGTCCTATTCCCACCGGGCGTAGGATCCCCCCCTTCCCTAGTTTGATTAGGAGAGAAGGAAGGGGGAGAAAGGAGGATGGAAAGGGGGCCGGCCCCCCTCCCAATTCGGATTGGGCTTGGGGGGGTGCGCCCCTCCTTTTCTCCCTTCTCATCTCTCCCACTAAGCCCAATAAGGCCCATATACCTCACGGGGGTTCCGGTAACCTCCCGGTGCACCGGTATATGCCCGATCTCACCCGGAACCATTCTGATGTCCAAATATAGTCGTCCAATATATCGATCTTTATGTCTCGATCATTTCGAGACTCCTTGTCATATCCTTGATCATATCAGGAACTCCAAACTACCTTCAGTACACCAAAACACATAAACTCATAATACCGATCATCACCGAACGTTAAGCGTGCGGACCCTACGGGTTCGAGAACTATGTAGACATGACCGAGACATGTCTCCGGTCAATAACCAATAGCGGAACCTAGATGTTCATATTGGCTCCCACATATTCTACGAAGATCTTTATCAGTCGGACCGCATAACAACATACGTTGTTCCCTTTGTCATCGGTATGTTGCTTGCCCGAGATTCGATCGTCGGTATCTCAATACCTAGTTCAATCTCGTTACCGGAAAGTCTCTTTACTCGTTCCGTAATGCATCATCCCGCAACTAACTCATTAGTCACATTGCTTGTAAGGCTTATAGTGATGTGCATTACCGAGAGGGCCCAAAGATACCTCTCCGACAATCGGAGTGACAAATCCTAATCTTGATCTATGCCAACTCAACAAACACCATTGGAGACCCCTATAGAGCATCTTTATAATCATCCAGTTACGTTGTGACGTTTGATAGCACACAAGGTGTTCCTCTGGTATTCGGGAGTTGCATAATCTCATAGTCTGAGGAACATGTATAAGTCATGAAGAAAGCAGTAGCAATATACTAAACGATCATAATTCTAAGCTAATGAATGGGTCTTGTCCATCACATCATTCTCCTAATGATGTGATCCCGTTCATCAAATGACAACACATGTCTATGGTTAGGAAACATAACCATCTTTGATAAACGAGCTAGTCAAGTAGAGGCAAACTAGGGACTCTTTCTTTTGTCTATGTATTCACACATGTACTAAGTTTTCGGTTAATACAATTTTAGCATGAATAATAAACATTTACCATGAAATAAGGAAATAAATAATAACTTTATTATTGCCTCTAGGGCATATTTCCTTCATTTGCTATGCTGGAGCACGTGCATAGCTCAAATTTGAATTATGCACAACTCAGTTAATGTATAAAAATGTCCAAACGAACCCCGAATAATTCGAAAATTTAACATAACACTCTTGTCGATGTGTTGTATCTAGAAAAAAAATCAAGGCAAGAAGGGGCAACAGATGTTGTTTCATCCGGAAAAGTGACACACCTTCCCTACCAGACCACAGGGCTTCTTGTGAGAAGCTCTGCTTTGTGACGGGTGTATACCATAACCTGCCCCAAATGGGACAATTTTTTACCACGACATGTTGGTGCCATTCCATGATAGCATGACAAGTTTCATGAATTTTAGACGAGTTTTCAATTTACTAGAATTTAAATACCAAGTATCTCAATGTTTGCCGGCAAGCAACGGTGCCGAGGTGTTTGAAATTCATTCCCATTTCATGCATGGGTCCTGAGCATGGACCCAAGGACACACATTTGATTTTTCAACCCATTTTCTGCACTAGAGCAAGTGCATGTAGTTCAGATATGAATTATGTACATAAACTTCCTACAAAACTCGGTTAATGTATAAAAATGTCCTAATGAACCTAGCAAAAATTCAAAAATCTAACACGACACTCCTGTTGGTTTACGTTGCCACTAGGCGGAAATTTCAAAGCAAAAGGAGGCAACCAATATTGTTTCATCCAAAAAGGTCATACGTTCCCTACTGGAACCATTGGGCTTCGTGTCAGAAGCTCTGGTTTTTGAGAAGCTTATACCCAAATTTGCCCCAAATGGGGTAATTTTTTTTCCACAACATGATGATGCCATTCCATGATAGCATGCCAAGTTTCATGCATTTCAGACAAGCTTTCGATTTACTAGAATTTTAAAACCATGTATCTCAATGTTTGCAGCCGAGCAACAGTGTTGAGGTGTTTGAAATTAATTCGCATTTATTGCGTGGGACCTAAGCATGCACCCAATGACACATATTTGATTTCCAACCCATTTTTCTGCACTAGAGCATGTGCATGTAGTTCAAATTTGAATTATGCACATAAAATGCCAAGAAAACTCAGTTAATGTATAAAAATGTTCTAACAAACCACGGAAAAGTACAAAATTTAAAACGACAATCCTGTTGTTCTGTGTTGACACTAGATAAAAATTGAAAGCAAGAAGAGGCAACAGATGTCGTTTTGTCCATAAAGGTGACACGTTCCCTACCGGAAACATGAGGCTTCTTGTGAGAAACTCTAGTTTGTGACAAGCTTATACCCAAATCTGCAGAAAATGGGACAATTTTTTACCACAACATTTTCATGCCATTCCATGATAGCATGCCAAGTTTCAAGAATTTCTGACGAGTTTTGGATTTAGTATAATTTAGAAACCATGTATCTCAATGTTTGCAGCCGAGCGATGGTTCCGAGGTGTTTTAATTCACTCCCATTTCTTGCGTGGGACATAATCATGCACCCAAGGACACATATTTGATTTTTCAACCAGTTTATATGGACTAGAGCATGTGCATGTAGTTCAAATTTGAATTATGCACATAAAATGCCTAGAAAACTCAATTAATTTATCAAAATGTCCAAAAGAACGCCCCAAAATTACAGAATTTAAAACTGTTTGTGCAACAAACCCTGGGTCTGTTGCCTAAACCTCGCACAGGCCTAAGAGTAAGGTTGTGACATCCAAGACCAGACCAAGCAGAAGAGATCAGCTCTTTGAGGAATCAAAGGGCGGATCAAGAAGACCAAGACGAGCCAAAGGAAGGAAGATACCACCAAGGGAAAGCCTCCCTTGCCGGGCAGGCAAGCTGGGCGAGGACGAGGTTGCTCCAGAGACAAGTCTCAAGACTCCACCGGCAAGTCTGCCGGGGACGCCAAGGGCGGACTACCCCGCCAAAAGCTCCACTGCTCCACCTCACAGCAACACACTATTGCAAGATGCTGCTAACGCGACACTATAATCAGAGACCCTTCGAGAAACTATGTGCGATGCCATAATCGCAAACGGTGCTGTATGAAAACAGTCAGAAATGTACAAAATGTTTGCGATGACGGATGCATCAAACACAGTTCAGGTTTTAGTTGCATGTGCGATGAAGGGCATACGGTTCAGTTCAATTTACTATTTGTGATGAGGAGGAACAAAAGAAACAGGCAGCCAGATGAAGGTGTGTGCGATACACAGCATACAGTTCACTCGGATGAACTGTTTGTGATTAGGCAACACAAAAGAAACGGGCAGCCAAATGAAGGTGTGTGCGATATACAACATACAGTTCACTCGGATGAACTGTTTGTGATTAGGCAACACAAAAGAAACGGTCAGCCAGATCAAGGTGCGTGGGATATACGGCATGCGGTTCACTCGGATGAACTGTTTGCGTTGACACAAGAGTACAGAAACGGTTCTAATTAACAAGACGTGTGTGTTGTGCGATGGGATTGCATGCGGTTCACTCGTCCCTTGTCGTTAGTGTGTGACCTCTGTGGCAACTATTCGCTCCCAGGCGCCTCTTCGTGTACCGTGGCAACCGTCCACCGACTCTTCGCCTTTCCCTATCGATTTGGAACTGCTGTCGCACGCTACCTCTTCCTCCCTCCTCCATTTTCCTTCACCCTTCCTTCTTCCATTGTTTGATCGTCTTCTCCATGGAAGGAACAAGCCGAAAACGACCCTGTTATTCTTGCCCCGATCTGAATGAGGACGCGATGGAGGAACTCATTGATGGGAGCGACGCCATCACCTCGGCTAGCATGGCAGGTTCGTTCAAGACCATTCTCGACTCAACTAATAACATCATTACAAGGAACCCAAGGGTTCAGGAGCGGTTTGATCTCCCCTATCTTCTTCGCTGTGACCCTGCTGACTGGCATGGGGACGAGGGAAGCCTCGCCTTGTGTAAGGTTATGCCGCTTGATAATATTACATATGATGTTAAGATGCCATTGCTTCAGGGCAAGGCTTGCGCGGGCGCAAATGGAGATTTGGTTGTTTATATAGGGTACAACTGCGAGCGGGAACTTGTGAATTTGTACACTCGTCACCGGGTTCCACTTTGAAAAATCTCAGACGACTGCCCAGAGGTTGAGTACACCGGTATTCTACGTGAGTTCAAATACGATCATGCTGATTGTCGTCTATGGAAGATAGCAATTTGTCGAGTTCCCAACCGCTCTTGGGGTTATAGAAACGCTTATGTTGTCGCTATCTTCAACAAGCATGTTGCCGTCCTTCATGGTTCGACTCGGTGGATATTGCTCAAAAATCATATTCTATACATGGATGAGTACTGTGATGCGATTCAATATGAGGGTCTTGTGTTTGCTGCCACCACTCGTGGCACTGTTTTTGCATGGAATCCTCATGATTTCAGTACATTTGTCTTTCATCGTAATTATAATTGTTTCATCCACATGCATGCGGGTTAGCTAGTTTCCCTTTACTAATTAACCTTCCTGTGTTTCCAAGGTCCTGTGAACATTCCACCACCTATACTTGAAAATTTTATTCACGAGCATGAGGACGAGCAGGACCCACATACTCAGTGGCGCCTGGCAACTTATTCCGATGGATCACCTCTTCTTGTCTGTATATGGGGCACTGCTGATGTTACTAAGGAAGCAGGTGTTGTCTCGTATGGTCGCACTCTCCGGACCTATTCCAACATCCATTGCAGGGTATTCGGGATGGATACTGGTGTACTAGCGCCAACACCTTCTCCTTGGTTCAGTATTGAAAGTCTTGGAGGAAACTCGCTCTTCCTTGGATAAAACTATCCAATGATGGTGGAAGGCGATCCAGCTGCTGTTGACACAACATTACTACCATTTATGAGAAGCAACTGTATCCATACCTCAGACATTACTATGCTTCCCTACCGTCCCAATATGGGTATTGAAATAGGCTGCTTCAGCCTGGATGATCAGTCCTGCGTTGGTCTCGAGATTGACAGTAGCTGGCCCTTCCCAGAGAATCACTTCTGGTTCAAAGCAAGCGTTTCCAACGCTGACGAGTGGTTGAGTTGAAGTTCATTTCATCGCTTTGTTATTTGTTGTGTGAGAAAAACTTTACTAGAATGTTTTGTCAGAAATGATCTATAATCCAACGTGTATCCTCGTTGTCGTTGTGGGTTGATGACTTGTTGTATGTAATCAATGGTACATTTGCATATGCGTCCATGAACTCACGCCTGCTAGTGGTGTCCATATGAACAGTGCTAGTGATTTTAGTTGCAAAAATTACATAGTGCTAGTGATTTGTAGCTGCATATTTTGACAAATCGCAGTGTTACAAGGTTGACAAATGGCATTGTTACTAGATAAACAAATGTCAATCTTCCTAGTTTGAGAAATGGCAACATACCCAAAATGACAGATATGCAAATCTTACCCAATTGTTTGTACATGGTTGCACACGGGTCATGCAAAACAACCGTTTGCATTGAAGGGACGCAGAAATCCTGCTCGGCACATTTCCCCTCGGCTTCCTGGGGAAGCTGTCGGTTTGCATAGGGGTGTTCTAACTAAAATGTTTGCGATGAGCGTTTTATATTTAAAAACCGTTGAGGTTTTTTCCAAAAGAAAATCGTTTGATAAATCTATACATTAAGAGAGAAAAATGCAAGTTCATTCAAACCATATCTTTCATTCAGTCACACTGCGAATTTGTATTCATATGATCGAGAATTCAAGATACAGTATTAAAACCCAAAAAACTATTTCTGACGGCGGCGGAGGCAGCGTGCCGCGCCATCATTGTCGTTGTCGTCCTCCGGGACACCGTTGTTGAAGTCTTCAAGGCAACACAAAATGTTCTTCACTTGTAAATCAAACATCATGTCATCGCGCGATCCACGGGCGGGGCACGGGAGGACGTCAACTGGCGCCATTGAGAGGTAGCGGTCAACGGCAGCGTCCCATGCCGCTGAGGGGGGGGGGGGGCGCACGGGCACGGGCGCAGCGGGTGCAGCCAAACGCATGGGAACCAACGCCAAGGTGGGTGGAGGGGCGCGCACGGGGGCAGCAGATGCAGCCAAACACACGGGGGCCAGCGGCACGGTGGGTGGAGGGGCGTGCGCGGGCACGGGCACGGGCGCTGGCATGTACATGAGCTCGCGCGGGTCCTCGGAGACCTCGCTGACGACCGCGGCATCCAGATCTATGATAGTGCTCGGCGACCAGCCCGTCAATGCTACAGGGATGGTCGCTGGCGCGGGCGCGTGGATGGGAGCTAGGATGGGAGCGGGGGCAGCAACCGCCGCGGCCAGCTTGTTCTGGGCCATATCCATGAGGCCCCATTCCTCCTTATTTTCTATCTCCTCCGGCTCGGAGTCGACTTCACCAAACTTGAAGACTAGTGGCAGATGATCATTCTGCGCCATGGCGGTGGAGGTCTGCAGGGGGGGGGGAGGGGAATGGGAGGCGAACAGTAAGGCCGCCCGTATTAAACAGCGGCTCGGGCGCCATTAATGGAGAGGAAGGCGGGCAGCCATGGAAGCCAAAGGGCTCTCTTCCCAGTGAGCCTACGCAGCGTAAAGCTCGCATGCTTCCCGGTGAGCCTGCGCATTGGAGGACAGCTTGCACGCCTCTCGGTCAGCCTGCGCACCGGACTGCGCTCACACGCCTCCCATTCAGTCAAGGTCAAGTAGCTATCCGCACGACACCTCCTACAACCATTAAAACCAAGACACGTGGCGTCACGTGAATGGTTAACAGAATGCACACATTTTTAATTATACAAACGTTTGAGATATTAAGTGGCAGCTATTTTTTCAAAATGCCTTTGTTGGCTGTCATTATTCGAGCGCGCCTTCTCTCAAAATGGACACGAAAAATACCACATCATGTCGGGCGCCATTCCATGATAGCATGCCAAGTTCCATGAATTTCAGACGAGTTTTGGATTTACTAGAATTTAAAAACCAGGCATCTCAATGTTTTGTCGGCAATCAACGGTGCCCTGGTGTTTGAAATTCATTCCCATTTATTGCATGGGACCTAAGCATGCACCCAAGGACACATATTTGATTTTTCAACTAATTTATATGCACTGGAGCATGTGCATGTAGTTCAAATTTCAATTATGCACATAAATGCATTGAAAACTCAGTTAATGCATAAAAATGTCCAAAACAACCCCGAAAATCACAAAAATTGACACAACACTCCTGTTGTTCTATGTTGACAGAAGAAAAAATTTGGAAGCAATAAGAGAGAGTTGATATCGTTTCTTCCCCAAAGGTGGGACGTTCCCTACCGAAACTATGATGCTTGTTGTGAGAAGCTCTGGTTTTTGAGAAGCACATACCCAAACCTGCCCCAAACGGGACAAAACTTTTACAATGGCATGTTGATGCCACTCCATGAAAGCATGCCAAGTTTGATGAATTTCAGACGAGTTTTGGATTTACTAGAATTTAAAAATGAGGCATCTCAATGTTTTGCCGGCAATCAATGGTGCCCTGGTGTTTGAAATTCATTCCCATTTCTTGCATGGGACCTAAGCATGCACCCAAGGACACAGATTTGATTTTTCAACCAATTTATATGCACTGGAGCATGTGCATGTAGTTCAAATTTGAATTACGCACATAAATGCATTGAAAACTCAGTTAATGCATAAAAATGTCCAAACGAACCCCGAAAATCCCAAAAATTGACACAACATTCATGTTGTTCTATATTGACACGAGAAATTTTTTGAAAGCAATAAGAGGCAATGGATATCTCTTCATCCCCAAAGGTGGGACGTTCCCTACTGAAACCATCATGCTTCTTGTGAGAAGCTCTAGTTTGTGAGAAGCTCTAGTTTGTGAGAAGCATATACCCGAACCTGCCCCAATTGGGACAAATTTTTTAACACAGCATGTTGATGCCGCTCTATGATAGCATGCCAAGTTTCATGAATTTCAGACGAGTTTTGTATTTACTAGAATTTAAAAACCAGGCGTCTCAATGTTTTGTCGGCAATCAACAATGCCCTGGTGTTTGAATTTCATTCCCATCTCTTGCATGGGACCTAGAAATTCACCCAAGGACACATATTAGATTTTTCAACCAACATTAGTGCATTGGAGCATGTGCTTGTAATTCAAATTTGAATTGTGCACATAAAATGCCTAGAAAACACAGTTAATGCATAAAAATGTCCAAACGATCCCCGAAATATCAAAAAAATTGACACAACACTCTTGTGGTTCTATGTTGACACAAGAAAATATTTGAAAGGAATAAGAGGCAATGGATACCGTTTCGTCCCCAAAGGTGGGACGTTCCCTATCGAAACCATCATGCTTGTTGTGAGAAGCTCTGGTTTGTGAGAAGCTTATACCCGAACCTGCCCCAAACTGGACAAATTTTTTACCATGGCATGTTGATGCCGCTCCAAGATAGCATGCCAAGTTTCATGAATTTCAGACGAGTTTTGGATTTACTAGAATTTAAAAACCAGGCATCTCAATGTTTTGCCGGCAATCAACAGTTCCCTGGTGTTTGAATTTCATTCCCATCTCTTGCATGAGACCAAGATATTCACCCGAGGACACACATGTGAATTTCAACCAACTTTAGTGCATTGGAGCATGTGCTTGTCGTTCAAATTTGAATTGTGCACATAAAATGCCTAGAAAACCCAGTTAATGTATAAAAATGCCAAACGAACCCCGAAAAATTCCAAGATTGAACACAACACTCCTGTTGTTCTATGTTGACACTAGAATTTTTTTGAAAGAAATAAGAGGCAACGGATATCGCCCCGTCACCAAAGGTGGTACGTTCCCTATCGAAACCATCATGCTTGTTGTGAGAAGCTCTGGTTTGTGAGAAGCTTATACCCGAAACTGCCCCAAATGGGACAAAATTTTCACCACGACATGTTGATGCCGCTCCATGATAGCATGCCAAGTTTCATGAATTTCAGACGAGTTTTGGATTTACTAGAATTTAAAAATCAAGCATCTAAACATTTTGTCGGCAATCAACAGTGCCATGGTGTTTGAATTTCATTCCCATCTCTTGCATGGGACCTAGAAATTCACCCAAGGACACACATGTGATTTCTCAACCAACTTTGGTGCATTGGAGCATGTGCTGGTAGTGTAAATTTTAATTATGCACATAAAATGCCTAGAAAACCCAGTTCATGTATAAAAAAGGCCAAACGAACCCTGGTAAATTCCAAGATTGAACACAACACTCCTGTTGTTCTATGTTGACTCTAGAAAATTTCTGAAAGCAATAAGAGGCAACGGATATCGTCTCGTCTCCAAAGGTGGTACGTTCCCTATCGAAACCATCATGCTTGTTGTGAGAAGCTCTGATTTGTGAGAAGCTTATACCCAAACCTGCCCCAAATGGGACAAAATTTTCACCACGGCATGTTGATGCCACTCTATGATAGCATGCCAAGTTTCATGAATTTCAGACGAGTTTTGGATTTACTAGAATTTAAAAACCAGGCATTTCAACATTTTGCCGGCAATCAACAGTGCCCTGGTGTTTGAAATTCATTCCCATCTCTAGCTTGGGACCTAGAAATTCACGCAAGGACACACATGTGATTTTTCAACCAACTTTGGTGCATTGGAGCATGTGCTTGCAATTCAAATTTTAATTATGCACATAAAATGCCTAAAAAACCCACTTAATGTATAAACAAGGCCAAACGAACCCCAAAAAATTCCAAGATTGAACACAACACTCCTGTTGTTCTATGTTGACACTAGAAATTTCTTGGAAGCGATAAGAGGCAACAAATATCGTCTCGTCCCCAAAGGTGGTACGTTCCCTATCGAAACCATCATGCTTGTTGTGAGAAGCTCTGGTTTGTGAGAAGCTCGTACGCAAACCTGCCCAAAATGGGACAAAATGTTCAACACGGCATGTTGATGCCGCTCCATGATAGCATGCCAAGTTTCATGAATTTCATACGAGTTTTGGATTTACTAGAATTTAAAAACCAGGTATCTCAATGTTTTGCCGGCAATCAACAGTGCCCTGGTGTTTGAAATTCATCCCCATCTCTTCCATGGGACCTAGAAATTCACCCAAGGACACACATGTGATTTTTCAACCATCTTTAGTTCATTGGAACATGTGCTTGTAGTTCAAATTTGAATTATGCACATAAAATGCCTAGAAAACCTAGTTAATGTATAAAAAAGGCCAAACGAACCCCGAAAAATTCATTCCCATTTATTCAATGGGACCTAAGCATGCACTGAAGGACACAAATTTGATTTTTCAACCAATTTGTATGCACCGGGGCACATTCATGTAGTTTAATTTTGAATTGTGCACCTGAAATGGCTACAAAACCAGTTTAATGTATGAAATGTCCAAACAAACCCTGAATAATTCCAATTCTTTTACGACACACATACAGTTGCATGTTCACTGCAGATAAAAGGTCTAGCAATTCAAACACCGTCCATTGCCGCTATGACCTCATTTTGTAATTCAAATCAATTAGATCCCACACAATTTATTCCTCACCAATCGCGTGAGATGTAGTACAAAATATCTTGGAGCACCGTCGGTGTATAGTACGCCTATGGCTTACACGAGAAGGTGTGTCGGCTACATTCCACAGCCGGCGTGTCAAGCACACTAGCTCGCTCCCCCAAAACTCCCGCCTCTGCATCCCTCTCTGCTTCAATCTCTTGATTCAAACTGTCAGTAGCCCCAACATTTTACTCCCGCCTCTGCATCCCTTGCAATCTCAAAAATATCTGCTCACCCTTGATCCAAATTTTCAGTAGCCCTGCCTTGTTACTCCCGCCTAGTAAAATTTTCAGTTGCCGCAGTATTTCCTCAAACACAACCTCTGCTCACAAGGACACACACGACCCTCGAAACCATTCGTAGGTCGCCGCCATCGCCGGCGCCTCCATCCTCAACCTCTGCCTGTGTGCCGGGGAGCTCGAGTACACAATGGCCAAAAAGAGGTTTACCGCAGCCTTTTCGCCCGACGCCGACGAGGTGGCCGCTGAGGTGTCCCCGTCGTCCTCCACCGGCCCGATCTGCCATCGCTGGTCCACCGATCCACACGCCGCCGCGCCCCTACGCCGGTTCGAGGACTTCTCCGTCCTCCCTCGGACCCGGCAGCCGACGAAGTCCTACCTCGGGGTCCGGCAACGGTGGTGGGGGACGTGGGTCGCCGAGATTACAGATCGAGAGACCCACACCCGCGGTGGCTCGGTAGCTTCCACACGGCCTAGCTCGCGGCCATGGAGTACGATCGCTGGCAGGTCTGCTACCACGGCACGGCGGCTAGGCTCTATTTCCCCTTCGACGCACGTCCGGTCCACCTCGTTCCGCCGGAGCCAGGGGTGGTGAGCTCGGCTATGGCGCGGGAGGACCGCGAGGCGTGGGAGTGGCTCGAGGCCGAGGCTGCCGACGAGGCCTACATGCAAGAGCTCTGCCGGCAGCACCCGGAGCTCGTGGAGGCGGAGCAGGCGATCTTTGCCGGCGCGGAGGAAGGCGAGGTTATCGCGCTCTCCGCCAATGACGAGGTCGAAGGCGGCAAGGACGGCGGCACGGAGGGCTGAGAGGTTATCACGCTCTCCTCTGATGACGAGGTCGAAGGCGGCGGCGACGGCGGCGCAGAGGGCGTTGAGGTGGGCCCCCAGGAGAATGAGATCGACATCGACGAGTGGAGGAGTGCCTTCCCCAATGACCCCGACGACGGTACTGGCCCGGACCTGGCTCGCGGCACACCGTACATGACGAGGAAGGATTGGCTCAACCTCTACTTCGACCGAAAGTAGTTTACCTTAGTTTAAATTTATGTTTTATGTTCGGTTATGCAAAACTATCTATGTTTATGTTTGAATGCATGCTATTTTCGGTTGAACCTGCTTTGAACTTGATCAAATTGAAGTTTACAACCTTAAGTTTAGGGGATCGACTAGAAAAGGCCAAAAATTGCTGGAGTATATATATATCCACTAAGGGTTTTAGTCCTTTAACTTTTTAAGGATCGCCTAGAGATGTCCTTATGACTTGTTTATTTCAGTTCTTCACAATGTGATGCTCTATATGTACAACTATTTGCTATGTTGTTCAATTTCATGAATAACAGTTTCAACAATACCACTATGAATTACGATATTTGGTTGTTGTTAAGTATATTGCAGTTAACATGCCTTTTAGTTTTTCAATTGTTGTTTAGCAACATGCATTGTACTGAATGATTAAATATGCAATCCCAGGCTACATAGCAACAAGGAAGAGTGTTACTGTCACATCCCTAGCTTTACCTTGCCTGGACTAGCTTGGTTGTTGCATCATGTTTAAATTCAAATGAAATTTGAATTGAGGAATTTCAAAGCCTCGGAATCCTTTTAAAAATGATCAAGATAAAACCCTTCAAATAAGTCCAAGAAAATGTTCCTTTTATCCTGTGGAAATATTGGCAAGAGGTAAAATCCAAACCAATATTTTTGGTGTCTCAGAAACATTTATTTTGGGCCTTTGAATTAAATCAACAACTATTTGAATTGGACTTATATCTACTATTAAATAAATGTATGTCCAATAATTCTGAAATATTTTGTGGAGCTTTGGTTTAATTCTTTTAGCTCCCGAATAATTTTCAGAAGCAACAAAATAATTTGGTTAGCAAACCAAGTTCAAAACAAAGGCAAACAATAGAAAACTAAAACTAAATGGAAAAAACAATAAAGAGAGAGAGAGAAGGAAACTAACACAGCAGCAGCCCAGGTTACATGTAGCAAAGAGCCAGTGCAGGCCCAGCCACACTGGGGCAGATTGTCTTCTTCCTCCTGCCAGGAGGAGAAGCAGCTGCGTGCCCGGCGCACAGCCGAGCCGCGGCACCTCCTGCTTGCCACCTCTTGCCTCTCTCTCGCGCCACAGAGACGCACGACTCCTCCCCTCACTTTCCCCTCGCTCTCTGGCTCTTCCCCCCTCTGCTCTCTCCTCGCTCGCGTCCGAGCGCAGCTGCCGACCGCTGTCCCGTGAATGTGTAGACACCGCCCACCCAAGGTCTCCCCACCGTGTTCCTCGTATCCTCTGAGCTCCTCTACGTCACCTCTTCAACGACCAAGATCGGGGAAGCGCAACAATGCCGGGTTCTTCCTCGTCTTCGGCCTCTAGCCGCCGTTTATTTCGTCGCTATGAGGGCCTCCTTGGCCTCGCCATCTGCGCCAAATGAACCACTGTGAGCCCCCGATCGAAACCCCCCTTACCTCGTCGTCTCTCGTATCCTCTAGCTAGATCCACAGCCGGACCCGAGAGCCCCCCCCCCGCGCCAGCCATGTCGCCGCCATCGCTACGGACCCTGTAGCTTGCGCTCGAGCGCGTCACCTTCCTCACCTTGCTCCCAGGAGCCGAACGCACCTCGTAGCTCATCCGTAGCCGCACCATAGCCCCCTAGCCGCTCGACGCCAAGCTCCGGTCACCGCCTCGCTCGCCGCCGTTGCCGCTACTGGCCACCTGCTACCTCTTGAGCACTGCGTTGGTTTTCCCTTGAAGAGGAAAGGGTGATGCAGCAAATTAGCATAAGTATTTCCCTCAGAGAACCAAGGTATCAATCTAGTAGGAGGCCACGCACGAGTCCCTTGCACCTACACTAACAAATAAATCCTCGCAACCAACGCGATAAGGGGTTGTCAATCCCTACACGGTCACTTACGAGAGTGAGATCTGATAGATATGATAAGATAATATTTTTGGTATTTTTATGATAAAGATGCAAAGTAAAGAAAGTAAAATTAAAACGGCGGCACAAATAGCTAAGTGTTGGAAGATTAATATGATGGAAAATAGACCCGGGGGCCATAGGTTTCACTAGTGGCTTCTCTCAAGAACATAAGTATTTACGGTGGGTGAACAAATTAATGTTGAGAAATAGACATAATTGAGCATAGTTATGAGAATATCTAGGTATGATCATGTATATAGGCATCACGTCCGAGACAAGTAGATCGACTCTTGTCTGCATCTACTACAATTACTCCACACATGACCGCTATACAGCATGCATCTAGAGTATTAAGTTCATAAGAACAGAGTAATGCTTTAAGCAAGATGACATGATGTAGAGGGATAAATTCATGAAATATGATAAAAACCCCATCTTGTTATCCTCGATGGCAACAATACAATACGTGCCTTGCTACCCCTACTGTCACTGGGAAAGGACACCGCAAGATTGAACCCAAAGCTAAGCACTTCTCCCATTGCAAGAAATATCAATCTAGTAGGCCAAACCAAACTGATAATTCCAAGAGACTTGCAAAGATAACCAATCATACATAAAATAATTCAGAAGATTCAAATATTGTTCATAGATAAACTTGATCATATACCCACAATTCATCGGTCTCAACAAACACACCACAAAAGAAGATTACATTGAATAGATCTCCACAAGAGAGGGGGAGAACATTGTATTGAGATCCAAAGAGAGAGAGGAAGGCATCTAGCTAATAACTATGGACTCGAAGGTCTGAGGTAAACTACTCACACATCATCGGAGAGGCTATGGTGTTGATGTAGAAGCCCTCCGTGATCGATGCCCCCTCCGGCGGAGCTCCGAAACAGGCCCCAAGATGGGATCTCATGGGTACAGAAGGTTGCGGCGGTGGAATTAGGTTTTTTGGCTCCGTATCTGCTAGTTTGGGGATACGTAGGTATATATAGGAGGAAGGAGTACATCGGTGGAGCAACATGGGGCCCACGAGGGTGCAGGGCGCGCACAGGGGGTAGGCGCGCCCCCTACCTCGTGACTTCCTGGTAGCTTTCTTGACGTAGGGTCCAAGTCCTCTCGATCACGTTCGTTCCGAAAATCACGTTCCCGGAGGTTTCATTCCGTTTGGACTCCGTTTGATATTCTTTTTCTGCGAAACTCTGAAATAGGCAAAAAAACAGCAATTCTGGGCTGGGCCTCCGGTTAATAGGTTAGTCCCAAAAATAATATAAAAGTGTATAATAAAGCCCAATAATGTCCAAAACAGAAGATAATATAACGTGGAGTAATCAAAAAATTATAGATACGTTGGAAACGTATCACCACCCCAGCTGCAGCCGTAGCCACCGCTGGAGCGCCGCGTCGCGATCGTTCCAACGAGACCAGCCGCGCGTCCTCCCGACAGCGGAGTTGGCCGGACGGCGAAGGCTACCGTGCTCCGGTTATCACCGGCACTAACTCGATAACGTGGCACTGTCATTAATGCTAATCCCTGCCAGCTAGACGCCCCCATAGCCACTGACAGCGGCTCCCGCAGCGAGTCAAACCCCAGTCAACACGGGATTAGACCCGGTTAATCCCAGTGTCACTAACGTGTTGACCCCACACGCCAGGTTTGAACCCGGTAAGCTCCGTTGACCTGCTGACGTCATCCAGGCATGCTAACAATGTAGCTATTTTATGGAATTAGAATAAATCAGAAATGATTTATTAATTTGAGAAAATGTTCAAAACTTCTAAAAATCATAGAAAATCAACCGTAGCTCAGAATGAAACAAATTATGTATGAAAAATTATCAGAAAAATCCAATCTATCCATCTATACCATTTTCATGCATGTTTGACCAACTTATGCCTACTGATAAAGTCAAATAAATTAAATGGCGTTTGAATAATCACATATGGAGTTTGAATTTGAATCTTTTATTCAAACCAACTTCATTTAAATCGCTGTTAGTTGCATTAGCTCAAATCACAGCGTATTGCCATGTCATGATCATGCATCATATTGTTGCATTGCATTGATTGTGTTTACACTCTGTTGCCGGAAATTGTTCCCCCTCAGTAGACGTGGTTCCGACGATGAGATCGATGACACCAATGAAGAGTTATACTATCTTTAGAAGTGCCAGGCATGCAGAACCCCCTTGTTCATTCCGATACAATCACACTCTCACGCTCCTCCTCTCTTTTACTGCATTAGGACAACAACGATTCAATTGTTACATGCTGCGGTATTTGAACCCCTTTCCTCTGCATGACTTGTCATTGGCACAGTAAATAGATGAAACCCACTAGCATGAGTAGGAGTTGTTTGAGCCCTGATGTGCCTACTCAATCATGCTTGTTTGTCGTGCCTGCTATTGCTTAGAGTTGTGTAAGGTCTGATTCATCGGGGATGAATTGGAAAGTTGTGAACATCTCCTCCTGTTGAGAGCTAAGTGTGTGAACACGTTTTGGTAAAGGTAGCGGTGAGAGGCCATGTAGGAGTACATGGTGGGTTGTCTCATTGAAACCGTCCTCAGGAACTGAGTTCTGTATTTGTGATCCATGAATAGCTACTACCACACATTGGGTTCCGGTAACTCGACCCCTCTTGGCTTATTAATCAACCCGATCTCTATCCAGGAGTTGCAACTAGTTTCTAGTATTTGTAGGTAGTGCTAGTAGTCTACCAAGTGGCACCCGGTATAGGTGGGATTGCGACACACTAGGTGCAGTGGCACGGTGTACCAAGCGTCGCCAGTTTGGTGGGCTTGGGAACCCTGCTCACATCGTTTGCGGTCGTGAGCGACACCCCGGCCAGATCTCCTTGCGGATGGAACCCGAATAGGCGATAAACCTGGACTAGAGACTTGCATGGTTAGTCAGGTCGTGGCCGACACCCTCGCTAGGCTTCTGCTTGAAGGTTGCCGAGATACATGAAGTGTACATGGCGGTAAGTGGCGAGAGCGTGTGTGAAGAAGTACACCCCTGCAGGGTTATAAATGATCTATTCGAATAGCCTCGTCCGCGGTAAAGGACCTCTAGGTTGCCTATACAGTTCATAAACAAGTGAAAGTGGATACTCTAAAATGCGCAAGATAAGCGTGAGTGCTATGGATGGCCTTCTCGTATGGAGATGGGAGCGGATCCACAGTGGTGTATTGATATGGTGAATATGTGGGCTCGTGTGCGCCACCTCAAAAGAGTTACTTGCAATCGTAGTACAGAATAGCCATTGAGTCAAACCTGACTTGCTACAGTTAAACTCCACCACCCCTTTGTTGATACTGATGCATATGTAGCTAGTTTTGATGTAAGTCTTGCTGAGTACATTTGTACTCACGTTTGCTTAATTTATGTTTTTGTAGAGAGACTTCAGTCTCACTATTAGTTCCGCGTGGACTTCGACATTTAGCTTTTTACCTCAGCTACGATCTTCTACCCTTGGGAGGGTCTTGTAGTTAGTCAGGCTTCTCAGCCTTTTTCATTTGTAGTTGTGTGTAATCAGACAAGTTAAGCTTCCGCATGTGCTTATTGCTTGTATGACTTGAATGCTGGGTCATCAGGCCCATGTTTGTAATATCTGGCTCTTTGGAGCCTAATGAATTAATACTTTGAGTCATAGAGTTATGTTGTGATGCCATGTTGTATTTCCACATATCGAGCATATTGTGTGTATGTTATTGAAATGCTTGGTATGTGTGGGATCCGACAACCTAGTTGTTTATTCTTGGTAGCCTCTCTTATGGGGAAATGTCTCCTAGTGCTTCCACCGAGCCATGGTAGCTTGCTACTGCTCCGGAACACTTAGGCTAGACGGCATGTGTCCTTCTTCGTTCCTGTGTCTGTCCCTACGGGGAAATGTCACGTGGTGTCTACCAGAGTCCTGTTAGCTTGCTACAGCCCGGATTCACTCGATGATGACCGACACGTTCGTTGTTGGGTCATGTATGCATGTCCCTGTAAGTTAGTGCCACTTTGGATTCACGACTAGTCATGTTGGCCTGGGTTCTTTGTCATATGGATGCTAGCAACACTATCATATACGTGGGCCAAAAGGCGCAAATGGTCCCGGGCCAGGTAAGGTGGCACCCGTGGGAATACCATGCATGAGGCTGCAAAGTGATATGCAGTGTTACATGCTAGATCGGTGTGACTTGAGTTTTTCGATAAAAGGTCCCATCCTTCAATATCATGATTGGGTCAACCAGGCCAGATCATAAATGAAATAGTTTGATCGGGTCATCAGGGTCCTGACAGCTTTGGTATCAGAGCCTGACTGCCTGTAGGATTACCAAGCCAAACTGGTCAAAGTCGTGTCTAGAAATGCTTTAGTTATATAAGGGAATTGATTGTGGATGGGAACATAAGGCTCTTTTTACTCCTTATCCCTTTATCAATCTGGTTCTGAGTCACCCTCATCTTTTCTACGGGGTTAAGAAACTAGGCCTTCTCATCTATCTATCAGGATGACGAGTCACTATGCTAGAGACTTATAGGAATGATGGATTCGAGTCTCAGTTCAGTTCCTAGTACTTCAGTGTGTTAACAGTTGGTCTCATAACCTTGATATTGTGATGTTGAGTGGCTATGCTATCTTTTTGCAGGATATCTCAAATCTTTTTGGGCATTTACAGTCGTTATGTTGTCTGAGTCATCCCAGGTTTCTACATCATATGATGCATTTGCAAAACAATTCTTCCCGTTCCCGATGTTCCTTTGGGCCAGATTAACCACACTAATCAGTGTGTTGAGGTACTCCATTGCCTTGACATATATGTTGGAGCTATTATTATGACCCTAGGTGTTTTAGAGAACCACCTAGTAATCTAGACCTGATTAGTGTTCCCAATGTGATGATTCTGGCCGTCATTCTCGAAAGCATCCCGTGATGCCACTTAGTAGTAGTGTCGGGGAGGCCTGATCGTGTCCCACGAACACCTACGGGACCTGGGTCCCTTGTGGTTCGGAGGGGGGCGGAGATTGCACAAAGAGCGGATCGAGGCGGTGCACACGAGCGGGTTTACCCAGCTTCGGAGCTCTCCGGAGAGATAATACTCCTACTGCTGCTTTGTGGATTATCTTGTGTTCTTGCAAGGGAGCAATGGGATCTACAAGACCTAGCCTGAGTGTGTGGTCTCGTATGAGTAGGATGAACTAAGCCGGAGCTGGGTCGAACCTTTTCTACGTTGCCCTTGGGCCTCCTTTTATAGGCACAAGGGGACACCACATGTGGCAAGTAGACAAGGGTATGATAGTAAAAACATAGGTTGGTACACCTCTTTATACAGTGTACAGTAATCTATACCTCACTCTGACGGCAAGGGACAAGAGTCATCAATGCCGGTCTCAGTCGCCCGAACAGTGTAACAGGGACCGTCAAGTGCGCCTCCGTTTGCCACGATGGTAGCTTGTCAGCGCCGCTTATCGCTGCTCCCCGCTGGCTACACAGCCCGTCGACACGCGTGCTTGAGAGAGCCCCGTGGTGACACGTTGGCGGGTGAGCTGGAGCGGAGATGAAGAGGGGTTGCCCGCCCCGGCAAGCGTCTTGCCGCGGCAGGAACCTTGTCGCGCTTGGTGGCTCGGCGCCCACCAAGCCTTCCCGGCAAGCTCCTCTTGCGGGGCCTTGTTTCCTTCAGCATACTGGTGGCCTTCCCGGCAAGCTCCTCTTGCCGGGTCTTAATACTTTGTTCTTGAATGGCTCCAAAAGAGCCGCGAGGACCTTGGCGGTCATCGGGCCAGCCCTCTTGTGGGGCCAGAATGTCCGCTGTCCGTGCGAGTTCGGGGTACTAGGGTACCCTACTCTAGTACACCGGCAGGAGCCCCGAACTGGGCGAACACGGCGCCAAGCTCATTGGGCCAGGCCCAAAAGCAGTGCACGGCGCGTGGTCTTGATTACGCCGTTTTTGTCTTGGACCCACCACGTCTCCCACTTAACAGCACGCACGGACGTGGCGTCGTGGGGAGATCGTGGGGCTTTCTTTAATGGGAAAATTCGGGCGCCTGTCCCTCTCCCTTTATAAGCGGGGAACCGGGCAGGGCGCCCACTTGCCCTTCTGTCACATCGAAACCCCATCGCTTTCCCCTTTCTTCTCGAGCCCAAAGAGAGCGGCGCTCCGCCCCTCCATTGCCACGGTGCCTGCGCGCCGTCGGCTTCCTCCACCACCACTCCCTATGGCTCCGAAGGCCGATAAGGGAAAAGGCGTGAAATCTGCCGAGGTGCAGCGGCTCGCGGCGCTGCGGAAGGAGCGGTCCCTCTTCGATCCCATGCTCAACAGGAAGGAGTTGCGGGAGTTGTACTATCTCTTCTGGTCGACGGAGACCCGTGCGCACCCGCGTACGAGGGTCATCTCCGCCGCCACATCCGCTAAGGTCTCCATCGGGTACCCCTTCTTCGCGATTTTCTTACAGTGCGGGCTCGCCCGCCTTTTCTAATTCTTCGTGATGTTATGAACACGTATGGCCTCCGCCTCCTTGACTTCACCCCAACGCCATCCTCACCATGGCCGTTTCGCACATCTCTGCGAGAACTTTGTCGGGTCCACCCAAGCGTTGCACTCTTCCGCCATTACTTCTCACCCCGTGGAGAGAGAGAGCCGCTTCGGAGGAATTGCATGGACCTCTAGGATCGGCAAGAAGGAAGCATATCTTGGCGGAGAGTTGCGCATCAAGTGGGAGGTGGAGGGCTGGCGGTGCTGGATCTTAGAGGAGGAGCCACAGCCTTTTATGCCCTCGCCAAAACCCCCATAGTTCGCGGCAATGATTGGAGCAACTTGGCGCGGAGGGCGACAAGTTGAAGATTGCCACGACTAGGATTTTATGTCTCCGACAGCAGGGCTTACCGTAGGAGCAGTTGGCGCGGACTTCGCCGCCGCTGCATTGCGCCCTTGTAGGAGAGAGGAAGCCTTCTTGGGAATTCCGTATATGCGGACATCATGAGGCTGTGCCCAGTGCTGAACTGGAATTTCACTACCTTGGAGCTTGGCGGCATCTTGCGGGGCTGTTCAAGCTCAAGCGGATAACCCTCGATGGTGTATGTTGCGAGGGAGTTGTGCCATTGTGCAACAACTCGTCGCTTGACAGATCTCCAGCGATAATGCCGTTGTGCGATTCCCGGGAATCGTTCCAACTTGGCGAGAGCCCGCCGATAACATAGTGCAACAGTTCTTCGACAACTTGGTTGAAGTGCCGTCCGTGCCGACGAGCAGAGGCGGCTCACTCGCGACACCACTGAGTAGGAGATGGCGTGCATCGCCACGAGGTTGGAGGAGGCTGCAGAGGCTGCTGCCGCCGGCGCGTCTGGGTTCCTTGTCGAGGCGGCAGAGGGCGGCGGCAAGCCTCGCCGACCGAGAAGAGCTCGTCGGTGAGGGGGAGCAGAGTGAGCCCGACAACGAACCAAGCGAGCCTGCCGGGGGCGCCTCTCCTCCGCCATCAAGTAGCTTGCCACAGGAGGAGCTCGCTGCCCCGCCAAGGAGACGCCTCGGGAAGACTGGAGAAGTGGCGGGGGGGCATATGGGCCAACAGCCGCCTCGCCGCCCGACGCGCTCCACCGCGGCAAGCACTGTTGCCGCGGGAGAGCCTCATTCCGCCACGGCGACGGGCGCGGGGTCCTCTGGAGTCGCGGCCCCTGCGCCCGCCAAGCGTCCGAGGGAATCTTCTCCCCCAATCCGTCGCGCCGGAGCGGAGTTTGATCTTTCCGCCCTCAGCTCCGAGGAAGAAGAAGAGTAAGATCTTGTTGTTGCTACTTGTGATCTTCAATTTATTGTTTCTCCTTATATCGTGGGTTTCCTCTGAACCTTCTTCTTGGGACGTTAGCTCGGAGGCGTCAAAGAGGGCCAAGGCGCTGTGGTTGTCGTCTCGATGACTCCCACAATGGCGGCAGGGGGACGTCTGGAACTCCCTTGCGGACCGTCAACCCTTCAGCAGGGCAGCCCCAGCACAGCCCCCAGCGTAAGTGTTTGGTATACTTCTCGCGGTTAGGCGTGCTTGGGTGCTTCTCCGTTCTTGATATCTGATTTGTTGAATTGTGTAGGAGCGAGCAGCCTCATCGAGGAAGCTCCGGAGGTCACTCCAGTTCTGCTTGCTTCAACTCGCCGCCAAGGAAAACTCTCCGCCAAGGGCGCGCTCTCGGCAAGGAGGCCTCTCCAGACAAGGGAGCTTCCCGACAAGGACCAGCGCCGACGACCCTCCGGTAGTAGAGACAGCACAGCAGATCCCATTGCAGGTGATTTTCTTGTCGATAATTCCCTTGGGTTCTTTCTTTTCTGTTCTTCTCTTTGAACATCTGCTTGACTGTGCTTTCTTCTTGACCATTAGATCCACCTGCGGAGATCCAATGGGACCGAGGCTGCCCGGCGAGGAAGGCGCTCATGGCGACAATGTCGGCGCTGCCAACATGGAGGAGGAGGCCCGGCCGGCGGGCCCGGCCCGGCGAGGAGGCCGCCCGAGGCTGCTGGCGCAGAGGTGGGGAGGAATCTTGCGATCGTCTTGGCGGCCTGAGGCCGGGAGGCGCCAGGCGCTGCACCGACCGCTGATCCTCCGCCACCGGCCTTCTGCTGACTCGAAGAGCCCCAGCCAGGCGCCTACGAAGGTCGGCGAGGTGTCTTTATCAAGCTCCCCAGGGCATCAAGCTCAGGGCACGGTCGAGGAGGCTTCGATCGCGGGCTGCTTGCCTCCGCCGGGCTGTCGCTGGTTGATGCCCCGAGCAGCAGCAGCGGTGAGCTGAGGAGGAGCAGCTGCTAAGAAGTTCTTTGTCGCTCTATCGCGCCCGCCAAGCCAAACTAGAGTCGAGGCGCTTGTCGCGGGGGGAGCTGACTTGGAAAGCGGAAGAGCTCCGGCGCCCAACAAAGAAACTCTCCGGGATATAAGCGGGCGCGGGAGCAACTTCTTTGAGGCGCCACGGCCTTCATCTTGGAGAAGGGCGAGGTCGAAGAGCAGCGAGGCTTGCCGTGAGAAGCTCTCCAGCGAGAAGGTGGTGGCGCAGCGAAGATCAACCTCGACAGCTATGAGGAGGATCTCGCCACGCGAGCAAGCGGTTGGCGGGCCACCGAGGAAGCAAAGATCTGCTGCGGCTGCCGAGGCCGCCAAGAGGAATTAGAGGCGAGGTGGCTCAGCTGAAGTCCACCCTCCGAAAAAGTGCCGAGGAGGTCGCCGGGTTGAAGCGGCGTGAGAAGGGCGCTTACACCCTCGGCGAGCTACAAGGTCATTTTGCGAGAAGATCAAAAGAGCTCGATGCCGCCAAGGACTCCAAAGGCGGATCTGGAGCTGAAATTGACCACCTTAGCGGAGGCGTTAAGCGGCGCCAAGGAGGCGGAAAGCAGGCCTCTTGGAAAAGATCAAGGCCACCGAGGAGTTCTTTGTCGAATCTTGTGACCGCCCGAGAATAATCTTGGGACAGCATAATGCATTGGACGAAGGTCTTGTGGACACCGCCGCCGGCATCCATAATGAGCTGATGGAGTTGGGAATGACAGATCTTGGATATTCCACCGACGAGAACCTCCAACCCAGCGTCAAGCTCAGCCTATTCTTCAAAGGCGTGTTGGCGGGTATCCAGCGGCTCGGGGCGAGGTTCGAAGCAAGCTGGCGGAGAATCACGCCAAAATCTGTGCGAGGCTCTCGAAAGGTGTTGATGAAGGTTGGCACCAAGGCCCTCAAGTCCCTGCCTCCATCCGCCCGATGTTGAAGCGCTCAAGACCCTTATCGCACCCATCGTGGACAGGGTGGCGGAGTTAAGAGGCTCGAGGCGACGCGCGTGGACTAGGCCGCCAAGTCTATCTTTCTCTTGTCGCTGTAGATCATGTTTAGGAAAAAAGTCTATTAGATCTACGACAAGTTATTATGTAATATACACTATCTTAGGCAATCGAATGCAATGATATTTCCTTTACTCGATTTCTTCCCTTGTATGTTACTGCCCTACGCTTTTGGAAACTTGCGGTGCGAGCACCCTGCCATGGCGCCGAGTCACGGAACTTCAGCAGCTTCTTTGGCGGGGTCGCTACCGACAAGCAACCTTGTCGCGGACTAGCCGCAGCTCACTTAAGTTGTTGGCGGACTCGAAACAAAGTAAAGGCGCGACCAGATCACGATTTGGTTCCTCCGCGCACAGGTTTTCCATACAAAGTACTATCGTTCGAGGAAGATAACTTAAAAATTCAAAACTGGTCGTTTAAACTTAGCAACTTAGCTTTTCATTGTCCATTTTCCGGCAAAGCGACAGTTCCTCGGCGGCGCTTGGCGGCCCACCATATCTCCTCCTCCCGGTTAACTTGTGGGTGGATGAACCTTCTTCTTGTTTGAGAAGAAAGAAGATAAAATAAAGTTATGGAGCCTAGTGGCTCATTATCGCTTACCGGGTGCGGGTGCTGCACAAGATGTTAGTAAACACATGCATATATGATTATGAAAACATGTATTGAAAAAATGTGCGCAACACATAGGCTTTCTTGATGCAGAGTCTGCGCCCGGCTTTGTACAAAGGATTACATGCAACAGCGGCAACACTTGTACAAAGGGTGGTTGCGAGCAGGTTCCGCAACCGCGCCTTATAGGTAAAACTTGCGAAGATGCTCGTATTCCAGGAATTGCTCACGGAAGACCATCTTGGTCTCAAAGCGGACAGCGCCGGGCCTAGTGACTTCGTTTCACCCGATAAGGGCCTTCCCACTTGGCGTCAACTTGTTGGAATTCTTGGCGGATTGAGCGGCGAAGAACAAGTCGCCTTCCTCGAAGCTTCGGCATTAACTGCGGCTATGGTAGCGGCGCAAAGCTTGCTGGTAACGAGCAGCTCGTCACAGCTGAAGGCGATCTTCCTCGAGGAGCAGCGTCATCTTGTCGCAGCTGCTCTTGCTCAAACTCATCATAGCGAGCACTCGAGGTGACCCGTATCTGAGTTCCGTGGGGAGAACTGCCTGCGCTCCGTAGACTAGAGCAAAGGGTGTGCGGCGATGGCTCGATTTGGCGTCGTCTGATCGACCAAAGAACCACCGGCAGCTCCTCGATCCAGTTCCTTCCGCGCTTGCGCGGCTGTCGAAAGTTCGGTCTTGAGTCCTCGCAGCACTTCAGCATTTGCTCTCTACCTTGACCGTTGCTTCTCGGATGAGCAGCGAAGCAAAGCAGATCTTGGCGCCAAGATCTTGGGCATCTTGCATGAAGGTGCGGCTCGTGAACTGTGTGCCGTTATCGGTGATGATCGATTAGGAATCCCAAAGCGGCAAACAATTGACTGAAGAACTTGACGGTGATGTCTTTGTCACCTTCCTCACTGGTTCCACTTCCGGCCACTTTGTGAACTTGTCGATTCGCGACGTACAAGTATTCAAAGCCCCGACAGCTCGGGGAAGGGGCGAGGATGTCGAGCCCCGGACGAAAAGGGCCAGGATAAAGGGATCGTGCAGGTGCTTGAGTTGGTTGGTGTATCTGTTTGGAATGGGCCGCACGCTTCACACTTGGTTACTTGCGCGATTGCATCTGGAGGCTTCGGCGGAAGAAACCTTGCGGAAAGCCTTGCGGCAAGTGCTCTTCTTGCCGATGTGGTGACCACATATGCCTCCATGTATCTCTGCCAACAGCTTCATCCATCTTCGGCAAATACACTTCAATTTCACACCGTTGAGCCTTCTTACATGCAGGATGTTGTCAACAAACTGGTACATACTTGATTGCCGGGCTACTTTTCCGCTTCTTCTTGCTCTTGGGAAGTTATCACATCGAAGGAAATGGGCGATTTGTTGTGCCCATGTTGGAGCTTGTGGCTCGACAACAAGGACTAAAGGCTCATCTATCACTGCGGGAACATCAGCTTCTCGGCAGGATCTATGGGTCCACGGAGCTTGATGATCCCGGCAAGCTTGCGGGAGCGAAACTTGTCGGGGCGTTTGCTTCAGCGATACAAGCTGCATGGTTTGTCGGAGCAGACTGCTCCTCGGTGATATTCAGCGTCGGTTTAGGGACCTTCTTGGCGGCGGTTTGAGAGCTCTGCGGGAAAGTAGTCTCCGAAACCAATTTTCTCTTCTTGCTCATCTGTTGATGGTGTTACGGTTGGCTGAGTCGACTTGAGCACAAAAATTCCTGGTTCCACAGCTAACTTAAGTGCGGCACATTTGGAGAGGCCATCGGCTATATCATTACGAGCTCTTGGAGCGTGTTCCATCTGCGAGCCTTCAAAGTGCTCTTCTAGCTTTCTCACTTCATCGGCGTGGCTTCCATCAGCGGACTCGATAATCTTTATTTACTTGGAGGGCGACAAGTTGCGAGTCCCCGACGATGAGCTTCTTAATCCCAAGGTCTCTGACAATCCACGAGACCGGCAAGCAAACCTTCATACTCTCTGTATTGTTCGTTGCTTGTTCCTTGGGAAAGTGCATCTGGACTATGTGCTTGAGGTGCTCTCCGGTGGGTGCGATAAGCAACGCGCGGCACCAGCGCTTTGCAGCGAGAAAGCTCCATCAAAGTACATCAGCCACTCTTTATTTGCCTCCTTGGCGGGATGCTCATCTCGAAATCTCCTCATCTTGCGTTGGCGTCCACTCTGCTATGAATTCTGCCAATGCCACTGCTCTGGATAGTTGAAGTGCTTTGAACTTGAGACCAAAGCTTGCAGTTCGGTGCCCACTCGACAATCCTGCCTATTGCTACGGATTTTGCAATATCCTCTTCAGCGGAAGCGAGTGACAACTGTTATCTCGTGTGCTTGGAAGTAATGGCGCAGCTTTCGTGAGGCCATGAGGAGGCGAAAAGCAGCTTTGCACACAGTACCTTGATCTAGCCCCTGCGAAGGAGGCCCGACAAAAGTAGACTCGGCGTTGCACCATCTTTTTACGTATCTTGTCGCAACCTGCGCTGATCTATTCTTATCGGGACCAGAGGGTTGTGGCGAAGCCCTTGCTTGTCCTTTGGATGCGCTTGCCTCGGTTGCGGCTCATCATCTGCCTCCTCTCCGCTACTAACGCAGCACTAACCACTTGATTGGTTGCCGCTATATACAGCAACAACTTCTCTTGTGGCCTAGGTGCGACAAGTATTGGAGCGGAGGACAGAATATCTCTTCAAGTCTGCGGCGCAGCCTCCGCCGGGGTCCATTTCATTGGACCTGCCTTTTCAAAATCTTGAAAAAGGCGGTAGCGTCAGCAGACTTAGAGATGAACCTCTTGAGAGCAGCCACGCAACCGCAAGTCTCTGACATCCTTGGCGCACTTTGGTGCTTGATCTACTCAATGGCCTTGATCTTGTCGGGATTGGCTTCAATTCCCGCTAAGACACAAAGAACCGAGAAGCTTGCGGAAGGGACTCCAAACACGCATTTCTGGGGTTGAGCTTGAGGTTGATTTTGCGCAGATTTGCAAATGTTTCATCAAATCCTGAACCAGTCGTTTTGTCCTTGCTCTTGACCACTATGTCATCCATGTAAGCTTCTACATTTACGTATATCGTGGTCCAAAGGCATCATGGACTACCCTTGCAAAGGTTGAACCAGCATTCTTCAAACCGAAAGGCATCCGTATAAAGCGATGCGTGCCACATGGTGTAATGAATGCGGTTTTCTCTTCATCCTTTTCGCCATGAAGATTTGATGATATCCTGAATATGCATCAAGAAGCGCAGATCGCATCCAGCCGTGGAGTCAACAATCTGGTCGATCTGGCGGCAAGGGAAATGGGTCTTTGGGACAAGCTTTATTAACATCGGTGAAGTCAATACAAAGTCTCCATTTCCCATTAGCCTTGCGATACAACTACGGATTGGCCAACCACGTGGGGTGGAGGACTCCTCGACAAGCCCTGCTGCTTCTAATTTCTTGATTTCTTCGCTATGAACTCTTGGCGCTCCTTTGCTGTTTCCTAACTCTTTGCTTGGCGGGCGCGCGTGAGGATAGACAGCTAGGTGGTGCTCAATTACTTTCACAGGAACACGGGGATGTCGGATGGTTGCCATGCAAACACGCCGACATTCGCCCGCAGAAAGCAACGAGCTCGCCTTCCTATTTAGGATCAAGCGTGGCGCGATGGTGAAGGTACCACCGATGCCGTCCTCCTTGGCGGGCACCTTCTTGGTCTTTGGCGGAGCTGCCATCGTCTTGTTGCACTTGCGGTGGAGCTCGATGGTGCGTCCTCGGCGGTGGCGCAGCACTCGAAGAGGTGCGCTTGCGGAGTGAGCAGCAGAGCTCTTGCGGACCTGGTGGTCTTCTTCTTCCCCACAGGAGCTTCAGCGATAAGTGGTTTGCCATCTGTCGCGGCTGCTGCATCCGGTAAATCTTGTCGGCGCAGATAAGTGCATCTTTCTTGTCGCCATGGACAGAAATAGCGCTTATTGGGCGGGCATCTTGAGTAGGTTGTAAGCATAATGAGGCGGCCATGAACTTGGCGAGTCTGGATGGCCAAGTATGCCATTGTAGGGCAATGGGAAATCGGCGACGTCAAGCGTGACCCTCTCGATTCGAAGTTGAGCTTCGCTGCCGAATGTTACCGCAGCGTGATCTTCCCTTTGGGCTTGCTCCTCCACAGGTTGATTCCTTGGAAAGTACCGGTTTCTTGAGCTCGCTGTCGAGGATTTGAAGTTTACGGAGCACTGCGAGAGGAGATCAAATTCAGGCCGGCCCCACCGTCAACCAGCATCTTTGTGACTTTGAGGTTGCGGATGGTTGGTGAGACCAACATCGGCGAGCACCCGACTGCGATGATGCGATCGGGTGATCCTCAATGTCAAAGATGATGGGCGTCTGGACCATTTCGAGGTTTGCGTGACTCTATGGATGGTTACGCTGCATTGACCTCACGCATCCATTGCTTGAGTTGGCGGTGCGAGGTATGCGAGACGCACCACCGTCGGCGCAAAGGACCTCCGTTGCCTTTTGAAACTCCTGCTCATCAGCTTCATCGTCTTCATCGTCCTCGTCATCTTCATCTTCATCTTCTTCCTTGTCGCGCCACGGGAGGTCTGTCTCCTTGCCGCTGCTTGGCTTCTTGGCGCCGCCCTCCCGACCGGGTCTCTTCTTACTTGCTGCACCTGCACCTTCTTGGGCCTTCTCCTTGTCTTGCCGCTCGTACTCAGCTCTCGTAGCTCAACAAGCTGCTCGACTTTCTTGCAGCTCTGGAGATCGTGGCCCTTAGTGCGGTGGATTTCTGATCTTGCTTGTTGGGCTGTCGGGCTTGTCGGCGGCCGCCACGGCTTGGCGGTCGGTGTCAGCGGCATCCTCCTTGCGGAGCCACCAGCCTTGGCTTTGTTGGCGGCACCATCCTTGCCGGACTGCTCGACAACTAGTACTTCTTGGTTTTCTTCCTCCTGTTGTTCCGCCACGGCTATTTCTTGTGAGGCGATCCCTCCTTGTCGAGACTCTGCTCCCACATTCTCTCCTGGGAGTCTTCTTCCTTCTTCAGTAGCGTGCACACTTGTCGGCCGGTCGTAGAGCTCGTGGCGTCTTTCACTTTGCACATCGCCATCTCCTCCCTCATCCTGCGATTTCGTACATTACGATGGAATGCACCGATCCTTTGCAGCAGGTGGATGTCAGATGTGTTGTAGTGCACTCGACCGAATCTCTGGATGAATTTGCGCGAGACTCCCCTCCTTCAGGCAAGCAGGTGGAATCACTCTCCAGGCCATGAGGCTTGTGGCGCTTTGTGAAGGCGCCAACAAGCTGGTGGCACAAATCTGCCAAGAAGAAATAGAGCCATCCGGCAAGTGCATGAGCCAAGATCGGCGTTTGGCTTGAGCACCAAGGGAAAGTAGTTGGCGAGGATCTTGTCGTCTAGTCCCCGCAGCTTGCACCGTGATGGTGTAGATCTTTGAGAACTCCGATGGGTGTGTCCTGCCGTCATACTTCTCCGGCACGTCTGGTTTAAAGTTTTTCTTGTCGGGCCACGGGCTTGCCGCAGCTCACGAGTGAGCAGGGCAACCCACACGTCTGACAAGTCGCTGGTTCCCCTGGCGCATGCATATCAACAGTGGGCCCAGCGCGCTGGTCGGATTGACGGCGCGCTTCTCTTTGGCGCTCAATACGGGTTCGAGCGTCTTCTTCTTGACGTTCTCGAAGAACTTGGTGTTGGTCGCGACGAGCTCGCGGATCCGACGACGCTGTGGAGTCGCTGTCGAGGTGGATCCGGCGAGTCGGCGATCTTGGCCTTCGGGAAGGGAGTGTACGGTGGGTGCACCCCGCAGTCTCGTCGCCATCGGCTCGCGCCTTGTCGCCTCGCCGTGGCTGCGAAGCACTTCGGTTGCAGCGGGGCGTCGCCGTTAAGCGAAGCCGATGAGACTCGAATTGTGGCCCTCCATTCGTCGACCTTATCGGCCGTTGGAGGGTAATCTAAATGGCGAGCTCTTGCCAAGGCTTCCGCTGGTGTGGTTGGCGGCAGCGGCGTGCGGGCGAAGAACGGGATGTGCTCGGACTCTAACCAAGTTAGGAGGAGCAGCATCCATAGCGACCGTACTCCACTCGTCCGCATGGCATCTTTGGCGCATGCGGGTCTCGAGGGCCTCGGGATCCTCGGCTTGGCCTTGATCCAGCGGCGTATGGTGCCGCGAGTATCATGGCGCTGTCGGTCCCGCGCCTCCTGCGAGGGGCGCGGTGCGGACTTCGGACGCCGACGCCTGTGCTGCCTTGTCCTTGGACTGGCGGCATTGTGGGCTCTCTCGGCGACACGGTTCCTCCGCCGCGTTTCCCCACCTCCCGACAGCTCCGGTGGTGGTGGGTTCGGCGAGCGGCTCTGCTGCTGCCGAAGACTTCTTCTTCGGTGCCATGTTGGCGAAGATGTCGATGAAGTTGCTCGTGTGACCGCGGATCGGGTTCACACAGCCTCGGCGCCCCTACCGCGCGCGCCAAAGATGTCGGGAGGCTGATCGTGTCCCACGAACACCTCACGGGACCTGGGTCCCTTGTGGTTCGGAGGGTGGAGATTGCACAAAGAGCGGATCGGCGGTGCACACGGCGGGTTTACCCAGCCGGAGCTCTCGGAGATAATACTCCTCTTGCTGCTTTGTGGATTATCTTGTGTTCTTGCTAGGGAGCAATGGGAGCTACAAGACCTAGCTTTGAGTGTGTGGTCTCGTATGAGTAGGATGAACTAAGCCGGAGCTGGGTCGAACCTTTTCTACGTTGCCCTTGGGCCTCCTTTTATAGGCACAAGGGGACACCACATGTGGCAAGTAGACAAGGGTATGATAGTAAAAACATAGATTGGTACACCGCTTTATGCGGTGTACAGTAATCTATACCTAACTCGACGGCAAGGGACAAGAGTCATCAATGCCCGTCTCGATCGCCCGAAACGATGTAACGAGGACCGTCAAGTGCGCCTCCGTTTGCCATGATGGTAGCTTGTCGGCGCCGCTTATCGCTGCTCCCGCTGGCTGCACAGCCCGTCGACACGCGTGCTTGAGAGAGCCCGTGGTGACACGTTGGCGGGTGAGCTGGAGCGGAGATGAAGAGGGTTGCCCGCCCGACAAGCGTCTTGCCGCGCAGGAACCTTGTCGCTTGGGGCTCGGCGCCCACCAAGCCTTCCGGCAAGCTCCTCTTGTCGGGGCCTTGTTTCCTTCGGCATACTGGTGGCCTTCGGCAAGCTCCTCTTGCGGGGTCTTAATACTTTGTTCTTGAATGGCTCCAAAAGAGCGGCGAGGACCTTAGCGGTCATCGGGCCAGCCACCCGTGGTAGCGCTGCAATGTCCGTGCAGACGAGTTTGGGGTACTAGGGTACCCCTACTCTAGTACACCGACAGTAGATACTCTACTCCTGTGTTCTTGGCCCAAGATTCGCTTTACTTACTTCACGTTGGTAGTGTTTGCTAGTTCCTTTAGGATGTTAGTAACTTTTGCGATAGTCCACGAGGTCCGTGGTATTTCCTTCTTCCAAATACCATGAACTGCTTATGGCAGAAGTTCTTGAACCAAAAGATCACAACAAGAGTGCGCTTGATGAGTTCTCCATTCTATATTGCGACGCTGCCAGTTCTACCTTTCTACATGGGTTATCCGTAAGAAATATGTTGTACTCGTTCGACATGTTAATCTATGCATCCATAACTCAGAAAACCATATGTTCCTTTGAGTTGTTCCTCTTTAGTTGTGTTCTGATCTCCGTCTATCAAGTGATAGTCATGAGTAGTAGTGCAGCCGTGTTCATAGATGCCTATTATTCTTGTGGTTCGTTAAGCCGTTCTATTTCGGAATGACTAGGAGAAACAAACTCCAATACCTTATCCATTTCTAGGATTGGGTCAAAGCAGTTGTATTCCGCAGATCAAAATGCTAATCCGGCTCTTGTTCTGTTCTACCATGTATTATTGCCCTCTTTATGTCAGGATTGTCATAGGAATTGCACCACCACTTATGAATTCTTGACGTAGTGATACTTCTCGCCATAACTATTCATTCCTCAGTCCCCGTGTTATTGTAACCGGAATGCCGATAGATTAATCGAGATGTGTGAAATCAATACTCCGGCAACTCTATTGTTTGGTAGTTAATGGACAATAATTTCATTCTTAGCGTGTTGGTTATTGAATCATCATCCTAAGATTGATCGTGCTACCTAGTCCATTTTTCCTGGTGCACTGTTCGATCAAAGAGTTAGGGTTGTGTCAATCCCTTTCTTATTTGATCACATCATCTTTTCTCGAAAGGAAGAATGCTCCCGAGCTTAATAACATATCCATTGTTCGTGATTTTATGAATATCCTCTCAGAAGTATCACCAGGTTCACTACAAAAGAAATACACTTCCGTGATGATACGTTTGTCACAGTAGGTCATGTTTGCTGTCATGCATGTACATCCATGACAAATTTATGACAGAATCAAGATAGTCATACCTGTGCTGTCATAGAAGTGTTCCATGACATTACCAAAATTATCATCACGGAAGTGTCCACTTCCATTACGATAAATCGCGCGTCACAGAAGTGCTTTCATCAAGGGTGACCGACACGTGGCGTCCACCGTAACGGAACGCCGTTAAGCTACCGGGTCCGGTTTAGGATCCGATAACCCGTTAATAGCCTCGACCAATGGGGATTTTCCATGTGTAAAATCATCATTGGCTAGAGGAAACACGTGTCGGCTCACCGTTGGGACAGATGTCATCCACTTATTGGACCCAAAGCGCCTATGATACGTCGACACGTGGCACTGCCCAACAGAGGCCCATTCCTATGAAAAGGTGATACGTCTCCAACGTATCTATAATTTTTGATTGCTCCATGCTATATTATCTATTGTTTTGGACTATATTGGGCTTTATTTTCCACTTTTATATTACTTTTGGGACTAACCTATTAACTGGAGGCCCAGCCTGAATTGCTGTTTTTTGCCTATTTTAGTGTTTGAAGAAATGAATATCAAACGAGTCCAAGCGGAATGAAATCTTGAGGCGTGATTTTCTCATCGAGATAAGATCCAGGAGACTTGGAACCTCCGTCATGAAAGCCACGAGGCGGCCATGAGGGTGGAGGGCGCCCCCCCCTAGGGCGCGCCCCCCTGCCTCGTGGGCCCCCCGAAGCTCCACCGACGTACTCCTTCATCCTATAAATAACGTACCCCCAACAGATCAGATATGGAGCCAAAAACCTAATTCCACCGCTGCAACTTTCTGTATCCACGAGATCCCATCTTGGGGCCTGTTCCGGAGCTCCGCCAAAAGGGGATTCCGCCATGGAGGGCTTCTACATCATCACCATAGCCTCTCCGATAAAGTGTGAGTAGTTTACCTCAGACCTTCGGGTCCATAGTTAGTAGCTAGATGGCTTCTTCTCTCTTTTTGGATCTCAATACAATGTTCTTCCCCTCTCTCGTGGAGATCTATTCGATGTAATCTTCTTTCTACGGTGTGTTTGTTGAGATCGATGAATTGTGGGTTTATGATCAAGATTATCTATGAGCAATATTTGAATCTTCTCTGAGTTCTTTTATGTATGATTGGTTATCTTTGCAAGTCTCTTCGAATTATCCGTTTGGTTTGGCCAACTAGATTGGTAGTTCTTGTAATGGGAGAAGTGCTTAGCTTTGGGTTCAATCTTGCGGTGTCCTTACCCAGTGACAGAAAGGGTTGCAAGGCACGTATTGTATTGTTGCCATCGAGGATAACAAGATGGGGTATTTATCATATTGCATGAATTTATTCCTCTACATCATGCCATCTTGCTTAAGGCGTTACTCTGTTTTCATTAACTTAATACTCTAGATGCATGCTGGATAGTGGTCGATGAGTGGAGTAATAGTAGTAGATGCAGGCAGGAGTCGGTCTACTTGTCTCGAACGTGATGCCTATATACATGATCATACCTAGATATTCTCATAACTATGCTCAATTTGTCAATTGCTCAACAGTAATTCGTTCACCCACCATAAAATACTTATGCTCTTGAGAGAAGCCACTAGTGAAATCTATGGCCCCCGGGTCTATTTCATCATATTAATCTTCCTACGCTTTATTATTGCTTTGCTTTTTTACTTTGCCTTTTTATTTTACTTTGCATCTTTATACCAAAAATACCAAAATATTATCTATCATCTCTATCAGATCTCACTCTAAGTAAGTGATCGTGAAGGGATTGACAACCCCTATTAGCGTTGGTTGCGAGGAGCTATTTGTTTTATTGAGGCACGAGGGACTTGCGTGGCCTCCTCTTGGATTGATACCTTGGTTCTCAAAAGCGGAGGAAATACTTACGCTACTCTGCTGCATTATCCTCTCCTCTTTGAGGAAAAACAACGCAAGCTCAAGACGTAGCAAGAAGGATTTCTGGCGCCGTTGCCGGGGAGTCTACACAAAAGTCAACATACCAAGTACCCATCACAATCCCTTATCTCTTGCATTACATTATTTGCCATTTGCTTCTCGTTTTCCTCTCCCCCACTTCACCCTTGCCGTTTTATTCACCCTCTCTTTCCCAATCTCCTCCTCTCTTCCGTTTGCCTTTTTCTGTTTGCTTGTGTGTTGGGTTACTTGTTTCCATGGCCGAATCAAAAAGAACTAAGGGTCCTTTCCAGGGTTCTAGTACCTTGGATAACCCTTCTATCCTCTCTAAGCTCATAAATAATGATGCTATGGAAAGACCCACCAGGGTTACCAATTAGAGCTTAAATAATTTTGATGAAGATGACTCTGGAATTTTTTGTTATTTACTTGATGAGTCTTTAAAAGATGCTTGGGATAGGTTATTAAGAATTCGGGCTAGCTATGTACCACAATATCAAATTGAGGTTTACCTAAAAAGTTTCTATATTGGATTGCCCGCTTCTTTCAAACAAGTTCTAGACTCTATTTTTGATGAAGGTTTTCTTGAAGGGGATGCTATAGATACCTATGAAAAAATGAAAACTATATTTGGGCACCCCATGAATGATAAGGTTGATTCTACCACTCTCTTATGCTTCTATCAAAACGAAATTATTAAAGAGATGAAGTCTAGTTTGGAGGCAAACTTCCGTAATGTGCTTAATCTTACTTCTTCCATTAATGGCCATGTTCTTACCTTAAATAGAAGAATGAATGCTATAGAGAGGAGACCCTCCTCTCCTAGTGCCAAAGATGGCACTCGCTAGATCTATCTTCGCTTTTATGCGTAGCTAGGGGCGTTAAACGATAGCGCTTGTTGGGAGGCAACCCAATTTTATTTTTAGTTTTTTTTTGTTTTTGTTTCTGTTTAGGAATAAATAATCCATCTACCTTCTGTTTAGATGTGGTTTTATGTTTTAATTAGTGTTTGTGCCAAGTTAAACCTATAGGATCTTCTTGGATAATAGTTATTTGATCTTGCTGTAATTTCCAGAAAGTTTCGGTTCACGCAAACAATTGTTAAAAATCACCAGAATGCGATAAAATAGTGATTCAAATTGCTGCTGATCAATAAACAAATTGCCTAGGCCTTCCTATTTTAGCTGATTTTTTGGAGTTCCAGAAGTTTGTGTTAGTTACAGATTACTATAGACTGTTCTGTTTTTGACAGATTCTGTTTTTCGTGTATTGTTTGCTTATTTTGATGAATCTATGTGTGACACTCCAAAAATATTCTTTTGGTTTTCTTCAAAAAAATTGTTGGATTTGAAGAAGGTCTTTTAAACCCTTCCAAAAATCTCTCTCAAAAACTTTTTCCCTCTAGCAAGGATTTAATTTTTGCATCTCCTTCAACTCTGGTGTTTGGTTTTTAAATTTTTCTTCTGATTGCCTTCTTCTCAAAATTTCAAGAAAAATCTTTGGAGTTTATTTTCTTTCAAAAAGGAAACTCTAGGAGTTTTGCATCTTCTCCAATATTGAAACTACTCATGATTTTATCATGCACCACATGGTAAAATCTTCCCAAAAATCTCTCCGTCCACTTTGGGCAATCCAAACATTCTGTCTCAACAAGTTCAACCCTTTTCTGAATTTTATTTCATTTATTTCTCCCCCCAAATCTTTTCTGTCCATTATTTTGAGCCTAGGTGATTTGCAAAGCAACTACCTAAATGCATTTGAGTTTTGACCTCAAACCAACTCCCCTGGATAATCCTTGGTACCCACAACCTAGAACAATCAAGATCCACTCCTCTTCTTTTCAAAAATTTCAAATTTTAGTCTCTGCAAGTTTGGACCAGATTTGTCAAATTTGGTGAAATTCATATCTCCTCTGCTCCAAAAATTCCACAAAAATTCAGGCAGCCTCTATATGCAATGAGAGGCCCCTCCACCAAAAATCAGCTCAAGCAGAGCCTCCCACATACCAAAATCATTCTGTCGAACACCTGACCTACACTGTTTCATTGCACTTTCAGAGATTCAGAGAAGTTCAGATGTTCAGTGTCGCTTCTCTTCGTCAGATTTCGGTCACGCGGCCACAGTGCGCTCTGGCACGATGCACACGGCCTCTTTCCCCTGGCCAGCACCCCGCACGCACGCTTGCCCGATTCCTGGCGTCGGTGGCGACGAGCCTTGCCGGCGTTGGAAGTTTCTGCGGTGGCCGCGCCACCCGTGGAGACCAGGGAGGGCCCGAGCCCGCTCGCCACGCCACCCGGCGCTGCCCATCGCCCCTGGCTCTCCGCGTGTCCCTGCCTTGCCAGCGCACGCCCGTGGCACCGTCGCCGTGGCCCGGCAAGCACAGAACGTGCTCCCTGCCGCCGACGGGCCCGCGCCGCCCCGTTCTGTCGAGCATGCCCAAAGCAACCAAACCTGACTCGTGTAGCACCTAAACGGAACCAGTAAACCCCCACGACGGCGCTCAACCCCGGAACCTCCCCGATCAATGCCCTGCGCCGCCGTAAACATCGCCGGAGAACCCCGTTCTCGGCAACCGCCTCGGGCCTGCTCTATATAGCACCCCCGAGCGCGCTCTCGCCCCCGCACACCTCCACCACCTCACTAGTCCTCGCCAAGCCCCTGGAAGGGCTTCGAGGGGCTCTTCTTCCTCGACTCCGGCCGCCCCGTTCCTCCTCGGCCTCCACCTCGATTCACTCTGGTGAGGTCGTCCCCGGCGCCCAAATCCCGTCAGCTACCCTCTCATTCTACCACAAGTCTACCCCCCTGCTCAATTCGTCCTCCGCAGCACTCTCCGACGAGACCCACGACCACCCGAACCACCGTCTGCCTGAGCAGGAGCCGCCGTCGACGTGGTGCTCGCCGGCGAGCACCACCACCACCAACCGGCGCGGAATGACGCCCTGAACACGGAGGTACCCTCCGATCTTCCTGCCTCGCCGTGGATCGCCGCCGGCGACCACCGCGGCTCTCGGGCGCCGACGAGCCCCATCTCTCTCGTTTAAAAATTCAAACCTGCGAGAGGTGTATTGTTATTATTTACTTTTATTATAAGCCCTTTCTGTGATGTCGCTCCGACGTCCGACTGCGGCACGCATGTATTTTCTTTCAATATAAGCCCTTTTTGAGGTGTCGCTTAGACGCCCGACTGTGGCATGTTTTACTTATTTGTTCACCCTTGAGGTAAGCTTGGACACCGATTGGTTTTGAGTTTATCTTCTTTGGGTTTTCGAGCAGACTATCGCCGATTCCCTTTTTACTTACCTTGCCATACTGATTAAATTGCGCATTGTTAAAATTAATCATGTCGCATTCTTGCATTCATTTGTTATATCTTTTGTCCGAACTGTCTTGCGAGTACTTTCAAAGTACTCACCTGGCTTGTTGATTTGGCCAGATGCTGAAGAAGGCGATCTCATGGATGAAGAGTTCGATAGCGAGTTTGACGCCTAGAGGAATCCCAGTCGGTCTCGTGCGACCCCTGGATTAGTCATTGTGATATAACCGCTTCCGCTACCCAAATAAATTCATCGAGCCTCACCTCGACACTCGATGAGCCGCCAGTGCAGTAGTCTTATTAACCACCCCACTGTGTTATTCCACCAATCACTCATATCTTGAGTCAGTAGTATTTCCACCCCACACCATTGTGTCATATCCGCCATCATGTATAATTATCGGCGTGTTTGTAATAATTGGTTGGGCATCTTCAGTCCGACCCTGTAATATTGTAATGCTACTGGCTTATTGTATCAAAGTTTTGTCTACCGGTATGGAGGATTTTCCTCATATTGGACTTCATAGGTCGGTTGTTCAATAAATATTTTTATTGAAAAACTGGTCGTGACACTATGGCTAGTAAAATAGTTTATAAACCATAGAGAAGTTGGAATACAGTAGGTTTAACACCAATAAAAATAAAGAATGAGTTCATTACAGTACCTTGAAGTGGTCTTTTGTTTTCTTTCGCTAACCGAGCTCACGAGATTTCTGTTAAGTTTTGTGTTGTGAAGTTTTCTAGTTTTGGGTGAAATCTTTTGATGGATTATGGAACAAGGAGTGGCAAGAGCCTAAGCTTGGGGATGACCATGGAACCCCCAAGATAATCTAAGGACAACAAAAAGCCAAAGCTTGGGGATGCCCCGGAAGGCATCCCTCTTTAAATCTACTTCCATCGGTAACTTTACTTGGAGCTATATTTTTATTCACCACATGATATGTGTTTTGCTTGGAGCGTCTTGTATTATTTGCGTCTTTGCTTGTTAGTTTACCACAATCATCCTTGCTGTACACACCTTTTGAGAGAGCCATACATGAATTGGAATTTATTAGAATACTCCATGTGCTTCACTTATATCTTTTGAGCTTGATAGTTTTGATCTAGTACTTCACTTATATCTTTTAGAGCATGGTGGTGGATTAGTTTTAAAGAAACTATTTATCTCTCATGCTTCACTTAGATTATTTTGAGAGTCTTAAATAGCATGGTAATTTGCTTAAAATAACAATATTCTTGGTATTCAAGATTTGTAAAACTTTCTTTTGAGTACGTTGAATACTAAGAAACGTTTGATGCTTGATAATTGTTTTGAGATATGAAGGTGGTAATATTAGAGTCATGCTAGTTGATAGTTGTGAATTTGAGAAATACTTGTGTTAAAGTTTGTGATTCCCGTAGCATGCACGTATGGTGAACCATTATGTGATGAAGTCGGAGCATGATTTATTTATTGATTGTCTTCCTTATGAGTGGCGGTCGGGGACGAGCGATGGTCTTTTCCTACCAATCTATCCCCCTAGGAGCATGCGCTTAATACTTTGCTTTGATAACTTGTAGAATTTTGCAATAAGTATATGAGTTCTTTATGACTAATGTTGAGTCCATGGACTATATGCATTTTTCTCACCCTTCCACCGTTGCTAGCCTCTCTAATACCGCACACTTTTCGCCGGTATCATACACCCACCATAAACCTTCCTCAAAACAGCCTCCATACCTACCTATCATGGCATTTCCATAGCCATTCCGAGATATATTGCCATGCAACTTTCCACCGTTCCGTTTATTATGACACGCTCCATCATTGTCATATTGCTTAGCATGATCATTTAGTTGACATCGTATTTGTGGCAAAGCCACCATTCATAATTCTTTCATACATGTCACTTATGAATCATTGCATATCCCGATACACCGCCGGAGGCATTCACATAGTCATATTTTGTTCTAAGTATCGAGTTGTAATTCTTGAGTTGTAAGAAAAATAAAAGTGTGATGATCATCATTTTAGAGCATTGTCCCAAGTGAGGAAAGGATGATGGAGACTCCCCCATAAGTCCGGATGAGACTCCGGACGAAAAATGAAAAAAAAGGAGAAAAGAAAAGAGGCCATAAAAAAAGAGAGAAAAGGCCCAAATAAAAAAATGAGAGAAAAAGAGAGAAGGGACAATGTTACTATCCTTTTACCACACTTGTGCTTCAAAGTAGCACCATGATCTTCGTAATAGAGAGTCTCTCGTTTTGTCACTTTCATATACTAGTGGGAATTTTTCATTATACAACTTGGCTTGTATATTCCAATGATGAGCTTCCTCAAATCGCCCTAGGTCTTCGTGAGCAAGCGAGTTGGATGCACACCCACTTAGTTTCATTTGTTGAGCTTTCATATACTTATAGCTCTAGTGCATCTGTTGCATGGCAATCCCTACTCACTCACATTGATATCTATTGATGGGCATCTCCATAGCCCGTTGATATGCCTAGTTGATGTGAGACTATCTTCCCTCTTTTTGTCTTCTCCACAACCACCATTCTATTCCACATATAATGCTATATCCATGGCTCACGCTCATGTATTGCGTGAAGATTGAAAAAGTTTTAAGAATGTCAAAAGTATGAAACAATTGCTTGGCTTGTCATCGGGGTTGTGCATTATTTAAATATTTTGTGTGGTGAAGATAGAGCATAGCCAGACTATATGATTTTGTAGGGATAACTTTCTTTGGCCATGTTATTTTGAGAAGACATAATTGCTTTGTAAGTATGCTTGAAGTATTATTATTTTTATGTCAATATTAAACTTTTGTCTTGAATCTTTCGGATCTGAATATTCATATCACAATTAAGAAGAATTACATTGAAATTATGCCAAGTAGCACTCCGCATAAAAAATTCTCTTTTTATCATTTACCTACTCGAGGACGAGCAGGAATTAAGCTTGGGGATGCCTGATACGTCTCCAACGTATCTATAATTTTTGATTGCTCCATGCTATATTATCTATTGTTTTGGACTATATTGGGCTTTATTTTCCACTTTTATATTACTTTTGGGACTAATCTATTAACCGAAGGCCCAGCCCAGAATTGCTGTTTTTTGCCTATTTCAGTGTTTCGAAGAAACGGAATATCAAACGGAGTCCAAACGGAATGAAATCTTCGGGAACGTGATTTTCTCATCAGATAAGATCCAGGAGACTAGGACCCACCGTCAAGAAAGCCATGAGGCGGCCACGAGGGTGGAGGGCGCCCCCCTCCCAAGGGCGCGCCCCACTGCCTCGTGGGCCCCCCGAAGCTCCACCGACGTACTCCTTCCTCCTATATATACCTACGTACCCCCAAACGATCAAATACGGAGCCAAAAACCTAATTCCACCGCCGCAACTTTCTGTATCCATGAGATCCCATCTTGGGGCCTCTTCCGGAGCTCCGCCGAAAGGGGATTCCACCATGGAGGGCTCCTAGATCATCACCATAGCCTCTCCGATGAAGTGTGAGTAGTTTACCTAAGACCTTCGGGTCCATAGTTAGTAGCTAGATGGTTTCTTCTCTCTTTTTGGATCTCAATACAATGTTCTCCCCCTCTCTCGTGGAGATCTATACGATGTAATCTTCTTTTTGCGGTGTGTTTGTTGAGACCGATGAATTGTGGGTTTATGATCAAGATTATCTATGAGCAATATTTGAATCTTCTCTGAATTCTTTTATGTATGATTGGTTATCTTTGCAAGTCTCTTCGAATTATCCGTTTGGTTTGGCCAACTAGATTGGTAGTTCTTGCAATGGGAGAAGTGCTTAGCTTTGGGTTCAATCTTGCGGTGTCCTTACCCAGTGACAGAAAGGGTTGCAAGGCACGTATTGTATTATTGCCATCGAGGATAACAAGATGGGGTATTTATCATATTGCATGAATTTATTCCTCTACATCATGTCATCTTGCTTAAGGCGTTACTCTGTTTTCATTAACTTAATACTCTAGATGCATCTTTGGATAGCGGTCGATGAGTGGAGTAATAGTAGTAGATGCGAGGCGAGTCGGTCTACTTCTCTCGGACATGATGCCTATATACATGATCATACCTAGATATTCTCATAAGTATGCTCAATTCTTTCAACTGCTCAACAGTAATTCGTTCACCCACCGTAAAATACGTATGCTCTTGAGAGAAGCCACTAGTGAAATCTATGGCCCCCGGGTCTATTTTCATCATATTAATCTTCCTATGCTTTATTATTGCTTTGCTTTTTTACTTTGCCTTTTTATTTTACTTTGCATCTTTATACCAAAAATACCAAAAATATTATCTATCATCTCTATCAGATCTCACTCTCGTAAGTGACCGTGAAGGGATTGACAATCCCTATTCGTGTTGGTTGCGAGGAGCTATTTGTTTTGTGTAGGTACAAGGGACTTGTGCGTAGCCTCCTACTGGATTGATACCTTGGTTCTCAAAAACCGAGGGAAATACTTACGCTACTCTGCTGCATCATCCTCTCCTCTTCGGGGAAAACCAACGCAAGCTCAAGACGTGGCAAAAGGCTGGCCCGTTTGACTTGGTCAAAAGGTGGCGGGCCGTCCCACGGCAAGCTTGTTATTGGCCTGTTCGCATATAGCCCATTTACATCCCGCTAACCCAGGGCCCGTTTACGGCCTATCCGAATTAGGCTCAGTAGCGTCATCTGGGCCGTCCAATATAATTCCATCCCGTTTTAACTTCCGGCCCATGTATGGCCCATGACGTCTTTTGGCCCATCTGAGGCCCTTAGTAACCCTCGGCCCGTTAACGGCCCGTGGTAAAACTGGCCCGTAATGAACGGTGTATCACTTTATACCCATTAACGGCCCATTATTCCGGTTGGCCGTTTCCAGCCATGTTATCTTTCGGCCTTCTCAGGGCCCATTTATTCTTGGGCTCATTTCCAGCATTCGGTTACTTACGACCCGTTACTGTCATTTTCTGCTTGTGGGCCAAATTCAGCCCGTGCTTACAGTCGGCCGGTTTGTGGCCCGTTAATACGTTAGGCCGTTTTCATAGCGTCATCAAAGACGCCTGATTAACGACCCATGAACGGACGATTCCAACTCTAGCCCGTTTCCGGCCATAAAGTGGTATGTTATTGGCCCATGTTTGGGCAATCGATCATACGGCCCGTAGAAGGCCCATTGATAATACGGCCCGTAGAGGGCCCATTGATGATACGGCCCATAGAAGGCCCATTGTTTCTATGCCCCGTAGAAGGCCCATTGTTTCTACGGCCCGTAGAAGGCCTAGTGTCACTACAGTAAATATGTAGCCCATGGTTATTGTGGCCTAGTTTAAAAAAAGGTTATTGCAGCCACTAGCAAACCGCGGAAAAAGAACAGCACTGACTACAAGCAAATAAATAAACAAGACAACAAGGAAATAAATAACAAGCAACTTACGCTAGGCTATCACGGCTATTACACATATTACATCCACTGGGCATCAAAGTTTGCCACCGGTGGAAATATAGGAACAAAGCAGCGATCATATACACCGGTTATCAAAGTTGGCGACCGAGGCAAATAAGCGCCGCAGCGAAACATGTCGAACTAAAACCACTTGAAGATCTCAAGAAACAATATCACAGGTGCCCATAATGCTGGCAAGATGCTTAGCAAGCTTATTAACTTTCTCTTGTTTGACGCTTAAATCCTCTAGCGCTTGCTGTTGCACCAGAAAGTATGCATCTGAATTCTGCAGGGACTTCCTCAGTCCTTCAGCTTCCTGTCGCAACACATCTGATCGATGTCTTTCAACTTGAAGCTGAGACTCAAGAAGACGAACTGATTCAGACAGCGAGTTCGAAGAGCTTGTGCCAGCAGTAGTGGCCAGTAACTCGAACACTACATCAAGATAGGACTTCTGGGTTCTCTCACTATCGTCAAGGTAGATTTCATCAGCTTTCTTGGAGACCAACAGGGATATCTCACTATCTTGAACCTTATCTGCATTACTTCCTTCACCATTGCATAACGGGGTACTGTTCTCCAATATTTTGTCCGCATTCTGAAAGAGAAACAAGCAGACACATCACAGGTTTACCATGTTGTATATGAAACTCATTTTGGTAAAACAGTTCGGTAGTAAAGTGCACAGGATAACAACATGAAACAAACATATATCTATGTACCATGGTCACTTTATGGTCTATATCATTCTAGTTTTTGTTGCCAAATCAAGATAGAGACACATTTCAAATAATATTGTTCAAGACAAAGCAGAATGGACAGAATATAAGTGTGGGAAACTATAGAGACACTTGTAATGTGCATGACATGAGAACATAACTGTTTATTCAATTGAAACTGAAATCAATATAGAGCAAGTTACAACAACAAACCAGTTAAAGAACAAGTTTAAAACATACCTGTTGCGCCATTGGAGTTTCAGTTCCATCCTTCAAATTTGAAAATAGTTGGTCTGAGTAAATACAGTGATGCAAGAGCAAAGGAGTACGAACCATAGCTACAGACCTGACCTGAGAACAATTCTTCTTCTCCTTTAAGCGTTGAGTTGGGATTCGGAGTGGTGGCCCTCGTGCTTTGGGCACTGCAGTTCCCTTACTAACTGCTCGTGTTTGGGTGCTCTGTGGTGGAGACGGTGTTGTGTCAACTGGAACTAGGTTACTATCTGCTGGGGTTTGGGTTAGAAGGGGTGTAGCTGGTTCTCTGTCCAACTGGGTAGGGGTACAATCTGCGAGAGTCTGGGTTATGTGTGGTGGGGCTGGTTCTTGGGCAAGTACAACCGTGGTTCTATGTGCATCAACTGGTAGCACTAGCTTTTCTGAAGACCGTGTTGTTACTCCCTTAGATACTGCCATCACCCTCTCCAATTCAAATGGCTGATAAACAAGAAAAGTAATTGAATGTACAGACATTGTATGATAGACAGGTGCAATGGATAGTGGGGAATAAAAGAGGGCATGAAATAATTCACATTTATGTTGTCTAACCAAACAGGATAGCATGACACAATTTCACATATATGATAGCTAACTAAATAGGATAGCATGATACAATTTCACATTATGATGGCTAACTAAAAAATATGGAAAGACATAGTTCAAAATATGATGACTATGTAAACAGGATGACATGATATAACTATATAATGTGTTTATTAAATAGGTTGGCATGCCATAATTCACATACATGCCGCCTATGGAAACATGATAGCATGAGATAATTCCCGGATAGAATGACATAATTCAAAATATGATGACTGTCAACACTAAACAAGATGAGATGATATAACTATATGATGTATTTATTAAATGGGTTGCCATGCCATAATTCAGATAGATGTTGTGTATGTAAACATGATGGCATGATATAATTCAAATATATGATTTATATAGTAAGAAACTAAGAAGATGGCAATCCATATATGATGTAAAAACTAAGCAATGCAAGACAACATGCATGACATGGGTAATATAACCCTGCCAAGTTTGAGCATAGACCTCAGGGGGGAAATAGGACTGGTCATCAGTCTTTGAATCCTCCTCTGAGGAGCTCTCTGTATGCAGCAAGATGTCTGCTTCAGCAGGTAGCATTGTCTGCTCTGAATACCTTGTTTTTACTCCGGATACTTCCATCACCGCTTCAAATGGCCGATGCACAGGAAGAGTAGTTGAATATACGAATGTTGTCAACAAGTGGAACACGTAATACAAAAAAATGATAGCATGATATAATTCACATACATAATGATTGGCTCAACAGCATGGAATTGCATAATTCACATATATAATGCCATTGCAACAAGATAGCATTGCATAATTCACATATATAATGTCTTGCAACAAGATGGCAATGCATAATTCACATATATGGTAATTAGACACTAAACAGGTGGCATTCACACAAAGCATGTCTAAACTAATCAAATGACATCGCAATGCAAGACACCATACACATGATATGAGCAACATAACCCTGCCATGTTAATTAGAGCATACACCTCGGGGGGGGGGATAGGACTGGTCATCTGTCTCTGAATCCTCCTCTGAGGAGCTATCCGTAACCAGCGAGATATGCGCTTCCTCAGATAGCATAGTCTGCTCTGAAGACCTTGTTTTCACTCCAGAACTTTCCATCACCGTGTCAAATGGCTGATGCACACGAAGAGTAGTTGAATGTACTAACATTGTTGACAAATGTAATACGTAACGAAACAAAGGATGGCCTAATATAATTCACATATAAGATGACTGGCTAAGTAGGATGGAATTGCAAAATTCACATATATGATGCCTGGCTAAACAAGATGGCATTGCATAATTCACATAACCGATGAATAAACTAAACAGATGGCATTCACACAAAGCATGTCTAAACTAAGAAGTTGACATCTTTGATGTATAAAGTAAGCAATGCAAGGCACCATATGCATGATATAACCAACATCAGCATGCCAAGTTAGAGCAAAGACCTCATGGGGTAAATAGGAGTGGTCTTCTACTTCTGAATCCCCCTCGGAACAGTTATCTTCCTCTTGATTATGATCCGAAATGGGTGGAGGGGGGCTGCCTTTGCGCCCACCATGGAGCGACGTCTGCATGAAATTGTATTGCCACGCAAGGCTCGTCTCTTTTTCTCTACATGTTCAGTTCCGTTGTGTACAATAACTGACATGCATAGGAATAAAACATAGTGAGATTATGTAAGGAGTGCATGCACAAATCCAGAGTGATGGTAGAAAACTGTGGATAGACCCAAAACCAACGATAGCGAGGCGATAATAGCTTTAGTTAAAAATGCAGATAATGGCTCCTTTAATGTTTGTTTGCACCCAACATGAAACTCATAGTAGACACCGAGATTAACCAGATAGTAGATGATAGTACTGATTGCTGCCCCAATATGTACCCCACAACCATTTAAAACTCAAGTTTCACATAAGTTTGGACCTGAGTCGAGTCTAATAGGTGAACACGACGATAAAGTAGCATGTCATCATATTAGCGATGCATAACGTGGCGGAACACGGAAGAGTGCGACCTCTCTTGTGGACCCGTAGTCCTCAAGGTCATCTGCTCAGTTGATGATGGTAATGCAGTTGTCATGGCTGTCGGCGGCGGGGAAGAAGATCTGAGGCGGCGAAAGAAGTCTGGAGAGCGGATCCCTGTGATGACCCACAAGTATAGGGGATCTATCGTAGTCCTTTCAATAAGTAAGAGTGTCGAACCCAACGAGGAGCAGAAGGAAATGATAAGCGGTTTTCAGCAAGGTATTCTCTGCAAGTACTGAAATAAGTGGTAACAGATAGTTTTGTGATAAGATAAATTATAACGAGCAACTAGTAACAAAAGTAAATAAAGTGTAGCAAGGTGGCCCAATCCTTTTTGTAGCAAAGGACAAGCCTGGACAAACTCTTATAATAGGAAAAGCGCTCCCGAGGAAACATGGGAATATCGTCAAGCTAGTTTCATCACGTTCATCTGATTCGCGTTTGGTACTTTGATAATTTGATATGTGGGTGGACCGGTGCTTGGGTGCTGTTCTTACTTGAACAAGCATCCCACTTATGATTAACCTCTATTGCAAGCATCCGCAACTACAACAAAAGTATTAAGGTAAACCTAACCATAGCATGAAACATATGGATCCAAATCAGCCCCTTACGAAGCAACGCATAAACTAGGGTTTAAGCTTCTGTCACTCTAGCAACCCATCATCTACTTATTACTTCCCAATTCCTTCCTCTATGTAACACCCCGGATGTAACTTTCCATATTTGTAACTCCAACTCTTGCCATTTTCGGCATTGTGATATGATATTCCCTCCGTGGTTGAGTTTTTGTCTTTCGTTTTTGCATTTTGTCCATGTCATGCATCTCATATCATGTCATCATGTGCATCTCATTTGCATACGTGTTCGTCTCATACATCCGAGCATTTTCCCCGTTGTCCGTTTTGCAATCCGGCACTCCTATGTCCCCCGGCGTCCCCTTTTACGTTTTTCCGTGAGCAAGTACTAAACTTTCTCGGAATGGACCGAGCCTTGTCAAGTGGCCTTGGTACACCACCGGTAGACCACCTGTCAAGTTTCGGGCCATTTGGAGCTCGTTTGGTACTCCAACGGTTAACCGCACTCTTGCAAAGGCCTCTTTTAAGTTGCAGCCCAACACCCCTTCAAAACAGCCCAATAACCCATCTAAGTCACTTCCATGCTCTCCGTCGTCGGATCATGATCGTGTGGGCGAAAACCGCACCCCATTTGGACACTCCTAGCTCCCTCTACCTATATATATGCCTCCCCCTCCGGAATTCTCAGGCAAACCCTAGAAAAATTCCTCTCGCGCGCCGGGGACGATCCGGACCGGCCGGACACGTCCGCCCGCCGCCGCCCGGCCAATCCAGGGGCCGCCACGTGGCGCGCCCCACTTCCAGCCCGCCGCCCGCCCCAGGGAGACCCTCCTGCCAGCGCGCCGGCAGCGCCCACGCCTCACCGCCCAGCTGCCCGTCGTCGGTTGCCTCCCCGCCTCGCCCGGACGGCCGCCCGCGCCGCCCTCCACCGCCGCCTCCGGCCTCGGCCCCACGCCGGCCTCTCCTCCCCGGCCCCAACTCCGGCCGGTGAACCTCGAGCCGCGCGCTCTGGATCCGATCGGATCTGAGATCCAAATCGCCGGTTGACTTCTCCCCCCGTTTATTTCCTCTAAGTCTTTAATCTGTCATTACTTTGTTGCATTTTCATCATGCCATAACTTTGCACTCGTGGCTCCGTTTGGGGCGTGTAGCATATTGAAATGTTCGCCTCGACGAGTACATCGTTTCATCTCATTGCATCAGTTTCATTTGAGCTCATCTTGATGCCCGAAATGCTGTTAGAAGAGGGCTATGTGATGTTAGTTTCAGATTATTATCAGAACATGCACTTTTGTCATTTTTGCCATGATTGATGTGTGCACCCTATGATCTTGAGTCCTACATGTGTTTTGTAATATGCCATGCCATCTTTACAGGGGTGTATGCCATGTATTTTTTTGATCTCTGTGGTGACTAGCACAAGCATGCAAACTAGGCTTCATGATGTTGCTGATTTCAGCCCCTGTTTTGCTGATATTTTTATGCCATGTTAACTTGATGCTACCGAGAGATCCATGCATATTTTGAGATACTTCAGTAAGGATGTTTTGAACATATGGTTATTCTCTATCCATCCATGCCCTTTTTTGCAATTATGGAGTAACATAGCTTGAGTGAATCGAGCTCTACTTTTGCTATAAAATGTTTCCTGGCAGATTGTTTACATGTTATTCAATTTTGCCAAGGTTGTTGTAGTTGATCCGTGTATGCTATGATGTTGTTCTTGCCATGTATAGCTTCTATGCCATGTCTTATTGATGGATGTATGCTTAGTTTATCTTGTAATGCTCTGTAGTGAGTGCATCGAGCTCGCGAACATGCCTACGTGTTATCTGTTTTTGTCATGCCCTGTTGCTGAATCTGTTAACGAAACTTGCTATATTGACGTGGGTGCCATCATATCTTCTTATCCTTTTTGGCTCATGGTCAGTAAGGGACTTTTGTTCTATGCTCTGAGTAGATTCCTGTCATGCCATGTTTTTCTATTATAAGTTCCTGTAGCATGTTGTTTTCTTGCTCTGAACATTGCTTCCTGATGCTGATTCTGCCATGTTCAGTATTTTCACTAAGTCTGTGAAGCTGATATATTTTGCACTATTGCCATGCTTGTTTGGACCTGTTATAATGTGATTTAGCCGTAGCTCAGTGTTCATCTTTTGTCAAGAATCTTGAGTAGATCACTGCCATACGCTTTGTTTGTACGTTTGGGTGCAGTAGCTTAATTTCTTGTTGCTTGCTGTGTGGCATCATGCTGTTAATGGCAGATTTGTGCCATTCTTGTTTTGCTTGTGATTTGCAAACCGTGCATCCGATTCCGGTGATCTTTATATCGATTTCAACCGAAATCATCTCACCTTTCCAGCGGCATACTTGGTTTGCCAAGTTGATGCCTGGTTCATCATTTACCTTCCGGAGCACGCATACGCATTGCATATCACATCTCGCATATCATGCCATGTATTGCATCATGTTGCTTGTGCATTGCACCGTGATTTATTGTGGTTCCATTGTTTTTGTTCTTGCTTTGGGTAGAGCCGGGAGATGAGTACGTGAACGAGGAACCTGTTGAGAACGCTTACGAGGATCAAGCTTTTGACAACTCTGAGAACCTTGCAGGCAAGATGACCATACCCTCGATATCACTTCTATCTTTGCTTGCTAGATGCTCGCTCTTTTGCTATGCATATGCTACGATGCCTATCACTTGCTTATCATGCCTCCCATATTGCCATGTCAAGCCCGTAACCATCCTTTTCTAGCAAACCGTTGTCTGGCTATGTTACCGCTTTGCTCAGCCCCTCTTATAGCGTTGCTAGTTGCAGGTGAAGATGAAGTTTGTTCCTTGTTGGAACATGGAGATGTTGTTACTTGTTGGAACATGTTTACTTGTTGGGATATCACAATATATCTATTATAATTAATGCATCTATATACTTGGTTAAGGGTGGAAGGCTCGGCCTTATGCCTGGTGTTTTGTTCCACTCTTGCCACCCTAGTTTCCATCATACTGGTGTTATGTTCCTTGATTTCGCGTTCCTTACACGGTTGGGTGATTTATGGGACCCCCTTGACAGTTCGCTTTGAATAAGTCTCCTCCAGCAAGGCCCAACTTTGGTTTTACCATTTGCCACCTAAGCCTTTTTCCCCGGGTTTTCGAGCCCGAGGGTCATCTTTATTTACCCCCGGCTAGTGCTCCTTCGAGTGTTGGTCCAAACTAGAGCACCGTCGGGACCATTCCCGGCAACTTGGATTACGTCGGTACAGACGCTTAGCTTATCCGGTGTGCCCCGAGAACGAGATATGTGCAGCTCCTATCGGGATTTGTCGGCCTGGTCGGGTGGTCTTGCTGGTCTTGTTTTATTGCCGTCGAAATGTCTTGTAGTCCGGGATTCCGAGATCGATCGGGTCTTCCCGTAGAAGGAATATCCTTCATTGACCGTGAGAGCTTATAATGGGCTAAGTTGGGACACCCTGCAGGTATTATCTTTCAAAGCCGTGCCATGCGGTTATGAGGCAGATGGGAATTTGTTAATGTCCGGTTGTAGAAAACCCGGTTGACTTTAATTAATACACATCAATCGCGTGTGTAACCGTGATGGTCTCTTCTCGGGAGTCCGGAAGTGAACACGGTGTTGGAGTTATGTTTGACGTAAGTAGTTTCAGGATCACTTCTTGATCGCTACTAGCTTCACGACCGTGCCTTGCTTCTCTTCTCGCTCTCTTTTGCGAATGTAGCCACCATATATGCTAGTCGCTGCTGCAGCTCCACCTCACAACTCTGTCCTTCCTATAAGCTTAAATAGTCTTGATCTCGCGGTTGTGAGATTGCTGAGTCCCCGTGACTCACAGATTCTACCAAAACAGTTGCAGTGCCGACGATGCGGTCAGATGACGAACCGAGCTCAAGTGGGAGTTCGACGAGGAACATGGTCGTTACTATGTGTCTTTTCACGATGATCGTGAGTGGAGCCAGCTTGGGACGATCGGGGATCTGTAGCATTTGGGGTAGTCTTCTTTTATTTTGGTTCCGTAGTCGGACCTTGAGTGTAATCTGGATGATGGATGTTTATTTATGTATTGTGTGAAGTGGCGATCGTAAGCCAACTATGTATCTCTTTCCTTATGTATTACATGGGTTGTGTGAAGATTACCTCACTTGCGACATTGCTTTCAATGCGGTTATGCTCTAAGTCGTGCTTCGACACGTGGGAGATATAGCCGCATCGAGGGCGCTATGTTGGTAATCGAGCCATCCCCACTTAGGAGCCCCCGCTGATTGTTTGTTGGCGTTGTTGAGTCTAGAACAAAAATGTTTTGAGTCTTAGGATTATATATATCGGAGAGTAGGATTCTTTTACTCCCCAGTCCCTTCATCGCCTGGTGAGGTCTCCCGACGAGAAGTTTTGACTCTCCTCTCCTCAAATTTCACTAATTTTTTTAGGATCACGCTGGTATCTTGGAATCATTCCGATGGTTTTGTGACGAGAGCATTGTTATTGGTGCCTCCTGACATTTAGGGGTTGTGGCAGTGTCCCGGGGAGTTGAGCTCCGAGGTGTTGTCGCCACAATTTTATCGCTGCAGTTCGAATACCTGAGATTTGCCGACATCAAAATCTCTTTTATACAGCTTGTTGGTGAGATAACCCGATAACCCAATCTTCGGGCGAGCTCGAGAGTATTGCCATGACTCAGATAACGGATGCTTTTCAAGGTCGAGGTACACGATTTCGAAGGTTTCTTGGTTATGTGTTGACGGATGGATACAATTGGATCTAGGTATTGTTAGTTTGGGTGATATATTTTGTGTCCCTGATCCCCAACACCAGATTGCATAACCAGAAAGTTTCGGGAGTTTATAGGTGGGATTCAAGTAGCTCTTAGCATTTCTTCCCGCAGATATTTGGTTTGTGATTGGGTAATCCTTACCACTTATTTGTTCCAGTCGTACCTTGTTATTTTTTTTCATCAACCCTTTATCAAGTGGCTTCTCACCTTAATGGACGTGTGATGTTAGCTTTTGGAATTCATTCGTTCATCCTTGTTCGAATGTTTATTGTGAAGACTATATGTTGCAATTTCTATCCGTTGATTCAACTTGTCTATCTGCTCATCAAAGTGCTAACGGATGTCACCCTCTTCAGATGGCTCCGCCAATGCGCCTCGAATCCGGAACGCAATGATGGGAGTCGGTCGAACCTCCACCTCCACCTCCGCCTCCGGAGGCATGGCAAGCTATCATGGCAGCCACCAATGCCAATGCTCGATGATTTTGCAACTCTTGCAAGAGCGCACCCAAGGGCAAGGCAATCAAGGAAATCAAGGCCAAGGCAACAACCAGCCGCACTTTGCTACCCTCAATCAGTTCCTTGCTAATCAGTCGAAGTCTTTCAGCTTCTGTGTCGAGGCCACAGACACCGACGATTGGCTTGTGGACATCTGCAAACATTTTGAATGTAGCAATGTCAGACCTGAGGACTTTGTCAAGTTTGCTTCGTTTCAACTCAAGGACCAAGCTGCTGAGTGGTATCAACAATACAAAGATTCCAGAGGAGGTCGTGTCATTACCTGGGATGAGTTCTGCCGAGACTTCAAAGCTCACCACATTCCGGAAAGTGTTGTTGAGAGCAAGCGTGAGGAGTTCCGCAATCTCATGTCTGTGTATCTATACAATATCCAGTTCCAGAAACTCGCTCGCTTCGCTAAGCAAGACGTCCCTGATGAAAAGAGTATGATCTATCAATTCAGAGGTGGTCTCAGAGAAGATCTGCAATTAGCTCTCGTGCTTTTGAGCGGAAAAGTATGATGAATTCTAGAACATGGCATCAAGCAAGAAGCTGCCCAGCTCAAATGTGAGGCTTCTAAGAAGAGAATCAGGATGCAGTTCAGTCTTCTTCTTCCTCTCAAGTGGCAGCTAAGCAGCAAAAGTTCTACCTTCCGCCTCCTCTTTCATCAGCCTTATCAGCAGAAGAACTCGGTGGTCGTGGATCTTCCCACCCACCCAACCCAGGCTATCGTAACAAGTCTAATTCTCAAGCTCCAAGGTCAAATGCTCCTTATCACCGTCCGCTCTCGAGGTGACTTGCAACAAATGTCGCAGAAGGTCACTATGCTAACAAGTGCTTCAACCAAAGGCGCCTTCCGCCTCCTCCTCCTATGAGATCTTCCAGCAATGCAGTGGTCAAGCATAATCCCAAGTCTGCCAAGGTGAACATGATGAATGCAACGCAAGCAGAGGATTCTTCTGATGTGATAATGGGTAATCTTCCAGTTAATGATATTCCTGCAAAAGTTTTATTTGATACCGGTGCATCGCATTGTTTCATGTCTAGATCATTTGTTGCAAAGCATGATTTCATTTCGGAAATGTTGGAAAAACCCTTGGGAGTTGTTTCTCCAGCCTCTTCTATGAGGGCTACCACAATGATTCCGGATGTTTCTATCAAGATGGGCGACTATAGATTTCTATCTAAACCATTTGTCCTTGGTGACTCGGATATTGATCTTATTCTCGGGATGGACTGGCTTTCTCAGCACAAAGCTCAGCTCGATTGTGCTGCTGGGAAATTCAATTGACTCACTCTTCTAATGATGTGATCATCTATGCCTCGTGATGAAACCATTCGGTTGTTTTCTCTCAATGAGAAGGGCAAATTGATGCTATCTCTCGATTCCAAATTTTGTGAGTACCAAGATGTCTTTCCGAAGAGCTTCTAGGAATGCCTCCTCACCGTCCAGCTTGAATTCAAGTTATCGATCTTGAGCCCGCACGGAACCCGCTTTGCAAGCGCCCATACAAGCTTGGACCTAATGAGCTGAAGGAATTGAAGAAGCAGCTCGATGAACAAGAGCGTCTGGGTTTGATCGACCGAGTTCATCTCCTTGGGGTTGTGGTGTTCTTTTGTCCAGAAGAAGGATGGCACGGACCGATCGTAAGGCCGATTACCGTCCATTGAATAAGAAGACTATCAAGAACAAGTATCCACTTCCCAACATCAATGAGCTTTTCGAGCAACTCAAAGGTGCTAAAGTGTTCTCCAAGCTTGACCTTCGTATGGGTTACCATCAAATTCGCATTCGTGAACAAGATATTCCCAAGACAACATTCAGAACAAGCTTTGGTTCTTATGAATATACTGTCATGTCTTTCGGCCTTGTCAATGCTCCTCCAACATTCTCTCGAATGATGAACTTCATCTTCAACCCCTACACCAATGAATTCGTCTTGGTCTATCTTGATGATATTTTGGTCTTCTCCAAGAATAAGAAGGATCATGCCAAACATTTGCGATTGGTGCTAGACAAGCTCAGAGAGCATCAATTCTATGCGAAGTTTTCCAAATGTGAATTTTTGCTTGATGAAGTTCTTTACCTTGGTCATATCATCTCCGCCAAGGGCATCGCTGTTAATCCCGAGAAGGTGTCTGCGCAGTTGTGAATTGGGAACCTCCTCGAATGTCAAGCAGCTTCAGTAGTTTTCTTGGACTTGCAAGCTATTGTCAAGATTCGTTGAGAACTTCTCTAAGATTGCAAAGCCTCTTTCCAACCTCCTCCGTAAGCATGTGAAGTATGTCTAGTCTCCCGAGTGTGACGTTGCTTTCAATACTCTCAAAGAGAAACTCGTCACAGCTCCCTGCCTTGACTCCTCCCGATGAATCCAAGCCATTCAAGTTTTCTCGTGATGCTTCTCTTCAAGGTCTCGTGCTGTGTTAATGCAAGAGAAGAGAGTTGTGGCCTATACCTCTCGTCACCGAAGCCCAACGAAAAGAACTACCCCACTCACAATCTTGAGTTGGCGGCAGTTGTCCATGCATTGATAACATGGAGACATCTCTTGTTCGGAAGGAAAGTGGACATATTCACCGATCACAAGAGTCTCAAGTATATCTTCACTCAACCGAACCTCAACCTCAGGCAAACTCGATGGGTCGAAATGATTCAAGAGTACAACCCAAGTATTGAATATACCCCGGGCAAGGCCAATGTGATTGCAGATGCTTTGAGCAGGAAGGCTTACTGCAATAGTTTAATCCTCAAGCCCTTCCAACCGGATCTCTGTGAAGCTTTCCGCAAGCTGAATCTTCAAGTTGTTCCTCAAGGCTTTCTTGCCAACCTCATAGTCTCTCCTACTTTGGAAGATCAGATTCGTGAGGCTCAACTCCTGGATACCATGGTGAAAAAGGTGAAATGTGGTATCGACAAGGGCATTTCCAAATACAAGTGCTTCCACATTGATGACAAAGATACTCTTTTCTTCGAGGACCGGATTGTGGTTCCTAAGGGTGATCTACGTAAAGTCATTATGGACGAGGCACACAATTCGCTTCTATCCATTCATCCTGGAAGTACGAAGATGTACCATGACCTCAAGCAGTCATATTGGTGGACTCGAATGAAGCGAGAAATTGCTCAATTCGTGAATGAGTGTGATGTCTGCAGAAGAGTGAAAGCAGAACACCAACGACCAGCTGGTCTCCTCCAACCTCTTGCTATTCCGGAATGGAAGTTTGATCATATCGAGATGGACTTCGTGACTGGATTTCCAAAGTCCAAGCGTGGAAATGATGCTATCTTCGTTGTCATTGACAAGCTTACTAAAGTGGCTCATTTTCTTCCTATCAAAGAATCTATCACAGCAGCTCAGTTGGCAGAGCTATACACATCCAGGATTGTCTCCTTGCACGGCATTCCACAATTGATATCTTCAGATCGTGGAAGCATCTTCACTTCTAATTTTTGGGATTCTTTTCAGAAGGCCATGGGCACCAACATTCGTTTCAGCACAGCTTTCCATCCTCAAACAAGTGGCCAAGTCGAGCGAGTCAATCAAATCCTTGAAGATATGCTCAGGGCTTGTGTCATTTCCTTCGGTATGAAGTGGGAAGATTGTCTTCCATATGCTGAGTTCTCCTACAACAACAGATTCCAAGCGAGTTCGGGCAAGGCCCCATTCAAAATTCTCTATGGCAGAAAGTGTCGTACTCCTCTCAATTGGTCCGAGACAGGTTTACGCCAACTTCTTGGCAACGACTTGATCACAGAAGCCGAAGAAATGTGCAAAGTCATTCATGAGAATCTAAAAGCCGCGCAATCGCGCGAAAAGAGCTATTATGATGACAAGCATCGTGATGTGGCTTTGGAAATCGGAGACCATGTCTACCTCCGCGTCTCTCCAATGAAAGGCACTCGTCGCTTCGGTATCAAAGGGAAGCTTGCCCCTAGATACGTGCGTCCTTTCAAGATCATCGGCAAAAGAGGCGATCTCGCCTATCAACTTGAGCTTCCGTCCAACTTCGCGAACGTGCACGATGTGTTTCACGTGTCACAGCTTCGCAAGTGCTTCAAGACTCTGAGCGCACTATCAACTTCAAGAAATTGACCTTCAAGAAGATCTCTTATCATGAGCACCCGTGCTATCCTTGAAGAAACCGAGTGCAAGACTCGCAACAAGTCAATCAAATTCCTGAAAGTGAAGTGGTCACACCATTCCGACCGAGAAGCCACACGGGCGCGAGGATCACCTCCGTTCGAATATCCGAAGTTCTTTCAGTCCTAGATCTCGGACGAGATCCTCTTGTAGTGGTGGAGTGTTGTAACACCCGGATGTAACTTTCAATATTTGTAACTCCAACTCTTGCCATTTTCGCATTGTGATATGATATTCCCTCCGTGGTTGGGTTTTGTCTTTCGTTTTGCATTTTGTCCATGTCATGCATCTCATATCATGTCATCATGTGCATCTCATTTGCATACGTGTTCGCCTCATACATCCGAGCATTTTCCCGTTATCCGCTTTTGCAATCCGCACTCCTATGTCCCCGGCGTCCCCTTTTACGTTTTTCTGTGAGCAGGTACTAAACTTTCTCGGAATGGACCGAGCCTTGTCAAGTGGCCTTGGTACACCACCGGTAGACCACCTGTCAAGTTTCGGGCCATTTGGAGCTCGTTTGGTACTCCAATGGTTAACCGCACTCTCGCAAAGGCCTCTTTTAAGTTGCAGCCCAACACCCCTTCAAAACAGCTCAATAACCCATCTAAGTCACTTCCATGCTCTCCGTCGTCCGATCATGATCGTGTGGGCGAAAACCGCACCCCATTTGGACACTCCTAGCTCCCTCTACCTATATATATGCCTCCCCCTCCGAAATTCTCAGGCAAACCCTAGAAAAAATTCCTCTCCGCGCCGCCACGCACGCTGTCCGACCGGGCCGGACACGTCCGCCCTCCGCCGCCGGGCAATCCGGGGCCGCCACGTGGCGCGCCCCCACTGCACACGCTGCTGCCCGCCTGGCCAGGCGGGCCTTCCTGCTCCAGCATGGCTGCGCCAGCGCCTCCGCCGCGGGGCCGCCGCCCGCCATTGCCATGTCGCCTGCTGCCTCCGCCGCCTCGCCCCGGCCGCCGCCAAGGCCAGCCGCCGCCGCCCGCCGCTCCACCGCCGCCTCGGCCTCGGCCCTGCTCGGCCTCTCCTCCCGGCCCCAACTCCGCCGGTGAACCTCGAGCAGCGCTCTGATCCGATCGGATCTGAGATCCAAATCGCCGGTTGACTTCTCCTCCCCCCGTTTATTTCCTCCAAGTCTTTAATCTGTCATTATTTTGTTGCATTTTCATCATGCCATAACTTTGCACTCGTCGCTCCGTTTGGGTCGTGCAGCATACCAAAATGTTCGCCTCGATGAGTACATCGTTTCATCTCATTGCATCAGTTTCATTTGAGCTCATCTTAATGCCCTAAATGCTGTTAGAAGAGGACTATGTGATGTTCGTTTCAGATTATTATCAGAACATGCACTTTTGTCATTTTTGCCATGATTGATGTGTGCACCCTATGATCTTGAGTCCTACATGTGTTTTGTAATATGCCATGCCATCTTTACAGGGGTGTATGCCATGTATTTTTTTGATCTCTGTGGTGACTAGCACAAGCATGCAAACTAGGCTTCATGATGTTGCTGATTTCAGCCCCTGTTTTGCTGATATTTTTATGCCATGTTAACTTGATGCTACCGAGAAATCCATGCATATTTTGAGATATTTCAGTATGGATGTTTTGAACATATGGTTATTCTCTATCAATCCATGCCCTTGTTTGCAATTATGGAGTGCCATAGCTTGAGTCAATCGAGCTCTACTTTTGCTATAAAATGTTTCCTGGCAGATTGTTTACATGTTATTCAATTTTGCCAAGGTTGTTGTAGTTGATCCGTGTATGGTATGATGTTGTTCTTGCCATGTATAGCTTCTATGCCATGTCTTCTTGATGGATGTATGCTTAATTTATCTTGTAATGCTCTGTAGTGAGTGCATCGAGCTCGCGAACATGCCTACTTGTTATCTGTTTTTGTCATGCCCTGTTGCTGAATCTGTTAACGAAACTTGCTATATTGACGTGGGTGCCATCATATCTTCTGATCCTTTTTGGCTCATGGTCAGTAAGTGACTTTTGTTCTATGCTTTGAGTAGATTCCTGCCATGCCTTGTTTTGCTATTATAATTTCCTGTAGCATGTTGTTTGCTTGCTCTGAACATTGCTTCCTGATGCTGATTCTGCCATGTTCAGTATTTTCACTAAGTCTGTGAAGCTGATATATTTTGCACTTTTGCCATGCTCGTTTGGACCTGTTATAATGTGATTTAGCCGTAGCTCAGTGTTCATCTTTTGTCAAGCATCTTGATTATATCACTGTCATATGCTTTGTTTGTATGTTTGGGTGCAGTAGCTTAATTTCTTGTTGCTTGCTGTGTGGCATCATGCTGTTAATGGCAGATTTGTGCCATTCTTGTTTTGCTAGTCATTTGCAAACCGTGCATCCGATTCCGGTGATCTTTATATCGATTTCAACGGAAATCATCTCACCTTTCCAGCAGCATACTTGGTTTTCCATGTTGATGCCTGGTTCATCATTTTCCTTCGGGAGCACGCATACGCATTGCATATCACATCTCGCATATCATGCCATGTATTGCATCATGTTGCTTGTGCATTGCACCGTGATTTATTGTGGTTCCATTGTTTGTGTTCTTGCTTTGGGTAGAACCGGGAGACTAGTACGTGAACGAGGAACCTGTTGAGAACGCTTACAAGGATCAAGCTTTCGACAACTCTGAGAACCTTGCAGGCAAGATGACCATACCCTCGATATCACTTCTATCTTTGCTTGCTAGATGCTCGCTCTTTTGCTATGCCTATGCTATGATGCCTATCACTTGCTTATCATGCCTCCCATATTGCCGTGTCAAGCCCCTAACCATCCTTTCCTAGCAAACCGTTGTTTGGCTATGTTACCGCTTTGCTCAGCCCCTCTTATAGCGTTGCTAGTTGCAGGTGAAGATGAAGTTTGTTCCTTGTTGGAACATGGAGATGTTGTTCCTTGTTGGAACATATTTACTTGTTGGGATATCACAATATATCTGCTATAATTAATGCATCTATATACTTGGTTAAGGGTGGAAGGCTCGGCCTTATGCCCGTGTTTTGTTCCACTCTTGCCACCCTAGTTTCCGCCATACCGGTGTTATGTTCCTTGATTTCGCGTTCCTTACGGTTGGGTGATTTATGGGACCCCTTGACAGTTCGCTTTGAATAAGACTCCTCCAAGAAGGCCCAACTTTGGTTTTACCATTTGCCACCTAAGCCTTTTTCCCCGGGTTTCGCGAGCCCGAGGGTCATCTTTATTTACCCCCCGCCGTGCTCCTTCGAGTGTTGGTCCAAACTAGAGCACCGTCTTGGGACCATTCCTTGGCAACTTGGATTATGTCGGTACTCAGACGCTTAGCTTATCCGGTATGCCCCGAGAACGAGATATGTGCAGCCCCTATCGGGATTTGTCGGCACAATCGGGTGGTCTTGCTGGTCTTGTTTTATTGCTGTCGAAATGTCTTGTAGTCCGGGATTCGAGATCGATCGGGTCTTCCCAGAGAAGGAATATCCTTCGTTGACCGTGAGATCTTATAATGGGCTAAGTTGGGACATCCTGCAGGTATTATCTTTCAAAGTCGTGCCCGCGTTATGAGGCAGATGGGAATTTGTTAATGTCCGTTGTAGAAAACCCGGTTGACCTTAATTAATACACATCAACCGCGTGTAATAAATGATGGTCTCTTCTCGGCGGAGTCCGGGAAGTGAACACGGTGTTGGAAGTTATGTTTGACATAAGTAGTTTCAGGATCACTTCTTGATCGCTACTAGCTTCACGACCGTGCCTTGCTTCTCTTCTCGCTCTCTTTGCGAATGTAGCCACCATATATGCTAGTCGCTGTCGCAGCTCCACCTCACAACTCTGTCCTTCCTATAAGCTTAAATAGTCTTGATCTCGCTGGTGTGAGATTGCTGAGTCCCCGTGACTCACAGATTCTACCAAAACAGTTGCAGTGCCGACGATGCCAAGGCAGATGACGCAACCGAGCTCAAGTGGGAGTTCGACGAGGAACGTGGTCGTTATTATGTGTCTTTTCCGATGATCAGAGTGGAGCCAGCTTGGGACGATCGGGGATCTGTAGCATTTGGGGTAGTCTTCTTTTATTTTGGTTCCGTAGTCGGACCTTGAGTGTAATCTGGATGATGGATGTTTATTTATGTATTGTGTGAAGTGGCATTGTAAGCCAACTATGTATCTCTTTCCTTATGTATTACATGGGTTGTGTGAAGATTACCTCACTTGCGACATTGCTTTCAATGCGGTTATGCCTCTAAGTCGTTCTTCGACACGTGGGAGATATAGCCGCATCGAGGGCGTTACACTCTAGGCCCAAATAATGGTGTAGTGTTATGTAGTCGACGTTCACATAACACCACTAGAGGCTAGACAACATACATCTCATCAAAATATCGAACGAATACCAAATTCACATGACTACTAATAGCAAGACTTCTCCCTTGTCCTCAGGAACAAACGTAACTACTCACAAAGCATATTCATGTTCATAATCAGAGGAGTAATAATATGCATAAAGGATCTGAACATATGATCTTCCACCAAATAAACCAACTAGCATCAACTACAAGGAGTAATCAACACTACTAGCAACCTACTAGCACCAATCCCGGAATTGGAGACAAGAATTGGATACAAGAGATGAACTAGGGTTTGGAGATGAGATGGTGCTGGAGAATATGTTGATGGAGATTGCCCTCTCCCGATGAAAGGAGCGTTGGTGATGATGATGACGATGATTTTCCCCTCCCGGAGGGAAGTGTCCCCGGCAGAATAGCTCTGTCGGAGCCCTAGATTGGTTCCGCCAAGGTTCCGCCTCGTGGCGGCGGAGTTTCGTCCCGAAAGGTTGCTTCTAATTTTTTTCTCATTGAAAGACTTCATATAGGAGAAGATGGGCATCGGAGAGCCACCAGGGGGCCCACGAGGTAGGGGGCGCGCCCCAGGGGGGGCGCACCCTCGTGAACAGGTGTGGGCCCCCTGGCCTTCATCTTTGGCGATGATTTTTCTTTATTTCTTTTAAGATATTCCGTGGAGTTTCAGGAATTTGGGAGTTGCACAGAATAGGTCTTTAATATTTGCTCCTTTTCCAGCCCAGAATGCCAGCTGCTGGCATTCTCCCTCTTCATGTAAACCTTGTAAAATAAGAGAGAATAGCCATAAGTATTGTGACATAATGTGAAATAACAACCCATAATGCGATAAATAACGATATAAAAGCATGATGCAAAATGGACGTATCAACTTCCCCAAGCTTAGACCTCGCTTGTCCTCAAGCGAAAAGCCGATAACAATAAATATGTCCTCATGTTTAGACGTAGAGGCATCGATAAAAATAAAATACGGACATGAATGCATCATGATTATTCTCATAACATCAACATATATAGATTTTGTCATATGATTACTTATGTTCAAGTGATGATCTTTTCACAATGCAAAAGTATGAATCAAAAACCTTATTGGGCACCAGCAAATTATAACCTTAGTCATTGAAGCAATTGCAATTTATCATAACATCGGAAAGAGTCTATGTCAGAGCTTAAAAGCAAGTCCACATACTCAACTATCATTTAGTCCTTCATAACTGCTAGCACTCACGCAATACTTGTGGTTACGGAGTTTTAATCGGACACGAGAGAAGATAGGGGCTTATAGTTTTGCCCCACAACTTTTTACCTCAAGGGTAATGTCAACAATAATAATTCATGCTCCCTACATCCAATTAGATATATATATACATATACATATATATATATATATATATATATATATATATATATATATATATATATATATATATATATATATATATATATATATATATATATATATATATATCATTTCTTTCAACATGCTGGGCTTGCCAAAGGATAAATGAAAAGGAAAGGTGAGGATCACCTTGACTCAAGCATAAAGTAAAAACATAAAGTAAAAGATAGGCCCTTCAGAGAGGGAAGCAGAGGTTGTCATGCTGCGTTTAGGGTTGATGCACAAAATCTTAATGCAAAAGAACGCACTTTATATTGCCCTTGTATGTGGACCTTTATTATGCAAATCTGTCGCTTTTATTACTTCCACAACAAGTTCGTATAAAGCTTATTTTCTCTGCACTAATAAGTCATACATATTTAGAGAGCAATTTTTATTGCTTGCACCGATGACAACTTACTTGAAGGATCCTACTCAATCCATAGGTAGATATGGTGGACTCTCATGGCTAAACTGGTTTAAGGGTATCTGGAAGCACAAGTAGTATCTCTACTTGGTGCTGAGAATTTGGCTAGCATGAGGGGGAAAGGCAAGCTCAACATGTTAGAGGATCCATGACAACATACTTTATCTCACATATAAGAAAACATAACTCATCACATTGTCTTCCTTGTCCAACATCAACTCTTTAGCATGTTATATTTTAATGAGTGCTCCCAATCATAAAAGATGGCAATGATAATATATCTATATGTGAAACCTCTCTTTCCTTATTACTTCCTATTAATTGCAACAATGACCAAAGCTATATTTGCCAACTCCCAACAACTTTTAATGATCATACTCTTACTATGTGAAGTCATTACTCTCAATAAGATCAATATGAACTCTTTGTTTCTTTTTATTATTTTTCTTTTATTTTATTCACCCAAGATCATGGCAAAACAATCAAGCCCTTGATTCAACACTAATCTTTATTATATATATATAGCTCACGGACTCGATTACATAGAGAGATCATAAAGCAAAACTCAAAACGAGATCATGCCATAAACTTTATTCTACTAGATCAAGACACTAATAATAGGATCGAACTAAGAAAAACAGTAAAGATAGGAGTTGTGATGGTGATATGATACTGGGGCACCTCCCCCAAGCTTGGCAGTTGCCAAGGGGAGTGCCCATACCCATGTGATTATGCCTCCTTTGCTGGTGAAGAAGGTGGAGGTGTAGTTGACTTAGTTGATAACATAGACTTCTCCCTTAATTTGCGCTTGAGGACAGCATTTTGATCTCTCAGATCATCAATCTCCCACTCCAGGGTTAATATATTTTTGCATAGGTCCTGCTTATTTTCCTGCAAGAGACGAAAAGGGATAAACCCGATCTTTGGTTTCTTTACCCTATCGGGGAGACTTGACTTTTTGAACTCCACATGCATGTCCCCAGGTTGAGGTAATGAGGCTTCATCTTCATCTGAGCTCGTCTCCTTCTTCCCCTTGGGTTCATAGTCCTCTTCTTCCTCCGTAGTCCAACCATCATGCTCCACGTCTCCATAGACCTTAGGATTTGCTAGGTAATCATCCACATAGCTTTCTCCTTTCGAATCCTTGGACGACATGTTGATCTGATCTGCAGCAGCAACAGCTTGAAACAAGAACAAGGGATATTTGCGTGATACGGGAGTCAAAACCTTTGGGAGAATATATAATGAATTTTTACCGACCAAAATACGTATCGTGCAAGAAAACGGAGTCCGGAGGGCACACAAGGTGCTCACGAGGTAGGGGGGCGCGCCCAGGGGGCTAGGGCACGCCCACCACCCTCATGGGGCCCTTGTGTCCTTCCCGGACTTCCACTTATTTTTCTATTTTCTAAATATTCCAAAACAGAGAAATATTGCCTTAAAAATTGTTTTGGAGTCGGTTTACTTACCGTACCACATACCTATTCCTTTTTGGAGTCTGAAACGGTCTGGAAAGTGTCCTTTATGTATTTCTCCGGGGTTCCAGTTTCAATAATATTGGTTTCAACATTTATGGGATTACCTGAGATATAGTGTTTGATCCTTTGACCGTTTACCACCTTCGGATTTGTGCCTTCGAAGTTGTTGATTTTTATGGCACCGGAACGATAGACCTCCTCGATAACGTAGGGACCTTCCCATTTAGAGAGAAGCTTTCCTGCAAAAAATCTTAAACGAGAGTTGTATATCAATACATAATTACGTACATTAAACTCACGCTTTTGTATCCTTTTGTCATGCCATGTTTTAACTTTTTCTTTAAACAACTTGGCATTCTCATAGGCTTGGGTTCTCCATTCATCAAGTGAGATAATGTCAAATAACCTCTTCTCACCGGAAAGTTTGAAATCATAGTTGAGCTCTTTAATGGCCCAATATGCCTTATGTTCTAGTTCGAGAGGTAAGTGACATGCTTTTCCATAAACCATTTTATACGGAGACATACCCATAGGATTCTTATATGCAGTTCTATAGGCCCATAATGCATCATCAAGTTTCTTGGACCTATTCTTTCTAGACCTATTAACAGTCTTTTGCAAAATTAATTTGAGCTCTCTATTACTCAATTCTACTTGACCACTAGACTGTGGTTGATATGGAGATGCAATTCTATGATTAACGTCATATTTAGCAAGCATTTTACGGAAAGCACCATGAATAAAGTGTGAACCACCATCAGTCATTAAATATCTAGGGACTCCAAACCTCGGAAAAATAACTTCCTTAAGCATTTTAATAGAGGTGTTATGATCAGCACTACTAGTTGGAATAGCTTCTACCCACTTAGTAACGTAATCAACAGCAACTAAAAGATGTGTATATCCATTGGAGGCAGGAAAAGGTCCCATATAATCAAAGCCCCAAACATCAAATGGTTAAATAACAAGTGAATAATTCATAGGCATTTCTTGATGTCTACTAATATTACCAATTCTTTGACATTCATCACAAGACAAGACAAACTTACAGGCATCCTTGAAGAGAGTAGGCCAATAAAAACCTGATTGCAATACCTTATGTGCAGTTCTATCTCCAGCGTGGTGTCCTCCATAAGCCTCAGAATGACACTTGCGTAGGATCTGTTCCTGTTCATGCTCAGGTACACAACATCTAATAACACCATCTACTCCTTTATAAAGATGTGGATCATCCCAAAAGTAATGTCGCAAATCATAGAAAAACTTTTTTCTTTTGTTGGTATGTGAAGCTACGTGGTATAAATTTAGCAACAATATAATTATCATAATCAGCATACCATGGAGTGCTACGAGAAGTGCTTATGACATTTAATTGTTCATCAGGAAAGCTATCATCAATAGGTAGTGGGTCATCAAGAACATTCTCTAACCTAGATAAGTTATCTGCAACGGTGTTCTCAGCTCCTTTTCTATCAACAATATGCAAATCAAATTCTTGCAGCAAGAGAACCCATCTAATAAGTCTAGGTTTAGCATCTTTCTTTTCCATAAGATATTTAATAGCAGCATGATCAGTGTGAATAGTTACTTTAGACTCAACAATATAGGGTCTGAATTTACCACAAGCAAATACAACTGCTAAAAGTTCCTTTTCGGTAGTAGCATAATTTCTTTGTGCATTGTCTAGAGTCTTACTAGCATAATGAATAACATTTAATTTCTTATCAACTCTTTGCCCTAGAACAGCACCTACAGCATAATCACTAGCATCACACATAATTTCAAAGGGTAAATTCCAATCAGGTGGCTGAACAACAGGTGCAGAGACTAATGCTTTCTTAAGAATTTCAAATGCTTCTACACAATCATCATCAAAGACAAATGGTACATCTTTTGTAATAAATTAGTCGAGGTCGAGAAATTTTGAGAAGTCCTTAATGAACCTCCAATAAAATCCGGCGTGATCAAGGAAACTTCTTATACCTTTGATGTCCTTGGGACATGGCATCCTTTCAATAGCATCAACCTTGGCTTTATCAACCTCAATACCTCTTTCAGAAACTTTGTGCCCCAAGACAATACCTTCATTAACCATAAAGTGGCACTTTTCCCAATTCAAGACAAGATTAGTTTCTTCACATCTCTGCAAAACTCGATCAAGATTGCTCAAGCAATCATCAAAAGAGGAGCCATAGACGGAGAAGTCGTCCATGAAAACCTCACAAATCTTTTCACAAAAGTCAGAGAATATAGCCATCATGCATCTTTGAAAGGTAGCAGGTGCATTACATAAACCAAAAGGCATACGTCTATAAGCAAAAGTACCAAAAGGGCATGTAAAAGTAGTCTTTGATTGATCTTTAGCCGACACATGTATTTGAGAGAAACCAGAATAACCATCTAGAAAGCAATAATTTGTATGTTTCCATAATCTTTCTAGTATTTGATCAATAAAAGGTAAGGGGTAATGATTTTTTAGTAGCTTTATTTAATTTGTGGAAATCAATTACCATCCTATAACCTGTGATAATTCTTTGCGGGATCAATTCATCTTTATCATTAGGGACAACAGTAGTACCTCCCTTCTTAGGGACACAATGGACAGGACTTACCCACTGACTATCAGCAACGGGATAAATTATACCTACCTCCAGAAGCTTGAGTATTTCTTTTCTTACCACTCCTTTCATTTTAGGATTCAACCGTCGTTGAGGATCACGAACTGGTTTGGCATCCGCTTCCAAATTTATTTTATGTTGACATAGAGTGGGACTAATGCCCTTAAGATCATCAAGAGTATATCCAATAGCGGCACGGTGCTTCTTCAGAGTTTTCAATAATCTTTCTTCTTCATGCTCTGAAAGGTTAGCACTAATAATAATAGGATATATTTTCTTTTCATCAAGGTAAGCATGTTTAAGATTATCAGGCAATGGTTTAAGCTCAAACACGGGATCGCCCTTGGGTGGAGGAGGATCCCCTAGGATTTCAACAGGCAAATTGTGTTGCAGAATAGGTTCCTGTTTAAATAATACTTCATCTATTTCCCTTCTTTCATTCATGAACATATCATTTTCATGGTCTAGCAAATAATGTTCTAAAGGATCACTAGGAGGTACGGCAATAGAAGCAAGACCAATAATTTCATCCTTACTAGGCAATTCTTCCTCACGATGTTGTTTACTAAATTTAGAGAAATTAAACTCATGAACCATATCATCCAAGCCAATAGTAACAACATTCTTTTTGCAGTCTATCTTAGCATTAACAGTATTCAAGAAGGGTCTACCAAATATAATGGGACAAAAGCTATCTTGTGGAGAACCAAGAACAAGAAAATCAGCGGGATATTTGGTTCTCCCACACAAGACTTCAACATCTCTAACAATTCCCATTGCAGATATAGTATCTCTATTGGCAAGTTTAATTGTAACATCAATATCTTCTGACTCAGCAGGTGAAATATCATGCATAATTTCTTTGTATAAGTCAATGGGTATGACGCTAGCACTAGCACCCATATCACATAAGCCATGATAACAATGATCTCCTATTTTAACAGAAATAACAGGCACGCCTACCACAGGTCTATGTTTATCTTTAGCACACGGTTTAGCAATTCTAGCAGATTCACCACAGAATTGAATAACATGCCCATCAATATTATTAGACAAGAGATATTTAACATTAGCAATATTAGGTTCTATTGACTTGCTCAGGAGGTGTATAAGTTCTAATATTGCTTTTACGAACAACAGTTGAAGCTTTAGCATGATCCTTTACTCTAATAGGGAAAGGTGGTTTCTCAACATAAGAAGTAGGAACAATAGGATCATTATAAGTGACAGTCTTTTCTTCAACTTTAATAGGTGCAGCTACTTTTACTTCTATGGGAGGATGATATTTAAACCACAACTCCTTGGGGAGATCAACATAAGTAGCAAAAGATTCACAGAAAGAAGCTACTATCTCAGAGTCAAGTCCATATTTAGTGCTAAACTTACGGAAAATATCGGTATCCATAAAAGATTTAACACAATCAAACTTAGGTGTCATACCTGACTCCTTACCTTCGTCGAGGTCCCAATCTTCAGAGTTGCGTTTAATTCTATCCAACAAATCCCATTTAAATTCAATAGTCTTCATCATAAAAGAGCCAGCACAAGAAGTATCGAGCATGGTGCGATTGTTATCACAAAGCCAAGCATAAAAACATTGAATAATTATTTCTCTTGAGAGATCATGATTGGGGCATGAATATAGCATTGATTTAAGCCTCCCCAAAGCTTGAGCGATGCTTTCTCCTTCGTGAGGCCAAAAATTATATATATAATTGCGATCACGATGAACAAGATGCATAGGATAATACTTTTGATGAAATTCCAATTTCAATCTTTTATAGTTCCATGATCTCATATCATCACATAGCCTATACCATGTCAATGCGTCTCCCTTCAAAGATAAAGAGAAAGCCTTCTTCTTAACAACATCATCGGGTATACCTGCAAGCTTAAATAATCCACAAATTTCATCCACATATATTAAGTGCTCATCAGGATGCTTTGTTCCATCTCCTATAAATGGATTAGCTAGCAGTTTTTCCATCATACCCGAAGGAATTTAAAAAGGAGTTTCATTTTCAATAGGTTCAGTAGGTTGAGGAGCAAATCTTTGTTTCATCGACGGGTGAAGATACCCCGAACAAGCCCTCAGAGAATTACTTTCCATAGTAACAAGTGACAGTAAATTTCAGCACACTATATAAATTTTTCCTTACCAAATTCCACCTACCAAAGGCGCTACACTCCTCGGCAACGGCGCCAGAAAAGAGTCTTGATGACCCACAAGTATAGGGGATCTATCATAGTCCTTTCGATAAGTAAGAGTGTCGAACCCAACGAGGAGCAGAAGGAAATGATAAGCGGTTTTCAGCAAGGTATTCTCTGCAAGTACTGAAATAAGTGGTAACAGATAGTTTTGTGATACGATAAATTGTAACGAGCAACAAGTAACAAAAGTAAACAAAGTGCAGCAAGGTGGCCCAATCCTTTTTGTAGCAAAGGACAAGCATGGACAAACTCTTATAATAGGAAAAGCGCCCCCGAGGACACATGGGAATATCATCAAGCTAGTTTTATCACGTTCATATGATTCGCGTTCGGTACTTTGATAATTTGATATGTGGGTGGACCGGTGCTTGGGTGTTGTTCTTACTTGAACAAGCATCCAACTTATGATTAACCTCTATTGCAAGCATCCGCAACTACAACAAAAGTATTAAGGTAAACCTAACCATAGCATGAAACATATGGATCCAAATCAGCCCTTACGAAGCAACGATAAACTAGGGTTTAAGCTTCATCACTCTAGCAACCCATCATCTACTTATTACTTCCCAATGCCTTCCTCTAGGCCCAAATAATGGTGAAGTGTTATGTAGTCGACGTTCACATAACACCACTAGAGGCTAGACAACATACATCTCATCAAAATATCGAACGAATACCAAATTCACATGAATACTAATAGCAAGACTTCTCCCTTGTCCTCAGGAACAAACGTAACTACTCACAAAGCATATTCATGTTCATAATCAGCGGAGTAATAATATGCATAAAGGATCTGAACAGATGATCTTCCACCAAATAAACCAACTAGCATCAACTACAAGGAGTAATCAACACTACTAGCAAGCTACTAGCACCAATCCCGGATACAAGAGATGAACTAGGGTTTGGAGATGAGATGGTGCTAGTGAAGATGTTGATGGAGATTGCCCTCTCCCGATGAGAGGAGCGTTGGTGATGATGATGACGATGATTTCCCCCTCCCGGAGGGAAGTGTCCCCGGCAGAACAGCTCTGCCGGAGCCCTAGATTGGTCCCGCCATGGTTCCGCCTCGTGGCGGCCAAGTTTCGTCCCGAAAGGTTGCTTCTGATTTTTTTCTCATCGAAAGACTTCATATAGGAGAAGATGGGCATCGAAGAGCCACCAGGGGGCCCACGAGGTAAGGGGCCGCGCCCCCCACCCTCATGATCAGGGTGTGGGCCCCCTGGCCTTCATCTTTGGCGATGATTTTTATTTATTTATTTTAAGATATTCCGTGGAGTTTCAGGACTTTTGGAGTTGCACAGAATAGGTCTCCAATATTTGCTCCTTTTCCAGCCCAGAATTCCAGCTGCCGGCATTCTCCCTCTTCATGTAAACCTTGTAAAATAAGAGAGAATAGCCATAAGTATTGTAACATAATGTGAAATAACAGCCATAATGCGATAAATAACGATATAAAAGCATGATGCAAAATGGTATCACCCTGCTATGGTGAACCCTTCCGTCGTTGGAGCAGCTGAGCTGGGGCGGAACACAGCACCGCAGGAGCAGGATAAACCAAACAAGGTTTTCTTTGACACATATCTGTAACAGAAGTAATTGTGTAAGGGCTTGTTTGAATTTGAGGATTCTAACAATGCAGGGATAGGAAATAGACAGGAATAGGATAGGAATGCATGTGCAAAACAGAGAATTTAAAAACACAGGATTTCTGCTAATCTGGGTGTTTGGTTCACAAGAATTGGAAGATCACAGGATACAAAGAAGCATGGTGAGATTAAGTCAAACCACAAGAAGTGTACAACCTCTTTGGCGAAGCCATGTCGATCTCAGCATGATTGGGTTGGCAGGTGAGGATGCTCCGGCTGACTTGGCTATCGGAGGAGGGGAAGAAGATCTTAGGCGTCTGGAGATGAAGCCCGAGGTACTGCTCCGCTGTGATGGAGGGTTTCATCGTTTGAGCAGCTCCGGTGAGTTGTACAACGCTGAGGCTGAAGTGGGACAAGAGAGACAACGTTAACCTGAGTGGAATTCTAATGGCATCTCCAATAGATGACGTAAAATACATAACCACAAAGTGCTAGATGTATACATCAGCCGCTCATCTGTGAACTTAACCGTCGAAACTGAATTTAACTGTCGAAACTGAACTTAAGTGTCGAAACTGAATTTTGCTGTCGAACTGAACGCACTAGAGGTGAGGCTACACGTCAGTCGACTGACTTTTCCATCTCTGGTCAGTCGATTTTGCAGCCGTTGGATACGAAATCAAGGGCCTACAGTTCATCTTCAATCTCCAACCCCCCTAGCCACCACCGGCCAAACAGCCGCCCCGCCACCATGACGGCGGTCGCCGCCCGCCCGCCCAAAACATCCCCACCGCTTGATGCGCCCGCCCGGCCATCCCTCTAGGCCCCCCGTGCCGAGCTTTTTCTCCGGCGATTGCCACGCCACCGCCCCACCATCGTCGGCGACCACCGCCCCCACCCTGAACCCAAAGATAGATAGTGGGGTACTTCTCCGGCGAGCCCCCCTCCCCGCTGCGGCTGGTTATTCCTTAACTCCGATGAGCCCCCCCCCCACCCCTCAAAATCGACTGACCCAAAAGTCGATTCAGTCGACTGAAGTGTAGCTAAATCGGAGCAGCATCGCAAGCAAGAGCAAGAGCGAGAGCAGCAGCGTGAGCAAGAGCAAGAGCAGACCAGGCAGGGGACCGAGAGCAAGAGCAGAGCAGCAGCGCGAGCGAGAGCTAAAGCAGCAGCAGATCCTACTGATGTGGACGTCACCGCCGAGGGAGCGACGCCGTGGAGGAAGTGGCCAGCGACGCCGCGGTGGATGGAGCCGCGCCGTGTCGGCTCGGGACCGAGCGCCGGCAGCACCGTGAGATCGAATCAAGAAGAAATGCGGCGATTAGTGTATAACCTCTTTGGTGGCGCCGATTAGGCCATAGCTTCATCCGAGGAAACGGTGATGCTGATGCTCTTCCGGTGGTGCTGGTGAAGACGGCGGTGTGGGAATGGAGGTGGCGCGAAAGACGAGGGGAACATCCGGGAAGCTCCTTGGAGGTGGAGGACAGGGTGGCTGAACCGGTGGGATGACCAAATCGACGACGGATCCTCATCCGGTACGGTGGATGAGGGATGTCGAGGTGTTGTTGTGGACGACGTCGTCGGGGAAGAGGCTTCGGCTGGGTGGCGGAAGGAGGAGGTTGCGGGGCTTCGCGGGTTTTCTCGGCCTTGTTGTATGAATGGGTGGGCGGATGGGATGGGAGTGGGTAACCATGGCTTAGGGACGCGCTTGTCCGAAATGTGGGGTAAGTTACTGTCGGATTTCGGGTTCCGGAAGACCCTTGAGGTTCGAACACTGGGGTGCGCGCGGAATCTCGCCCTATACCTACCTGCACCCCGCCGCCTCGCTAGGATCTAAACTACGAAAGGAACAGCAAAAGAGACATAGGGTTTATACTAGTTCAGACCACCATTGTGGTGTAATACCCTACTCTAGTTTGTGGTGTGTTGGATTGCCTCTTGGGCTGATGGTGATGAACAATACAGGGAAGAACAGCCTCGCGAGGGTCTGTTCTTGGCTGGTGCGATGAACTACTAGGGGGAGTTCAGTCGCCTCTCTCTATCTCTCTCATTTGTTCTCTTGCTATCTTCCTGAATCTCTGATCCCCGGGGTCTCCCTTTACTATGGTGGCTAGCTCTACTTATAGGCGGAGGCCCTGGGCCTCTTCCCAAATATTGAGCGGGAAGGGCGCCAACAATTGGCCATTTTGAAGGGGAACATATGGTACGACTTATCCTGACTAAAGTTGGTCCTCGCTTTGTCAAAGGCTCGGTGGTGACGCCTTGGCTTGGGCTCCACAATGACTTCCTTCCTGCCGTTGGACTGGTCTTGGTCTTGTTGCATCGAAATGGACGCCTTTGCTTGATGCTCTACGCCGCGCTTGCTCCTTTGCACCAAAGAGGATAGGAGGAAACTGCTCGGGCTGGCGGCCGCCAGACGCCCTTGGTCGTCATGGCTTGCGTCATGGGCACCTCGTGAGGTACCCCGCCTTGATCTCTCCGCCTCCTCATGAGCCAGCCTGATGAGGCCGTGCACGAGGAAGCTCCCATGTCGTCCGCCTCATGAGGCTGGACCTCGCGAGGTCTTGAGCTCGTGTTGATAAAGATGGGCCATGATGGGCCCCCTTGTGCCACGCCGCAGCCCGCAGGCGAGCAAGTCAGGGACCCCGTTCCCGAACGCCGACAAGAGCCCCTGGCCCAAAGGCGTGCCGGACTTGGCCGAGCAGAGGCGAAGGGGCAAGTCTTGCGCTGAGAGCCCTAACAGCCTGCAGCCTTGGGTGCCACGTGGCGGTTGATTGGACGTGGGTGCCTCCACTTCCCCACGACACCTCGGCAACTGCATGAATTGACAAGTCCCTGCATGCTAAGCGGGTCATGATTACCTGCGATCGTGGAGGTCGGCGGTTGGCCTCCTCTGGCTTTAAGTACGGAACATGGGCGCTCCTCTGGTCCGCTTCTGCTTGCTTCTTCTTCTTCCCGGTTCTTGCTCCGTCTTGCTATAATGGCTCCGATCCGCGGTTCTCCGCGAGAGAAGGAAAGGCTCCTCGAGAGGTCTGACCGCCCCCTTGAAGAAGCAGCTAACCCTTTGCCATCGGGGCGAGGGTGCCCACCACCGGTGCCGAGGCCTGGTGCGGCGGCCACCACCAGGGTTCCCGCTTCCCTTATGCGCCTAGATCAAGGCTCAAGAAGGGTTGATGCGAATGCCACGGGCGACGCCGGCGTCGGCGCCGGCGGGTCACGAAGGTGCGCGTCGTTCCTCCTGGAGTCCACGCCGAGGGTTCCTCCCGGGAGTTCGTACTCCATGCCGCCATGCCTCCCCGGTCTTGGATTCGCCTTCCTCCCTTCTTCGCCTCCGCGATTCCGCGGGTAGGACCCCTGGAGCTCTGGCTGCAACACGCCGGCTGCAGCACCCTCGCAACCGGGGCAGAGGTTGAGGTCGTTGCCCCGGGCGAGGTCTTCATGACTCGAGGCTGGGGTGAGATTGCTCGGGTCTGCAGGACAAGGGACGATCTCGCGATCCACCTGGAGTACGACGGCGCTTCAGTCATGCTCTTCAAGGTCTTCGATGCGGAAGGGCGCCGGCTGGAGTGCTGCCCCAGGAGAGGTGTTCGAGGCCCTGCCGTGGTGAGGGCCAGGCCCGCTGGCCGCTCTCTCGGCAGTTCCTCGGGCGGTGGAGGCATCGGAGGATCCAGCAATTCCGCCAAGCTCTTCGCGACTCCGGAGACGAGCGACGATAGCTACGAGCCCCCGAGCCTGCGCCTCTCTCGGAGCAGGGCGGGCTTGGCAGGCCGTCGCCGCCCCTGATCTGGATGGGGTTTGCACCGGTGCCCGACGCTCCGCTGTTGATGATGGCGTCTTTTGCAGGGGCGCGTGTGGTTAGCATTCTTTAGGATCTACTCCCTGCGAGGAATCAAAAGTGTGCCCCGTGGGGGCTTGTAAGGTGCATATGGCCCTGTTTGTTAATATGATCCCTGTTGTGAATCAGCGTGAGTTGCTCATCCCGCCTTAGCTCAGTTCTCCCTTTCGAACCTCTGTCCCAAGGCAAGCTTCAGCCGTCGCTGGTATGCCAGGTCGCGATGCCGTGGTCAAGGCCAGGAGGTGGCGGCCGAAGTCTGTAGAGCCTGAGTCGCGATGCTCAGGAGGTCCCCCTTAGCGCCCAACCGGGCATCGTTCAGTGAGAAAGGGGAGCGACGTTGCTAACTCGGGATTGCGTTTGGTGAGGGGACGGTGCCGTGTTAGTTAATGCTTCCGGAGGGTGACTTATCTCGATAATCAGGAGTCGCTTCCTGGTGCTTTGTCGGATCCTTGCATCGGCAGGCGAGGGGTCGCTTGGCGAGGTCCTCACGAGTCCCGGCCCTCGAGCGAGTCTCAGCCGTCACTGGTATGCCAGGTCGCGATGCCGTGGGCAAGGCCAGAGGGTGAGGGCTGGAGAGCCAGTAGGAGCCCTGAGTCGCGATGTTCACGCACCCCCCTTTAACGTGCAAGCGGTTCGCGCGGGTGAGAGTTAAGGAGACACCGTGGGGGCCTCGCCTGACGCTGCTCCTTGAAGAAATCCTGTGGGCTCATCACAGAAAAAAATGAAAGTTCACCGTTACGACCGTCAGTCAGCCGTTGGTTGCCCCGGAAGGGTGACGAGGCACTGAAGGCTTGATGAGGTAGCGCTATGCGGGGCTGCCGCGGCCAGAGCTCAGCCATTCAGGTTTGTCGGCGTTGCGGGGACGGACCCACGCGCAAGTGCCGTGCCGTTAGGGAGCAGCTCCATGAGTTGGTGTCAGTCGAGCGGGCAACTAGGTCAAGCATGTTAATCATGAAGGAGCAAGTCCGTTTAGATAAGCGCAAGGAAGACGAACATCGCTCGGCCGGACCCGAGCGACTTGGGGATGATGCAGCCCGAGGGGCGCCCCCGATAAGTTAAGCTAGGAACAGGAAGTAAAAGGGATACACGCCGCGAGGGCGGACCCACGCTGCTGGGAATAATGCAGCCACAGGCGCTCCCAGGCTGGAAATGAAACTTGAGCGATGTCACCTAGTAGCGTTGAAGACGAAAGGGTGTTGATGCAGCGGACTACGTGGGCTGCGGGCCGATCCTCACGAGCCCCTGGCTCGGGGGCCTCGGGAGGCTCGGGGCGCTGGTGGCTCCTCGTGACCATCTCCATCTCCGCCCGAAGCTGGGGCGCCTGCCTCTTGAGCCTCGGGATGTCCTTCATGAGGCGCTGAGTGCGTGGCAGCTGCGTCGGCGGCCGTAAGGCATGAGAACGTAGCTGTGGGTGGACCTCGCAGCGCCCCACGCGAGAGGGCCAGGGCGCTCTGAGGCGGCTCGGTTGAGCCCCTGGTATGTCGATGCAGACGCGCAGCCCACCATCCTCGCCTGGATGGGGAGCCACGGCAGGTAAGCGGCGGCTACCACTCATGACTCTTGAAGCTCCTAAATGATCTTGCTGACGAACTCCTGAGGGTTTGGCCCTCCTTGCCTTGCTCCTTCTTGAGGGAAACGTGCTTCGAAACACGCCTCCAAGTGGTGCCCAAGCGCCTCCCTCGTGACCCTAGCAATGTCAGTGGCCCTCCAGGGGGAAGCCCCCAAGCCCTGCCTAAGAAGGGCGCCGGGCGCGCTTTCCTATGTGATAGAAGGAGGTTCCCCCTGAGCAGGCGCGGACCCTGAGGGGCCTGCCTCCTGAGGGGCCGGGCCGGACGATGTCTTCTTCTTCTTGGGAGCGGTCTCGGGAGGCCTCCTGCTTCCGTGATCCGGGTCCTCCAGTGATGCGGCCTGAAAGGCTCGCTCCAGGGAGCACACTGCGTCTTTCTCTTCGCAGGGCACCGTGATGACTCCGCCACTTCCTGGCATCTTGAGGACGTTGTAGCCGTGGTGGGTTACGGCCATGAACTTGGCCAGCGCTGGGTACCCGAGGATGGCATTGTATGGCAGGCGAATGTGGGCGACGTCGAAGTCGATGAGCTCGGTGCGGTTGTTGTCGCGTGCGTCGAAGGTGACGGGGAGGCGAACCTGCCTGATCGGGACTGTGGAGCCGTCGGTGACCTCAGAGAAAGGCTTGGTCGGTTGGAGCTGATTGTAAGGCACTTGGAGATTGTTGAACGTTTCCACGGACAAGACGTTGAGCCCTGCCCCGCCATCGACGAGGGTCTTGGTGACTAGCACGTTGCTGATGATTGGGGAACGAGCATCGGGAGGACTCGGCCGTGGCCGCACACTTGAGCTGATCCGCTGAGCTGAACATGATGGTGCACGCCGACCACCTGAGGGGGCGTGTGGCTTCGAGCTTGGGGAGGACTGCATTCAGTTCACGGGCGAACTGCTTGAAGATGCATTGAGAGGCTGGGGCTTGAGCTCCGCCCAGGATGCAGGCGATCGCGCGTGGCTCCTGGAAGCCCCCAGCCCCCTCGTCCTGATGATGGTCTTCATTTCTCCTTGGCTGCGGTGGCAGAGGAGGGAGGCCTGCGTTGCCTTGCGGGCGATCCTCGCGAGGCTGATCCCTCCAGCCTCCTTCGCGAGGCGCGTCTTGCCAGCAATCCTCGCGAGGCTGGTCACGCCACCTTTGGCGTGGGCCACGGTCTTCCCAGCGTCCTGTGTTCCTTCCTCCTCCCCGGCCGTAGCCCCGGTCACTGCGTTCGGGACGTCGGCCAATCCTCCCTTCTCACACGGCTTGGAGTTCTTGACATTCGCTGGTGTTGTGGGTGTGGAGGTCGTGGTACACACAGTACCGGCTGCCCTTGGAGGACTCGGGCTGATCTGCCCCCGCTTGGTGTCGGTTACGCCATGAGCACGGCAGCCCCTTGCGCTTCACGTCCTTGGCCTTGGGTTTCTTCTCTTACGGGTCTGCGGCTGGCAGCTCGAGGAGGAGAGACGCCCTTCCTCGGCTCTGGCGCTTGGTCGCCAAGTTGAACAGCTCCAAGGAAGTGCAGATCTTCATGCATCGCGGATCCTCCTTCATCTTGACGCTGCGCACACCGTCGGAGAAGGCGGAGATGATGGCCTCCTCGGTCACCTTGGGAATCTTGAGGCGTGCGTTGTTGAAGCGCTGGATGTACTTCCGCTCTCTCTGGTTGCTGCTTGATGCGGCGCATGTCGCCACGGCGGGTGGCGGTCGCGAGTACCTTGGAAGTTGGCGATGAAGCGGATCGCATCTCGTCCCAGAGGATATCGTGCACGGGGCCAGGTTCAGAGCAGTGCGGGCCCGTCTTTGGCGCCATGGGAAACCAGTTCTCCATGACCTTCGTCTCCGTTGGCGCTTGATGCCCAGCTCGTAGAGCTGGAGGAACTCTGCGGGGTCGGCCGTACCGTCGTAGCGAGGAGGCAGGTCCGGCTTGAACTTGCCGGGCCACGCGACGCTGCGCAGCTCGGGGTGAAGGCTCGGCAGCCTGCTGTGGCCACGGGAGGCCTTGGATGACGAAGAGCTTGGTCTTGCGGGTCCCCGTGCGCTGCAGCTGGGAGCAGCGCGGGGTCTTGACGTGCCGGAGCAGGAGCGTGGTCGCGACGAGCTGGAGCGGGGAGCACTCGGGCAGCTTCTTGCGGGCGAGGGACCTCCTGGCAGCTTTGCTCTTGCCGCGCTGACGCCGGACGGAGCGGGTTCCGCCCAGGGACCACGCGCCTTGGGGCCAGGGCGCCTTCTTGGGGGGGAGGCGGCCGAGGCACCCCCGGAGCTTCGTCGCCCGTGCAGGACGGGGTTCGGTGCAGCGGGACAGACGACGCGGGGGAACCCCCTGCGGTGCGGACGAGCTCGGCGACGCGGTCGAGCCACTCTCCATAGACGTCGTCGACGGGACGGTAGCGCAGGAGCTCGTTTGCCGCGATGAGCGCAGCTCGAGCCTCCATGGGCGCGCGGAATGCGCGAGACGAAGAACCAGCCGGGCGAAGCGAGGGGTAGCGAGGCGGCCGTCTTGCCTCACGGAGGATCTTTGGGGCGATGCTTGCTGCTCGTTTCGCCGGGCCGGTGGCGGCATTGACGGCAGGCGACGGGAAAAACGAGGGCGCCCGCCGACGGAGCCGTCTGGGCGACAGCGCGAAGCGGTTGGCGCTTCGGCGCCGCACGGGCCCGACGAGCGTCGAACATGGATGCGGTGGTCGACGGAGAACAGGGCGACGGAAGATTTAATCACAGCGCACCCTACCGCACGCCAAATGTCGGATTTCGGTTCCGGCAGACCCTTGAGGTTCGAACACTGGGGTGCGCGCGGAATCTCGCCTCTACCTACCTGCACCCGCCGCCTCGCTAGGATCTAAACTACGAAAGGAACAGCACAAGAGACACAGGGTTTATACTAGTTCGGGCCACCATTGTGGTGTAATACCCTACTCTAGTTTGTGGTGTGGTGGATTGCCTCTTGGGCTGATGGTGATGAACAATACAGGGAAGAACAACCTCGCGAGGGTCTGTTCTTGGCTGGTGCGATGAACTGCTAGGGGGAGTTCAGTCGCCTCTCTCTATCTCTCTTGTTTGTTCTCTTGCTATCTTCATGAATCTCTGATCCCCGGGTTCTCCCTTTACTATGGTGGCTAGCTCTACTTATAGGCGGAGGCCGTGGGCCTCTTCCCAAATATTGAGCGGGAAGGGCGCCAACAATTGGCCATTTTGAAGGGGAACATATGGTACACTTATCCTGACTAAAGTTGGTCCTCGCCTGTCAAAGGCTCTGGTGGTGACGCCGGCTTGGGCTCCACAATGACTTCCTTCCTGCTGTTGGACTGGTCTTGGTCTTGTTGCACCGAAATGCACGCCTTTGCTTGATGCTCTCGCTTGCGCTTGCTCCCTTTGCACCAAAAGGAAGCGAGGACACTGCTGCGGGCTGCCGCCACCGGGCGCCTTGGTCGTCATGGCTTGCGTCATGGGCACCTCGTGAGGTACCCGCCTTGATCTTTCTGCCTCCTCATGAGCCAGCTGATGAGGCCGTGCACGAGGAAGCTCCCCGTCGTCCGCCCATGAGGCTTGCCTCGCGAGGTCTTGAGCTTCGTGTTGATGAAGATGGGCCGTGATGGGCCCCTTTGAGCCACGCCTGCAGGCATTTGGCGAGCAAGTCTGGGACCCCGTTCCCAGAGCATGACGATTACAAAAGTACCCCCACCGATTTGAGGCGATTCTTTTGGTTCAGGGGTATCACGGGCATTTCACGTGTCGGGATTTCACAGGAGGCGGGAGTTTTCGTGCGCGTTATAATTTTGGAGTAGCAAGGCGCGGGTTGAGATGGAGGGAGTTGTCGGAGCACAATGAGAAAAAGATATATCTTAAATATTTCGGGGTAACAAGGCGCGGCTTGAAGAGGCGGGAGTTTCGCAGCACGGTAGACAGAGATGCTAGCTTGAAATTTCGGCATAACAAGGCGCGGCTTAAAATTTCGGGAGAACAAGCTTAACGTGTACCAAAAAGAAAAAAGACAATTTATACTAGTATGATATACTATGTACAATTTGTTTAACACGCACGACACACACACAGACACCATTTAGACAAGTATGGTACACGTGCATTGCACGCATGAGATTTGGCAACCAAATTATGAATAAATACCACATTATAGCGTGTAAGCTTTGAGTCATGTATGCATGATGTAGATGTTCGTTTAATTCTTATAGTTCATTTCATTCAAAATCATCTAGTTTTTATAAGAAAGCTAATCTATTTTAAGATTCATGGAATTGTGCGTTGTAAGGCATAAAGTAAAAACAAATCATGTAGAAAAACATTTGGGCAATTCTAATACGGAAGATTCTAGAATAAAGAAGAAGTGCTTGTGTTTTGAGGTTTGTGCATTATGCTTAAGTTCAACCATATAGTCTTCTAGATTGTACATGTGGCAAAATCTGGTGGAATCTAGATGATATACAATGGCCAGTAGAGCTCAAATTTGCCAGCTCTGCACCATCAGATTGGCCTCATCCCACGACCATCTTTCAAAGTTAAAGTTATCTGCACACTATATAAAAAATATAAAATATAATATATATATATATATATATATATATATATATATATATATATATATATATATATATATATATAGAGGTATAGATATAGATATGTGATCTGAAAGCCACCCATCATCTCCAATTAGAATAGTGTGTCCATGCACGGTGCAATGTGGCCAAACGATGTCTCGCCATCGGTATCTCAAATTCAAACCAGTCGACCTTGTTCAATGTGTATACATTACAACATGCTCATTTCCAAACCACACCGCGCATATCTCCGTTATATTCATGCATGCATGGGTTTCAAACATCATGATCTCTTATTCAAATATTTGAATTCAACTTTACATTGATTATGACCTCACCTAGTCTTTTACACCCACACATTGGTCTTCTCTTTATAATTGTACCACTAACTTTCTCTCGTGCATGCATGCACACACACTACCAGTCGGCATTATCCATCGCACACATGCAATCTTTTTCTTCAGGTCGGTCTCCCATGAAGGCACACACACACACATCCCCCTCTCCATCATATCGGGCATTCTTTATCTGTCACGTGCATGCGCAACGATCGATGTTCTATGTGTGTGTGTATATAGCTAGGTCTTTCATAGTTTCCCACATAAACCGATCAATCTATATATCTAGTGAGGTCTCACCCTCTTTACCACATCCACATCGATCAATCTATACCTCTCTATATAGGATTACATATAGCTAATACACCCACATTAATTATATATCCAAGTCCCCCTCTCATCATCCATGCCTTCCGCTTCATCTCTCAGACGCGCGCACAATGGCGAAGACAGGGGGTAGCAAGGGCTCTGCCCCCCCCCCCCTAACATCACTATATATCGAGGCTAATATGAATGTGATCGTTAGACAATTGCTGGTAAAAACGGTTTAAGTTGATGAATTGGCCCTCCTCGTAAAGGATTAGCAATGCTTGGCCCCCTAGCTCACGAGACATTTTTCATGGCTCCGCCACTGCGCGCAACAGCGCACATTCTCGCCCCCTCTCTCTAAATATCGATCTTGCAGTTGTGCACTCCTTCATAATCTCCCCCCACTCGGACCCTTGCACCATCTTCTAGCCCCCAACCGGATGTTGCCACATGTACAATCTAGCAGACTCCATGGTTGAACTTAAGCATAATGCACAAATCTCAAAACAACAGTGGTTCTCCTTTGTTCTAGAATCTTTCGTATCATAACTGCCCAAACTTTTTTTCTAGTTGAATTGCCATTATTTGTTTTTACTTTATGCAATACAACGCACAATTCTATGAATCATAAAATAGATTAAGGGCTTCTTTGATTCAAAGGATTCTCGAAGGAATTTTGGAGGATTCTAATCCTTAGGAATTTTTCCTATCTTGGTTGTTTGATTCATAGGATTGTAAACCATAGGAATTTTTCCATATGATTCATTTGCACTAGATTTCATAGGAAACATCCCATCCACTCAAACCTCTTTGAAAGAATTCTGCGTTTTTTCTATGCACAATCAAACACTCGTACCATCCTGTAGGATTCAAGATGACATTCCACTCTAATCCCATGTTCTTCCTATTCCCGCGTTTTGGAAATCCTACGAATCAAAGAGGCCCTAGGTTTTTTATAAAAACTAATTGATTTTGAATGAGATGAACTATAAGAATTAAACGAAGGTCTACATCAGGCATATATGACTCAGAGCTTACATGCTACAGTGTGGTATTTATTCGTAATTTGGTTGCAAAATCTGACGCGTGCAATGCACGTGTACCTTACTAGTACTTCGAGTATGTGCAAAACACAATGGCACGCTACACAGTGTCTCTGTTATAGTTCATGAAGCCATGTGGGCACGTGGCACATGTGGAGGCATTGTCACGACATCCTTATGTGGATTGATCACAGTGACGTGCTGCTGGTTCCAGAAGAATGTACTCATCCTGCATGAGCCGCACTGGCGGTACATGCACGAAGCGAAGATGTGCACGAACGCCACGCATGCACTCATTCTCTCACACGCACACGGGGGTACATGGGCGGACACAATTTTGTACCAAGATCCACCCCATGTGATAATTTGATGCGTGAAAAGTCCTTCATTTTATTGATGGTGAATTAATACAGCACATGCAAATTGAGTGGACGTGGGGGCGGAAGAAAGACATTACTACTCCACTGCGCGCATGCGAGTAGTTAAATCATGGGTTGCTAGTAGTACTTCCATTGGTCTCCTTCGTATTTTGTGCCAATTTTTGGCATTAACATAATATTTACGCATCTGAGCAGTGCAGTCTACTTGAAATTTATGTTCCACTAAACACATCGGGAGCCATTTCAGGCCTTGAAACAAAAAACCATCAATTAATCTTTACCTTATTCCCATCACATTCGAAAGTACTAGTGCTACAATTAAGTGCAAGCCTGCTCACACCTACCAGTACGTACCAAATCTGAACGTGTTCCCACTATGCAGGTTTTAGTACTAGTGCTAGTACTTAAAGGGGAACTACCTAACTGAAAATTACTCTACCTTCCTCCTCATAAGTCATGCTTCTTTGTCCGTCCTTGCCATGGCCGGTGTGCAGAGCTCTAGGTCGAGAACTACTCGTAACAAGGGAGCGGCAACCAAGGCTGTGAAAAAAAAGAGAAGGCTCGCCGCCACGTAGAGACCTCGAAAGATCTCTCATGGGCAGGCGATGGCTCCCAGGCCTAGACGCGGAGGCGAACATGCCGAGCTGCCGGCGCTGGAGTCGTTATCCCTTGACGGCATGCCCGATCAGGTCAATAAGCACCTCAATAAGCAGAAGGAGTTCATCCACGGCTTGGTGGAGCTGCTGGAGGAGAGCCTCGACGACATGCCCGCTGAGCTCAATGAGCAGGGGGAGTTGACCGCCGGCTTGGTGATGCTGCTGAAGAAGAGCATTGCCTCGGAGAAGAAGGCGACCGGTGAAATCCTGCAACTTCAGGAGGACAACGCGAAGCTCTGCCACGAGCTCGACCTGCTGAAGGAGGAGAATGCCAACTTGAAGAAGCTGCATGAGAATAGTAGTTCCTCGATGAAGATGTTGCAGGCCCTCGTCATGGAACAGAAGGAGGAGTTGGCGAAGCTCCGCATCAAGCACCCGGTTGGTGTGAAGGTACGTAATGCGGCCGTGGAACAGATGATGAAGGCTCGCGTCCAGAAATCCCACGTCATGGACACAATGATGAAGATGGCGGAGGAGACGCGCAAGGAGATGGAGGTCGTGGAGGCGATGAAGAAGAAGTTACGACTCCGCGGCCAACAACCCTTCATGGAGTGAGAGCAGCGCCCTAGACTTGTGTGTGCGTCTTCCTTTTTTTTTGGGGTGATAATCCTCCTTCTTCTTTTGCTCCTGTGTTTCTTATTTTGCTTCGGGTGTTTCGCCGCACGTGTCACTTCTCTGCGAGGCATGAATAGAACAGTGCTAAAAATGAGATGACTAGCAAATTAGATCATTCTTTATCGCCAATAGAATAATGCCACTTGCTAGTAATATATAATAAGAATAGAGAGTAGAGGATATGGCACTAGGCTGCCGTGTTTCATGCTCCTCCGTCGTACTCCAGTGGAAAACTTGAGTATACCGCACGGTTCTTTGCTCCTCCTCAGGTCGTCGGCACATTTATACGAGCAGTCAAATCACAAGGCCCCGCCTTCCAGCAGTAATGAGCCGTCAAATCACAAAGGCCCTCGCCTCTCGTGAAAAGGACCAAGCTAGACTGCCCACTCTCTAGCCTTTTAAAAATGTATACATTTGTACAGTAGTAGTATCGATGGATTGCGCCATGGAGCAAAACTAACAAGATGTAATTAAAGAAAAAAGGTGGTACATATAGAGAGCGCTCGTCGCCAAATTATGCATATACTATATGACACTACCCACTATGAACGTACTAGTAACATAGACTAGTAACTAGTCTATGCTACTCTCCACTATGACTAGCCAAAGTCGAGGCGCGGATACCAACGAGGGCATGGTTGTGTCTATACTTGGACAACTCACCCGACTGCATGCGCACCAGGTAGACGAAGCTCGTGTCGTGTTGGTGCCGTGTGCGGCCCGCACTTTAACCAAAACCTCGCCCCTCCATCTTAGCCTCCACGTTTTAAAATTCTCAATCTCAAGGCCAAGGAGCAACATGAAACCTATGATAGAGCCAATCGGATGGTTGAGAACACTATAATTTGTAGCTACAGATGCGTGTGTGAGAGAGGACGAGTGCATGCGTGCACCTCTTCTTAGAGTACAAGTCTATGTGGGTGGCATCGACCTAGGGAGCAGTGATAGTGCGTGCGAGAAGTCCCGAGAGATAGGTGTAATGCATCTGAAAAAAATACTAGTCTATAGCTCGCCACGAGGCTATTCCTGTCAAACGCCAAGCGTAAGATATGTATCCGACGGTGCTAGTTTTTGCACGTACACAGCAGTAGAAAGAGAACTCGTACCATGGCAAATGCTACACCACGGCCGAGAAAACGTGCCGACGTTATGCCATCCGGGAATAGTGCCGCACTTCGAAATTAGAACCGTTAATAAATTTTGAGCGCGTCTTGTCACATTCCAAATTACTACTACTACCACGCTATATTTAGTTGCAAACCTATTCACACCAATCACAACCTAAACGGTTTCCCACTTAGGAGCGTACTAGTAGTACTCGCTTATAAATACTACTATGCTAAGATGACTGTACATTCCTCCTCAACTCCCCATCCACAAAAAACAATCAAGTCAATCAAGCCATGGCTAGCGTGAGTTCTGGGTCGAGAGATTTCCACCAGGGAGAGGTGAGTATGGAAGAGGAAGCACGAGAGATGTCCGGCCTCGCCGCGAAAGTAGCCGACATGTCCAGCAACGCAGCAGTAGCAGCACAGAGGTCCCGCCGTGCCGCTGAAGCAGCACGGAGGTCCCGCCGTGCCGTTGATGTAGCAGACTGGTCCGGCCACGCCGCGGAAGTAGCAGAGATGTCCCGCCGCGCCGCCGAAGCAGCACGGAGGTCCCGCCGCGCCGCGGCTGCCTGGGGAAATTTCTCGCGGACAGGCGAGGACTCTTACAGGCGCATACGTGCGATGGTCCATAGCCAGATGGATCAGATCTCCGGCTGGGCGAGGTTGCAGGACGAGGCTACCAGCGTCATCCGGCAACTAGGGGAGGGCAATGCGAAGCTCCGGGGCAAGCGCGACCTGCTGAGGGCGAAGATCGCCGGAAGGGCGAAGCAGGCGGAGGAGACCGCTGCCTTGTTGCAAAGGACGGGCATCATCGTCAAGAAACTTATGGACGAGAATGCCATGCTCCGAATCGAGCGTAATAGGCTGGTGGAGGAATCCGTGGATGCTCCCAAGCAGCATATTAAGGACATGAAACTGATGAAAGAGATCATTGCCCGCCGGAGAACTAGTCTCCGCGACCTGCAGCGCATAAAGAAAGTAGAGATCAGCGAGCCAGATCGTTGTATGCATCTTCCTTCTTCTTTTTCCCTTGTGTATTTCGAGCGTAGCCGCATGTGGCTTTTTAAATTATTTTCCTAATTATGTAAGACAATTATTATCCACTCTCATCGTCCTTATATATATTCATCAATATTGCTATAAGTCGCAGTAGATGCTATATAGGTCCGTCGGATCTTACATCAAGATCCATGCAAAATTTTCTTTTCAGATTTTCTTTTTTCTCTCTCAAATCTCAGTCGAGTGAGACATTGCCACACCATTAAACAGAGGCTCGGGCGCCATTAATGTAGACCTTGGGAGAGAGGTGGACGGCAGATGGAGGTCAAAGGGCTCTCCTCCCGATAAGCACGCGCAGGGGTCTGATCGCACGCCTCCCGTACTCAAATAGCTACCCTGCATGGCGCCTCCTAGCTAATAAAAGAAGGGGACGCGTGGCGACACATAAATGGTAAATAGAACGCCCATGGTTTCAATAATACTTGTGTTTCCGATTGTAATGTGACATCACTTGTTCCAAAATGACTATGTTGATTGTTAATGTGTGCGCCCGCCGTCGGACAACAAAATTACCACAGACATGTTGGTGCCATGTCATGACACCAAGCCAAGTTTCATGATTTTCATGCGTGTTTCGGATTTACAGGAATTGAAAAACCAAGTTCCAGCCGAGCCATGACGCCCAGATGTTTGAATTTCATTCCCATTTCTGGCATGGGACCTAGAAATTTACCCGAGGACACACATGTGATTTTCAACCAGCTTTGGTGCACTGGAGCATGTGCTTGTATTTCAAATTTGAATTATGCACACAGAGGTGACACGTTCCCTCTCAGAACCACGAGCCTTCTTGAGAGAAGCTCCAGTTTGCAAAGAGCTTATACCCAAATTTGTTCCTATTCTGCAATTTTTTACCAACAGCATGGTAGTACCATGACATGACACCATGCCAAGTTTCATGATGTTCAAGCGTGTTTTGGATTTACAAGAATTTTAAAACCAAGCTTCTCAATGTTCTCGGCTGAACCACGATGCCCAGATGTTTAATTTCACTCCCATTTCTTACATGGGACCTAGAAATTCACCCGAGGACACACATGTGATCTTTCAGTCAACTTTGGTGCACGGGAGCATGTGCTTGTAGTTCAAATTTGAATTATGCACATTAAATGACCAGAAACTCAATTAATGTATAAAAAGGCCAAACGAACCCGGAATAATTCCAAAATTTAACAGGGCACTCATATAGTTCTATGTTGCCTCTTTAAAGAAAATCCGGGGGAGGCAACGTATATTGTTTCGCAAACAATGGTATATAAAGATATAAAGAAATTAGCATACCTATTTAATTCTTGGGTTCTTATTATTTATGCCACTAGTTTTGTATCACTACTCAGTTTAGCCATTAGTAGTTACGACTACTCAAAAAATGCCATCGACCCGTGAGATGCCTGCTCAAAAATGCAATTAGATATCTAAAATATTCCATCGTTGAGTTAGATGTTTGCTCAAAAATGCCATTAGACATTGTTATTTTCATGTCAAACCCATTGACCATGTTACATGACAAAAATAAGCCGATTCTCACAATGATAAGTTAATGGTGTCCAGCACAACACACCCCTCAAATAAAACTAAGCACCCTAGAATTCTTTGACAAAACTAAGCACCCTGAAATTCTTTGACAACTAAACTGCTGGCTATATGATGTTTGCCATATATATTGTACGTATATAATGTCAATAAATGAGTGGTAGTACTATGCCAACTAAAAGATGAAATGTACGAAATATAACTAGAAGAAACATAACATAGTTCTGCTGGGGGCTTAGCACAACACAACCCCCAAATAAAACTAAGCACACCAGAAATTAAACTAAGCAACTAATCGGGTAGACACTGCATTAGAACCACCATGAGCAACTACACTGCCATCTTACTCGGAGTCCTCGTCCACGTCCTCGACTTTGTCCTTGTCCCTCTTCCTCTTAGGCGATACTTCTTTGCTTGAACCGCACACTTGGCTCCTGCTCTTCATCCAACCCTTGTAGATATTGAAAGAAAGGTAGCCATCCATTGCAGCGTAGTGGATGTGGTCCATATCTAGTACATTCCACTGCCATGCATGACGATGAAACGTGTACGGAGGTTTCTCTAGTTTACCGTATGAAGGATGAACCATGGCTCCTGCCAGGGTCAACATTGAAGGCTGATCAAGGGTGGGCACCAGCCCTTCCTTCTGGAGGTCGAAGGCGTCGCCTACAACGAGGCCTATCCGACCCAGGATTTCCTTGTCGTTCCTAAAGTCTACAGTAACGAATTTGACTCGGCCGCTCTTGAGGAACTTCTTAAATTCCTTGCACTCAACGTCGGCATGGCATATGTGGTAGACCAAGCATAAGTCATGCACGCAAACCTGGATCACGGCAGGCTTCTTCTTCTCTGCCTCCTTTAGTTTCTTCTCGCTTCCCAGGACTGTGGTATACTCAACATCTGGCCCAGCGACCCACTCATCATTTTAGTTTTCGAACATGCGTTTGAAGCGAGCAAGGCATTCTTTCACCGTTGCAGAAGAATGGGTGTAGATGACGTCGAACTCATCGCCGGTGATGGTTCTAACCTTGTACTCACTGTCGATCATGGAGATTTGGGACGCCATGGATTTGGGAGGAGGGTTAGGATTAGTGGAACTGTCGTAATGTGAAAGGACGGGACGACTAGGAGCGGTTTATTGATTGTAAAAATGTTGAGTGGGGGGCATGCGAATGGCAGGGTAGTGGCTTGCCTGGTGGACAAATGGGTTCACACACCGTACTATGGGGGCCCAATTAGATGTCATGTCTACTCGACGCCTAATTAAATGGCTTTCGGTGTCATGTCAAGCGTCGGGAAAATTGCAGGTGATACGAAGCTTTCCATTCTCCCATGATACGGGCTTCCGAGAGCCCTTGGATCTGAGATCGAACGGTTGCATGGCGTGATTCTAAACCTATGGGTGAATATCCTATCCTGGAGGGTTATTCTGCAAATATTCAGCAACTTAGCATGCGACCATTCGATCTCAGGTCCAAGGGCTGCCAGCAGCCCGTATCATGGTCGCGCCTACCATGATCGTCGCCTCGCTCACGCGGTCGCGCCCTTGGAGATTTAACATGGTGCGTTAGGCTATTTGATGTTGGCATGTCATACATAGTCATCACTTAGTCACTCATACAACTAGGTTAGCTATAAGGTTGGCTATAAGAGTATTTTTGTTTACTTCTCTCTATCTCTTTCTTCGTAGTATTTATTGTATTTGCCAAGGAGTGACCTCTTCCAATAAAATGGTGCTTAGATGAGGTGCTATGGGCATTAAATGCTTAGCAACTCAAGTCCCCAATGCATAGGTGCTTAGTTTTTTGTTGCTAAGTTTGCTTCATCTAGGTACACGCGCTTATCACCGTTTCTTCCTGGGGTCACCAAACTAGTCTCTCTCTTCTTAATTAACTTGCCACATCAGACTTTATGCCTATGTGGCAGGCTTAGCACCTATAGGATCAAGTACAATAGTGGGCTATAAGCCCGCTTTACATGGCATTTTTGCATATGTGGGGGAAAGAGGCAAGGAAAAAGTGGAGGAGTGGGCTCTCAAGCAAGAGCCAGCCTCTACACGGTGGAGCATCGGCCTGTATGGAGGTGGTCAGGAATCGGGAGACTCACGCCGGTCGTAGCACTGCAGTTAAAATGATAATGGCAAGTCAAATCACCGGGCCCCACCTGTCCAGAAGTAACTCGCTGTCAAATCACACAGCCCTACGTTTGCAGCAGCCTACTCCCTCATCTTCTCGCGTGTCTGTCGAACCGACTAGGCGGAACTGCCCCACCTACCACGTGGGAAAAGCCCCGCCCTCGACTTTTAAATAGTACAATATATTAATTTTGTATCCATGGATTGTGCCATGGAGCAAAGCCTCAAGAAAATGGCGATACACATGTACGTAGTGTACAGCACGCCCGTCGCGTTTGCGTCGCACCTCAGACGGTCGGTCGGTCTGGCACGCCGCTCTCCGAATGGAATGCGTGTCATATTGCATTTGCACAGACATGTGGGACCGCAATTGAGAACCGACCATAGGCACACTCCCCGGCCCCGCAAGTCGGGTGAGTTAATAGAAGAGAGAGATGAGCGATAGTACTACTAGAGAAGTGTTGTAGGAGTACATACGTTGGTACCTGGACGATCCCTGCAAGACACGGAAGATCAGTTCGTCCATGCATGTGACCAGACTCCAGCAGACACACCTGGATTTGCTATCGTCTACATATCGTGCAGGCTGTGTTGTACATGGCTGTAGTTCTGGTGAGAAATCTAAAAAAAGGTTTCTTGTCATCTTGTAAAATTAGGTGTCATGTGCTTCGGATCACTGCGTGAGTTAAACAGCGACAACTGAGTTGGGCTAGTCATTGGGGGCACATGCACGAAGACTACTCGGCTGCCATCTAGGTCAAGCCGGCTACGTTAATTAGGACATCTATCGACGGACCCCTTTTCTACGAGTTTATCTTTAATTTGAGCTTTGATTCTCGTCTAGTTTGTCCGTCGGGATTCATCTTGTCTCCTTTGGGCAGTGAGGTTATGATTTCTTGTCATGTGGCATTTTTTCGTGTTATATGTTATAATCCGGTGCTTTAGATCAAAATGACGACAACTGCACCTCCTGGGCACGTGCATGAAGACTTCTCGACAGTCATTGCTGAGGTCAAGCCGGCTCCGGTCGGTAGAAAAAAGAGAACTAGTACTCCACTATATAGGCAGGAGCCTCCGCGATTGCTTGCTAGTGTTTCTCTCTTCACACTGTCTCGTACTCTCGAGATCTAAACACGACAGCGGTGGCCACACACTCTCTCTCTACTCACCGCTGGTCACAGATCCAGCCGGATCCTCTCCGCCGGGGAAGGTGAGAAGGTGCAACGTTCATGCGGTCGTCCTCGGTGATGGCCCTTACCCACTACCGGCGCGTCCCGATCAACGTGCCTTGCCGTTCTCTCCCAAGCATCGCTGGCGAGGGAGGGCCTCCCACCCCTTATTCCTCGCTGCCGTAGTGTGGGCAGATCCGGCCTCCCGCCGCCCACCTAGCGACATCCCAGCGACCCTCAGGTATAACTTCCTTCGAAACCGGCCTCGCTCTACTTCCGGATCTCCTGACGTCGCTGCATTTGTATCTTTTACTATTTCTTAGGCCCCCTCGTGTAGATAGGATCGTTTGGCTGTTCGAAAACCACCTAATTTTTTACTGTTAAGAGGTAAAACTAGTTCATGCACTCCAATCTAGTAGTACTTGGTTCAAACAAGGAAGAAAGGGGGTGGGGGTGGGGGAAGATTTGTTTCTTGAATCTAGGACTTGGTCGAAAGAGGAAATAATGGGGGCGCAAAGTAGCAGAGACTGGCTACCCAACTGGTCTCTAGGTCTAATAGGGAAATAAAGGGAACGTAGTACAAACTCAATGTAAACCCGATCTATTGGTTGAAAAAGGAAAGAAAGTGGGGACTGAGGGACAAGTCAACAGAGTAAGTCCAGCACTAGATTTGCTAGCCTCACACAGTATAAGGTGGCTATATACCGAACAAAAATGGGACCAACCCAGATATCCTCTTCTGATGTTTGTTGCCCCGAGCCGCTCTTATGTAATGCCCTTTGGTAAAATGTAGCAATCCTGCTTGTTAAAAGTAAGGACACGTTAAACCAATGTTGTTTTCAATGTAATGCCTCCAGTAATATGAATCAATGGCACTTTTTTTTCATGTCCTGCTAAATTTCCCATTAAGATAAGTTTCTTCTTTTCCTTAGAGATGCAACTATCCTGGTCCGCCTACTCTCCAGGAGCTTCACGACCAACCTTGATGTTGCTCAATTTTATTGCAACTAATGAAGAAGAAGCTCTGTGGGTTTCGTTTTCTGATGGAAATGGAACCGGGGCTGGAGCCCTTTTCTTAAAAAAAGAAGAAGAAGAAGCTCCTAGCTCATGGGACATTGCTTCATTTTAGGTGAACTGCACCAAAAGGTCCCATGAATTGAATCATCCATGTTGGTGGCTGGTGTCATCCCTTCTACGATGGAATTGACTGCAGATATGGTTCCCATCACGAGGTATGTTCCTTTTTGGTCTGACCGTTTGCCAAAGATCCTGCATGTTGATCCGGCTCTTGTGCTACTGTTTTGGCACTGCCATGATAAAAGCAGTAATGTTATTATTTTGCACCTTAATCAAGTGGCACTATAAAAGAACGGACTGAGTACTAGCAGGAGAAAAGTTCGCCACATAAGCTAGGCCGGTAGGGGGACGCAGCACCAGCTTGACCAAGTTTGGATTACAACCCAAATGCTACCACAGAAACATCAGGGAGGAGATAGGGACTGAAAGAGCCAGCTTCAGCATCCCAGTCTAAGCACCCCCGGCCTTCATCCTTGCGACGCATGGTACACCTCGTTTGCCACCTGCTCGACCCTAGTGTCACTGATAAAATCAAGTAATAATACAGTTAAAATAGAGCGAGTGTCCTCTCTATCATTTCATTTCCAATGTAGATAAAGAAAGTGCATCTCTTTATTAATGTATGTTTCATGAACTAGTCCCATTGTCAATGTTTAAGTGTTTCTGCAAACTGGGGTGCTTAATTTTAGTTGATCTGCACAAAAATAGAGATTTGAATGTCTCAAGGCCCCTCCGTGTACTACAGTTGTACACTGATGTTCATCACTGGCAGAAGGTGTATCGGGGAGACTTGGGTCGATTTCCAGTAAGATGTAATATTTTCTTCTGTTTGTTAGTGTATGTTTCATCAACTAGTGCCACTATAATGTAATCACGCCTTTTCATTATCTGTGCAAACAGGGTTATTCAGCTGCACTTTGGTGGAACTGCACAAATGTACTTATGGAACCGGCATATATGCAGAGTGCGAGGTTCCAAGTAAAAATTACCAACACCAACCATGCTCCATCTAAGCATTGGCATCCACCACCACCAGTGGGATGTGTGGCGCTCACTGTGGATGGATCTTTCTTGAAGGCAAATCCTCTAACCAAATACTAGTAGCTTAGACTTAAGAAAAATACTAGTAGTTTATATTGGCAGTTTTCTAGGGGTTTACTCTTTTCTGATAGAAGCACCAATCTATTTTTCTTTATTTGTACACAGTGTCACAACTTTGACCCAAACGTCCAGAGCTATTTTAGGGTGATTGGCGTAGTACTCGGAGACTGATTGTAAGCATGATTTTTATTAGTTGTCACACTGATTGTAAGCATGAGCAGATGGAGGATTAGGTTAGTGTGAAGCTTACCTTAAACCCTACCGATGCTGTTGAAATGAGGCGAACGTCGAGGGAGTCGTGAAGAACGGTGGGGAAGCGACGTCGCGCCATCCGGCCTCCTCTTGCGGTGGGAGAACGAATACTCCTGTGGCTCCGGCTGGCTCTGCACCCTCACGAACGGCACACCGTACTCGATCGATTCGTTATCCTCTGGGTGCTCGACCTTCAACCTATACGCCCACCACCTCCGCCTGACTTTCTCCTCGGGCGAATCTGTCTGCTCCATCGCCTAGAGGAGATACTCGATGAACTCGAAGGACTGCGGCGTGACTGCCGCCGAGGAGTACATCGCCACCCTCATCGTTGTCGTCTCACTCTTTCGCATACATTGCCACATGGCCCTCACCGTCCTCGAAATCTTCCACTCATTGTCAAACCAAGTAAGGATCTCCTTCAACCTGGCTAACTTTGCCTGGTCGCCGTCGGTGATCTGCTGATTCATCTTGCATCCCTCCATAGATGTCCTTCAGGTGGTCGGTGCTAGCTTTGGAAGATGGGAGGAGATGGTGGTCTTGCAATAGAGAAGAGGGAGGCGGCGAGGCGGTGGTTTTGGAATGTAGATGATGGAGAGGAGAGGGTGGTTTTGAAATGGAGAAGAGGGAGAGGCGAGGCGGTGGTTTTGGAATGGAGATGATGGAGAGGAGAGTTCCCTGCCTCTTGGTCGCCGGCAGTGGGCCCAGCAGGTGGGACCCATGTGTCGATGTCTCAATGGCAGGATCGGCTACGTCTGGGGATCCTCGTCCGAGGAGAGAGGAGGTGGTTTTGCAATGGAGAAGAGGGAGAGGCGAGACGGTGGTTTTGGAATGGAGATGATGGAGACGAGAGGAGGTGGTTTTGCAATGGAGAAGAGGGAGAGGAGCGTGCGGCAGCGATTTAGGATTGGACGAGATGGCCGGCGCGCTGTGACTGGATAAAAATCAAAATCAATTTACCCTTCAATTAAAAAAGCAACCCCACATTAACTAGTCTCCATTTTATTCTAGGTCATAATTGACCATGATTTTCGCACATAAAATATATGTTATACGTTGCAAAAATAATATAATTTGAAAGTACATTCAGATACCAACCAAATGATACAATTTTTGGTGACATGCATTCACATTTTGCTTGTTAAATACAGTACGCGTTCAAACTTTGACCCAAGATATGCAAAACAAAAAAATACTTCCAAGACCAGCACCGCTCTTCCGCTCTTCTCCTCTTAAACCACCACCGCTCCTCTCTTGTTCCAATCTAAATCCAGCGCCGCTCCTCTCCTCTTCCATTTCAAAACCACCGCCCTTCCTCTCTTGTTCCAATCCAAAACCAGCGTCGCTCCTCTCCCGTTCTAAACCAAAACCAGCGCTGCTCCTCTCCTCTTACATTAAAAATCCACCGCCGGCGAGTGAAGGTGCTCTGGAGAAGTAGATCAATGGAGGAGTACAACCGATACGTGAGCATCGCAGACGGTGACCCTGTGAAGCTAGCTAGGATGTTGGAGATACAGTCTTGGTTTGGCAACAAGGACCAACTAGCGGCGACGGTGACATCCATGGCCAAATATCTGCAGCAGACGAAAAGCGGCGATACTCCCGAGGGAGTCGCGGGAGTACATAGAGCTGCTCCTCGGGCCATGGAGCAAACAGATTCACGAATCCGATCGTGAGGAAGCGGTGGTGGGAGTATCGATCCTAGATGGAGCATCCACCAGAGATTGAAGGATCGAGCATCTACAGGGTGCCGTTTGTGAGGGTGTCGTGCCAGAGCGAGCTGGTGGAGTCTTCGCCGACCGAACCCAATTGCAAGAGGAGAAAAACAGTTGGCCCGACGACGCTTCCTCGCCATCCTCTCCCTTGCCGTTCACATCGTCTCACGGGGCGGCTGTCTACCACCGAGGAATAGGAGGGATTGCCCCCCCAGATCAATAGTCGGTCAGGTTGTGAACTGTCAGGAGGAGCTTAGGGTTGTTAGTATTTTCAGGTTGTGAATTGTGTTTTGTGTTGTGTATTTTGAGAGTACTTTCAGATATGAATGTCTTTTGAATTTCAGATTTGCAGTATTGAGCATATGAAGTATTTTATGAATTCTAGAGATCTATTTTTAGCACTTAAAAATGTAGTTTCATAGGAGTATAAAAGTGCGGACAATGTGATTCTCGGAGAAGAAACTAGAAGTTTGAGTTTGAGATAAGAAACTCCAAGTTCGATTTCGGATAAAAATTGCAACTTTCGAGGCGAGCATTTATATTAACACGGCCTTTTCAAACAGTGTTAACATCATCTGGAAGTTTTTTCATGGTGAAAACTGGAACTACGAGCCGATTAACATCATGTGATCAACATTCAAGCATAGCACATCTTCATATGATGCACAGTCAAAAAGATATGCTATTTTCAAGATGCCCACACAATGTCGAGTGTGCGAAAAACAGAGAAAACGAGGGACGCCGCTGTCTGTCGTTGTGAACATGCTGAACAACCAAGAGGAATCTGGGGAGGACTGTACGTGGAGAGGCGGACAGTCAGGACCCACCAGGTCTATGGTCGTACGCAAGCAAGTGCCTCATCGAAAAAAATACTTCCTCCTAATGCTATACTGATGTTGGGGCCCACGGGTTTGTCAACATAGTTACATTTTTAGGTGCTTCAACGTAGTTACTATAGGAGATAAATTCTACAACGCCGGGAGCTGGCAGGTATCATCTTTGGGGCAGCAAGTATCGGCTGGGTTTTGGGCTGCCCGTCTAGGCTTTCTTTTTAACATCGCAGCCCACGACCTCGGATGGGAGGTCCATAGGCCTGTTTGTATTTTCTTGAGGGCCATCATGTATCGACCGCCTATGGACCTCCCATCCGAGGTTTTATTTTTCTGAAACATCGGCAGCCCAATTTATGTATTTTTTTAAGAAAAGCAGAGGTCATTCTATTTTTCTATATAAGAATAGGAGCGCTGGTCCAACTTATGTTTCCCTTCTAACTATATTATATATATTTAAATTATTTTATATGTTATTATATATTATTGTTATTGTCATCATATATTTAACAAATACTTACATATGTAAGAAAACAATATCCCACATCTTATTAACTTATAAAAATAATTTCTTAACAATAAAATCCTGGATTTTTTGTAGCGAAAATCTGGTGATTGTGTACAAAAGCTTGGTAAGATTTAAGGACCAATGTAATAATAAATCACTTATTATTTATATATATATATATATATATATATATATATATATATATATATATATATATATATATATATATATATATATATATATATAAAAATGCTCAGCCCCTGTTTATTTTTTGATAACATTGCTGCGCCCACCACAACATTATAATTAGAATAAGCCCAGCAAAATCGTGTATTTCGAGAAAGTGCAAATAGCCTGTAATTTTTTAGGAAAAACATAAATTGGCCGCATGGATGCTACATTATTTGTTCATCCAGCCCAGCTAATGGACTGTAGTTCAAAAAATAGATCAAATGGACTGTAAATTCTACCCCACAAAAAAAACTATAAATTCTGAAAAAATGGGTTGAATACGTGCCACATTTTTGGAGGCTGAAATGTGGGCCAATAGGTCGAAGCCAATGCAAGTCGTTGTCAACTTAGTTAACAAATGATTCTGACATCGTTAGCCATTGGATTTACATACAACGAGCGACATCCATCTTCAATCTCTCGTCTTCTTCCTCCAACGCCGTCGGGACCACCTGCTCCCGCCTCCTGCTGCTAGCAGCTCTGCTTAGCACGCTTCGCTGTGAAGCGCTACTCCACCGTTGGCCAGGCCATCCCTCCATCCCTCCACACCTCCTGTTCTTCTCCACCGACTGCCAAACCACACTGCACAAGAACCAGTTAACCCTAGTACACCTCTCCGTCTGTGACTCTACTCCCGCGTCTTCCCATCTCCGGCTCGTTGCTGTCCGGGGCCTCGCCGTCGTCCACCACCTTGGATGCGCTCGGCGTGGAGTAGTCAACGTGGTCAACGAACGACACCATCGGAAGTAGACTGCGCGTGGAGAGGCTGACAGCTGGGTCCACGGCCGCACGCAAGGAGATGCCTCCTTATTACGAGCAAAATAATGATTCCTCCACCTGACAGCTGGGACCCACCGGAAGGGCCTCTGTATTTCACGAAAAACGTTCCCACCGCTAACAGGTCGGACCCACCAGCTATATCTTTGCATGAAAGGAAGTGCCTCCTTATTACGCATAAAAAAATGAATACCCCCTGCTAGTTGGGACCCACAATAGTGGGAGGCTGACTTGTGGGCCAACTAAGTTGACGGGGATGGATGGCTTTTTCAACTTAGTCAATATGAACGATTCTAGCTCCAGTGACCGTACGATGTCCATCGAATGGCCGTAGTGCTTCTTCAACATCTGGTCTTCTTGCTCCAGCCGCCCAAAGCAGCGCCGGTCGTGCCTTGTGCTCCTGCCTCCCGTGGCCGGCTGCGATGCGGCGGAGGCCTCACCGCCCCATACTACTCCCACCGCTGGCCAAGCCATCCCTCTACTCACCCACACCCCCTGTTATTCTGCGCCGACGGCAACCTCACATCGCAGCGAACTAGTGAACCCTCTTACTCCTCTACGCGTCGGCATCCACTGCCGCGTCTTCCCCGGCTCTGCGTTGTTCCCTTCCTAGGCCTCGCCGTCGTCAACCGCCCTGGTGCTCTTGGCGCGGCGTGGTCAACGTGGTCAAGGAACGGCTTCCCTCGGACGTGGACTACATGTGGAGAGGCTGGCAGCTGGGTCCACGGCTGCAGCAAGGAAGTGCCTCCTTATTACGCGGAAAATAATTATTCCTCTACCTGACAGCGGGGACCCACCGGACGGGCCACCATATTTCGTGAAAAAAATGTTCCCCCCTGACTGCTGGGACCCACGAGCTACATCTTCGCACGCAAGGAAGTGCGTCCGGGAAAAAACCGATTCGCCCCCTAACTGTTGGGACTCACCAGCTACATCTTTGCAGGCAAGGATGTGTGTGACAGTCGGGACCCACCTGGTCGAAGCGTAGTAGAGGCGCGCACGTAGCATGTACATGCACGTACAGCGGCCAGGGTGCAAGAAAGTAAATACGGCCACGTATGTACATACGGGCGTGGTCTCGAACGCCTAGTCACGCGTACGTACGACCAGGGCTCGTGTACATGGCTGGGTTGGAATAGAGAAACAGCGTCGTTGTCGTGTTCATGGGGAGCCAACCGGCTGGGTCGGAACGGAATGCATCGTCGTGTTCATCAGGAGGGCTTGGGCGGAACAGCCGATGGAAGCGAGGCTGGCGTCTGCGAGAAGCGGAGAAATGGCCTTGTGTTCAACCGCCACGTTCAAACAGGATCCTGTTCGCCGAGAGGGGTGCAGCGTCTGCGTAAAGCGGAGAAGCGGACCTCCTACGGTCGAAGCAGGGGTCTGTTGATCGGGAGGGGTGTGGCATATCGCAAAACGGAGGAAACGGACTTATGTTGAAGCGCTACGATCGAAACGGGGGTCATGTTCATCGGGAGGGGTGTGGCGTATCGCAAAACAGGACTCCACGGGATACTGTTCATCTCCACCGTCAACCACCTCCAGCCTCCACGGGCTACTGTTCATCCACCGTCGACCTCCTCCAGCCTCCACCTGCGACTGTTCATCCATGGGCTCCTGTTCATCCAGCCTCCACCGTGCGCTACTCCACCGGCTACTGTTCAACCAGCCCTCTGCACGGGCTCCTGTTCAACCACCCCTCCACGGGTTACTGTTCATCCAGCCCTCCACCGTCTACTGTTCATCCTGCCCTCCACGGGGTGGTCCTGTTCATCCTGCCCTCCACGGGGTCCTGTTCATCCAGCCCCAACCGGCTCGATTGATCGGGACCCTGTTCATCCAGAGGCAACACCATGGGGTCCTGTTCATCCACCCCACCATGAACTGTTCATCCAACCCCCCAAAAATGCTCCTTGTTCATCGAGGCAGCATCGATCGGCTTGATTAGCGGCGATGGCGAAGAATCGCTCGATCGGGTTCAGTTAATAGCCATCGATCGATCGCTCGGGTTCAGTAACACGTAGCCTGCAGTGCAATCGCTCTGGTTCAGTTAGAGCCCAACGCCTCACACCCACGCGCGTGCGTGTACGAGAGAAATGCGCATCGCTCGGCCCCGACCACCCACCGTAACCAGGAACACCCCGATATGTTCCTCGCCCTCGCTTCTACCATGGTTTTTCCGTCATGGACGACCCAAAGAATATCATGCAGCTGTGTCTACGGCCCGCCCAGGACAAAAAGCCCATTTTCTGTAGTGATTTTTTTCATAGAAGTAGGACCCCACCACATCTATGATGATACTATGTTTTGTTAAAAGTCTCATACGTATGACAGAAAAAAATTTCGTTCGTCCCAAAATGTCACGGATGTGTCTTTTTTTTTGTAGTGGTGTTTCCTGACCGTTATGTTGAGCTCGCGATCAAGTTGGTTTTCTTATAAACCAGCCCTTCTCCAAGAATCTATCTTGGATATCTATGAGCTAGTTGGTTGAGCTAGACAACAACTTGGAGAGTTGGAAGGTAAAAGCTTTGCTTAACTTAGTTCATTCCAAAGGGATATCTTTGTGTTTGTGTGTGTGTTGAAGAAAGATGATACCTCCATTGATTGGTCCTCGTGTTCAGTTGTTGAACCTATTGTCTCATCCAATCTTTGATTTGAGTGTGGGCTATCGTCAAATCAAATCAGAACCAACGATGTTCGTAATGTTGTCTTACCCGTGGTTGTTTCCTCGGGCATAAACCATTATATCTTTTGGTCTGACCAATAGTATCACATTGTTCACATAATGGTGGAATTCCACTGATATGGAAATTCCGATGAGTTGTTGTTGAGCTCATCAGCAGCATTTTGTCTCCTCCGTGATTCATGATGAACATCAAGCTAGTGTTGGAAACTTTTGTAAGCATTATCTTCATGTCCCGTTCATGAAGCCTATGTTTGAATGAAAGAAGTGACTTCCTCTAATTCATGTGCATTTGGTGCAAGTTGCCGCCATTAATTAGAGAAAGTTAGTTTTGCTTCCTCTGGAATCATCCCAAGTCAGTCATGCACGTGCGAAGTATTCCATGGTTTTATAGGCTCGCTACCTCCACTCCATGTGTAATTCCTAACACCAAGCCACTGGTTGACTTGTTCTAGGTAAACAAGTCTAATTTAAGTGCACAAGACTTCGATATCCTCGATGATGGTTCCCTACTAGAACTTGGTAGTGTTTTGTTGTAAGACTACCATGTGGTCATGCTTGTCTGCGACAGCGTATTCACATGTGTGTAGCAGAACCAGCTCATGTTTTGGAGCTTACTACCATAGTCCATTTCCTGATAATCTTGCAACGTCATCTCTTTGATTTGTGTTGCAAACTTTCCCTTCAGACATGCTGAGTCTGGAATATCCTGACACCAACCAGATCTGAATCACAGGCATATATGATGGTTGGGACGTTCCCAAGAACTATAATGTTGGTCTTTTGAACCGTTAAGTGGATGTCATGGCCAACACACTTATCCGTGAGATCTCTTGTTGTAGTATCTTGAGTCAGCAATTTGGCCATTCTTCCATGAGGAGTTGTTATGACTTTGTACATAAGTTGTTCCTTATCGGATTCTTGTGCTCCTAGTTTCTTCGGTTATGTTATAACCATTCAAACAGTGGAATCACTCTCCGTTGAGCTTTCCCCAGTTACTAGAATCATTCCCAGCATTTGCATTTTGTTCCCAGCTTGCACCGTCATTGTGCCAATCTGCCCATGGGCTGCCCTTCTCAGTAATTTCTATTCAGGATCATCTACAAAAGTGGGCCTACCATGGGTCCAATCCATTTCCGATGATAAGCAAAAATCATCCATTGCGTTGTCTTCAACAAGGTAGTCCACATCATCCATCCTAGTCCGAGCATGTCATTCTTTGGAACTCCTTCAAATGATCGATTGTGATTGCCTCAGGCCGGTATAGAGATTTTCAATGATCTTTATATCAAAAGTAATTCCTTTTGCCACTTAAGGGAATAATCGTATGAGTCACCTCCTCTAAGGTGCCCCGTTATGGAATCATGGCAATTATTTCATCCCTATCCTAAAATCAAGCACCATCTACATAAGTGTGGAACGGTTGCCCACCAAGTTGAACCCTTGTCATCTACTTCTTCCATTCCTCCTCGTGTGTGTCTTGTGTCTCAGCTCAAGAGACATTCTTCCGTCTCACTCCATGAGTTGATCTTGAGTGCTCGAACTTCGAGGATATCGATTCCTGTAAAGTTTCTCTTTGTCGTCATCAAGTTGGATGAAGATCTTGAAAGCAAAGACGTCAAGATCAAATGGAGCAATGAACCAACATCTTCGAGAAGGACAAATGGATCATGAAGATTGTGATAGTTTTGTGACCCCCTTTCCTCTTACCTCACGTCTTGAATCTCGGGACAAGATTCTTGTTTAGTGGGGATGAGTTGTCACATCCCTAGCTTTACCTTGCCTGGACTAGCTTGGTTGTTGCATCATGTTTAAATTCAAATGAAATTTGAATTGAGGAATTTCAAAGCCTCAAAATCCTTTTAAAAATGATCAAGATAAAACCCTTTCAAATAAGTCCAAGAAAATATTCCTGGTATCCTATGGGAATATTGGCAAGAGGTAAAATCCAAACCAATATTTTGGTGTCCCAGAAACATTTATTTTGGGCCTTTGAGTTAAATCAATAATTATTTGAATTGGACTTATATCTACTATTAAATAAATGTATGTCCAATAATTCTGAAATATTTTGTGGAGCTTTGGTTTAATTCTTTTAGCTCCCACAATAATTTTCAGAAGCAACAAAATAATTTGGTTAGCAAACCAGGTTCAAAACAAAGGCAAATAATAGAAAACAGAAACTAAATGGAAAAAATAATGAAGAGAGAGAGAGAGAAGGAAACTAACCTAGAAGCAGCCCAGTTGCAGGCCCAGCCCACCAGGGGCAGCACAATATTCTTCCTCATGCCAAGAGGAGAAGCAGCTGCGTGCCGGCATACAGCCGAGCCGCGCCACCTCCTGCTTGCCACCTCTTGTCTCTCCCTCGAGCCACGGAGATGCCCGACTCCTCCCCTCACTTTCCCCTCGCTCTCTGGCTCTTCCCCCCTCTGCTCTCTACTCGCTCGCGTCCGAGCGCAGCTGTCGACCGCCGTCCCGTGAACGCGTAGCCACCGCCCACCCAAGGTCTCCCAACCATGTTCCTTGTATCCGCTGAGCTCCTCTGCATCACCTTGTCAATGGCCACAATCAGGGAAGCGCCACAACGGTGGGTTCTTCATTGTTTCGGCCTCCCGCCGCCGGATGCCGCCGTTGATTTCGTCGCTGTGAGGGCCTCCCTGGCCTCGCTGTCTGTGCCAAATGAACCACTATGAGCCCCCGATCAAAACGCCCCTTACCTCACCGTCTCTCGCATCCTCTAGCTAGCTCCACAACCGGACCCGAGAGCGCCGCCCGCCGGCCATGTCGCCGCCGTTGCTACGGACGCTACAGCTTGCGCCCGAGCGCATCACCTTCCTCACCTCGCTCCTAGGAGCCGAACGCACCTAATAGCTCGTCTATAGCCGCACCATAGCCCCCTAGCCGCTCAAGGCCGAGCTCCGTCTGTCGTCTCGCTCGCCGCAGTTGCCGCTACTAGCCACCCCAGCCGCAGCCGCAACCACTATTGGACGCGCCACGTCGCGGCCGTTCCAACGAGACCAGCCGTGCGTCCTCCCAATGCCGGAGTTGGCCGGACGGTGAACGCCGCCCTGCTCCGGTTATCACCGGCGATAACTCGCTGACGTGGCATTGTCATTAGCGCTAATCCCTGCCAGCTAGACGCCCCCACAGCCACTGACAGCGGGTCCCGCGGCGAGTCAAACCGCAGTCAACACGGGATTAGACCCGGTTAATCCTAGTGTCACTGACGTATTGACCCCACATGCCAGGTTTGACCCCGGTAAGCTCCGTTGACCCGCCGGCATCATCCATGCGTCATGCTGACATTGTAACTATTTTCTGGAATTAGAACAAATCAGAAATGATTTATTAATTTCAGAAAATGTGCAAAATTCTAAAAATCATAGAAGACCAACCGTAGCTCAGAATGAAACAAATTATATATGAAAAATTATCAGAAAAATCCAATCTATCCATCTGTACCATTTTCATGCATGTTTGAGCAACTTATGCCTGCTGATGAGGTCAAATCAATTAAATGGCATTTGAATAATCACAAATGGAGTTTGAATTTGAATCTTGTATTCAAACCAACTTCATTTAAATCGATGTTAGTTGCATTAGCTCAAATCATAGCATATCGCCATGTCATGATCATGCATCATATTGTCGCATTCCATTGATTGTGTTTCCTCTCTGTTGCCGGCAATTGTTCCCCCTCAGTAGACGTGGTTCCGACGATGAGATCGATGACACCGATGAAGAGCTATACTATCTTCAGAAGTGCCAGGCAAGCAAAACCCCCTTGTTCATTCTGATACAATCCCACTCTCTCGCTCCTGCTCTCTTTTACTGCATTAGGACAACAGTGATTCAATTGTTACATGCTGCAGTATTTGAACCCCTTTCCTCTGCATGAACTGTCATTGTCACAGTAAATTGATGAAACCCACTAGCTTGAGTAGGAGTTGTTTGAGCCCTGATGTGCCTACTCATTCATGCTTGTTTGTAATGTCTGCTATTGCTTAGAGTTGTGTCAGGTCTGATTCATCGGGGATGAATTGGAAAGTTGTGAACATGTCTTACTGTTGAGAGCTAAGTGTGTGAACACGTTTTGGTAAAGGTAGCGGTGAGAGGCCATGTAGGAGTACATTGCGGGTTGTCTCATTGAAACCGTCCTTAGGAACTGAGTTCTGTGTTTGTGATCCATGAACAGCTACTACCACACATTGGGTTCCGGTAACTCGACCCCTCGCTACTACCACACATTGGGTTCCGGTAACTCGACCCCTCGCTGCTTATTAATCAACCTGATCTCTGTCCAGGAGTTGGAACTAGCTTCTGGTGTTTGTATGTAGTGCTAGTAGTCTACCAAGTGGCACCCGGTACAGATGGGCTTGGGACAGACTAGGTGGAGTGGCACGGTGTACCAAGCGTCGCCCGTTTGGTGGGCTTGGGAACCCTTCTCACATCATTTGGGGCCGTGATCGACACCCCGGCTGGATCTCCTCGCGGATGGAACTCTAATAGGCGATAAACCTGGACTAGAGACTTGCGTGATTAGTTAGGTCGTGGCCGACAACCTCGCCAGGCTTCCGCTTGAAGGTTTCCAAGATACATGACATGTACATGGCGGTAAGTGGCGAGAGCGTGTGTGAAGAAGTACACCCCTGCAGGGTTATAAATGATCTATTCAAATAGCCACGTCCGCGGTAAAGGACCTCTGGGTTGCCTATACAGTTCATAGACAAGTGAAAGTGAATACTCTAAAATGCGCAAGATAAGCGTGAGTGCTATGGATGGCCTTCTCGTAGGGAGACGGGAGCGGATCCATAGTGGTGTACTGATATGGTGAATATGTGGACTCGTGTGCGCCACCTCAAAAGAGTTACTTGCAATCATAGTACAGGATAGCCATTCAGTCAAAGATGACTTGCTGCAGTTAAACTCCACCACCCCTTTTGTTGATACTGATGCATATGTAGCTAGTTTTGATGTAAGTCTTGCTGGATACATTTGTACTCACGTTTGCTTAATTTATGTTTTTTGCAGAGAGACTTCAGTCTCACTAGTAGTTCTGCGTGGACTTTGACGTTTAGCTTGTTACCTCAGCTATGATCTTGTACCCTTGGGAGGGTCTTGTAGTTAGTCAGGCTTCTTAGCCTGTTTCATTTGTAGTTGTCTGTACTCAGACAAGTTAAGCTTCCGCATGTGCTTATTGCTTGTATGACTTGAATGTTGGGTCATCAGACCCATGTTTGTAATAAATGGCTCTTCGGAGACTAATGAATAAATACTTTGAGTCATAGAGTTAAGTTGTGATGCCATGTTGTATTTGCACATATCGAGCATATTGTGTGTATGTTATTGAAATGCTTGGTATGTGTGGGATGCGACAACCTAGTTGTTTATTCTTGGTAGCCTCTCCTATGGGGAAATGTCTCCTAGTGCTTCCACTGAGCCATGGTAGCTTGCTATTGCTCCAAAAACACTTAGGTTGGCCGGCATGTGTCCTTCTTCGTTCCCGTGTCTATCCCTACGGGGAAATGTCACACGGTGTCGAGTCCTGTTAGCTTGCTACAGCCCGGATTCACTCGCTGATGATCGATACGTTCGTTGCTGGGTCATGTATGCCTATCCCTGTAAGTTAGTGCCACTTTGGATTCACGACTAGTCATGTCGGCCCGGGTTCTTTGTCATATGGATGCTAGCGACACTATCATATACTCCCTCCGTTCGGAACTACTCATCCAAGAAATGAATGTATCTAGATGTATTTTAGTTGTAGATACATCTATTTTTGTGACAAGTAATTTCGAACCGAGGGAGTACATGAGCCGAAAGGCGCAAATGGTCCCGGGCCAGGTAAGGTGGCACCCGTGGGAATACCGTGCGTGAGGCCGCAAAGTGATATGAAGTGTTACATGCTAGATCGGTGTGACTTAGGATCAGGGTCCCGACAGCTTTGGTATCAAAGCCTGACTGCCTGTAGGATTACCAAGCCAAATTGGTCGAAGTCGTGTCTACAAATGCTCAAGTTATATAAGGGAATTGATTGTGGATGGGAACGTAAGGTTATTTTTACTCCTTATCCCTATATCATTCTGATTCTGAGTCACCCTCATCTTTTCTACGGGGTTAAGAAACTAGGCCTTCTCATCTATCTATCTGGATGATGAGTCACTATGCTAGAGACTTATAGGAATGATGGATTCAAGTCTTAGTTCAGTTCCTAGTACTTCCGTGTGTTAATAGTTGGTCTCATAACCTTGATATTGTGATATTGAGTGTCTATTCTATCATTTTGCAGGATGTCTCAAATCTTTTTGAGCATTTACGGTCGTTATGCTGTCCGAGTCATCCCAGGTTTCTACATAATCCCTGCCAAACCACAAGGGCCTGACGGCCTCGTAGATTGTCTTGGTTTCCCTTGACAACTTTGGCGCGCCAGGTAGGGGGAAGCACTCGCGCGAACCCGAGAAGTGTGCGCAGCGCGTCATCTTCATCACCATTTTATTCATCAACAGCTCCATTGTCCATGGCACCCAAGAAGAAGCCCGGTGCCGCAGCCCACCCGTCCACCTCGAAGGCCCCGCCGCACGCGGCCGCCGACACCAGGGGGGCTACGGGGATGCATTGGGATGTGGACACTATGAGGGACATGGTCGGTGCAGGCAGCACTGTCACCACCTCCCCTGCAGCCGAAACGGGAGCAGGAGGCACCAAAGAAGGACATCGCCTACAGCGTCCTAGCGACCACTCTCCACGAGGTACGGGTGGAGAGATCATTCCGTCTACACCTCTCCGCCCGGCCAAAGGGCACAACCGCAGTGGCGGCACTCGCTCTAGGGCGAATCGCAACTCTCCGGCTGCTCCCCTTGCAGGCGCGACCGCAGGGAATGCACCACCCCCAGAATGAGTTGACCCAGCCGATGCACCAAACGAAGTCGCTGGTCCTCGAGCGCCTCCACCTCGTCACCACGCCATCCAGACGGCTGGCTCACGACGACGAGAATACATCGCAACCACTACCAGCACCGTGAGGAGCCGGGCGAAATTATGATCTACGTCATCATCCATGCCAAGAACCACTTCGAAGGCTATGGCGCGGGCCCAGCTGCTGTTGAGATTTCCGCCGACAGTCGGTCAGATGAATGAGTGGAGAGCCACCATCCAAAGCCTGATTGGTTTCGCCAAGGCGGGAGGATCACAGCGAGCTGGCCCGCCATGGCCTCCCCAGGCGACGACAACGGCCCATGCTGTTGGTTGTGCGGAAGGGGCCACCCCCATTATGCAGTCACCTCCGCGGCAGCCAGTGCAGGGGCCATAGGCAGAGCCACGCATCCAACTACCAGATGACGTCTCGATGGCTTCTTCCGACCCTCGAGCGCGTCAAGGCCAATGGCGAGTCCTGGGCTACAGGCAAAGGGAAGGCACGCGCGTCACCATCGAGCGACGCCACGACACCCAGATACGTCCATTTTGCATCATGTTTTCCTACTGTTATTTATATTGTTTTTATGTATAATAATGCTTTTTGGAGTAATTCTAATGCCCTCTTCTCTCATAATATGCAAGGTTCCCACAAAGTGGGAGAATACCGGCAGCTGGAATTTGGAACTGAAAAAGCTACGACAGGCTACCTATTTTGCACAACTCCAAATGAGCTGAAACTTCATGGAGATTTTTTATGGAATATATAAGAAATATTGGAGCAAATAAGTACTAGAGGGGCCCCACCAGGTGGTACAACCCACCGTGTGCGCGCCAGGGAGCCCAGGCGCGCCCTGGTGGGTTGTGCCCTCCTCGGGCCACCTCCGGTGCCCCTCTTTTGGTATATAAGTCATTTTGACCAAGAAAAAAAATAAGGAGAGGACTTTTAGGACGAAGTGCCGCCATCTCGAGGCGGAACTTGGCAGGAGCACTTTTGCCCTCCGGCGGAGTGATTCCGCCGGGGGAACTTCCCTCTCGGAGGGGGAAATCATCGTCACACCAACAACTGTCCCATCTTGGGGAGGGCAATCTCCATCAACATCTTCAACACCATCTCCTCTCAAACCCTAGTTCATCTCTTGTGTTCAATATTTGTACCGAAACTATAGATTGGTGCTTGTGGGTGACTAGTAGTGTTCATTACACCTTGTAGTTGATTACTATATGGTTTATTCGGTGGAAGATTATATGTTCAGATCCATTATGCTATTTAATACCCCTCTGATCTTGAGCATGATTATAATTTGTGAGTAGTTACTTTTGTTCTTGAGGTCATGGGAGAAATCTTGTGAACTTGATATGCGTTCAATATTTTGATAATATGTATGTTGTGATTCCCTTAGTGGTATCATGTGAACGTCGACTACATGACACTTGACCATATTTGGGTCTAAGGGAATTCATTGTGGAGTATTTATTAGACGATTGGTTGCGAGAGTGACAGAAGCTTAAACCCTAGTTTATGCGCTATTCCGTAAGGGACAGATTTGGATCCAACAGTTTAATGCTATGGTTAGAATTTATTCTTAATACTTTTCTCGTAGTTGCGGATGCTTGCGACGGGGTTAATCATAAGTAGGATGTTTGTTCAAGTAAGAACATCACCTAAGCACCGGTCCACCCACATATCAAATTATCAATGCAGCGAACACAAATCAAACCAACATGATGAAAGTGACTAGATGAAATTCCTGTGTACCCTCAAGAATGCTTTGCTTATCATAAGAGACCGTTTTGGCTTGTACTTTGCTGTACTTTTGTTGGGCTACCTTGCTGCACTTTTGTTACTATTACCGTTACTTGCTTGTTACAAATTATCTTGCTATCAAACTACTCGTTACCTATAATTCCAGTGCTTGAAGAGAATACCTTGCTCAAAACCACTTGTCATTTCCTTTTGCTCCTTGTTGGTTTTGACACTCTTACTTATATAAATGACTATGATTGATCCCATATACTTGTGGGTCATCAAGGCTCTTTTCTGGCACCGTTGCCGGGGAGTGAAGTGCTCTTCATAAGTGGAAATCGGTAAGGAAAATTATTATTACGTATTGAAATTTACTGTCACTTATTACTATGAAGAACAATCCTTTGAGGGGTTTGTTCAGGGTATCTTCACCTCGACCGAAACCACAAGTAGTTACCCCTCAACCTACTGCACCTACTTAAAATATTGGTTATGAAATTCCTTCGGGTATGATAGAACAACTGCTAGTTAATCCTTATGCAGGAGATGGAACCGAACATCCTGATATGCACTTGATATATGTGGATGAAATTTGTGGATTATTTAAGCTTGCAGCTTTACCCGGAGATGAAGCTAAGAATAAGGTTTTCCCTTTATATTTGAAGGGAAAAGCATTGGCATGGTATAGGCTATGCGATGATATTGGATCTTGGAATTGGAATCGATTGAAATTGGAGTTTGACCAAAAAAATTATCCTATGCATCTAGTTCATCGTGATCAGAATTATATATATAATTTTTAGCCTCGTGAAGGAGTAAGTATCGCTCTAGCTTGGGGGAGGCTTAAGTCAATGGTATATTCATGCCCCAAACATGAGCTCTCGAGAGAAATTATTATTCAGAATTTTTATGCTCGGCTTTCTCACGATGATCGATCCATGCTCAATACTTCTTGTACCAGTTACTTTATGAAGAAGACTATTGAATTCAGGTGGGATCTTTTAGAAAGAATTAAATGCAAATCTGAATATTGGGAAATCAACGAAGGTAAAGAATTAGGTATTAAGCTTAAGTATGATTGTGTTAAATCTTTTATGAATACCGATGCTTTTCAATAGTTTAGCACTAAATATGGACTTGACTCTGAGATAGTACCCTCCTTTTGTGAATCTTTTGCTACTCATGTTGATCTCCCTAAAGAGAAGTGGTTTAAATATCACCCACCTATTAAACAAGAAATTAAAGAACCGGTGATAGCTAAAGATGAAACTATTATCTATAATGTTGATCCAGTTGTTCCTACTGCTTATATTGAAAAACCACCTTTCCCTATTAGGATAAAGGAACGTGCTAAAGTTTCAACTGTGGTCAATAAAAGCTATTCCTTTTACCTTATATCAAGAAATTATGAATGATATAGCACCCGCTGAAATAGAAGACATAGATGTTACTATTAAACTTGCTAATAGAGACGCCATCACACCACTTGGGATTGTTAGAGATGTTGAAGTCTTGTGTGGGAAAATAAAGTACCCTACTGATTTTCTTATTCTTGGTTCCCCACAAGATGACTTTTATCCCAACCTTTTTTCAACACCGTTAATGCTAAAATAGATTGTGAAAAACAAACCGCCGGTGTATGTTTTGGTGATGAGTCTCATGAGTTTAATTTTTCTAAGTTTAGTAGAAAGCATGATGAGACATAATTGCCTAGTAAGGATGAAATAAGTGGTCTTGCTTCTATTGCCGTGCCTCCTACAGATCCACTAGAACAATATTGGCTAGACCATGAGAATAACATCCATATGCATGAAAGAAATGAAATAGATAAGATTTTCTTTGAGCAACGTCCTGTGCTTAAACACAATTTGCCTATTGAAACTCTAGGAGGTCCTCCTCCACCCAAAGGTGATCTTGTGTTTGAATTAAAACAATTGCCAGAAACTTTGAAATATGCTTATCTTGATGAGAAAAAGATATACCCTATTATTATCAGTGCTAACCTTTTAGAACATGAAGAAGAAAGATTATTGAAGGTTCCGAGGAAGCACCGAGCTGCTATTGGGTATACTCTTGATGATTTAAAGGGCATTAGTCCCACTCTCTGTCAGCACAAAATTAATATGGAACCTGATGTTAAACCCGTTGTTGATCACCAACGATGTTTAAATCCTAAAATGAAAGAAGTGGTGTGAACTGAAATACTGAAGCTTCTAGAAGCAGGTATAATCTATCCTATAGCTGATAGTAGATGGGTAAGTCATGTTCATTGTGTCCCTAAGAAGGGAGGTATTACTGTTGTTCCTAATGATAAAAATGAACTTATTCCATAGAGAATTGTCACTTGTTATAGAATGGTAATTGATTTAGAGAATTAAATAAAGCTACTAGAAAAGATCATTACCCTCTATCTTTTATTGATCAAATGCTAGAAAGATTGTCAAAGCACACACATTTTTGCTTCCTTGATGGATATTCTGGTCTTTCTCAAATACCTGTCTCACAACCTGATCAAGAGAAAACCACCTTTACTGTCCTTTTGGAACTTATGCTTAGAGACGTATGCCTTTTGGTTTATGCAATGCAGCTGCTACCTTTCAAAGATGTATGACTGCTATATTCTCCAATTTTTGTGAAAAGATTGTTGATGTTTTCATGGATGAATTTTCTGTTTACAGAACTTCTTTTGATGATTGCCTAAGCAGCCTTGATTGAGTTTTGCAGAGATGCAAGCAAACTAATCTTGTCTTGAATTTGGAGAAGTGCCACTTTATGGTTAATGAAGGTATTGTCTTGGGACATAAAATTTCTGAACGAGGTATTGAGGTGGATAACGCTAAAGTTGATGCAATTCAGGAAATGCCATGTCCTAAGGTTATCAAAGGTATTCGTAGTTTCCTCAGTCATGCTGGTTTCTATAGGTGGTTTATCAAAGACTTCTCTAAAATTTCCAAGCCTCTTAAAAATCTTTTACAAAACTATGTTCCATTTGTTTTTGATGATGATTGTGTAGAAGCCTTTGAAACACTTAAGAAAGCCTAGATTTCTACACCTATTGTTCAACCACCTGATTGGAACCTGCCTTTTGAAATTATGTCTGATGCTAGTGATTATGCTATTGGTGCTGTTCTAGGACAAATAGTTAATAAGAAATTAAATGTTATCCATTATGCCAGTAAAACTCTAGATAGTGCTCAACGCAACTATGCTACTACTGAAAAAGAATTTTAGCAGTTGTTTTTGCTTGTGACAATCTCCAGCAACATCTTCAACAACACCATCTCCTCTCAAACCCTAGTTCATCTCTTGTGTACAATCTTTGTATCGGAACTATAGATTGGTGCTTGTGGGTGACTAGTAGTGTTGATTACACCTTGTAGTTGATTACTATATGGTTTATTTGGTGGAAGATTATATGTTCAGATCCATTATGCTATTTAATACCCCTCTGATCTTGAGCATGATTATCATTTGTGAGTAGTTACTTTTGTTCTTGAGGTCACGGGAGAAATCTTGTTGCAAGTAATCATGTGAACTTGATATGCGTTCGATATTTTGATAATTTGTATGTTGTGATTCCCTTAGTGGTGTCATGTGAACATCAACTACATGACACTTCACCATATTTGGGCCTAAGGGAATGCATTGTGGAGTAGTTATTAGATGATGGGTTGCGAGCGTGACAGAAGGTTAAACCATAGTTTATGCGCTATTCCATAAGGTACTAATTTGGATCCAATAGTTTAATGCTATGGTTAGAATTTATTATTAATACTTTTCTCGTAGTTGCGGATGCTTGCGAGGGGGTTAATCATAAGTAGGAGGGTTATTCAAGTAAGAACAACACCTAAGCACTGGTCCACCCACATATCAAATTATCAAAGTAGCGAACACAAATCAAACCAACATGATGAAAGTGACTAGATGAAATTCCCGTGTACCCTCAAGAATGATTTGCTTATCATAAGAGACCATTTTGGCCTGTCCTTTGCCTCGAAAGGTTTGGGCTAGCTTGCTGAACTTTTCTTACTATTACCGGTACTTGCTCGTTAGAAATTATCTTGCTATCAAACTACTCGTTACTTATAATTTTAGTGCTTGCAGAGAATACCTTGCTGAAAACCACTTGTCATTTCCTTTTGGTCCTCGTTGGGATCGACACTCTTACTTATCGAAAAGACTATGATTGATCCCATATACTTGTGGGTCATCTCACCCACCGCCAGTCCAATAGGTGCGATTGCCCCGAGTCGATGAACCCACGCTCGGTGAAGATGGATACCTACCTTTCAAGGTTAGGCGCCCCGCTTTCACCTGTGAGATGCGGCAAGTTTGTTGGCAATCCACTCACATGTTCAAGCTAGAGATACCAGAGAATTACGATGGGAGACTAAACCCGGCAGAATTCTTGAGCATCTACACCATCGCTATTCAAGCTATCGGGGGAAGAGATGAGAAGGTGTTCGCCAACTACATCCCTTTGGCACTGAAGCCAAATGTGAGGTCTTGGTTGATGCACCTGTCGGAGAACTCCATTTCGACCTGGGCTGACCTGTGCCATGAGTTTATTGGCACCTTCACGGGCGGCCATTAAGAACCAGGGCGACCCAGCGACTTGTAGCTCCTCCCGTAGAAGGAAGGAGAGACTCTGCGGAAGTACGTGCAGAGGTTTAGCCGAGTACATAGGAACATTCCAGACATCCACCCGGCAGCTGTGATAGCTGCATTCCAGTCCAACATGCGCAATCGTCGGATACGTTCCAAGATGGACGTTCGGTTTCCCAAGACTATGAAGGAGCTTTACACTCTAGTGGATAAGTGTGCTCGGGTGGAGGAGGGGAGGCGGCTTCCCGGTGAAGAGGATGGCGTCGACATCGACTCAGAGGATGACGATGAGGCCACCAATCGGAAGAAGAAGAACAAGAAGCGTAACAAAAGGCGCAAGGTTAAGGCAATGATGAGCGTTGAGGGATAGAGCGCACCTAGTACCGGCAAGAAGGCCAAGACCGAGGTTCTTGGCAAGGAAGTTGATGCGTGCACTGATTGCCGGGAAGCCGCGGCTGCCGAGAAAGGTGGGAAAGGTGATGGGTCATACTGCAAGATCCATCAAACCAAGGGCCACAATCTCTAGGAGTGTCATTAGTTTGAGCAGCTTGTCAAGAAGCAGAGGGTTGAATATGAGAAGCGTGATAAGGAGAAAGGTCAAGGTGGCGCTGGCGGGAAGGGCCGAGGCGGCGGAGCAAGCCACCCCGACAAGGCTACTTAGAATCAAGGAAAACCCACCAGCGGCCGTGAGATGGAGGATTGCAATGATGAGATTGATGGAGGAGATGAAGAGGAAACCAGCGAGGAGGAGTTCTAGAAAGCCACTGATGCCCAGTGCGTTGATGAGGGTGGATCTCTGCACTCCTCTCATCGCCAACTTAAATAGTGGGCGTGTGAAGTCAATGCCGTGGAGCCAGCGGCAGATTCTTAGAAGCCGCTCAAGTGGCCCCACACGCCCATCATCTTTGACAAAGAGGACCACCCTGAATGCACCACCGCAATAGGGTGCCTGCCGTTGTTGGTCTTACCAACAATCCACAACCTCAAAGTCACAAAGATGTTGGTTGACGGAGGGGCCGGGTTGAATCTGATTTCTCCAAAAGTCATTAGAAAACTTCAGATAGTAGAGGAAGAGCTCAAGGTTAATGACACGTTTCAACTAATCAGCAGGAGATGTCCTAAGGGGAAGATCATGTTACCAGTGACATTCGGGGGAGGGGGGGACTTGAATTAACGGACTGAGAAGATCATGTTTGATGTGGTCGACCTCCCCCTACCGTAAAATGGAATCCATGGTCGCCCAGCTCTGGCGAAATTCATGGCGGCACCCCACTATGCCTACAAAACCTTGAAGATGCCAGGGCCGATAGGCGTCATTTCCATTCCATCAGACGAGAAGGACACAATCATTTGCATGGACAATATGTACCGGGAAGCACTCGCGACAGAGGCCACTGAAGCCATTGTTCCCGCCAAGGAATGTAAAGCAAAGAGGAAAGCTAACTAGGATGCCAGCAAGGAATCCGGGAAGCGTACCTCTTCGGAGTATGATGAGCCTATTGATGACTTGTCGGAGAGTTCCAATAGGAAGAGATCCAAGGCTGTTGCACCCGCTGTGAAAAAGGTCCCGATAGGGCTGGCTGGCACTGATGGTACCTTCACTATCAGTGCCACCCTCGATGACAAATAGGAAAGTGCGTTGGTTGCCTTCCTGCGGGCGAATATCGATGTGTTTTCCTCGCAACCATCTGATATCCCAGGTGTTCCCTGGGAGGTAATCGAGCACCACCTTGTTGCCTGCCCACATGCCCAACCCGTCAAGCAGAATGTCCAGAAGCAAGCTTTGGAGCGGCAATAATTCATTGCCGAGGAGATCAAGAAACTTGAGGCAGCTGGTCTGATCAGAGGAGTACTACATCCGACATGGTAAGCAAATCGTGGTACGCAAGGCTAATGGGAAATGGAGGCTTTGCATAGATTTTACGGATCTAAACAAGGCATGCCCAAAGGACCCATTTCCCTTGCCGCGCATTGACCATATTGTAGATTCCACCTCCGGGTGTGACCTGCTTTCTTTCCTGGATGCATACTCTGGGTACCACCAGATCTTCATGTCCCAGGAAGACAAAGAGAAGACCACGTTCATAACCCCATGTGGCACGTACTACTTCGTACGGATGCCCTTCGGGTTGAAGAGCGCTGGATCCACTTTTGCAAGGGCAGTCCAGATTGGCTTTGAATCCCAGTTGCACAGAAACATTTTAGCTTACATGGATGATATTGTGATCAAGACCAAGGACAGATCAACCCTTATTCAGGATTTGGAAGAAACCTTTGCTAATCTGTGCAAGATTAATTTGAAGCTGAACCTGGAGAAGTGTGTGTTTGGCGTTCCTTCCAGCAAGCTACTTGGCTTCTTTGTGTCCCATCGGGAGATAGAGGCCAACCCCGACAAGATCAGTGCTATCAAGTAGATTCAAGCTGTCGGCATTCTGGGAATGGGGGTCCCCAGACTTGCCTGCCTGCGGCCTGCGGCGTGGCTCAAAGGAGGCCCAGGACGGCCCATCTTCATCTACGCAAGCTCAAGACCCTAGCGAGTGGCCAAGCCTCGCGGGGCGGACGACGAGGAGCTTCCTCAGGCACGGCCTCGTCAGGCTGGCTCATGAGGAGGCGGAGAGTTCAAGGCAGGGTACCTCGCGAGGTGCCCATGACGCAAGCCATGACGACCAAGGGCGCCAGACGGGCGCCAGCCGCGCAGCGTCCTCCTTTCCTCTTTGGTGCAAAGGCAGCAAGCGCAGGCGAGAGCATCAAGCAAAGGCATCCGTTTCGGTGCAACAAGACCAAGACCAGCCCCAACGGCTGGAAGGGAGTCATCGTGGAGCCCAAGCAGGCGTCATCACCAGAGCCTTTGGCAGGTGAGGACCAACTTTAGTCAGGATAAGTGTACCCGCTGTTCCCCTTCAAAATGGCCAATTGTTGGCGCCCTTCCCGCTCAATATTTGGGAAGAGGCCCAGGGCCTTCGCCTATAAATAGGAGTAGCCATCTCCATGGAGGAGGAGGACAATCGGCCCCCCGGTATGAGATCGGAATCCTCACCAAGGAACCAGTAGCTAGAGCAGCTGAACACCACCTAGCAGTTCATCACACCCACCAAGAACAGACCCTCGCGAGGCTGTTCTTCCCTGTACTGTTCCTCATCGGCCTAAGAGGCAATCCACCACACCACAAACTAGAGTAGGGTATTACACCACAACGGTGGCCCGAACTAGTATAAATCTCGTGTCTCTTGTGCTGTTCTGTTTAGTAGTTTAGGTTCCTGCGATTCGGCGAGGTGCGAGACGGTGGAGGGTTGGATCTCCGTGCGCACCCCAGTGTTCGAACCTCAAGGGTCCGCTGAACCCGAAATCGACATTTGGCGCGCTGTAGGTGCGCTGAATCCGCTTTCGCCACCTCGTGTCCCGTCGCATCGTCATCACCATGTCCGGCGACCAAGCGGGCAACCAGATCCTTAGGCGTGGCCCGCCCACGCTGAGCCGCTTCGCCTCGGGCGACCCGTGCCCCACGCAGCTCATGGGTCCGCGAGGCCCTGCGGGCCGCAGGCGACGCGGACAGGCTTCGACGGCTCTCACGCTGCGGCAGGCGCGGTTGGCAGCAAGGGCCTCCAATCACGCCGCGACCACATCACCGTACACCCGCCGGGAGCAGGCGAACTCGAGGGCCGCGCTCACAGTGGCCCGAGAGCTGCTGCAGTGCAGGCTGCTGGAGAGTGGCCGTGATGTGCTGCTGGAGCGAGTGGCAGAGCTCCTGGGCTTCGCCGCCTCGGGGGCTCACCCCTTCTGCACCCAACTTCCATCTCAGGCCTGTGGCGGCTCAGACGGGGCTCCTTGCGCGTCTGCTGGGCTCCAAAGCTACTCCAACACCGGCGGTTAGCTGTCGGCCCAGGCGGCGGCGGGTTGCCCCGCCCGCCCGCGGAGAAGAAGGACTCGACGTAACTCACGGCCCTGGTGGACCGCTGCGCCACCACCCCACGGTGGGGGCATCAGGCAGAGCGTCATAGCACGCTCAGCACTACGGTGTGGCCTTCGGGATGACGGCGCCAGAAGAATACGTGCCCCACATGATGGACCAAGGGCACCCGCATGAGGGAGAACAAGGCTCGCTCCTCAGCCCGAGCTGGGGGGATGAGGCGCCAGAAGCCGAGCTCTTCCAGGAGCCTTGAGACGGTCCCACTGGTCACGCCGGGGGCGACGATTATCGGGTACCGCTACTTCCTCAAGAGAAAACATACGCTAACCATAGGTCGCAGGAGGTACAGGTCGCCACGACGAGCGGCTACCCCGCTTCCGCAGTCTCCTACCCCTCGGGAGGGGGACGCAGGGGGCTGCCGGAGAGGGGCAGAGATCCGACATCACCACCGCGGCATTCGGAGCAAGGCGTTCTCAGGAGGTAGGCCCTCTGCTGGGGAGGCGCCTCAGGGCCTGCCCCTGGTGGAGGACCCGTGGTCGTCTGGGGAACCGCTGGCGACCGCTCTACCCCATCGGCAGCGTCCTGGTTTCCGGTCGTCGTTGATGGCACTAGAGTGTGGCGCAAGGCGGGGCCCTCATCTGGCGATATGAAGCAAGGCCGGTACCTGTGAAGAAGGCCCAGTGCCTGTGAAGCTCGCCGCCCCGTGACACTCTCACGTAATAATGAGTGGGGTTGTACACGCCAAGTCTCGGGGTGCTGGCCTCAGCCACAGGGCTCCCTCCCACGCCTGGCAGCACTTAGCTCCGCTGGTGAGAAGACGCCCAAGACTAGACTAGGTGCCGGACGCGCTTTTCTTCTGCTTTCTTCGCCTTTCCATTTGGTTGTCGCTTTCCCCGCTGGATTTACATTGATTCAATTTGAGATTTGTGTGTTCGGGAAGGGGTGCTTAGTCTCGCTCGAGCAAATCTCTCGCGTTTGTTACCACTCCGCCTCACCTGCCTCCCCTCGCGAGCCCCTCATGAGCCGGGCAGGCCTAGCTTATGCAAGAGCCCAAACTGTCGCCAAGGCCCCTCTCTGAGGGTTTTACCGCAGATCCTACGGATTCAACAGAGACACTCAGGTCGCCGCAGCCTCCCACAAAGCTATCTCGGGGCTGACTGAAACAAAGGTAAACCGCCAACCAGCACGCCGCTTAGCCAACCACTTGGCGCGGGCGTATGGGCGATGTAACACCTGCTAATACGATGAACACAAGTTTTACATGAGGGGCTCCTCCCAAAATGCTCTCACAGCCATCGTGCCAAAACCTGAGTTCTATTCATGCAGGTAACGGAACATGGACAATACATAATCAGTCGGATAAATCCTCCAATGCGCCCTCGAGCACCTCCCGAGCCGTTGTCGGCGCCGCTGGCCTCGCCACATCACTTTCACGTGGTCGCCGGCGGCGTCTGGTCGCTCACCACGCCGCCCTCATCGGGCGCCACGACCACGCCGTCATTGTCCGGGCGAAGGCCGGACGAGAGCATCCACATTGTCTTCCATCCAGTCGCCAGTCGCCCGGACGGCCCGGGGAACTCGGGTGATAGCTGCGCCAAAGTCGGCGGGGGTCCATGTCCGGAGATGGATGAAGACACGAGAAAAGGCGCGCCCAAGCAGCGCGCGGCTCCTCTCCTCCACCAACCTATTGGCCCTGACCGACCGCGCCTCCAGCTGCGCCAACACGTTGGTGAAGAATTGAAGGTTGCCGGCGTAGTTAACGGCGTCAGGCTTCGCCAACCGCCGCCGCAGATATTACCCAAGGCTGCGTTGGTTTTTCCCGGGCGTGGCGAGCATGGGGCCATGCTCATGCTCGAGGATTCGCCACGACGATCTGTCTGCGATTCAGCGGCATGACGGCCTCGGCCTCCTCCACCGTTGGCGAAGAAGGAGCCTCGGCCGAGAGGTGGTGGACTCCCTCTGCGCCACCTCGAGGGCGGCCCAAGAGCATCGGCCCGCCGTCGCCTCCTCCAGCTTGGCCTCAAGGCAGCAGTCCTGCCTCAGCCTCGGCCTTGATCAACCCCAGCCTCTCAAAACTCAAGGCTCGAGGTTCGAGCGCCGCCACCCACTCGGCGTCCGACCTCCTCCAGACGCGGGCTTCCCGCAGAGCGACCTCATCCTCTGCCCGCGTCGCCAGCGCCCTCGTCTCAAGCGCCAGTGCTGCTGCTCGGGCGGCTTCAAGTGTCGGCGCCTCCTCACGCTCGAGCTCCGCGGGTCGCGGAGGCCACCTTCATCGACGCGAGGGCTGCCTCGCAGCTCCACTTGCTCCTCCAATGAGTGACACCGGCCAGGAGTTCCGTGCCCGCTCCTCCGCCGCCTCGCCGCCTTAGCTGCCCGGCCTCTCGACGGCCCGAGAACAGGCCTCGAGAGGCTGCCAGCGATGCCTTGGCCTCTTCATCATCAAGATCGCGCTGGTGGCGCGCAAGGGCGGCAGCGCCCTCTAGCTCACGCCTCTCTGCGGCCAGGCGCACGCCCTCGGCCTCGAGGCGCGCGTCTTCGTTAGCGAGCTCTTCACCAAGAAGGCTCACCGCGTCAGCCGCCCTTCGAAGAAATCCTTGGCGAAGGGCGCGGCGCTCCCAAGCGCGCTCGTGCACGTCCTCCACACCATCAACCGCCCCAGGCGGGCGCCGGGAGCCACAAATTAGTACTCCCCCTCCGGGCAGGGGGCTGGGGGCTGGCAACCTCGCGACGGCCGGGCGCGCCGCGCTAGAAGCCCGGCCTGGAGCCAGCCCATCCCCAGACGAGGGGCGCAGGAAGCGCCTCAGCCAATCGCCGTCCACGACCAGGCGAGAAGCCCACGGCAGGCTAGCTATGCCGCGGGAAGGCTCGCGAGGAAGGGTCGCGGGGCGCACAGGGCCACGACGCGCCTCGGTACGGTTCACCTCCCCGGTCGCCCTCACCACAAGGGCTCCACTGCTTGGAGCACTCAAGGACGGGCGGGGGCGGCCGGGGACGGCTCCTCACCCGTCTCCGTGAGCTCGGCAGGAAGGGGCCTGCAGGGCAAGGATCACTACAAGCAGCAGAAGAATCAGGAGCTGGAGAAGGAGAAGGCTTACTCATCAGTGGCGAAGTACTTCCTACTCTTCTGCAGGCGACAACAGTAATCATCGCCCAGGGCCTCCCTTCTCTTCCGAAGGGCCTCAAAGTTCACGTGGAAACGACCCAAGATTTGAGCGCAGGGGTCAACCTGCGGTGAGGGAGAAGCATCAAGGCGACCTGCGTCAGGGGCGTCCGCCTGACGCGCGCTGCTGATCGCCTCACCAAGAGAAGCAGCAGGGGCCTCGGGGCTCCATCCGCAGCGCTGCAGGCGGCTGCTCTGCCGCCCTCACCAAGGGCGGCATGAGCCTCGGAGCTGCTCCCTCATGAGCGTCGCCTGGCGCTGTCACCCCCGGGGGGGTCCTTCGGCTCGTGGCTCGTGCCTCCTCGCTCGCCACTTGAGGAGGAGCCGCTGGCCGACCGGAAGGGCTGTCACCATCATCGGATTCTCGCGAGGCCCACGAGACCAGCGGGCGCGGCCCCATTCATCAAGATAGGCATCTGGTTCACAAAATCACCCTTTTCCGGCAGAGGTACAGCAAGGCCCTCCATGCCGGATGCCACCGGGTTGGGGTCGCCATCAGACCAGGAGTACTTTCTCGGCGCTTGCGTGTGTCTTCTTCCAAGCCTCATACGATCACCAGGCACTGAAGGCCCACATCCGGTGGGAATGGCGTTGGAGAGAGCAACGCGCACATCAGGAACTCCTTCACCACCTTGGGCGCCGTCGAACAAGCGACCTCGAAACGCGGGCGCGCAGACAAAGATGAGCCGAGGGCTTGAAAGCGCCTCCGCCCCACTGAATTGGGGACAGCAGCAAGGTTGGCTCCGATGGCAGGTGAGCTGAGCACCCCACATCCACGCACAACCACCTCTCGCGAACTCGGGCGGGCGGAGGCAGGCTGAAGTCGATCCCTGAGGGCGCTGTCTCGGGCGCGGCGACGAAGCTCACGCACGCCGAGCATTGGGTAGGGTCGACAAGGCGCAGAGAGAAGTGGCGCAGCAAGGCAACCGAAGGAAGGATGCCCATCATTGCTTCGCAAATGAAGGCGAAGACCGAGAGGAGAGTGATGGACTCAGGACCCAGATGCATCATGTGGATCTGATAGTGGGAAAGCACGACATTGAAGAAATCAGAAAAGGGGGGAACCAGCCCCGCCCACAGGGCGTCAGCAAAATACCGGACTTCGGTGACTATCCTGTCGATGGAGAAGTGGGACGCGGGCCAGGCCGTCGTCCTCCCGCGTTCATTGAAGGTGGTGGCCAGAGCCGAACTGACCTTGCCCAAGCCCTCTAGATTGAGTATGATCGACGGGTCGACGGCGGATGCCGCCGGCGGCGGCGAGCGAGGCGGAGGCACATGTTTCTTCCCTTTCCCCTTCTTCGTCGGAGCCATGGCGATTGAAAGGGGGGGAGATTCAAGATTGGATTGGAAATGGAAGCTGGAGTTCGAGTGGGGGAAGGACAGGAGCACACAAGCAGCAGAGAGGGGAACGGATGTGTGCAGCAGCGTGTCCGCCTAGCAAGGCACGAAATAAGGAGGTGGGGGAACAAGGTCACCACGCCCAATCAACCGCCACGCTGCCGCCCAAGGTCAAGAGCTGTTAGGGCTCATGACGCCAGACTTGCCCTTTCGCCTCTCGCCGCTGTTCGGGCGCCGCCAGGCCTGGGGGCTCTGTCGGCGCTCGGGAACGGGGTCCCTGCACTTGCTCGCTGCTGCCTGCGGCATGGCTCAAAAGAGGCCCAGGACGGCCCATCTTCATCTACACAAGCTCAAGACCCTCGTGAGGGGCCAAGCCTCGCGGGGCGGACGACGAGGAGCTTCCTCAGGCACGGCCTCGTCAGGCTGGCTCATGAGGAGGCGGAGAGTTCAAGGCAGGGTACCTCGCGAGGTGCCCATGACGCAAGCCATGACGACCAAGGGCGCCAGACGGGCGCCAGCCGCGCATCATCCTCCTTTCCTCTTTGGTGCAAAGGCAGCAAGCGCAGGCGAGAGCATCAAGCAAAGGCATCCATTTCAGTGCAACAAGACCAAGACCAGCCCCAACGGCTGGAAGGGAGTCATCGTGGAGCCCAAGCAGGCGTCATCACCAAAGCCTTTGGCAGGCAAGGACCAACTTTAGTCAAAATAAGTGTACCCGTTGTTCCCTTCAAATGGCTAATTGTTGGCGCCTCTTCCCGCCAATATTTGGGAAGAGGCCCAGGCCTTCGCTTATAAATAGGAGTAGCCATCTCCATGGAGGAGGAGGACGATCGGCCCCCCGGTATGAGATCGGAATCCTCACCAAGGAACCAGTAGCTAGAGCAGCTGAACACCACCTAGCAGTTCATCACACCCACCAAGAACAGACCCTCGCGAGGCTGTTCTTCCCTGTACTGTTCCACATCAGCCTAAGAGGCAAACCACACCACAAACTAGAGTACGGTATTACACCACAACGGTGGCCCGAACTAGTATAAATCTCATGTCTCTTGTGCTGTTCTGTTTAGTAGTTTAGGTTCCTGCGATTCGGCGAGGTGCGAGACGGTGGAGGGTTGGATCTCCACGCGCACCCCAGTGTTCGAACCTCAAGGGTTTGCCGGAACCCGAAATCTGACACAAGCACCCAAGACAGTTAAGGACGTGAGGTGTTTAACTGGATGTGTTGCCGCACTTAGCAGGTTCATTTCCAAGTCTGCCGAGCGCGCCTTGTCGTTCTTCAAAATCTTGAAGAAGGCAAGACCTGTGGAGTGGACCCCGGAGGTAGACGCTACGCTGCAAGATTTGAAGACCTGTCTTTCCTCTATGCCCACTTTGGTCGCTCCCGAACCACAAGAGCTGTTGCTGCTATACTTGGCGAAAACAAATAAAGTGGTTAGTGCGGCACTAGTGATGCAGCGGGAAGTGGATGCAGCGGCAGCCACAGCCATCATCCCCTCTGGAGAGGAAAGCGAACATGTCCCGGTAGGGTCAGATGCAGTTCAAGACAAGGGAGAGAAAGGCAGCGGAGACAGTCCCAAGGTTGCGGAAAGGAAGAAGGTGGTGCAGCGCCCAGTGTACTTCGTCAGCTCCCGGCTGCAGGGGCTAGGTCAAGGTACTCTGGCATGCAAATATTTATTTTTGGCCTCGTCATGGCCTCAAGGAAACTGCGTCACTACTTCCAAGCCCACGAGTTCATGGTTGTCACCCGTTTTCCTTTACAATTCATACTCGGAAATCCCGAGGCTACCGGCAGGATAGTGGAGTGGGCCTTGGAGTTATCCAGCTTTGGCATCACTATTCAGAGAAGAGCACTGGCAGAGTTTATTGCAGAGTGGATGCAAACCCCTGATGAAGAAGTGTTGGAGACAGTTATCCCTGGCATGGAAGTGCCCCAAGAATGGATTATGTATTTCGATGGTGCCTTATCCCTACAAGGTGAAGGGGCTAGCGTACTTATCATTTCTCCCAATGGGGAACACTTTAAGTACGTCGTCCAAATGCATTTTCCTCGAGAGGAGGCTACCAACAATACTGCAGGGTACGAATGGCTCCTTGCCAGGCTCAGGGTTGCAACAGAACTAGGAACCAAGAAGCTGATCATCCGCGGAGACTCACAACTTGTTGTGAGGCAAGTAAACAAGGATTACCAAAGTCCATTGATGGAGGTGTACGTTGAGGAAGTGGGGAAGTTGGAGGAGCGCTTTGACGGATTGCAAACAGAGCACGTGCCCCGTGTGGAAAACAACATTACTGATCATCTTTCAAAGTGCGCTGCGCAAATACTCCCTGTGGAACCAGGAACTTTTGTTCTCTGTCTTACTCAACCCTCTGTATCCCCGGCAACAATGGCCAGAAAGAGGAGGAAACTTGACTTCGGCAAGCCTCTCCCGCAGAACCTCCCGAGGTCCCGACAGAGAGCTTGGCGGGAACAACTCCCCTTCGATTGCTGAGCTGCACCCTCCCGCCAGACCACCGGTCCCTGCGGTTGAGGAGTGTGCTCCCACGAATGAGGAGGTGTCGCTGGTCCTCGTTGCCGAGCCTCGGGCTCCAACTTGGGCCCGACACATAATCTATTTCCTCCAAACTGGAGAACTTCCCGAAGAGCAAGAAGAAGCTGAAAGAGTAGCCCGGAGGGCTAATATGTATCAGTTTGTTGATGACACGCTGTACAAAAGAAGGCCCAACAGTGTGAAATTGAAGTGCATTTGCCGGGAAGAAGGAGATGAACTGTTGGCAGAGATACACAAGGGTATGTGCGGCTCACACATTCGATCGAGGGCTCTGGTTGGAAAATCCTTCCAGCAAGGATTTTACTGGCCCACAGCCCTCAAAGATTGATATGTCTCCAATGTATCTATAATTTATGAAGTATTCATGCTGTTATATTATCAATCTTGGATTTTTTAAGTCATTTTATAGCAACTTTATATCATTTTTGGGACTAACCTATTGACCCAGTGCCCAGTGCCAGTTGCTGTTTTTTTTGCTTTTTTTACATTACAGGAAATCAATATTAAACGGAGTCCAAACACCGCGAAACTTTTTGTGGAATTTTTATGGAGCAGAAGACATCAAGTGGCCAGAGAAGCACCTGGGGGTGCCCCATGGGGGCACAACCCACCAGGGTGCTCCTGGGGGCCCAGGCGCGCCCAGGTAGGTTGTGCTCACCTCGGTGGCCTCCCGCACCCCCTATTCGCCTTATAAATCGTCAAATATTCCAAAAGACTTGGGGGGTAACCCTAGGTCAGAAGTCCCGCCACCACAAGACTCTGTAGCCAACAAAAACCAATCGGGAGCCCGTTCCGGCACCCTGCTAGAGGGGGAGATCATCACCGGTGGCCATCTTCATCATCCCGGCGGCCACCATGATGAGGAGGGAGTTGTCCACCCTCGGGGCTGAGGGTTTGTACCAGTAGCTATGTGTTTATTCTCTCTCTCTCGTATTCTTGATGGCATGATCTTGATGTATCGGGGGCTTTGTTAATATAGTTGAATCATATGGTGTTTCTCCCTCTCTATCTTGTTGTGATGAATTGAGTTTTCCCTTTGAGATTTTGTTTTATCGGATTGAATACTTTTATGGATTTGAGAACACTTGATATATCTCTTGCATAAGAATACTCGTGGTGACAATGGGGTATTATATTGATTCACTTGATATATGTTTTGGCACTTAACTCATGGATTCCCGAGGTGACATTGGGGTAATCTATGCATAGGGGTTGATGCATGTTTTCGTCCTTCTTTCTCCGGTAGAAATTATGGGGCACTCTTTGAGGTTATTTGTGTTGGATTGCGTATTATGAATCTGAAATTGTTTGATGCATATCGTATAATCAACTCACGGATACTCGCGGGGACATTGGAGTATCAAGGTGACATTAGAGTTGGTTGATGTGTATCATATGGTGTTATTTTAGTACGAACTCTTGGTTAGATCGATCAGAAAGAATATCTTCGTGTTATTTTAGTATGAACTCTAGTATATATTGATCAGAAAGAATAGCTTTGAGGTGGTTTTGTACCCTACAAACATTTTCTTCTAATGTTCTCCGCTAGATAAGAACTTCTGAGTGATTCTTCATCGCACGTGAGGGATGGTTATATGATCCAATTTATATTAGCATTGTTGAGAGATTGCACTAGCGAAAGTATGGACCCTAGGCCTCATTTTCGAGCAATACCGTTTGTGCTCCGTTTTATCAATTGCTACCTTGTTATTTTTTATGGTTCTTATTACAAAAATCAATATCTACTATCATTACTACACTTGTATCACCATCTCTTCACCGAAATATTGCACCTATACAAATTACCATTGTATTTGGTGTGTTGGGGACATAAGAGAATTTTTATCATTTGGTTGCAGGGTTGTTTGAGACAGACCATCTTCATCCTACACGGATTGATAAACCTTAGGTCATCCACTTGAGGGAAAATTGCTACAGTCCTACAAAACTCTGCGCTTGGAGGCCCAACACAAGTCTACAAGAACAAGTTGCATAGTAGAGATCAAAGATGCAGTTGAGTTGGTCACCAAATGTGAAGCCTGCCAGTTCCACTTCAAGAATATCTATCAGCCCGCCCAAGCTCTCCAGACGATCCCTTTATCATGGCCCTTCTTGGTCTGGGGGCTCGACATCTTGGGCCCCTTCCCCCGTGCTACCGAGGGCTTTGAGTTCTTGTTCATCGCCATTGACAAGTTCACAAAGTGGCCAGAGGTGGAGCCCGTGAGAAAGGTGACCGCACAGTCAGCTATAAAGTTCTTGAAAGGATTGGTGTGCCGCTTCGCGGTCCCCACCCGAATCATCACCGACAACGGCACCCAATTCATGAGCCTCCCCTTCATGCAATACGTCCATGCCCTCGGGAGCAAAATCTCATTTGCTTCCATTGCTCATCCAAGGAGCAATGGGCAGGATGAGAGGGCGAATGCTGAAGTGCTGCGAGGAGTCAAGACGAGAACATTCGATAAGCTGCAGAAGTATGGCGGCGATGGATCGACGAGCAGCCAGCGGTTCTTTGGTCCCTCAGAATGACACCAAATCGAGCTACCGGGTAGACTCCTCCCTAGTCTATGGGGCAGAAGCAGTTATCCCCACGGAACTCATATATGGGTCACCTCGAGTGCTTGCCTATGATGAGGTAGCATAAGAACGACACCGGTGTGACGATGCTGTGCTGCTTGAGGAGAACAGTCTCCGGGCTGCTACACGTGCTGCATGCTACCAGCAAGCCCTGCATCGCTATCACAGCCGCAGGGTTCATGCCTGGAGTTTTGAGGAAGGTGACCTTGTCCTTAGGCGCGTTCAGTCCGCCAAGGGTACAAACAAGTTGACACGGAAGTGGGAAGGCCCTTACCAGGTAGTACGAGTCACCAGACCTGGCGTACTCCGTCTGGAGACTGGAGATGGCATTCAGTTGCAAAACTCATGGAACAATGAGTGTCTCCGTAAGTTCTACCCGTTAGGCGCGGCTGTCGGGCCCTGCCCGGCAGCCACCCTTTTCTACTGGCATCGCCGATGTTTCATGTAACCCCTTGTACAAAGCTAGGCACAGACCCTGAGCAACAGAGAAATAAATGAAGCGTTGGGGCCCCCCGACAAATTGCATGCATGCATAAGCATATCATTAGCATAGCATGTTCATGTAGATAAGATCACATGTGGCATCATTTTCATCTGGACTAAGCTGCAGGCCCTTACCGTGGACTTGGTCCTGAAGAAGAGAAGAGAAGACAAGCCTACATTGCGATCCCCGGCAGGCCAAACGGATAAGTTCTTTCTTATCCAAATGTGTTCTGTAAGTAGAGAATTGTGCATGTGAAAACCTCGCCACCTTCAAAACTTAGGTGCTTCCATCCCTTGACATGAACGTTGCTTCGGTCAGGATGGTTGTAGTGTACTTTGGCGAAAAGGTTTGGCGGGGGGCTGGTCCCTCCTTATAATTTGTGCCCGGCAAGCCTAGCTCCACGGCAACAAACTGAGGGTACTGGCAGGATAGCCTGCCGGGGATAACTTGTTTACTAGAATTTATAGAGGCATTTCACCTCTACATGGACATGTTACATGCACAAGTACCGGGCAAGGCTTGTCTTTTTCATTAATATGCTGATTAACAAGTACAGATCTTACAGAACACAAACATGGGTAAGGAAGATTACATAATTTAAACTAAAGTTTGGTCGATGCCTACACATTTTAGATTGAAAAATGATAAGTGCCCCGTGATGCCCTTCCTTATCCCTCTCCTCCTAGGCACTGCGGTGGGAGGCGAAGAGGGAAAAAGGAGCGCCTGGGAAGCCCAGCCTGACCCCGTTAGGTCCTTTGATAAGGAGCCTGGCGAGAGCGGGAGGGCGCGGGCGAAGATGATGGTGAAGAGATCAGCGGAGACGACCCCCCAACTGCCACCACCAGGGCCAGCAGGACGCGGCTGGGCGAACAAAGCTGCAACCCACGAGGAAGCCTGCCGGGGTCCAGCTGGAAGGCTACTGGAGGAGTCGGGGGCATCATTTTCACCTCTACACCCAACTCCCAGCTAAATCGCCTTGCAGGGGAGGAGATGCAGGTGCAGATGGTGGTGCCGCCACCTGACGGTGATGGTGCGGCTAGTGTTCAACCAGAGTCAGATTCATCGCCCTCCCAGTCGACGCCATCATCATCACCGTCACTGTCCTCCTTGTCGCTATCGCTCGAGGAGGAGCTTCTGTCGTCGGTCGAGCTCTCCACGCAGCACCCTAAGCAAGCACCCGAGCATCCAAAAACCTTGACGGAAAGAAAATCGGCCTCCATTAATTTAAAATGGAGGACGTGCCCCTCCGACAAGCTATGGGCGTGAGCAAAGGTCTTCCGAGATGAGGGGCAGGAAAATCCACATCCACCCGCATGCCTGCATTCCCGCAACCCCTCATGTGCAGCTTCAACGCGCGCGGCTATTCAAGATCCATCGTCCTTGCGAATGGAGTGGGGATCCGGAGGCGGCCGCACGGAGGCTTGTACAATCTGATGATGAACTCCAGAGGTTGGTCTCTGACGTGGCCTTCCATCGGGGGCGGGCGCAACCAGAGCGCCACCCTGTCCGGCCTCGGACACCATGACGACCACGATGTCCCCCTCTCCTACATCCCCTCATGGCGGGCTCCGCCCCCGCGTCTTCGGAGGAAGGAGGGAGACGCTGTCAAGCAGAAGTTCTCATCTCCACTGGAGCAGCGCCGGGCCCCCGACCTCTCACCATGGTAGGCGAGGGCTGCTGCAGGAATTGAAGGAGTAGTATGTGTGGAGAAAATTCTCGCCCCGCGTCACCTTTTATAGGCGAGCGGGACAGGGGCTAGATTTTTCTAGGAAGGTAGCCGCCCTGTTCGTCCAGGCCGGCCCCCCTCGCCATTAACGGCTTGAGGAATCAGGGCCGATCCCCTGCACCAATCCACGACGCCTGGCTTTCTGCCACGACGCTCATTCCCGCGCCCTCCGCATCCGCCACCAACATCGTGCAATGCATGCAATACATGTGGTAGTGGCACGTGGAGCGGGAAAGATAGTGGGGTGGCGGTTACCGCCCCATGATCACGGAACATGGGTACTCCACGGATCGGGGCCCATTATCTCTCCAACTACAATTGGTGTTACACAACACGAGGGAGAACCAGAAACTGACCTGGGCTCAGGTTAATGAAGAAGCAAAGAAGATCTCTAAGGACAAGCAACTACTACCCCCTTGCCTGTGCACTCGATAGGGCCTACCCCGATGATGCCCGGCAGCGCGTTCGGGCTAGTCCCGGGGTCTCCTGTCGGTGCAACAAACCCTGGGTGTGTTGCCCAGACCGTGCATAGGCCTAAGAGTAAGGTTGCGGCATCCAAGACCATACTAAGCAGAAGAGATCAACTCTTTCAGGAATCAAAGGGCGGATCAAGAAGACCAAGACGAGCCAAAGGAAGCAAGATACCACTAAGGGAAAGCCTTTCTTGCCGGAAACGCGAGCCTGGCGAGGACGAGTTGCTCCAGTGACATGTCTCAAGACTCCCCCGGCAAGTCTACCAGGGACGCCAAGGGCGGACTACCCCGCCAAAAACTCCACCGCTCCACCTCGCAGTGACACAAGTCATCGATCGGTGCAGTGTCGTGCACCCAAGTGAGTAAGTGGCTGTTTCATGACACATGGCAGCCACCTCCGAAGGAAATCACCTCCAAATGATACCCGTCCAGAGACGTGTCAAGCAGAAAGACAAGAGGGTGGTCGAACTACCCGGCAAGGCTTGCCGGGCATGCCATGATATGACACTAAGCAGCGCATTTAATGCACTCTGCCCTGTCTGTAGAGTTAGGTATGATAGCACTGTTTGCTATCTAATCAGTACACAATGACTGATTTGCCATCATGGTGACCATTTGATCTATAAAAGGAGGGCCGTGGCAACCATAGAAAGGATTCGGACCCTTGTACACTCATACACGCATAGCCGCTCTCGCCTCGAGGCAACCCTGTCAGGCTAGAGCGTTGCGTCTCCACCATGATCCTCTCATCAATCCACCAAAGTAGGGGGTAGGGTTTTACGCCTCGCGGTGGCCCGAACCTGGGTAAAACTACCCATGTGATCTCTGTCGTGTTGTGCTAGATTCTTCGCTCTTTGTGCAATGTGCTCATCCCCCCCGAACCACAAGGGGCTGATAGCCCCTTTGGTGGCCGTGGTTTCCGACGACAAAAACGATACTCCTGTTGTTCTATGTTGACAATATAAAAAATTGAAAGAAAAAGAGGCAACAAATATCGTTTCGTCCACAAAGGGGACACGTTCCCATATCGGAACCATGAGGCTTCTTGTCAGAAACTCTGGTTTGTGAGAAGCTTATACCCAAATCTGCCCCAAGTGGGACAATTTTTTTACCATAGCATTTTCGTGCCATTCCATGATAGCATGCCAAGTTTCATGAATTTCAGACGAGCTTTTGATTTAATGGAATTTCAGAACCAAGTATCTCAACATTTGCCAGCGGCCACAGTGCCGAGGTGTTTGAAATTCATTCCCATTTCTTGCATTGTACATAAGCTTTCAGCCATGGACACATATATGATTTTACAACTCATTTTGGTGTCGCGGAGCATGTGTCACATCCCTAGTTCTGGTATGCTCTGAGCTAGCTAGTCATGTGTTGCATCATGTTTAAGTTCTTTTGAATATGAAATGGGGATGACAGAACCCCCAGCACCCCCCTTAATCCAACTAGGGTTTACTAAAATCTTTTCCAATGAACCTGAAATGCCTTCTAAAAATGTTCTTCATCTTTGCCTTGGTCTAGAACCTCTCACAAAAATGGTTCACGTTTTTCTAGGACACATAAGGTCACTGAATTAAATCATACTCTATTTGCATTTGGGCATTTAAATGCTATATAATATTTTAAATGTCCAAATAATCATAAACTAAAATGTTTACTGTTGAAATTTTCCAAATAGTGGGCATTGGAAGTTTCATGATTTTTGCGTTAGTTTTAGTACTTTTAATAAAGCCACAAAGTTATAGAAAAAATAGAAAAACAGAAAATAAAAGAGAGAGAGAATCTTACATGGCCTCACTTGTGCAGCCCACCAACCGGCCCAGCAATGTAGCTGGCTGGCCCAGCCCACCACCGCCTCCTCCCCTGTCGTTTTCCTCCTCTGCCAAGAGGACGGGCGCGTGCTCGTCGCGCGCTGGCCACACGCTGAGCCACCTCCTGCTTCCCGTCGCTTCCTCGACGACTGGACGCCTCTGGCGTTGCCACACAGACCCCTGGACCCCCTCGAGCGCTCCCCTCTCTCTCTCTCCCTGCCTCGCCTCTCTCGCTCTCTCTCCTGAAGCCGAGCGGAGCCATCGCCGCTCATCGTTGTTGCCGTGGCCAGCAGCATCTTCACGCCCAGCCAGCGCCCCCATGAGCTCCGCCTCGACTCCGTAGAGCCGCACGTCAAACCACGCGACCCCGGGAGGCCAGCAACGTCGCCATCGCCGTCGTCTTCCACCTCGGGCTCCAGCCACCATCGTCGTCGATCCGCCGCATGCAGGACGTCCCTGAGCCCGCTAACCATCCCTACGGCACCGCTGTGAGCTCCGCCACCATTTCCCCCTTTTCCCGTTTCGTTTGATCGCCGTAGCCGTCGCCCCCTTGATGACCGAAATGCGCCGCCGGCCGAGCTCGCCGGCGACGAGGCACCGGTGACCAAATGGCCCCGTGCATATGCCCGTTGGCCTTGTGAGCTCTTGTAGAGCCCGTAGGTACTAACTGCTAGCTTCTCCGCGCGCTGCGTCGTCGGTTTCGTCGACGTCCGAGCTCCGGCCGCCGCCCAGCTCGCTGCCGTTGCTGCCACTGGCCACCCTAGCTCGCCTTGCGTGCTCCACCAGATGCGCCTCACCGCGCCGCGCCCATAGAGCCCAGCCACATGACCTCCCATCGCCAGAGATGGCCGGACGAGGAGCGGTGCCGCGTTCTGCTTAGCGCCGGCGGCTAAACACCGGCTAGGTGACGTGTCAGGTCAGTTTAGCCACCAACCCCGTGATTACTTCAACCCGGGTGCCACTGACAGATGGGCCCCACGCGCTAATTAACCCCGAGATTTATTCCCTACTTAACTTAGACTAACCCACCGGGCCCACACGTCAGGTTGACTTTGCTGACGTGGCTGTTGACCGAACCCACATGTCATTGACCCTAGGATGCACTGGGTCACTGACCAGTGGACCCCACTAGTCAGGTTTGACTTGGACCTGCTAGTTGACCTACTAACATCACCCTGACACAGTGTTGATGCAGTAAAGCCTTTCTGGAATTAAAATAAATCAGAAAGGATTTATAAATTCCAAAAAATGCACAAAACTTCTAAAAATCATAGAAAATAATCTGTAACTCAGATTGAAAAGATTTATATATGAAAAATGATCAGAAAAATCCAATCTGTCTATCTGCACCATTTTCATGCATGTTAGAACAACTTATGGCTTCTGTTTATGCCAAATCAAATCATATCAATCTTCGCCTTCTACTGCGAGGCGATCGTGGGTGTGGCGCCCTCCGTTGCGCTGCTCCGCCATTTCTTCTACCTCCGGATCCACAACTGGACCCAGCACTCTGGGTGTGTCTCCTTCGTCGTGGTCCACAGTGGAAATGTGCTCATGAGGGCCGGGAAGAAGGTGGAGGACTTCCGGCACAAATGGACATACATGGACGCCAGGGGCCTCCACGCTCGGCTGGAGCTACCGACCAGGATGCCGAAGAAGCTCGACCAGTGGGCCCACGATAAGCTCACCGACCCCCGGGTGGCATTGGTCCTGAGGCTGATGCAGGAGGACCTGGAGTCTGGGGCGCTGACGGGGGCCCCGATTGTTAGGGATTTCTTGGCGCAGCGCTTGGCCCCGCTCAAGGCGCACTCGCACCCCATGTGGGATTTCAAGGGCATGCAGGATGACCTTCGGCTGCGCCTAGGGAGCCTGACAAGCAAGGAGCTGGGCAAGGACATGCGTACTTTGCTTGAGAAGATTCCAGGAAGCCTCCCGGCGGCCTACCTTCCGTTGTACCGCCGCGGTGACGGCCGGCACGAAGCTGGCCGCCGCCATGCCCGTCTTCAACGAGCTGGGGCTTGTGCCGCCCAAGCTCCCCAACTCCCCGATGCCGGTTTCCTTCGGCGAGGGCTCTGAGGAGGAGGGGGAGGAGGACTCGGAGGTGACTGTGGACTGGGTGGAGGAGACCTTTCCTCTGTCGCAGAGCGATCTCATGCGTGATCTCTCCGATGATGCCGCTGCCGCTGAGTACTTGGTCGAGGGTTCCCCGCGCTCCCCCGGGGTCGCTATGAGGTCCGGGGGCACCCCCTGCGGAGGCTGAGTCAAGCGACCTTGAAGAAGGGCGAGGCGGCGTCGCTTCCTCGGGGCAACACCCCCGCCTTGTCGTCCGTCGTAGCCACTCCAGAGCCAGCCGCCATGCGCCAGGCTGATCCTCAGGGTGTGATGAAGCCTGTGCTCAAGAAGTCTGGGGGCATCGCGACCCTGGCCAGAAAAAGGGCATACATTGTTGATGACGAGTAAGCATCTTACCTTGTTTTTGTTTTCCACCTCTGATGCCGTGCCCACGATACTCTACTCCTACTGACCAGGCTGAAGCCCGCGGTGAAGAAGAAGAAGGAGGAAGGCGGGGCCTCCGAGGCCACGTGATCTTCCGCGGCCACGACGACCCTGGCGCGGGTGGAGGAGGCCGCCTTGTGTTCGCCCGTGACGGAGCGGGCCCCTTGGAGTTCGGTGGCAAAGCCTCCGGAGGGGACCGCTTCTGTGGCCCAACAGACTCCAGAGGCGCCCATCCCTGCCGCACCTACGAGGCGTTCGAGGGCTCCAGAACCCCCTGCCGCCCTAGTTGTTGTGGCAGTAGTAGTCCAGGCGCTGGTGCCGCCTCCTCCCCAAGCCCTCGCGTTGGCGGACAATGGCTCCTCTGCCAGGCCCGGCGCTTTGGAGCAGGGCTACGCCACGCTCGACCAGCTCCAGACCGATCTTCAGGGCACCAGCAAGTGTGTGGTGACGGGGCGTCTGGGGCTGATCTTGGGGTGGCTCCAGGCCGACTCGTCCATCAGGATGGCCTGGCACCAGGGCGAGGCTGCCGTCGTGGAGAGCAGGATGGAGGCCGGCGAGGCCATGGTGGCTCGCGATGCGGTGCTGGTCGACGCAGCGTCCGCCAAGGAACATTGCAGCATGGTGGAAGCCGAGCTGAAGGCCCTCCGTGAAGAGCAGGTCTCCCGCACCCATCGGCTTGAGGAGCAGGAGGAGGAGCTCAAGGCCCGGGAGACCGCGCTCGCCGATCGTGACGCCGAGATGGAGCAGGCAACCCAGGAACAGGCCATAGAGCGGAGCTATCTGGGGAAGTTGAAAGAGGAGGCAGACATGGCCCAGGCATCCCACACCAAGCTTGTCTCCGAGGAGACGGCCTGGTTGCAGGCCAGGGAGGAGACCTCGCCGCGTCTGAGAAGGCTGCCACCGCGGGGCGTGACGCCTTTGTCTCCCTCGAGCTGAGGTCCCACACGGCAACTGCGATCCCTTTATGGAGGAGGGTACGAGAAGCCGCTGACGACTCCAGAGGATGGCCCTGCCGGTCTTCTCACCAAGCTCACCGAGGAGCTCGAGGGCATCACCGCCGCAGTGGACACCATGGTGGAAGGGGAGTGCCAGGCGCTCTTCACCGCGGCCGCGACCCGTGTTTTCAGCCACCTCCATCTCCACCACCCAAGCTTTAACCTTGGTGCGCTGATCGAGCTGGTGGCTCCTGAGGCCCGCGACGCCGCTGCCGAGGCCGTGAAGGGGCAGGTGAAAACCCTGCTGGAGAAGTTTCACTACGTCGACCCTGAGGCTGCAACAACAAGGCCAGTGGCGAACATGACGGCAGCGTTGTCGACGACGGGCTCCCAAAGGCGAGCGACAGTGGCAACCGAGGCTGAAGGCAGCGCTTCCCCTAGTTCAATCCTGCGACATTTATCGTGCCTCGTGGAGGCATGAGAACTTGTGCTTTCAACTTATGAGACATTATGTTTTGTAATAATTTGCTAGGACTCCGCAATTTCCTTTTTGTGCCTGATTTCCTTCCTATTTGCTTTAGTGTTCTGCGTCGGTAGGGCCCGGCCGCGCGCATACCTCAACCACCATTGGGGCATCTGGATTGCCAGGACGAGACCAAGGGGTGAGGGTATACTTGGCCAGTGAGGCCCTTGTGTCATGATGCTCAGGGGTCCCCATTGACGTATGAACGACCCTCATGAAGGAAACACGAGGAGCATTCAGGTTAATGCGGAGCCCCCATACCTTTCCTTGCCAGCTTTTGCCTGGGAGGGTCGCGTGAAGACGAGGTGCGAGAGACCTAGTGAGGTGGCGTGCGCCAGGCGTGACCTAGGCCCAGCCCCTGTGCCAAGCCCCCTCACACGACTCTCTCGTGGGGAAAGCGACACGGTGAGGCCGGATGGCGGGTTCAAGAGCCCTCCTGAGGTTACTGCAGCCACTAGGGTGCCCTCAGTTGTTTATTCATCAGCACAAAGCATGGTGCTTCCACTCTTGCATGGGCATAGCCGCTCCTCGACCGTGTCGTCCGCCAGCTCGGAGCATGGGGCTTCCACTGGTGCGTGGGTGGGAGCTCCCTCCGAGGGGAGACTCTAGGGCGTGTACATCCCCGTACTGACACGTGGCTTGCACGGCAGGACTAGAGGAGGTGTATATGGGCACCCGTGAGCCAGCGCGGGACTCACGGGGCCCTACCTCCACTACAAAAAAAGACACATCCGTGGCATTTTGGGCCGAACGAAGTTTTTTTCTGTCATGCTTTTAACACTTCTATGACGATAATTGTGACAAAACCCGGTATCATCATAGATGTGGTGGACTCCTACTTCTATGACAAAAAATCATGACATAAACTGGGCTTTTCATCCTGGGCGGGCCGGAGATGCAATTGCATGACATTCTTTGGGCCGTCCATGACGGAAAAAACCATGGTAGAAGCGAGGGCGAGGAAAATATCGGGGGAGTTCCCGGTTACGGTGGGTGGTCGGGGGCCGAGCAATGCGCGTTTCTCTCATACGTACGCGCATGTGTGGGAGGCGTTGGGCTCTAACTGAACCCGAGTGAGGCGTTGGGCTCTAACTGAACCCGAGCGATTGCACTGCAGGCTATGCGTTACTGAACCCGAGCGATCGATTGATGGCTGTTAACTGAACCGGGAGTGATTCCTTCACTACTACTACTAACTGAAGCCGGTCGATGCTACCTCTTGATGAATAGTGAGCATTGTTGGGGGTTTGGATGAACAGTTCCCGGTGGGGGGTTGGATGAATAGGATCCCGTGGTGTTTCCACTGGATGAAAAGGATCGCGATCGATCGGGCCAGTTGGAGGGTGGATGAACAGGACCCCGTGGAGGGCTGGATGAATAGGACGCCGTGGAGGGCTGGATGAATAGGACCCCGTAAAGAGCTGGTTGAACAGTAGCTGGTGGAGGACTGGATGAGCAGTAGGCCCGTGGAGGGGTGGTTGAACAGGACCCCGTGGAGAGGGCTAGTTGAACAGTAACCGGTGGAGAAGCATGCGGTGGAGGCTGGATGAACAGGAGCCCGTGGATGAATAGTCACAGGTGGAGGCTGGAGGAGGTCGACGATGGATGAACAGTAGCCCGTGGAGGCTGGAGGAGGTCAATGGTGGAGATGAACAGTATCCCGTGAAGTCCCGTTTTGCGGTACGCCACACCCCCGTTCAACCGTAGCGCTCCAACACAAGTCCGTTTCCTCCGTTTTGCGGTACGCCACACCCCTCCCGATCAACAGGATCCCATTTCGATCGTAGGAGGTCCAAGAGAAGTATGTTTCCTTCGTTTTGCAGTACGCCATACCCCTCCCGATGAACAGGACCCCATTTTGACCGTGGCCGGTCGAACACAAGGCCGTTTCCTCCGTTTTGCGGTATGCCAGGCCTCGTTTCCATCGGTTGTTGCATCCAAGCCGGTTGGCTCCCGATGAACACGACGACACATTCCGTTCCAACCCAGCCAGTTGCCTCACCATGAACACGATGACGACGACGTAGTTTCTCCGTTCCGACCCAGCCATGTACACGAGACCTGGTCGACGTAGGCGTTCGAGACCCCGCCCGTATGTACGTACGTGGCCGTATTTACTTTCTTGCATCCTGGCCGTTGTATGTACGTGTACATGGTAGGTGCACGCCTCTACGATGACACGTGCGGGCCTCTACTACGACATGTTCCCTTCCTTACAAGACCACGGTTCATCGCTACAGCCTGCAGACAGACTGATCGTATGTACGTACATGTTCGCGACTAGAATGACAATGCTACGTACCCTTCGACCAGGTGGGTCCCGACTATTAGGCACTTCCTTGCGTGCGAAGATGTAGCTGGTGGCTCCCAGCAGTCAGGGGGGAAACATTTTTTTCATGAAATACGGTGGCCCGTCCGGTGGGTCCCTGTTGTCAGGTGGACGAATCATTATTTTCCGCGTAATAAGGAGGCACTTCCTTGCTGCGGCCGTGGACCCAGCTGTCAGCCTCTCCATGTACAGTACTCTTCCGATGAAAGTCGGTCTATGACCACATTGACCACGCCGCCCCGAGAGAACCAATGCGGTGGATGACGGCGAGGCCTAGGAAGGGGACGACGCGGAGCCGGGGAAGACGCGGCAGTGGATGCGCATGCATAGAGGAGTACGAGGTTTTAGTGGTTCGGCTGCGGCGTGAGGCTACCAGCGGTGGGAGTAGTAGGGGGTGGTGAGGCCTCCGCGGCAGCATAGCCGGGCACGGGAGGCAGGAGCAGGCGGCACGACCGGCGCTGCTTTGTGCGGCTGGAGCAAGAAGACGAGAGGTTGAAGAAACACTACAGCCGTTGGATGGACATTGTACGGTCACTAGAGCTAAAATCGTCCCCGTTAACTTAGTAGGCCCACAAGTCAGCCTCCCAATATGGTGGGTCCCAGCTAGCAGGGGGTATTCATATTTTTGTGCGTAATAAGGAGGCACTTCCTTGCGTGCGAAGATATAGTTGGTGGGTCCGAGCTGACAGCGGGGGGGGACGTTTTTTTGCGATTCACAGAGGCCCTTTCGGTGGGTCCCAGCTGTCAGGTGGAGGAATCATTATTTTGCGCGTAATAAGGAGGCATTTCCTTACGTGGGCCCCTACTGTAAGCCTCTTTCTTTGGCTATTGTATGTTGACCATGTTGACCTCGCCGCACCGAGAGCACAAACGCGGTGGACGAGGGTGAGGCCCAGGAAGCGAACGACCTAGAGCCGGCGAAGCCAACGCAGCGGATGCCCACGCTGAGGGGAGTACGAGCGTTGACTGGTCGGCTGCGCGGTGAGGCTGACGTCGCCGGAAAATAACAGGATGTGCGGGTGGGTAGAGGGATGGCCTGGCGGCAGCACAGCCAGCCACGGGAGGAGGGAGCAGGCAGTCCCGCCGGCGCTAGTTTGGGCGTCTGGAGCAGGAAGATCAGAGATTGAAGAAGCACGGCGGCCGTTGGATGGACATCGAATAGTCACTGCTCTGTGTTGACTAAGTTGACAAAGCTTTGCGTACGCGTCAAAAATTTTTTAGGACAGCGTCATCGTCAACCTAGTAGGCCCAGAAGTCAGCCTCCAAATCTGTGGAAAACAGCATATAGCCCATTTGCCATTATTTTCAATAATTTACAGCCCATTTGTTAATTCTTAAGGATATTTGAAGCCCATATTCTTTTTATTAGCATTACAGACCATATATTCTGGGCACTGCTAAAAAATTCAACGAAATTTTGCATATTTCAGTGGGGTCCGAACTCTTTTAATCATGAAATTTCGAGTCACATTAAAAATATTTTTTAAAATTATATCAAAATAAAATTCAAGAAACAATTCTCCGCAGAAAAATGAAATTAAAATTAAAATCTTAAGTAGCAAGATGCCCGTGCGTTGCACGGAACATGAAGATGCATTTGTATGAGTAGTTTATCTTGTTGGAGAAAATATGATATTTTAATGTAATTGCCAGTTGGCTTTGGTTTTTATAAGAGTAGAGAGTAGAGAAATCCATAAAAATGATATTTTAATGTAATTGCCGGTTGGCTTTGGTTTAAAAATTTACAACCCATTTCTTATAACTTATAGCCCATTTTCTGGGGAAGCCCATTTCTTACTACTTACATCCCTCCTCGTCTTGAAAGATTTGCAGCCTAGCAGGGCCGAGAAAAGAAAGTAGGCCTTGGTTTTGGTATTCTCCAAATAAAGAACTAGGCTAGCCATTTTTAGAAAGAAAAAAATATCAACTGGGCTCGTCATGTGCTTAAGTAAAATCGTAAGCATGGGCTAGATGGGCCACAGCCCCCGCACAACACGTAGTTGAGCTCCGTCTCTGAAACTAAAAAAACTAGGCGAGCTGCTGGGTCCTTGGTGTTATCCGCTCGTTGTGTAATTTTCTCGTTTATTGACTACATTGACAATGGTGTGGGACCTAGTTATCAAACAATTAGGAGGAAGTATTTTTTTGGCTTGTAATAACGGGCACCTGCTATGCGTAATGCAATGACCACGTGGGTCCGATCGTCACCTCTCCACGACAAATATCTCCTGATTCCTCTTGGTTGTTGACCATGTTGACAACGCCAGAAGGTGGCAGGCACAACGAGCGAACCAAGGTGGAGAACGACGGTGAGGCCTCGGACGGGAACGAATAGCAACCGTGAAAGAAGCGGCAATGTAGTGGCTGGTGGAGGGGAGTACGAGGGTAACAACATGCAACTCAAGCTTACAAACGGTACAAAAGGCCCAAGTATTAATTGTTCATCAAATTTTTAGACAAAACCCAGATTGAACATGGCAGTAACATCTAAACCAACCACTCTTTTTTGCAGTCACAAACAAATGGATCTGTCTGATCCATAAAATCAACATCCTGTGCAAAAAATAATTATTTCAGGATGACTACAACTTATGGTAAATAGAAGCCGAGAACGTTTAGAAGCCCATTTTCCACCTGAAACTTCTTTTTTTGCTGTTCAACGTGTCCGTCCGTAAGAAATCTCTTGTTGTAAAACTTAAGCCTCATGGACAATAGTAACCTCACATTCAACATGAAGAATGTGACAAAGCTTCTGTTTGCCTGGTTGGATGCATATCTTTCCATTGTTATTGCCCTCAAATGAATGTCGTGAGAAATGAGAAAATCCTGGTGCTTATTACGCCACCGATTGGTTATATGTTTTTCTCCATGTGGTCGCAGTACCTAAGTAGACATGAAGACTGAAAACAGTTAAGGTATGAAAAAAGAGAATGTCGAAAGAGCGACAACTGAACGGTTAATTCTAGTACAATATATACGGGCTTTCAATGTGCATGAAATCATCACCTCTATATATAAATTCTCCAGAGATCGACATTCCGATATATAAGATTGTGACAGAATCCAGCAGCTATGACAGCCTGGTTTTTTCCCTCTTCTCTTTGCCTGATTTTTAGTTTGTTTGGAATTGAATTTGAAATATTTGAATCACTTCAAATGGACTTAAACACTTGGGTAGCCCCTTGACTTTCACCCAAGTGACTTATTTCTCTCCCTAAGCCATCATTTCTTCTCTGATCCATCTTAAAGTAATATTATGAATATTTTTCTCTAATGAAAAATATTCAATTTCTCTCTAAAACCCTAACTAGCCCCTTGTGTTCGAAAGCAACCTCGATTTTTCTTGCCCACAAAAATCTGAGAAAATTCCCAAATATTCCTTGAACCCTAGGGCACCTTCTTGAGCAAAAATATTTCATCACTTTTTGGAATATTTTTGCTACAGAAAATATTCTCTGTTCTGGACAGAAATGGTAGTTTCTACGGCAACTACCATTTTACTTGCTCAATTGTGGCTGAATTTTCTTGTGAATCATCACCTTAGTAGATGATTGCTAACCTCCAAAGCCCAGTTCCCAACTCTCAGTATTTTGACCACAGTAAGCTCTCAAAGTTACTGTCCAGAAACTTACCAGGAAGTTGAAATCCATGTTACTGCGCCTGAGCTAAAACCAAAGTGTGGTAACCTCTCAATCTACCATGGACTACACGCTAGACATGAAGTTTAGGCTTAGCTCGGCCTGAGGTGAGAGTTCACGCGGTGACCGCATTCGTCTAGGCGTGCTGGCATACGGCCGATGCGCTCTGCGAAGCGCCGACGCCTCTGTTGCTTGCGTGATCGCTTCCCGGCCTGCCAAACCTTGCCAAACATCTCCCCGATGATCGTCCCGACCCACATAACTCTCTCCTGGAACTCTCCAACGCCAGAGCTTGCCGTAGAGCAGCACAGCGCCGGGTCCGCCAACCCAACAGCAAGCGCTGCGACCGTGTTCGCCGCCACCCCTTGCTCCTGCGCTGCCTCCGCCGCCCACGGTGCCCGCGTGAGCTGCGTCGCCTTCACCCTCGCTCACTAACGCTGTTCGTCGTCGGGCGCCGTGTCCAGGTGTCCTTGGGCGGAGCTCGAGCACCTCTCGTCACTCGGCTATAAATAGAGCTCTCCCTAGCCTCCTGGAGCATCATCCACTCCTCACACACACTCCACAAACTCGTAGAAAGCCGTAGCCCAGCTGGGCAGGCCGCGGGCCGCCGTCCCCGAGCTCGAGCTCGCCGGCGATCCCCTCGGGTCGTCTTCGCAGCTCCAGCCCCTCCCAGGCTCGGGCCACCCTTCCAGGGCCACAGCCATGCCTCGGTGGTGCCGTTCCGCCCGGTTGGAGCCCCTGGTGCTGCCTCTAGTCATCGTTGTCTCGAACTACGGCGACCTCTGCTTTCTGTCGCCACTGGAGAGGCCGTTTCCGATGCCGTACGACCACCCCTAGCTAACCTACGGGTACGGGCAGGTGCACCTCCGTCTCCTCTTTTGATCCCTCCCTCCAGTTCTAGCCAAGGAGCCCTCCTCGCCGGCGTGTGCTCCGGCGGAGCCTCGCCGCCCTCTGTTTCCCTCTCCCCTACCTCTCACCTGACTAGCGAGGCCTGCTAGTCAGCCACTATATACGCGCATGAAGCGGTATGAGTGGTGGCGCCCTCGAGGTTTACGCCTTCGACGTCACCCCCCCCCCCAGTTATGTTTATTTAAATTCAAAATTCAATTTTATCCAGGGAGCTTCAAACAGCCAAAACTTTTTAACCATAAGTCCAAATGAATTGATTCTTTTTTGCATTGTGTTCTTTATGCAGAAAGCTAGCAGATCACTAAAAATGAGATTTTTCTTTGCTGTCTAGATTTTCTGGTGAATTTCGGAAGGGTTCTTGATGTTTTCTTTTTGTGTTTATAATTGTTTTCAAAAAGTGAAGCTTATCTTGAGGATCACCAGGAGGATTGTGAACCTCATCTGCACTAAGGCAAGCCACAGCAACATTTTCATGGTGCCATTACAATATTTGTGATTTTCAACGTGAATTAATGGTTTCATCCTTGCATTTAAATCACTAGAATAATATTTATATTTTGTTGGATTCTTGTTTGAGTTGATATGCTTAGTTTACAGAAGTTTGAAGCTAATTTAGTTGGTTAAGTAACTAGAAGTAATATTTGTTATGAAGAAGTAAAATATGGTTATGGATATAAGTAATTATTTTTAGTTATTTTCTTAAATGAGATAAATGATAAAATTTCTAAGTAAAGATTCTGTTTAAAGTGATGATAAATCATAACCAGAGGGGTGATATGAGTTGTTGATGTCTATGCTTAGTGTGGATATGGTTGACCCAGTTATTTCCATTGATATATGATGCATATGTTTGTGGTGCATTTTCATGGCATATCATGACACCAGTTACTTTCACCTTAAGTTGAACCTGATAATAACTCAACTTGAACATATCGTTGATCGGGTCATGGTGCCACTAAATCGAGTTTTCCCAGTGCAACCACATTTTACTTTATGGGAAGGCATTTATTCGATTCGTTGTCATGCCTCTGGTCGGTGCCTCCAACAAGGGAAGGTTATGGGCGTGCGGTACCCTGGCCTGGTAAGCAGACATAACCTTGTGTGCCCATTGTTGTTGTTATGGTACCTTGTCCTCATTTGGGACCGTTTATGTTTTGCCACGACGGTGGCCGTTGGTGTCTTTGGTAGACACGGGGCCACCCAGGACTAGCCCAGTGGGGAGTGAGTCGGAGTGGCAGGGAGAGTGTCATGGCAATGGAGGGGTTTCGTTGCAACGCTATTCTTCCACCCGAATGGGAGTGCGAGGCCATGGGTTCCATGGTGTGGGTACAATGCGCTACCTCTGCAGAGTGTATTAAATCTATCAATAGCCGAGTCCATGGTTACGGACACGCTCGAAAGTAGGTCACACCATGGGTCAACGTTTAATTAATTTTGCACAGTAAGATATGAACTTTGCACTGTTGAGAAGATGATGTTTAGGAAAACATTGTGTTGATGGAGACCAAGTCATTGGTCCGTTTGTGATCTCGGTAAGATCACCGTTTGGTTACGAGGTAACCCGATCAAAGACCACGAGGTTGGTCCGTTTGTGATCCGAGAGCGATCACCGTTTGATAAGCAAGTCCGAGGGACTTATATCACAACATCATGATCACTGCATGTATGATATGATGTTGCATTAGTAAAGCACTTGGTTAAATATCATGATATTGCTTGTCATTATATTTATGTTTGTTGTGAGCTTGCAAGTACATTCAATGTACTGACCTGGCGTGTCATGCCAGCTTTCAGGAAAGTCTCGTTGGAAAGGAGTGTTGTCCGAGTCTAGATCGTGTCCACATCGGTGTCCTTGTGCTATGGAGTTCCGTTACGACGTTGTTCCGCCGCCGCGTAGTTTTTATGATCGAGGCCCCCTTTATGTTCACTAAATAACGTACATATTGTTCAGCCGCACCGTGTGTGCTGCTTGGCCTCGCCACATGTTGTAATATGAATTATGATCCGCTAGCATCAATAAAGCGGTTGTTTTCTGTACCAAGATGTTGTGTGTTGCCAGAAGACATGGTCTCTGGGTGGCAATGCATGGTAAACCGGTTTCTCTGAGCCGGGGTGCCACAGCAGCATTGATAGGCCATCCATGGAAGAACTCTTCATTGAGCATATAACATAATATTATTACCCAAAGTGTACTCCAAGATGATATAAAACTTATGCGCACAAATGAAAAATGCAGCTATGATTACAAATGTGTAGATGATAATATACGGTACCTAAAAAAGTTAGGAGCCAAACACCTACTTCCTGTGATCATTAAACGGATCACGAATTACACCCAAGGTCTCCAGTCTGGGTGTAGAGACGACAATTATTTGCGAATGTTTATAACAATTATTAAGGAGAAACCTTTGAAGTGAAGGGGCATCTTCGATGATGAGCTGATGTAACAAATTCCAATGCTTTTAAGGTGAAGCGACTTTATTTGGAGACAACTGATAGGGATTTCTATTCCCAAAACAATCAGCAAGCGCTCCAGGGCAGGGCAACTGGAGTGGATGATGCTGTGAAGTGAGGCCTCCGACAGATAAACCACCACAAGCGAAAGTTTTTTTAGCAGTGGGAGTCGAAGCATTTGTACCAGATCGTCTGGTATATGGCACCGGGCGAAGGTGGCGGTGTGGAGAGAGGAGGAAAACCGCTAGATGGACAACGGTGGTGTGGGCATGAATTCTTGGTGTGTTCGTGGTATGAAACTTTTGTGGTAATTGTAGAACTCAAACTGCTGGAGTTTTCCGAATTCAGATGTCAGCCAGCATCCACCGTGCCGGGTATGGAAAGCAGGTGGTGTGTCGGGATCCAGAGAGGCATTGAATGGGGCCCTGCTGGTGAGAGGAGACGATGGCTCTGAGGAGATCAAATTCAGGAAGGACAGATATCTGACGACAGTCGAGATTGAGGGGAGCGGTGCGGCACAGAGGGCGCCACCGAGTTGAGAGGACTTGTGTGCGGCAGCAATTCTTGGTGGGGAGAAGCGAGATGATCTCCTTAAGGATGACGTCTGGGGGATTACTGATGCGGTCCACCGGAGATTCTACCGGTTCCTTAGATACGGGTGGGGGGAGGGGGCGTTCGCCGCTTCTCCCCGCGCTGCCAGGTGCGGGGCCTACAACCGGCGTTGCCACTAGCGGGAGCCTCATATTCTTGGCGCTGGGGCCAGCCGACTCCATTTTCCTTTTGGGCGTTGCGCCGAGCTCACGGGTTTGAGCAGAGTAGCCAGAGACGAGCCTAGTGGTAGTGCGAGTGGGGAAGAAGGAGGGCTGGGGTTTTCTATAGGAGTGGAAGAAGAGGAGCAGGCGTTTTCTGTACGAGTGAGGAAGAAGGTGAGAAGGGGTTTTCTGGACGAGTGAGGAAGATGGGGAGTGGGGGGATTAGGGGAGACGGAAGCGAGAGAGCGAGCTACAGTATAAGTGGAAGCGAGGAGGAAGGAGGATTTTTCTGGGATTGCCCCCTCTTCAAGAAATATGGGCTTCTCCTCACAAAAAACAAAAACAAATGGGCTTGAAGATGGATAGGCTTTTGTATCGTCCCAGTCGGCTGCCCGTGTTTCGTATCGGAGGGCCTTGTGCTAGAGGCAGCCTGAGACACTCTCTAGCTTATTGTCCATTCGAAAGAAAAAAAGAGACGTTTCCAGCTTATGGATCATCGGTAACTTTTTCAACTTGGCATCCAACAAATTAGAGGATGCGGTACTGGATGCAGACACTCACACTAGTCGCATAGCGCGGCAAAGTGAGGTGTCAAATAATGGGCCTACAATATACTTACTAGACTGTGAAGGTTCACAGGCTAGTCAACATTCACAATAAACTAAGCTTCAGAAGATACGGTATGCGTACTAACATTCAGAAGAACAAAAGTTCAACATGTTTATGCATCTCAATGATTCACCATACTATAACCAATACAAAGTTGTGAGAAGGTGTGAAAATAAAGAAAATCGGTTGATGCTTCTCTGAGCAAAGGGCCTCCCTGCATACGCATTAGTGTGCTGGGCATGCTTGTTTCTTCTCAATGTTGTGAGCACTTTGAGTATGTTGGAAACTCCACAACTAGCTAGCTGCCTCATCTTGGAATCGATGCTCACACATTTGCAGCAAACACATGAGGCAATAGAGATGACTCAACATGATTCCATATTGTGCACTTCCCCTGAAATCATCATCATTGTCCTGAATCTAAAAAGATAAGAAAACAATAGCTATAATTAAACGGTGTTGCAAAACAGTAGCACATATCAATAGCTCGTCATGAAAAAACTCGATCATCTAGATGAAAGGGATACTGACCTGCCTGAGGAAGATTATATATAATTTCATAATTCCTTGGTTGATTTCCACCTTCGGCTGCACTGCTTGTTTGCTCCTCCACACATGAAAGGATCATTCCGCACTACAATCAGCAAGTCAACGTACGAATAAGCTTATTTCATCTTGCGGTGGTCATTGTACCTAGTTACAAATGTAGGAATACCTAGAGCACCATGAGGTTAGCTGACAACAGGTAGATGCAGCCATATAAATTTTGTGCGGTGCTACCAAAATTGAGGTTTGTATCACTTCCCGTTATGATAATTCTTCTTGAAGTTGGTAGAATGTGATGGCTTGTCCTTTGCATCAAACTTTCCTTTGCCCTGAGATTTGTTCTTGTTTTTTGGGGCTGGTTGGGCTGGAAGTTCTTCTCGTGTACCATGTGGGCACTAGAAGCTCCCTCAGTGACCCGAGAACGTGTGTCTTTTGCTCTCGCCTTCTCTTCAAAATCAGGAGTGCTAATGAGATCCGAAACGGAAAACTCATGTCTCTTGTTTTTCAAGGAAGTAGCAAAATCGTTCTATGAAGGTGGAAGCTTGGCAATGATGGTCCCAGCAACAAATTTGTCCGGCAACACACACTTAAAGTACTCAAGTTCCTTAGTGAGTGACTGTATCTCATGAGTCTGCTGAATAACAGAGCGCTCATTAGTCATCTAGTAGTCACAGAATTGCTCCATGACGTACAAATCGTTGCCAGCGCCCGAGGCCCCAAACATGGCCTCGAGCACAACCCACATGTCTTTGCCGCTGTCAAACGACATACATGAATCCATAATGGAATCATCATGAACACTCAGCAGGGTGGCTTTCAAGAGGGTATCCATGTTCTCGGTAGCTTCCTGCTGTGTAGGATTAAGATCGCCCTCAGGCTTACCCTTAGTGGTGTCATAGCAGTACATGATCTGAAACCAATATACTGCTCTTGTGCGCCACCTTTTATATTGCACCCCCTTAAAAGTAGGCGGCTCCAAAAGCGTAGCAAAACCACTCGGAGTAAATTGCCTAATCAGGTTTTTGGATTGGATTGTTGAATATACGAGCAATTTACTATGAGATTTAATCTGAATCAACAGTAAATAGATCATGAAAACAATTGTAAAGATCGAAGTAATGATGCGGACTAAACCAGGAGGACAGAATCGCATACTGTACAGTGGGAGCAGAACCAATGTGGTTGATGTTGTCACTCATGTCATTGATGAAGAGGTTACCGAGGTCAGGGTAGAAGGCTTTCGTTGAGGAATTCGTCACTGGCAGTAGTCACAGGAGTGTGCTCCCCAAAAACCTGTTCGCCCCTCTCACGTATAGGATCGCGAAAGGCGGGGTTCAGAGAACTGACGTCCCTTCTCGCGGTGCACGCCGGAAGGAGGGCTAGAGAAGAATTGTGTGGCGGCGCTAAGATCTGTAACGGTGCGAAACCATATGATACAACATCGGCTAGGGTAGAGCCTGTCAGGTCGGTCGTGCGAGTAAGACCAAGTATAATGGTAGGCCTTTGGCCCAAACCCCACTTACAAGTCAATAATAGCCCCACTATCCAAAAGAATCAGAAACGACCGAGTAATTACAGTGTTCATCAATTATTAATTAATGACTTAATAAATTTTTCGACCAACAAAAATATAGACCACGTGGATAGCTTTTGTCCTTGGACAGGTTCATTCCCGAAGAGCGTGCGTGTAGGTTTCCTATTATCATGCTCATGGAAATGCTAGAATAGATCACATTATTAAGTGGTGCAACTCACACTCACCTAGCAGTATGGGACTAAACTTTAGTCCCACTCACACCACACTCAGAGCATGGTTAATAGTATAGCCAACATCCGACTATATGAAGTTGAAACATCATCTAGAACCAACCTAATAGCCTGCTAGTACAATAGTTAGTCCCTTTAGTATAATACTATATAATTAATAATGGCCCCACCTTTTGTCTCACAAAGTATGTTGGAGCTCCTGCTACAACCGGCTACAAGTTTACAACCCATCTAGCTCTAAGGCCGAGGCTGCGGTCTTCGTCTCCAACTAGTCATTGAGCAATGACGGCAAAGAGGTGCAGCAAGAGATGCGTAGGAACCGTTGTGTGCGAGCTTCGCCATAGCACGACGAACCGGACGTAGCCTCATATGGCGCACGCCTCCATGCAGTCGAGTGTGTGCACATGCATGTGTTATTCACAGGCATTCTGTGGCCGAGTGTGTGTGCATGCATGTGTTGTGTCCGTGCGTTGTGTGCTCCATGCTATGCGCGTATGTGCATGAGTTGGATCGGCATGAGTTAGTGCGTTGGCGTGTGTACATGCATGGCTGCACGCGTCCTGTACATGCGTGGCTTCTTGCGTGGTTATCAATATAAACTATAAAACATCTTCAACTTAGCATCTCGTCTCTAGTGGTTAGCGAAGAGTTCATGTTATTTTATTTGTTTATAGGTGGGCAGGCGGCAAAAAATAGGGGAAAACGCACAGGTTCCTTGCAGACACTCCACCGCAAGGTTCCTTGCTCCTTCTCGGTCATTGGGTATCTATGTTCTTCAACTCTTTTTTACGTGAGCTTTGTTCATCCTTTTGCCAACACGCGAGACATCTGGCATCAAGGTGCACGTGTCATGCAAGAAAATGGAGATAATCAGATAAGCAGTGCGTAAGTGAGTCGTGCACTTCGATGGCACCTACTACGCAATATTTTTTCTCCTCAATGGCACGTGAATAGTGCATGTACTCAACGATGGAGCACGGGATGGTAGCCATGACATGGTCAACCCTTTTTTGGAGAGAGTACTAAATAAATTTGATGTGTCCTGTCAACTCGCAGAACGACGAGAAGCTTGCTTACTACGCCTTCTCCCTCGCCAACACGTGCGCAGTGGCTCGCAGCACGAGAGGAAACTTTTGCTTACAAGCGGTGGACGTGCATCAGTTCATTTAGTGTCAGATTGCTAGAAGTACTATTGTAGTACCATCATTATTGTTCGACTTCCAGAAGATGCGAAGAGCCAAGCGCAAGGTCACCTACTAACCTTAGGCTAGGCATAGTGGGAGTAACATAAGTAGGGGTACCTCCTTTTTTTAGTCTAGAAACAACCACCCACGAATATTGGACGGTAGCAGCACAACAACTGAATAAAAATCGAAACCAACCAATGAACTACTACTACTGGTGAGCGTTTGCTAGTATCATGTACTCCATCTGTCCATGTATATAGGGCTTAATGCGTTTTCCGAGACTAACTTTGGCCCTGTTTGGATCCATGGGTTAGATTTAGTTTGAGCTAGTTGGGGCTCAAATAGCCCTAAGTATCCAAACATGAGGGTTAAATAGGAGCAAGTTGCCCCAAACCCACAAAACAACTATCTCACCCAAGAGTCGGTCACATGTGATGGTTAACCGACCTCAATAGACGGCAAAGACGCCAGCCCGCCGCACTTTGAGAGAGACAAGGAGCAAGAAGCAATACGGGCTGCTAGATTACTAGAGCTAGGTGTCGCACGGAGGCCAAGAAATGTGGTGATAGCGTAGGCTAGCCATGTAGTACTACACTGGGCTGCCGTATTTTGTACTCTTCCAGTATACTGTGGAGATGATTGGTTGATTTTATATTGCTGAATAATATAAAATATTATGAGTGCAGACGCTCCACCACGAGGTTCCTTGCTCCCTCTCGGTTGTCGGGAATCTATGTTCTTCCACTCTTTTTTTACATGAGCTTTGTTCATCCTTTTGCCAACACGCGGGACATCTAGCATCAAGGTACACGTGTCATGTAAGAAAATGGAGATAAGCAGTTGTCGGCGTTCTGGGAACGGGGGTCCCCAGACTTGCCTGCCTGTGGTCTGCGGCATGGCTCAAGTGGGGGCCCAGCATGGCCCAGCTTCATCAGCTCAAGCTCAAGACCCTTGCGAGGGGCCAAGCCTCACGGGGCGGACGACAGGAACCTTCCTCAGAAGCAGCCTCGTCAGGCAAGCTCGCGAGGAGGCGGAGAGATTGTCGGTGTACTAGAGTAGGGGTACCCTAGTATCCCGAACTTGTGCACGGGCAGTTGCAGCACCCCGCGGCAGGGCTTGCCGGGTGACCGCCTAGGTCCTCCGTGGTTCCTTTGGAGCCAAGAACAAAGTATTTAAGCTAAGGAGACAAGGCCCCGGCAAGAGGAGCTTGCCGGGAAGGCCAACCAAGGCACCTAGGAGACAAGGCCCCGACAAGAGGAGCTTGTTGGGAAGGCCCGGTGAGCGACAAGCTTCCGGGCACGACAAGGCAACCACCGCGGCAAGGCGCTTGCCACGGCAAACTACCAATCTGTAACTGCGCTCTAGCTCATCCACCAACGTGTCGCCCTGGGACCTTTCCAGGTGCGCGTGGCGAGAGGCTGTGCGTCCAGCGGAGCGCGGTGGCAAGCAGCGCTGGCAAGATTGCCATCGTGGCAAAGGTGGCGCCCTCGACGGTCCCTTTCGCACTGCTTTAGGCGACATAGACGGGCATTTAATGCCTTTGTCCCCTGCCGTCAGGTTTAGGTATGATACACTGTACAAGTAGTTGTACCAACCGCAACTCATTTTCCCTTTTGGCCCATGACTACGTTGCCACCGCCGGTGACCCCTTGAGCATATAAAAGGAGGCCCATGCATAGCGTAGAAGGGGTTCGGTTCATTCAAACCAGAGAACACTCACGCTAGGTCTTGTAGCTCTCAACGCTCCCTAGCAAGAACACAATACAATCGGACATGCAGCGGTAGGAGTATTATCTCTCGAGAGCTCCGGCTGGGTAAACTGCTCGTGTGCTTCGCCGATCTGCTCTTTGTGCGACCTCCGCCCCCACCGAACCGAAAGGGCTCGGTCCGCCGTCCCATAGGTGTTCGTGGGTCGATCAGCTTCCCGACATCTTTGGCGCGCCCGTAGGGCGTCGAGGCTGTGTGAACCTGATCCGGCGTTCACACGAGCAACATCTTCATCATCTTCATCGACATGCCACCGAAAAAGAAGGCTTCAGCGGCAGCGGAGACGTCCACGTCGATCCCGCCACCACCGGAGCAAACGAGTGGTGGGGTAGACGCCGGCGGAAGGGCGGGCGTCGACGAAGGAGTCCACGGTGCGGCCAAGTCCAAGAACAAGGCTGCGCAGACCTCGGCGTCCGTACATGCACCGCGTCCATCTCAGGAGGCGCGGGACCGACAGCGTCATGGTATTCACAGTACCATACGTTCGTTGGATCAAGATCGAGCTGGTGGATCTCGGGATGCTCAAGGCCAGCATGCACGCCAACATGCAGGCATGAGCGAGGCACGGTCGCCTGGACGGGATACTGCTCCTTCTAAGCTAGTTAGAAGTCCGAGCATATCCCGCTCCTCGCGCCGTTCGCCACTACCACCCACCACTCCAGCAGAATCTTTGGCGAGAGCTCAACTACTCCTAGATTATCCTCCAACGGCCGACAAGGTTGACGAATGGAGGGCCACCATTCAGAGTCTCATCGGCTTTGCCAACGGCGACGCTCCGCGGCAACCGAGTACATCGCTGCCGCGGTAGGACTGCCAGGCACGAGCCGGTGGCGACGAGACCGGTGGGGTGCAACCACCATGCACTCTCCACCCTGAAGGCCAAGATCGCCGACTCGCCGGATCCACCTCGACAGCGATTCCACAGCCTCGTCGGATCCACGAGCTCGTCGCGATCAGCGCCAAGTTCTTCATGAACGAAAACAAGAAGACGCTCGAACTCGCATCGAGCGCCGAAGAGAAACGCGGCGTTAGTCCGACCAGCGTGCTGGGCCCTCTGTTGACTTGCATGTGCCAGGGGAACCAGGCGACTTGCCGTACGCGGTAGGTTGCCCTGCGTTTACTCGTGAGCTGTGGCAAGTCTAGTGGCCCAGCAAGAAGAATTTCAAGCCAGACGTACCAGAGAAGTACGACGGCAAGACGCACCCGTCGGAGTTCCTCAGCATATACACCATTGCGGTGCAAGCTGCGGGGCGAGACGACAAGATCTAGCTAACTACTTCCGGCGGTGCTCAAGCCCAACGTCGAAACTGGCTCATGCACTTGCCGGACAACTCCATATCCTCCCGGGCGGATCTATGCCATCAGTTTGTCGGCGCCTTCACGGTGACCACAAGCCTCATGGCCAGAGAGTGACCTTCATCTGCTTTCGCCCGTAAGGAAGGAGAGCCCTGCGCAAGTACATTCAGAGATTCAGCCGTACAAAGACAACATCCCAGATGTCCACCCGCCGCAGTAATCAGCGCGTTCCATTAGAACGTGCGCAACCGCAGGATGCGGGAGGAGATGGCGATGTGCAAGATCAGAGACATCAGTGAGCTCTATGCCCTGGCCGACAAGTGTGCACGCGCTGAAGAAGGGAGGAGACTCCCCGGAGATAACACAGGAGCAGGAGGATCTGATAGTGAGGAAGCTGCCCCGGCAAAGAAGAGCCGGCGATGGAATAACAGGAAAAAGAAAGGCAAAGATGTGCTAGTTGTTGAGCAGTCCGGCAACGGAGGTGGCGCCAAGAAAGCCAAAGTTGGTAGCTCCGGCAAGGAGATTGCCGCGGGCGCCAACTACCAGGCAGTGGCGGCCGCCGACAAGCAGGACAGCTCCAACAAGCAATATTGCAAGATCCACCGCACCAAGGGCCATGATCTCCAGAGCTGCAAGAAGGTCGAGCAGCTTGTTGAGCAGCAGAAGGCTGAGTACGAGCGACGCGGCAAGGAGAAGGCCCAGGAAGGTGCTGGAGGATCCGGAAAGAAACGTCCCGGCCGGGGAGGACGCCGCGGAAAGGCCAACCAGCGGCAAGGAGACAGACCTCCCCGCGGCCGCGACAAGGATGAAGATGAAGACGACGATGAAGACATGGATGATGATGAGGCCGATGAGCAGGAGTTCCAGAAGGCCACAGAGTTCTTGTGCGTTGACGACGGCACTTCCCTGCATACTTCACACCGCCAACTCAAGCAGTGGATGCGGGAAGTCAATGCGGCAGAGCCATCCGTCGAGTCACGCAAGCCTCTGAAATGGCTCAGCACGCCTATCATCTTTGATATTGAGGACCACCCTGATCGCATAACTGCGGTCGGGTGCTTGCCGATGTTGGTTTCACCAACTATCCGCAACCTCAAGGTCACTAAGATGCTAGTTGACGGCGGGGCGGCTTGAACCTGATTTCCTCGGCGGTACTCGTAAACTCCAGATCCTCGACAATGAGCTCGAAGAGACCGCACGCTCAAGGAATCAATCCGGAAGGAGCAAGCCAAAGGGAAAGATCACGTTGTTGGTGACATTTGGCAGCGAGTTGAACTTCGTGGATCGAGAGGGTCACTTTTGACATTGCTGATTTTCCATTGCCCTACAATGGGATACTTGGCGCCCAAAGACTCGCCAAATTCATGGCGGCCTCTCACTATGCATATAACATGCTAAAGATGCCAGGCCCGATAAGTGTCATCTCTGTCCTGGCGACAAGAAGGATGCTCTTATCTGCGCCGACAAGATCTACGGGAAGCAGCAGCCGCAACAGATCGCAAGTCACTTGCCACTGAAGCTCCCGGGCGAAGAAGAAGGCCAAGTCCGCAAGAGCTCGATGCCCACTCCGCAAGCGCACCTCTTGGTGCTGCGCTACCGTCGAGGACGCACCATCGAGCTTCACCGCAAGTGTAAGAAGACGATGGCAGCTCCGCCAGAGACCAAGAAGGTGTCCGCCAAGGAGGGCGGCACCGTGGTACCTTCACCATCGCTACTCTCGACCCTAAATAGGAAAGCGCCGTTGCTTTCTCTGGGCGAATGTCGGCGTGTTTGCGTGGCAACCGTCCGACATCCCGGTGTTCCCAGGAAAGTGATTGAGCACCATCTTGCCGTCCTCCTCGCGCGCCCGTCAAGCGAAAGTCGAAAAGCAGCGAAGGGGCGCCAAGAATTCATCGCAGAAGAAATCAAGAAACCGGAAGCAGCAGGCCTTGTCGAGGAGTGCTCCATCCTACGTGGTTGGCCAATCCTGTAGTCGTGCGTAAGGCAAACGGGAAATGGAGGCTTTGTATCGACTTTACCGATGTTAATAAAGCTTTTCCCAAAGACCCATTTCCCTTGCCGCGCATCGACCAGATTGTTGACTCCACGGCCAGATGTGATTTGCTTTCATTTCTTGATGCATATTCAGGATATCATCAGATCTTCATGGCAGAAGAGGATGAGGAGAAGACCGCATTCATCACCCCATGTGGCACTTACTATTTTGTACGGATGCCCTTCGGTTTAAACAATGCTGGTTCAACATTTGCAAGAGTAGTCCATCACGCTTTTGAGCCACAAATATACAGAAATGTGGAAGCCTACATGGATGATATAGTGGTCAAAAGCAAGGACAGGGCAACTCTGATTCAAGATTTAGACGAAACCTTTGCAAATCTGCGTATGATCAACCTCAAGCTCAACCCTGAGAAGTGTGTGTTTGGAGTCCCCTCCGGCAAGCTTCTCGGGTTCTTCGTATCTCAGCGAGGAATTGAAGCCAATCCCGACAAGATCAAGGCCATTGAGCAGATTGAAGCACCAAGGCACGTCAAGGATGTACGAAGACTTGCCGGTTGCGTAGCTGCTCTCAGCAGGTTTATCTCTAGGTCTGCTGAGCGCGCCATGCCATTTTTCAAAATATAGAAAAAGGCAGGTCCAATGAAATGGACTCCGGAAGCGGAGGCTGCACTGCAGGACTTGAAGAGATACCTGTCCTCCACTCCAATACTTGTCGCACCTAAGCCACAAGAGAAGTTGCTGCTATATATAGCGGCAACCAATCAAGTGGTTAGTGCTGCGTTAGTAGCGGAGAGGGAGGCGGATGATGAGCTGGCAACCATGGCAGATGCATCCAGCGGCAAGTAGGGGGCTTCACCGGCAAGCTCTGGTCCCGACAAGGATGGATCTGCGCAGACGTGTGAGAAGATGCAAAAAAGGATGGTGCAGCGCCCAGTTTACTTTGTCAGCTCCCTTCTGCAGGGGGCTAGGTCAAGGTACTCTGGTGTGAAGAAATTGCTTTTCGGCCTTCTCATGGCCTCGAGAAAGCTGCGCCATTACTTCCAAGCACATGAGATCACAGCTTGTCACTGCTTTTCCGCTAAAGAGGATCTTGCAAAATCCGTAAGCAACAGTGCAGGATTGTCGAGTTGGCGTTGGAACTGCCAAGCTTTGGCCTCAAGTTTGAGAGCACTTCAACTATCCAAAGCAGAGCCTTGGCAGAATTCATAGCAGAATGGGCGCCAACACAAGATGAAGAAATTCCAAACGAGCATCCCGTCAAGGAAGCAAGCAAAGAGTGGCTCATGTACTTTGATGGTGCCTTCTCGCTGCAGGCACCGTCTTGGCGTGCTACTTGTCGCACCCACGGAGAGCACCTCAAGCACGTAGTCTAGATGCACTTTCCCAAGGAGCAAGCAACGAACAATACTGCAGAGTATGAGGGTTTGCTTGCCGGTCTCAGGATCGCAGCAGACCTTGGGATAAAGAAGCTCATTGTCAGGGGTGACTCACAGCTTGTCGTCCGCCAAGTAAACAAGAATTATCAGAGTCCGTTGATGGAGGCTTATGTTGATGAAGTGAGAAAGCTAGAAGAGAACTTTGACGGCCTATAAATGGAATATATTCCAAGAGCTCAGAATGACATTGCTGATGGCCTGTCGAAGTGCGCCGCACTTAAGTTACCTGTGGAACCAGGATCTTCGTGCTCAAGCTGACTCAACCAACTGTAGCACCATCAACTGGACAGAACAAGAAGAGGAAGTTGATTTCTGGTGACTATTTTCCGGCAGAGCTCCCCGAAGCCGCCGTCAAGAAGGTCCCCAAGATCAACGCCGAGAGTGCTGAGGAGCAGTCTGCTCCGACAAGCCCTAGGGTTTGTTTCGTTGAAGCAGACGCTCCCGACAAGTTTTGCTCCGGCAAGCTTGCCGAGGAACGTCAAGCTCCGGCTGAGCCGCAGGGTCTCGCCGTAGAAGTAGATGTTCCCGCAGCAGCAGATATGCCTTTAGTCCTTGTTGTCGAGCCACAAGCTCCAGCATGGGCACATCAGATCGTCCGTTTCCTTCAGACAGGAGAACTTCCCGAAGAACAAGAAGAAGCGGAAAGAGTAGCCCGACAGTCAAGTATGTACTAGTTTGTCGACAACACACTGTACAGAAGAAGACTCAACGGTGTGAAATTGAAGTGTATACATCGGGAAGACAGACAGAAGCTACTGGCAGAGATACATGGAGGCATATGTGGTCACCACATTGGCGCAAGAGCACTTGCCGGCAAGGCTTCTTTTGGCCGACAGCCCTCCCGGATGCAACTGCACAAGTAACCAAGTGTGAAGCGTGCCAGTTCCATTCCAAGCAGATACACCAGCCAGCTCAAGCTCTCCAGACGATCCCTTTATCCCGGCCATTTTCGTCCGGGGCTCGACATCCTCGGCCCCTTCCCCGAAGTGTCGGGGCTTTGAGTACTTATGCGTTGCCATCGACAAGTTCACAAAGTGGCGGAAGTGGAAGCGAGGAGGAAGGTGACAGCACAACAAGCGATCAAGTTCTTCAGTCGATTGTTTGCCATTTCGGAATCCCTAACAGGATCATCACCGACAACGCACGCAATTCACGAGCCGCACCTTCATGCGATCGTCCAAGATCTTGGCGCCAAGATCTGCTTCGCTTCGCTGCTCATCCGAGAAGTAACGGTCAAGCGGAGAGGGCAAATCTTGAAGTGCTCGCGGGCTCAAGACCGAGAACTTCGACAGGCTGCACAAGTGCGGAAGAAATGGATTGAGGAGCTGCGGTGGTTCTTTGGTCGATCAGGACGACGCCAAATCGAGCCACTAGCCAGACACCTTTCGCTCTAGTCTATGGAGCCGAGGCAGTTCTCCCCACGGAACTCGTATACAGGTCACCTTGAGTGCTCGCTATGATGAGCTCGAGCAAGAGCATTCATGACAAGATGATGCATCGCTCCTTGAGGAGGATCGTCTTGAGGCCAGACTGACGAGCTGCTCGTTACCAGCAAGCTTTGCCGCTACCATATCCGCAAAGTTAGTGCGAAGTCTCGAGGAAGGCGACCTTGTTCTTGGCGCGTTCATCCGCCAAGAATTCCAACAAGTTGACGCCGAAGTGGGAAGGCCCTTACCGGGTGAGACGAGTCACTAGGCCTGGCGCTGTCCGCCTTGAGACCGAAGATGGCATTCCGGTGAGCAACTCCTGGAATATCGAACATCTTCGTAAGTTTTACCCGTAGGGCGCGGTTGCCGGAACCTGTTCCGGCAACCACCTTTTGTACAAGTCTTGCCGATGTTGCATGTAATCCTTTGTACAAAGCCAGCGCAGACCCGTGCATAAGTAAAGCTATGTGTGCTCGCACATCTTGTCAATTCATGCTTTCTACTTTATTTTTGCATGCATTATCTGACACTTTGTGCAGCACCTACCCACGGTAAGCAATAACGAGCCATAAGGCTCCATATCTTTATTTTCTCTTCTTTCTTTTTCTCAAAGAAAGGAAGGTTCCCTCGACCACAAGTTTACCGGGGGGAAGGAGAAGATAATGGTGTGGACCAGGCGTCGTTCAAGGAAGTTTCGCCTTACCGGGAAGCAAACAACAGAAAAGCTAAGTTGCCAAAGTTTGAGCAATCAGTTTTAAAATTTTAAGTTATCTTCCTCGAACGACCGTACTTTGTATGGAAAACCTGTGCGCGGAGGAACCAACTCGTAGCTAGTTGCGCCCTTACTTTGTTTCGAGTCCGCTCAACAACTTAAGTGAGCTGCAACTAGTTGCGACAAGGTTGCTTGTCGGAAGCGGCACCGCCAAAGAAGCTTGATGTTCCTTTTCGGCTCATGGCAAAGGTGCCCGCGCCGACAAGTTCCCTAAAAGCGTAGGGCAAAAACATACAAAGGAAGGACTCAAGTAAAGGAAATAACATAGCAATCACTAACTGAAATAGAGTTATATTACAAGATAGCTTGTCGCAGCTCTAATAGATTGTTCTCATGACATGATCAGCAGCGACAAGAAAGAGATAAAACGGGCGGCCTAATCTACGTGGTCGCCATCAACCCTCTTGATCCCGCTCACCCTGTCCACAATGGGTGCGACAAGGGTCTTGAGCGCCTCAACATCAGCATCCGGCGGCAAGGACTTGAGGACGTTGGTGAAGCTAAGGCCTGGATTGCGGAAGGCCACCTTCATCAGCACCTTCTGAAGAGCTCCCGCACAGATCTGGCGCGACTCGTCGGCCAGCTTCTTTGGGATCTCTTCCCGGAGTCGTTGGAGGGCCGTCACCACGCCTTTGAAGAACAAGCTGAGCTTGGCGCTGGGTTGGAGGTTCTCGTCGGAGGAATATCCGAGATCCACCATCCCCAGCTCTGCCAGCTCCCTGTCGATGGCGGCGGCAATATTCACGAGACCCTCGGTCCAGTGCTCCACATTTTCCCTGAAGGTGCTCTGGGCGGCAGTAGCACTCGCCAGCAATGCCTCATCATTTTTGATCTTCTCCAACAAGGCCACCTCCCGCTCCTTGGCGCCGTCCAGCGTCTGCATCAAAGTAGTCAGCTTCAGCTCGAGATCCGCGTTGGAGTCCTTGGCGGCGCTGAGCTCCTTGCTCCTCTCGGCGAGATGGCCCTGCAGCTCGCCAAGAGTGTAGGCGTCCTTCTAGCGCTCATGCTTGAGTGCAGCAAGCTCCTCGCCGCTCTTCTTGAGGTTGGCCTCCAGCTGCGTCACCTTCGTCTCCAGTTCCTTCTTGGTGGCCTCGGCAGCTGCGGCAGCATCCTTTGCTTCCTTGAGAGCCCCGCCAAATGTTTGCTCGCGCGCGGCAAGCTCTTCCTCATGGCTGTCAAGATTGATCTTCCGCTCGCCAGCTTTCGCCTTCTTCTTGTGACAGCTTCTCGGCAGCAAGCCGCTGCTGCTCCTCAACCTCAGCCTTCTCGAGGATGAAGGCTGTGCTCTCCTCGGCGAGTCACTCCCGCTCCTCTGCCAAGGACCGGAGAGCTTCTTGGTTGGTGCCCCGGAGCTCCTCCGCGCACTTCTCTATGTCTGCTCCCGCCTTCGCGACAAGCGCTTCCCGGGATTCCAGCTTGGCTTGTCGGCTGCGGTAGAGCGACAGCAGCTTCCGCAACAGCTGCTCCTCCTTAGACTCGCCGCTGCTGCTGCTTGGCGCGTCGACCAGCGTCAGCCCAGCGGAGGCGAGCAGCTCTTCGTCAAAGGTCTCTCCTTCGACCGGCGCCCTGGAGCTCGACGCCTAGGGGAGCTTGATGAAGACGCCATCGCCGGCCTTCAGATAGGCGCCGGGCTGGGGTTCTTCGGAGCCTGGCGCTGCGGCAGCAGTGGAGGGATCGGCGGTCGGTGTAGCACCTGGCGCTCCTGTGGCCTCAGGGCCGTCAGTGCGATCGCCGGACCCCTCGCCAGCTTCTGCGGCGGCAGCCTTGGCGGCCTCTTCGCCGGCGGGCTCGTCAGCGCCGGCTTCCTCCTCGGCGACGGCGGCGTCGTCAATGTTGCCGCGCGTGTCTTCCTCGCCGGCGACCTCGGTGTCCATCGGCTCCGTGGCAGATGGATCTGACGACCAGAAAATGAAGAAAAGTCAAGCAAGTATCCAAAAAGTAGATCAAAAGAAGAACACAAGGGCAGTTTTCAAGCAAGAGGATTACCTGCACTTGGATCTGCAGCCATGGTCTCAGCTACCGAAGGGTCACTGGCGCCGCCCCTTGCCGGAGAACTGACCCTTGCCGGAGACGTCTCCCTTGCCGGAGAGCACTCCCTTGCCGGGGGATCCTCCCTTGGCGGTGTAGTCGAAGCAGATGGCATGTCAGGAGCGGCTTCAGGGCACTCCTGGTGGGGCTGCTCTGCTCCTACACAAATCAACAGTCAGATATCAGCGAATAAAGAGCACCCATGCACGCCTAACAGCAGGAAGAAAACTATGCACTTACGCCGGGGCTGCTTTGGGGAAGGGGTTGCGGGTCCGGCAAGGTGGTCTCGGACACGCTTCTTGCCGCGCGGTGGGTTCATCCTCGATGAAAATCACGGGACCTTGGCCCTCTTCGACGCTCTGGGCCAGCATCACGAAAAGGAATAGGTTGAGTGAAACAAATCAGATACAAGACAAAGCAACAAATTGAAGAACTACAAGTACAGCAAAAAATCTTACTCTTCTTCTTCCTCGGAGCTGGCGGAGAGATCGAATCGGTTACGCCTCCGGTGCGACGAAATGGAAGAGTAGGTTCCCTTGGCCGCTTGGCGGGTGCAGGAGCTGTGGTCCCAGAAGGCCCCGCTCCAGTTGCTGCAGCAGCGTGAGGTGCTCCTGCGGCAACAGTGCTTGCCGCGGTGGAGCGCGTCGCGCGGCACGACGGCTGTTGGCCCATCTGCCGCCCCGCTGCTTCCCCGGCCTTGCGGAGATGTCAGGACCCCGATTCCAAGTCACATCGATCTAGCCGGTAACACCTCATATCACTTTGCGGCCTCACGCACGGTATTCCCACGGGTGTCGCCTTACCATGGCCCGGGACCGTTTGCGTCTTTTGGCTCACGTATATGATAGTGTCGCTAGCATCCATATGACAAAGAACCCGGGCCGACATGGCTAGTTGTGAACCCAAAGCGGCGCTAACCTATGGGAACAGGCATACATAAGTCACATCGAGCATGTCGGTCATCAACGTATAAATTCGGGCTGCAGCACTGGGCTAACAGGACTCCGGATAACACCGCGTGACATTTCCCCGAAGGGACAGACATAGGAACGAAGTGAAACACATGCCGGCCAGTCAAGTGTCCAAGCAGTAGTGCTGGGCTAGCAGGACTCCGGTGAACCGGGCTGTAGCGGACTACTATCGCCGAAGCACAGACTACATTTCCCCATATGAGAGGCTGCCAAGGATAAACAACTAGTTTGTCGGATCCCACACATACCAAGCATTTCAAACATACACACATTATGCTCAATATGCGTAGATACAACATGGCATCACAACATAACTCTACGACTCAAATATTTATTCATTAGGCTCCAAGGAGCGAGATATTACAAACATGGGTCTCATGACCCAACACTCAGAGCATACAAGTCAAAGCACAAGCGGAAGCTAAACATGTCTGAGTACACACAACTATAAATGAAAAGGGCTGAGAAGCCCGACTATCTACCAGATCCTGCCGAGGGCACAAGATCGTAGCTGAGGTAACAAGCTAAACGTCGAAGTCCACGTGGAACTACTAGCGAGACTGACGTCTCTCAGCAAAACATAAAATAAGCAAACGTGAGTACAATTGTACTCAGCAAGACTTACATCAGAACTAACTACATATGCATCATTATCAAAAGGGGGTGGTGGAGTTTGACTGCAGCAAGCCAGCTTTGACTCGGTGGCTATCCTGAACTACATTGCAAGTAACTCTTTTGAGGTGGCGCTGCAGTCCACATATTCACCATATCAATACACCACTATGGACCCGCTCCCGTCTCCCTACGAGAACGCCATCCATAGCACTCACGCTTATCTTACGCATTTTAGAGTATCCACTTTCACTTGTCTATGAACTGATATAGGTAACCCAGAAGTCCTTTTCCGCGGACACGGCTATTTGAATAGATCATATTAAACCCTGCAGGGGTGTACTTCTTCACACACGCTCTCACCACTTACCGCCATTTACACGACATGTACTCGGCAACCTTCAAGCGGAAGCCCAACGTGGGTGTCGGCCACGACCTACCTAAACACTCAAGTCCCTAGTCCAGGTTTATCGCCTATTCGGGTTCCATCCAAAGGAGTCCGCCGAGGTTTCCCATACAGCCCGAGCGATGTGTGCAGGGTTCCCGAGATACCAAGCGGGCATTCTTTACACGGGCCACGGTGTATCTACCGCATCATAGCCCACCCCTAGGGTCAGCGCTTCATACGGCCTCCAACACATATCCTACAAACACGAAACTAGTTGCAACTCACAGACAGAGAACAAGGGTGGTTAAGAAGCCGAGAGGGTCCATTGGTTTCGGGCCCAATGTGTGGTAGTAATCTGTTTCATGGATCACAAACACAGAACTCAGTTCACGAGGGCGGCTGCAATGAGACAACCCACCATGTACTCCTACATGGCCTCTCACCGCTACCTTTACCAAATCATGTTCACACACTTAGCTCACACACAATAGGACATGTTCATAGCAATTCCAATTCATTCCCGATGAATCAGACCTGACTCAACTCTAAGCAGTAGCAGGCATGACAACCAAGCAAAATGAGTAGGCACAACAGGGCTCAAACAACTCCTACTCATGCTAGTGGGTTTCATCTAATTACTGTGGAATGACAGGTCATGCAGAGGATAAAGGGGTTCAGCTATCGCAGCAAGTAACACATGAGTCGTTGTTGTCCTAATGCAGTAAAATAGAGCAGGAGCGAGAGAGTGGGATTATATCGGAATGAACAAGGGGGTTTTGCTTGCCTGGCACTTCTGAAGATAATATAGTTCTTCATCGGTGTCATCGAATTCATCGTCGGTACGTCGTCTACTGAGAGGGGGCAATTACCGGCAACAAGAGAGAACACAATCAATGCAATGCACACTCACATAAATGACATGTCATGTTAAGGTACTGAATTCACCTAGTGCAATATCTAGCCAAGTTAATTGAAGTGGAATTCAAACAAGAACAAATTCCAACTCCAAATGTTATTTCATAATTTGCCCTAATCATGATTCATCCTATTCAGTGAGGTTAACTTGTTCAATCATGCATGAAAGTGCCATAAACAGATTCTTCATATTTTTCTGATCATTTTTCATATATAAATTATTTAATTTGGAGTTACAGATTTAAAAGTTATGAATATTTGAAGTTTGGGGTATTTTCTGAAATTTCCTGAATTTTAATAATTCCAGAAAACTAGTTATTGCGTCAGCCTGACGTCAGTGTGACGTCAGTGGTCAACAGGTCACGGTTCGGTCAAACCTGACAGCGGGTCCCGCATGTCAGTGTGATTAGTTTAGCTAATTATCAATTAAACTAAACTTGATTAGTTAACAGGGCTGGCCCCACCTGTCATAGGCTCAACAGGGTCAAACATGGCCCACTCGTGGTCAAAGGCAAAGTCGGCTGCCGGCGTTTAGCCACTTGGCGAGCGAACCAGCCGCGGCGAGAGAGGTTTTTGCCCTCCGGCGACCAAATGGGCGCGGAGGGCATCTAGGAGTAGGCGGGAGAGGCAAGCTCTTGGTGGAGTTAGCCGGGTCGGGTGGCCGGGATCGACGGCGGCGACGACCTAGGCGGCCGCCGGAGTTCGGCCAACGGCGGGTTAGGCGATGCAGGGCGCTAGGGGAGGTGTTGGTGCGTGCTACGTGCTCCTGGTGAGGTGTGGAGCACGGTGGTGTGCCGCTTGAGCCACGGTGGCTCACAGCCACGACAGCGACGAGGCACTGCGGCGGTGAGCCTCGGCCATGGCGGGGAAGCTAGCTAGGGGAGGAGAACGGCGGGGTTTCCAGGGGGGAAATGGAGAGTGGCTCACGGGGGAACTAGCAGAGGCGACGGCGAGGTCGGGGAAGTGCTGGAGCCCGCGAATCGACTGCGAGGTCACCGGCGGCCGGAGGTTGAAGATGAGGCGGGGATGGCGTTGCAGGGGCTCCCAGATCACAAGCGTCGGTGGGTAGCTCCACGGCGTCGGGTGGAGCTCCTCGGCGCTGGTTGGGCGGGTGGTGGCCTATAGCCACTCTCGACGACGGCGTGCTCTCGGGGCTCACAAGGAGGAGAGGAAAGAGGGAGCCAGAGGAGGGGGAAGAGGTCCAGAGGGAGTGGGGAGAACGAGGGAAGGCTCTGGGTGCCTCCGTGGCGTCGCGAGGAGATCGGGGAGGCTGCCACCGCGAAGCAGGAGGTGGCCGGGGCTCTCGGGCACGCGCCACGCCTCGCCTATGCCTACTGGCAGAGGAAGACGACGAGCGGCGAGGCGGTGGTGGGCTGGGCCACCATCTGGGCCAGCGAGGAGGAGGGGGGGAAAGGCTGGGCCGGTACGTGGCGCCAGGTAAGTGGGCTGCCAGGCGAGCTCTCTCTCTTCTATTTCTATTTAAATCATGTTTTCTATTATTCTGTATCTGTTGGGCTTTATTAAAAATACTAAATCAATCCCAAAATTCATGACCTTGCTCATGACCACTTGTTGGAAAGATATCCTACGATAAACATTTCAGTTTGGGATTATTTGAGCATTTAAATTATTTATTAGCATTAAATGCCCAAATGCAAATACTTTATGAATTAATCCAAAGACCAAATATGACATGAAAATGTGCAGCACCTCTGGTTTCTGGTTTAAAGCATTTTCCGAAATGATGAACATTTCCCAAGCCATTTGAAATCACTGAAAATTATTTTTGGTTGAGCCTATTTGAATTCCTTTAATGCTAGGGTTTAGGCAATCCCCATTTCAAATTTCATGAAAATTAAACATGATGCATGGATGCAATGCCACTAGTTACAAGCAAGCTCTAGGGCTGTGACAACTCACCCCCACTAAACAAGAATCTAGCCCGAGATTCAAGGCGTGAGTAAGAGGAAAGGGGAGTCACAAACTATCACAATCTTCATGATCCGTTTGCCCTTCTCGAAGATGTTGATTTACTCCATCATCTTGGTCTTGACGTCTTTGCTATCGAAAACTTCACTCGACACGACAACAGAAAGAAAGGGGAAAACCTTACAGGATTTAATCTTCTTAAAGATCGAGCAACTCAAGATCAGCTCGTGGAATGAGATGTTGAAACATCTCGAGTTGAGGCACAGAACACATCGAGAGGGATGGAAGAGCAAACAACGAGGTTTGATTAGTGGGCAAAAATTCCACGCTTAGAATGATGGTGGATGGTGTCAAGGTGGCGAGGAAATAGTTGCCATGATTCAATAACGGGGCACCACAGGGGAGGTGACGCGAGGAACTATTCCCTTAAGTGGCAAAAAGAATTACTTTTGATACAAAGATCATTGAAACTCTTCATACCAGCCTAAGGCAATTCACAACGATCGTTTGGTGGAGTGCAAAGGAATGGTACACCCTGGACTAGAATGGATGATGTGGACTACCTTGTTGAAGACAACGCAATGGATGATTTTTGCTTATCGTCGGAGGTGGAGGGGACCCATGGTAAGTCCACTTTTGAAGATGATCCTGAACAACAACTGCCGAAGAGGGCAGCCCATGGAAGTTGGCACAATGGCGGTGTAAGCTGGGAACAAAATGCTACTGATGGGAATGTTCCAACCATCATATCTGCCTGAGATTCAGATCCGATTGGTAATAGGATACTTCAGACTCAGCATGTCTGAAAAGGAAGGGTTGCAACACAATTCGACGAGATGACGTTGCGAGAATCTCGGGATATGAACTACGATAGCAAGCTCCAAAACATGAGCTGGTTCTGCTACACACATGTGAACAAGTTGTCCAAGACAAGAATGACCACATGGTAGTCTTATCGTAAAACACTACCGAGTTCAGGTGGGAAACCATCATTGAGGATATCAAAGTCGTTACGCAAGTCCATGGATTAGATCCCAAGCATAGACTTCTTTTCCTTGAACAAGTCAATCAGTGGCTTGGTGCGCTAGGAACACGTATGGAGTGGAGGCGGCCAACCTATAAAACCATAGAGCACTTCGCACGTGCATGACTGACTTGGGATGGTACCATAGGAAACAAAACAAACCTTTCTCGAATTCATGGCGGCAACTTACATCAAATGCACGTGAGTTCGAGGAAGTCACTTCTTTCATCCAAGCATAGGCTTCATGAACGGCACACGAAGAAATGCTTACACAAATTTCCAACACTAGGTTGATGCTCAACATGACTCATGGGGGAGACAAAATGTTGCTGATGGGCTCAACACCAACTCATCGGAATTTCCATATCACTGGACTTCCACCATCATGTGAACACGGTGATAGCATTGGTCAGACCAAAAGATGTAATGGGGTATGCTCGAGGGATCAACCACGAGTAAGACAACATCACGAATATCGTTGGTTCTGATTTGACTTGACAATGGCCCATACTCAAATCAAAGGATTGATAAGACAATAGGTCCAGCAACTGATCACTGGGACCAATCGATGAAGATATCGTCTTTCTTCAACACACACTACACCAGAATATCCCTTCGGAACGAACTAAGTTAGGCAAGCTTTTATCTTCCAACTCTCCAAGTTGTTGTCTGGCTTAACCAATTAGTTTAGGGATATCCAACACAGATTCTTGGAGAAAGGGTGGTTCACAAGAAACCAACTTGATCACGAGCTCAACATAACAGTAAGGAAACAACCCGGTAACACTTCCAAGAAGATATTTGGAAAGTCACGAACCACCGGTATGTTACCAAGCTCGAGAACAATCTTGCTTTTGAGGGCAAGACGATATGATCGAACGAGTGAGGACTTGACAGGATCCTAACTCATAGATCGAAGAGTGCACCAGAACTAAGGACTAGGTAGCACGATTAATCTTAGGATGATGAATTAACAACCAACACGCTAAGAATGATAATATTGTCCATTTACTACCAAGCAACGAGCTTGCTAGGAGTATTGATTTCACACATCACAGTTCACTTGTCGGCATCCCGGTTACATTAACACGGGACCAAGGAATGAATAATGATAGTGAGAAGTATCACTGCGTCAAGAATTCCTAAGAGTTTGTGCAATTCCCATGACATTCTCGACATAAGAGGGCAATACTTCAAGGTAGAACAGAACAAAAGCTGAATTGGCATTTTGATCTGCGGAATACAACTGCTTTGACCCAATCCTAGAAATGGATGAGGTACTGGAGTTTGTTTCTCCTAGTCATTCCGGATTAGAATGGCTTGACGGGCCACAAGAATAATAGGCATTGATGGCGAATGCACGACTACTCCTGTCTATCAATTGATAGATGAAGGTCAGAAGACATCTAAGAGAACAACTCAAAGGAACATATAACTTTTCGAGTTGTGGAGGCATGGATTAGTATGTCGAGCAAAGTTCAACATTTCTTCCGGATAACCCATGCGGGAAGGTAGAATTGGCAGAGTCACAATATGAATGGAGTACTCCTCAAGAGCATTCTTATTGTGATGTTTTGGTTTAACAAGGAACTTCTGCCATAAGCGGTTCGTAGTATTTGGAAGAAGGAAATACCACGGACCTCTAGGATTATCACAAAGGTTACTAATATCCTAAAGGCACTAGCAAATACTATCAACATGAAGTAGGATGAATCTCGGGTTCAGAACCCAGGAGTAGAATACCTACCACTAAATGGCATCACGGGATGCTTTCCAGAATAATGGCCAGAATCATCACACTGGGGATACGAAAGCATTGCTAAATTGCTAGGTGACTTCCTAAACACCTAGGGTCATAATAATAGCTCCAACATATATGTCGAGGCAATGGAGTACCTCGACCGACTGGTTAGTGTGCTTAATCTGGCCCAAAAGGACATCAGGTACGAGAAGAAGGGATTTGCAAATGCATCAGACTATTTAGAGACCTGGGATGACTCGGACAGCATAACGGCTGTAAATGCTCAAAATGATTTGAGACATCCTGCAAAAATGGTGGCATAACCACTCAACATCACAATGCCAAGGTTCCGAGATCAACAATAATCATACAGAAATGGTAGGAACCGAACTGAGGCTTAAAACCAACAATCTTAAAAGTCTAGGGATTAGTAACACGTCATCCTGATAGATAGATGAGAAGGCCTAGTTCTTAACCTCGTAGAAGAGAAGAGGATGACTCAGATCAGAAGGCCATGAGGTATAAGGAGTAAAAAGAGCCTTACGTTCCCTTCCACAATCAATTCCCTTACATAACTAAAGCATTTCTAGACACAACTTCGACCAGTTTGGCTTGGTAATCCTCTGAGCGATCGGGCTCGATACCAGCGCTGTCGGGACCCGATTCCAAGTCACATCGATCTAGCGGTAACACCTCATATCACTTTGCGGCCTCACGCACGGTATTCCCACGGGTGTCGCCTTACCATGGCCCGGGACCGTTTGCGTCTTTTGGCTCACGTATATGATAGTGTCGCTAGCATCCATATGACAAAGAACCCGGGCCGACATGGCTAATCGTGAACCCATAGCGGCGCTAACCTATGGGAACAGGCATACATGAGTCACATCGAGCATGTCGGTCATCAATGTATAAATTCGGGCTGCAGCACTGGGCTAACAGGACTCCGGATAGCACCGCGTGACATTTCCTCGAAGGGACAGACATAGGAACGAAGTGAAACACATGCCGGCCAGTCAAGTGTCCAAGCAGTAGTCTTTGGGCTAGCGGGACTCCGGTGAACCGGGCTGTAGCGGACTACTATCGCTCGAAGCACGAGACTACATTTCCCCATATGAGAGGCTGCCAAGGATAAACAACTAGTTTGTCGGATCCCACACATACCAAGCATTTCAAACATACACACAATATGCTCAATATGTGTAGATACAACATGGCATCACAACATAACTCTCGACTCAAATATTTATTCATTAGGCTCCAAGGGCGAGATATTACAAACATGGGTCTCATGACCCAACACTCGAAACATACAAGTCAAAGCACAAGCGGAAGCTAAACATGTCCGATACAGACAACTATAAATGAAAAGGGTGAGAAGCGACTATCTACGAGATCTGCCGAGGGCACAAGATCGTGGCTGAGGTAACAAGCTAAGCGTCGAAGTCCACGTGGAACTACTAGCGATCTTGGCGTCTCTCTCGCAAAACATAAAATAAGCAAGCGTGAGTACAATTGTACTCAGCAAGACTTATCAGAACTAACTACATATGCATCATTATCAAAAGGGGTGGTGGAGTTTGACTGCAGCAAGCCAGCTTTGACTCGGTGGCTATCTGAACTACATTGCAAGTAACTCTTTTGAGGTGGCCTTTGCGAGTCCACATATTCACCATATCAATACACCACTATGGACCGCTCCGTCTCCCTCGAGCGCCATCCATAGCACTCACGCTTATCTTGCGCATTTTAGAGTATCCACTTTCACTTGTCTATGAACTGATATAGGGTAACCCGAAGTCCTTTTCAGCGGACACGGCTATTGAATAGATCATATTAAACCCTGCGGGGTGTACTTCTTCACACACGCTCTCACCACTTACGCCGTTTACCGACATGTACTCGGCAACCTTCAAGCGGAAGCCCAGCGTGGGTGTCGGCCACGGCCTACCTAAACACTCAAGTCCCTAGTCGGGTTTATCGCCTATTCGGGTTCCATCTGCAGGAGTCCGCCGAGGTTTCCCATACAGCCCCGAACGATGTGTGCAGGGTTCCCGAGATACCAAGCGGGCATTGATTTTGCAGGGCCACGGTGTATCTACCGCATCATAGCCCACCCTAGGGTCAGCGCTTCACGCACGGCCTCCAACACATATCCTACAAACACGAAACTAGTTGCAACTCCCGGACAGAGAACAAGGGTGGTTAAGAAGCGAGAGGGTCCATTGGTTTGGGCCCAATGCGTGGTAGTAACTGTTTCATGGATCACAAACACAGAACTCAGTTCACGAGGGCGGCTGCAATGAGACAACCCACCATGTACTCCTACATGGCCTCTCACCGCTACCTTTACCAAATCGTGTTCACACACTTAGCTCACACACAATAGGACATGTTCATACAATTCCAATTCATTCGATGAATCGACCTGACTCAACTCTAAGCGTAGCAGGCATGACAAACAAGCAAAATGAGTAGGCACAACAGGCTCAAACAACTCCTACTCATGCTAGTGGGTTTCATCTAATTCTTGTGGAATGACAGGTCATCTGAGAGGATAAAGGGTTCAGCTACCGCAGCAAGTAACACATGAGTCGTTGTTGTCCTAATGCAGTAAAATAGAGCGGAGAGCGAGAGAGTGGGATTATATCGGAATGAACAAGGGGTTTTGCTTGCACAGCACTTCGAAGATAATATAGTTCTTCATCGGTGTCATCAATTCATCGTCGATCGCGTCGTCTCTTGAGAGGGGCAATTACCGCAACAAGAGAGAACACAATCAATGCAATGCACACTCACATGAATGACATGTCATGTTAAGGTACTGAATTCACCTAGTGCAATATCTAGCCAAGTTAATTGAAGTGGAATTCAAACAAGAACAAATTCCAACTCAAATGTTATTTCATAATTTGCCCTAATCATGATTCATCCTATTCAGTGAGGTTAACTTGTTCAATCATGCATGAAAGTGCCATAAACAGATTCTTCATATTTTTCTGATCATTTTCATATATAAATTATTTAATTTGGAGTTCTGATTTAAAAGTTATGAATATTTGAAGTTTGGGGTATTTTCTAAAATTTCCTGAATTTTAATAATTCCAGAAAACTAGTTATTAAATCGACCTAACGTCGGTGGCGTCGATGGTCAACAGGTCACAGTTCGGTCAAACTGACAGCGGGTCCCGCATGTCGATGTGATTAGTTTAGCTAATTATCAATTAAACTAAACTTGATTAGTTTACGAGGCTGGCCCCACATCATAGGCTCAACGAGGTCAAACATGGCCCACTCGTGGTCAAAGGCAAAGTCGGCTGCGGCGTTTAGCACGCCAGCGAGCCACGCAGCAGCGGCGAGAGTGGTTTAGCCACTCCGGCGACCAAATGGGCATGGAGGGCATCTAGGAGATAGCTGGGAGGAGCGAAGCTCTTGGTGGAGTTAGCTTGGGTCGGGGTGGCGGGATCGGCGGCGGCGACCTAGGCGGCCGCCGGAGTTCGACCAGCGGGTTAAGCGTCAGGCGCTAGGGAGGTGTTAGTGCGTGCTCGTGCTCTGGTGAGGTGTGGAGCACGGTGGTGTGCCCGGCTTGAGCCACGGTGGCTCACAGCCACGGCGGCGACGAGGCACGGCGGCGGTGAGCCTTAGCCATGGCGGGAAGCTAGCTAGGGGAGGGAACGCGGGGTTTCGTGGGGAAATGGAGAGTGGCTCACGGGGAACTAGCAGGCGGCGGCGAGGTCGGGAAGTCTTGGAGCCAGCGAATCGGCTCTGAGGTCACCGCGGCGGAGGTTGAAGATGAGGCGGGGATGGCGTTGCAGGGCTCCCGTGGTCACAAGCGTCGATGGGTAGCTCCGCAGCGTCGGGGTGGAGCTCCTCGGCCTGCTGGTTGGGCGGGTGGTGGCCTATAGCCACGGCTCTGACGACGGCGTGCTCTCGGGGCTCACGGGGAGGAGAGGAAAGAGGAAGCGGAGGAGGGGAAGAGGTCCGGAGGAGTGGGGAGAGCGAGGAAGGCTCTGGTGCCTCCGTGGCGTCGCGAGGAGGTCGGGGAGGCTGCCACCGCGGCGGGAGGTGGCCGGGGCTCTCAGTGCGCGCCACGCCTCGCCTCTGCCTCTTGGCAGAGGGAAGGCGACAGCGGCGGGCGGTGGTGGGCTGGGCCACCATCTGGGCCAGCGAGGAGGAGGGGGGGGAAAGGCTGGGCCGGTTCGTGGCGCCAGGTAAGTGGGCTGCCAGGTGAGCTCTCTCTCTTCTATTTCTATTTAAATCCTGTTTTCTATTATTCTGTATCTGTTGGGCTTCATTAAAATACTAAATCAATCCCAAAATTCATGCCCTTTGCTCATGACCCTTTGTTGGAAAGATATCCTCGATAAACATTTCAGTTTGGGATTATTTGAGCATTTAAATTATTTATTATCATTAAATGCCCAAATGCAAATACTTTATGAATTAATCCATTGACCAAATATGACATGAAAATGTGCAGCACCTCTGGTTACGGTTTAAAGCATTTTCGAGAAATGATGAACATTTCCCAAGCCATTTGAAATCACTGAAAATTATTTTTGGTTGAGCCTATTTGAATTCCTTTAATGCTAGGGTTTAGGCAATCCCCATTCCAAATTTCATGAAAATTAAACATGATGCATGGATGCAATGCCACTAGTTACAAGCAAGCTCTAGGGCTGTGACAGGAGACGCCTTCTTGGTGGAGCTGTGGGCTCCGCTCGCGGCAAGCTACTTGAAGGTGGGGAGGAGGCGCCCTCGGTGGGCTCGCTCGGCTCAACTTTGGGCTCGGCATGCTCTTCCTCGCCGGCAAGCTCCTCTCGATCGACAAGGCTTGCCGCCTCCGCTGCCTCTGCCTCCTCCACAGTAAATCCAAACTCACCCGGCGGCAACTCTACGCCGCCTCTTCCAACAGTGGCGTCGCTGCATCTCGCCATCAGTGGTGTCATGGTGAGGCCCTTACGCTTTCGTCGGGCGGATCGGCACTTCTTCAAGCTATCGAAGAACTGCCGCTGGCGTCATCTGCGAGGCTCTTGCCAGGTTGGGACAATTCCATGCGAGTCGCTGGCGACATCATTGCGGATGCGGTCGAAGCGAGGAATTGTTGCACAATGGAACGACACCCTCGGCAACCTAAACCATTCGGGATGATCAGGATCGTGCTTGAACAACTCCAAACATCGCATCCAATTCCAAGGCGGTGAAGTTGAAGTTGAGGCCAGGCGCAACCTCATGATATCTGCCACGTTACGGAACTCCCGGTAGGGTCTCCTCCTCTCTGCGAAGCGCGGCGGCGAAGGAAATCTGCATGTGGCGCCTCTGATGAGTCCGGCAAGCCTGAGGCGCAGGATCCGGGTGACGGCAATATTCAATCTAGCATCTTCTGGCGCCAAGTTGCTCCAATCGTTGCCGCGCACTATTGGGGTTTGGCGCTGGGCGGTGAATGGCTGCGGGTTCTCCTCAACAATCCAACACCAATCTGCCCTCCATTCCTCCCACTTGCTGTGGAGCTCTCCCTCCAGATAGGCTTCCTTCTTGCCGATCCTTGAGATCCAAGCGATTCCTCCGGCAAGAGGCTCTCCTCTCTCTACTCGAGGCATGAAGAAATGGTGGAAGAGGGCTACGTTTGGGTGGACTCCGACAAACTTTTCGCAGAGATGTGCGAAAACTGCCATGGTCAGGACAACATTGGGGTGAAGTCAAGGAGGCGGAACCGTGGTGTTCATGATATCATGAAAAAATTCAGAGAAGGCGGGCAGAGCCCTTGATAGAAGAAGAGCGAAGAAGGATACCGCTCGGAGCCAATTCAGATCTTGGCGGTGAGAGTACCTTCGTGCGCGGATCGCTTCGCGTCTCCGTCGACCGGAAGAGGTAGTAGTACTCCCTCAGCTCCTTGGCGAGCTGAGGGGAAGATGGCCCGCTCCTTTATGGCCCGCGAGCCGCTGCGCCTCGGCCGACTTCCGCCCTTCCCTTGTCGGCTTCGGAGCCATGGCGGAGGTGGTGAGGAGGTCAACGGCGTTGGTGATGCTGAGTGGCGATGGGGGCGGGCGCTGCTCTCACAGCTTTGGGAAGAAGGGGGAGTGGCGGGTTTTTTTTCGAGATTGGACAGCAAGCGGCAGGTGGGAGAACTGCCCTGCTTCCTCTGCTTATAAAGAGGGAGGCGGACGTTCGCTTTTCTAATAAAGAAACCACCCACGATCTCTCCCACGGCGCGCGTTAAGCGCATGCCATTCGTGGGAGACGTGGTGGGTCCGTAGCGATTTATGGCGTAACCCAGGCCATGTGTGCCCGTGCCCTGTTTTGGGCCTGGCCCAACAGCGCTTCGGCACCGTGTGTGGCCCAGGCCGGGGCTCTGTCGGTGTACTAGAGTAGGGGTACCTAGTATCCCGAACTTGTGCACGGCAGTTATAGCACCAGCGGCAGGGCTTGCCGGGTGACCTCCTAGGTCCTCCGTGGTTCCTTTGGAGCCATTCAAGAACAAAGTATTTAAGCTAAGGAGACAAGGCCCGGCAAGAGGAGCTTGCGGGAAGAGAATAACAAGGCACCTAGGAGACAAGGCCCGGCAAGAGGAGCTTGCAGGGAAGGCCGATGGCGACAAGCTTCCGGTAGCGACAAAGGCAACCACCATGACAAAGGCGCTTGCCGACAAACTACCAATTTGTAGCTGCGCTCCAGCTCATCCACCAACATGTCGCCAGGACCTTTCGGTAGCGCGTGGGAGAGGTTGTGCGTCGGCGGGCCTTGATGTGGCAACAGCGTAGCAAGATTGCCATCATGGCGGCGATGGCGTCCTGACGGTCCCTTTACGCCTTGTTTAGGCGACATAGGCGGGCATTTAATGCCTTTGTCCCCTGCCGTCGGGGTTAGGTATGATACAACTGTACAAGTAGCTGTACCAACCGCAACTCAATTTCCCTTTTGCCCATGACTATGTTGCCACTGTCGGTGACCCTTGAGCATATAAAGGAGGCCCATGCATAGCGTAGAAGGGTTCGGTTCATTCGAAACCAGAGAACACTCACGCTAGGTCTTGTAGCTCTCAACGCTCCCTAGCAAGAACACAATACAATCAGACATGCAGCAGTAGGAGTATTATCTCTCCAGAGAGCTCCGAAGCTGGGTAAAGTGCTCGTGTGCTTTGCCTCGATCTGCTCTTTGTGCGACCTCTGCCCCCCACCGAACCGAAAGGGGCTAGGTCCGCCGGTCCCATAGGTGTTCGTGGGTCAGATCAGCTTCCCCGACAGAGATCAAGGCAGGGTACCTCACGAGGGTGCCCCGTGACGCAAGCCATGACGATCGAGACCAGGCGGGCGCCAGCCTGAGCAGTGTCCTTGTTTCCCTTTGGTGCAAAGGAGGCAAGCACAGGCCAAGGCATCAGGTAAAGGTTGCCGCTTCGGTGCAACAAGACCAAGACCAGCAGAACGGGAGGATGGAGGTCATCATGGAGCCCAGGACGGCGTCACCGTCAGAGTCTTTTGGCAGCCGAAGACCAACTTTAGTCAGGATAAGTGTACTAGATGTTCCCCTTCAAAATGGCCAATTGTTGGTGCCCTTCCCGCTCATTATTTGGGAAGAGGCCGAGGGCCTCCCGCTATAAATAGAGCTAGACACCACAGAGTGAGGGAGGCGAACAAGAGGAAAGAGAGAATCAAGATCACGCATAGAGAGAGAGACGTGAGAACTCACCCAAGCAATTCATGGCACCAGCTCAAGAACAGCCCCTCATGAGGTTGTTCTCCCCTTGTATTGTTCATCATAAGCCCTGAGGCAATCCACCACCCACACATTGGGTAGGGTATTACACCTAGCAGTGGCCCGAACCAATATAAACCTCGTGTCTCTTGTGTTGTTCATCGTTCCTAGTTTAGATCCCTACTTAATCCATTCCGCGTGAGGTGGTAGGGAAAGATTTCCTTTCGCTTTTGATGTTTGAACCTCAAAGTGCTGCGGAACCCGAAATCCGACATTTAGCGCGCCCGGTAGAGTCTTGCGGAATCTTCTTCCGCTGGTCGCGTGTGATCTTCCGTCGTGTCCATGGCTGGCGCTCACCGAGCCCGCGCCGAGTGCCGGGCAGCTCGCGCCGCTCGAGTGCCCGAGCGGCTCCGTCGTGGACACCCGTCAATCCCGTCGCGTGCCACCAGCGCCGCCACCGGCCCGGCGAGACGAGCAACAAGCCTTGTCCCGCATCCATCGATGGCGCGAAGGCCGCACCGCCTCCTTCGCTTCGCCCTGCTGGTTCTTCCGTCCAGCGCGCACAGCGCTCAATGGAAGGCTCGAGCGCGCTCATCATGACAAGCGACCTCTGCGCTACCGCCCGTCGACCGCGTCTACAAGGGTGGCTCGACCACATCGCCCGAGCTTGTCCGTGCCAGCTGGGGCTTCCTGCGCCGTCCCTCTGCTGCCTCGCCCTTCACCCAGCGGAGGCGGGAGCGGAGGTGCCCCCTCTGCCTCCTTCCCAAGAAGGCGCCTTGGCCCCAAGGCGCGTGGTCCCAGGCCGAGACCCTCCACGTCCGGCGCCCGCGCAACAAGAAAGGAGCTGCCAGGAGATCACTCATCCCCAAGAAGGTGCTCGCGTGCTCCCGGCTTGAACACAGCGATCCGCTCAGCGCCACAGCGTCAAGACCCAGCTGCTCGAGCAGCGGCGCGAAATCCACAAGAGCAAGCCCCGCATCATCAGAGAGCTCTAGTGGCCACTGCAGGTTGTCGCGCCTTCACCGCCCGAGCTCGTGGCGTTGCATGGCCCGGCAAGTTCAAGCCAGACCTGCCTCCTCGCTACGGCACCTTGCCGACCCTGCGAGTTCCTTGACTCTGAGCTGGGCATCGAAAACGCCAGCAGGGGCGAAAAGGTCATGGCGAATTGGTTCCCCATGGCGCTGAAGGGCCAGGGCCCGAACCTGGCTCTGAACCTTTCTCTGCACGATCTCCTCCACAGGGGCGAGATCGCACCCGCTTCATCGCCAACTTCTAAGGCACTCGCGGCGGCCTCGGCCGTGGTGACATCTGCTGCATCAAGCAGCAGCCAGGCGAGACCCTGCAGAAGTACATCCAGCGCTTCAACAAAGCCCGCCTCAAGATTCCCAAGGTGACTGAGGAGGCCATCATCTCAGCCTTCTCCAATGGCGTGCGTGACGTCAAGATGAAGGAGGAGCTAGCAATGCATGAAGACCTGTGCACAACACTGGAGCTGTTCAACTTGGCGACCAAATGCGCCAGGGCTGAGGAAGGGCGCCTCTCCCTCCTCGAGCTTCAAGCTGCTGATCCAGAAGAGAAGAAGCCCAAGGCCAAGGACGTGAAGCGCAAGGGGGCTGTCGTGCTCGCGGCAGAACCAGACACCAAGCGAGGCAGGGATCAGCCCGAGTCATCCAAGGGCAGCGGGAACCCTGGCGGTGGCCGCTCGTACCAGGGCCCCGACACCTCCTGCCGGGCGCCCTCATCTCGGCAGCAGAGGTCTAGCCATTTCTTCGGTGGAAGTGGGTCGGGACCCTCTCGGGGGGCCTTTCCCTTCTCTTCTGCAGAGAACCATCGAATCGGAGCCATTATTGCAATGTGGAGCAAGGGCAAGGATGAAGAGAAAGGAGCAGCAAGAAGAGATGGACTGGAAGGGCTTGCACCGTTCCGTGCTTATAGCCGGAGGAGGCCAACCGTCGGCCTCCACGATCACAGGTAATCATGACCCATTTCTGCATGCAGGGACTTGTCAAGTCGTGCGGTTGCCGAGGCATCATGGGGAAGTGGAGACGCCCACGACCAATCAATGCCACTTGGCGCCCAAGGCCATGAGCTGTTAGGGCCCATGGCCTTCACACTTGCTTGTCGGTTTGGGTTCAGCGAGACCCTTGAGGTTCGAACCTTTGGGGTGTGGCGGAGATCAACCCTCCACCGTGTCGCACCTCGCCGAATCGCTGGGACCTAAACTACTAAACGGAACAGCACAAGAGACACGGGATTTATACTGGTTCAGGCCACCATTGTGGTGTAATACCCTACTCCAGTGTGTGGTGTGGTGGATTGCCTCTTGGGCTGATGAGGAACAATACAAGGAAGAATAGCCTCGTGAGGGTCTGTTCTTGGTGGGTGCGATGAACTGCTAGGTGGTGTTCAGTCGCTCTAGCTACTGGTTTCTTGATGAGGATTCGGCTCTCTCTACCCTGGGGGTGGCTACTCCTATTTATAGGCGAAGGCCCTGGGCCTCTTCCCAAATCTTGGCGGGAAGGGCGCCAACAATTAGCCATTTGAAGGGGAACAGTGGGTACACTTATCTGACTAAAGTTGGTCCTCGCTTTGCCAAAGGCTCTGGTGATGGCGCATGCTTGGGCTCCGATGACTCCCTTCCAGCCGTTGGGCTGGTCTTGGTCTTGTTGCACGAAGCGGATGCCTTTGCTGATGCTCTCGCATCGCTTGCTCCCTCTGCACCAAGAGGAAAGGAGGACCTTCTGCGGGCTGGCGTAGCTGGCGCCCTTGGTCATCATGGCTTGCGTCATGGGCACCTCGCGAGTACCACCTTGAACTCTCCGCCTCCTCATGAGCCAGCCTGATAAGGCCGTGCACGAGAAGCTCCTTGTCGTCCGCCTCGCGAAACTTGGCCCCTCGCGAGGTCTTGAGCTGCGTTGATGAAGATGGGCCATCTGGGCCTCCTTGAGCCATGCCGCGGGCAGCGAGCGAGCAAGTCAGGGACCCCGTTCCCGAGCAGCAGATAGCCCAGGCCTGGCGCGCCCGAACTTGGCGAGTAGAGGCGAAAGGGCAAGTCTGCAGTGTCGCGGGCCCTAATAGCCTCTGACCTTGGGCGCCCAGCGTGGCGGTTGATTGGACACGTCGCCTTTGCTTCCCCGATGCCTCGGTAACCACCGGATTCGACAAGTCCCTGCATGCGAGTCGGTCATGATTACGGTGATCGTGGAGGCCGACGGTTGGCCTTCGCCGGCTATAAGTATGGAGCAGCGCGCGCCCTTCCATCTATCATACTGCTTCTCCTCCTCCTTGTTTACGTCTGGTTGCCATGGCTCCGATTAGCTGGTTCTCCACGGAAGAAGGAAAGGCTCCTCAAGAGGATCTGACCCGCTCCCCCAAAAGCGGCTTGCCCTCAGGTGTCGGGGCAAGGCGCTCGCCGAGGCGCCCGTGCCCTGGTGCGGCGGCCGCCACCAGTTCCCTCTTCCCTTGTCTGCGCACATTAGGCGGCTCTGAAGGAGGCGCCGCGAGCGCCTGGCCAATGGCGCCGCCGCCCAGCCGTAGTCACGAAGGTGTCGTCTTCCCCACAGAGTCCACCGAGGGCTCTGCCGGAGATTCGTGCTTCACGTCGCCATGCCTCCTAAATCTTGGATTCGTCTTCCTTCTTTCTTTGCCTTCGTCATCCGGCGGGAAGGAACCCTGGGACTCTGGCTGCAGCCACGCTTGGTGAGCACCCTCATAGCCGGGCAGGTGGGGGTAGTTTCCCAGGCGAGGTCTTCATGACTTCGAGGCTGGGCGAGTCGCCGGGTTTGCGGGGCGAGGCGCCCTCACGATCCACAGGTCTGATGGTGCTTGGTGGTGTCCTTCAAGGTCTTCGGCGGAGGTCATCGGTGGAGTGCTGCCCGGGAGAGGTGGTCGGGATCTGCTGCGGTGAGGCGAGGCGGCCGATCGCCCCTTAGCCGCTCCTCGGGGCGGCAGAAGGCGCCGGAGGATCAGCGACTCCGCCGAGCTCTTGCGGCGCCGGAGGCGGCGGCAGCCTCTGAGCCTCCGAGCCTGCGCTGCTCCCGGGCAGGGCTGGCTCGTCGGTCGTCGCCGCCCCCGATCTGGATGGGGTTGGCGCGAACCGGGTGTGCTTGTTGATGATGGCTTTGCCGCGATGCCCCCTGTGTTAGGTTCCTTGGGATCGCGCCTTTTGTTCTGTGAGGGCCAGAATATACCCACGGGGGCTTGTAAGTGTTGGGGCGTAGTAATTTCAAAAATTTTCCTCGATCACGCCAAGACCATGGTGATGCATAACAGCGAGATGAGAGTGTTGTCTCGTGCCCTCGTAGACCAGCAGCGAGCGTTGACATAGCGTAGAGGAAGTAGTCGTACTTCTTCGATCCAACCGATCAAGTACCGAGCGTCGGCACCTCCGAGTTACGCACGTTCAGCTCGATGGCGTCCCTCGAACTCCGATCCAGCCGAGTGTTGAGGAGAGTTTACGTCGACCTGACGGCGTGGTGGCGATGTTGATGTTCCACCGGCGCGAGATTCGCCTAAGCTCCATAGCGGTATATTGAGGTGTAGTTTGGTGGAAGGGGCACGCACACAGCTGAGGCGATCTCAATGATCAACTTGTGTGCCATGGGGTGCCCTCTGCCCTGTATATAAAGGAGGGAAGGGAGGGGCTGGCCGGCCACCTATGGCTGCGCTGAGTCCTACTCCCACGGGAGTAGGATTCCTCCCAATCCTAGTCCAACTAGGGTTTGACCAAGGGAAAGGGAGAGAGGCACCCCTTCTCCTAATCCTAATAGGACTAGGGAAGGGGAAGGCTGCTGACCAACATATGGCCCCTTTTCTCTTTCCCACTAAGGCCCATCAAGGCCCATTGACCCCCGGGAGGTTCGGTAACCCCGGTACTCGGTAAAATTCCCAATTTCACCGGAGTGATTCCGGAATCAAACATAGGCTTCAATATATCAATCTTTATGTCTCGACCATTTGAGACTCCTCGTCATGTCCGTGATCTCATCGGGACTCGAACAACCTTGGTACATCAATATCATATAAACTCATAATAAGCATCATCGAAGCGTTAAGCGTGCGGACCCTACGGGTTCGAGAACTATGTAGACATGGCCGAGACACCTCTCGGTCAATAACCAATAAGCGGGACCTGGATGCCCATATTGGTTCCTACATATTCTCGAAGATCTTTATCGGTCGAGACCGCATAACAACATCGTTGTTCCTTTGTCATCGGTATGTTACTTGCCCGAGATTCGATCGTGGGTATCCAATACCTAGTTCAATCTCGTTCTTGGCAAGTCTCTTTTCTCGTTCCGTAATACATCATCTCACAACTAACACATTTAGTTGCAATGCTTACAAGGCTTATGTGATGTGCATTACGAGAGGGCCCGAGAGATACCTCTCCGAGCAATCGGATGACAAATCCTAATCTCGAAATATACCAACCCAACATGTACCTTGGAGACACACATAATGTACCTTTATAATCACCCGATTCACGTTGTGACGTTTGGTAGCACCAAAGTGTTCCTCGGGCAAGCAGGAGTTGCATAATCTCATAGTCATAGGAACATGTATAAGTCATGAAGAAAAGCACTAGCAACAAACTATACGATCAGGTGCTATGCTAATGGAATGGGTCATGTCAATCAGATCATTCAACCAATGATGTGATCCCATTAATCAAATAACAACTCCTTGTTCATGGTTAGGAAACATAACCATCTTTGATTAACGAGCTAGTCAAGTAGAGGCATACTAGTGACACTCTGGTAGGTTTATGTATTCACACATGTATTATGTTTCGGTTAATACAATTCTAGCATGAATAATAAACATTTATCATGATATAAGGAAATAAATAATAACATTTATTATTGCCTCTAGGGCATATTTCCTTCAGTAAGATGTTTGTAGCTCTATCCGTCAATAAAATCCTTTTTATGAAGCAGTGCGAGATGCTCATTCCGTTCTAGCTCAGTTTCCTCCTTTCAGTCCTCCACGAGGGCACGATGCTTTCGCCGACAGGTCCCAGTCCCAAAGCGGCTTCAGCCGTCGCTGGTATCTCAGTCGCGATGCGTGGTCAAGGCCAGGAGGTGGCGGCCCGAGTCGATAGAGCCCACAGTCGCGATGCTCGGGGGTCCCCCTAGCGCTCAAGCAGCCAACATTGGGTGAGAAAGGAGGCGGCGTTGCTAACACGGGGTTGCATTGAGTGTGGGGATGGTGTAGCGATAACTAGTGTGTGCGGGGGTGACTTATCTAGAGGTCGGGACAATGCTTCACAGTGCGGCGCTAGGTCCGTGCCTAGGCGGCGAGAGATGCGTGGCGAGTCGTTTCGTGCTCCTTGGAGGGACCCTGCAGGTTCACCACAAAAGGAACAAGAGCTACTGGAAGCGTCGTTAGTTCTGCCATTAGTTGCTTGGGAGGCGCGAGAGGCCTCGCGAGGTGTGTTAGGGGTACCCGTGAGCCAGTAGCAGGCTCACGGGGCCCCTACAAGCGGAGTTCTTGGCTCTGGGCCTTATCTTGAGTGTGTTCCTGCAAATTTGGCGATTGCGGTGCTCTCGTCTTGGTCCCGGCTCTCGAGGCTGGTCTCGGCCGTCGGCCAGCAAGGCAGGTCGCGATGCCTTGGACAAGACCAGAGGTGAGGGCGGAGAGGCGGTAGGAGCCCTGGTCGCGATGCTCGAGGCACCCCCTTTAGCATAAGCTGGGTTAGATGAAGAAACTCTCGTCCTCGAGTCCGGCTCTCGGGCTGGTCTCGGCCGTCGTTGGCAAGCGGTCGCGATGCCATGGACAAGACCGGAGGTGAGGGCGGAGGCGGTAGGAGCCACGAGTCGTGATGCTCGGCACCCCCCTTTAGCGCATAAGCTGGGTTAGATAATGAAACTCTCGTCCTTGGGTCCCGGCTCTCGGGCTGGTCTCGACCGTCGGCAGCAAGCCGGTCGCGACGCCATGGACAAGACCGGAGGGTGAGGGCGGAGGGCGGTAGGAGCCACAGTCGCGATGCTCGGGCACCCCCTTTAACGTGCAAGATTCCGTCACCCGGAAAAGGCACAAATAACAAGCATGGTGGGCGATAGCATACTCCTAAGGAAAGCGTAAGAAGGATACATGCAGCTGGGACAGGCCCGGCGGCTTGGGGATGATGCAGCCGAGGGCGCCCCCAGCAGGATAGGCTAATGACATGAAATAAAAGGGGTACATGCATGCGGGGCGGACCCACAGCGGCTGGGAATAATGCGGCCCTGAAGGCGCTCCCAGCCGGGAACAAAACTTAAAGATGTCACCTGGTGATGTTGGGGACGAAGGGGTGTTGGTGTAGCAGAGTCGGTGGGCTGCGGGAGCCGATCCTCACGAGCCCCCAGGCCCGGGGGCCTCGGGAGGATCCGGAGGCGCTGGCGGCTCCTCGGGGGCCATCTCCATCTCCGCCAGGGCTGTGGCGTGCCTGGCCTCTCAAGCCTCCAGGATGGCCCTCATGAGATGCTAGTGCGCAGCAACCGCGTTTGGCGGGCTGTGAGGCATGCGCCTGCGTGGGCGTGGGGCGGGCCCTGCATGGCGTCCCACTCGCGAGGGCAGGCGCTCTTGAGATGCGGCTCGGTTGAGCCTGGTATGTCGTCTGAGGCAGCGCAGCCCACCATCCTCGCTGGATGGGGGCCCACGGCGGAGTGGCGGCGGCTGCCCCTCATGACCCTTGACTCTGTAGCTCTGAATGGCCTTGGCGGCGAACTCCCGAGGTTCGGCCCTCCTTGCCTTGCTCACCTTGCGGAAGCGTGCTTGAATCACGCCTCACGTGGTGCCCAGCGCCTCCCTCGTGACCTTGGCGAGGTTGGCGGCCCTCGGGAGATCCCGAGCCCGGCTGAGGAGGCGCCGAGGCGCGCTTTCTATGCGATGGAAGGCTCCTCCCTGGCGGGCGCGGGCCTGAGGGCCTGCCTCTTGAGGAACAGGTCGGTCAATGTCTTCTTCTTCTTGGAGTGCGGCCTCGGAGGCCTCCTGCTGCTGCGGTTTGGGTCTTCTAGCGATGCGGCTGAAAGGCTAGCTCCGAGGAGCACCTGTGTCTCTCTCTTCACGGGGCACCATGATGACCCGCCGCTTCTGGCATCTTGAGGGCGTTGTAGCCGTGGTGGAGTTCTGACCATGAATTTAGCTAGCGCCGGGTGCAGGGATGGCGTTATCTGGCGGCGAATGTGGGCGGCGTCGAAGTCGATGAGCTCGGTGTGGTATTTGTCGCGAGCCCGAAGGTGACGGAAGGCGGACCTGCCCGATCGGGACCGTGGAGCCGTCGGTGACTCGGAGAAAGGCTTGGTTGGCTGAAGCTGATGTAGGCACTTGAAGATTGTTGAATGTTTCCACGGACGGGGCGTTGAGTCCTGCCCGCCCGTCGATGAGGTCTTGGTGACCAGCTCGTTCTGATGATTGGGGAACAAAGCATCGGAGAACTCCGGCTGTGGCGCGCTTGAGCTGATCCTTGAGGCTGAGCGTGATGGCGCCGCGCCGACCACTGAGAGGGCATGCGGCCTCGAGCTTGGGAGGACTGCATTCACTTCATGGCGAACTACTTGAAGATCTGTTGAGAGGCTGGGGCTTGAGTTCCGCCCGGGATGCAAGCGATCGCATGCAGGTTCTGAAGCCCCAGCCCCTCGTCTGATGGCGGTCCTCATTTCTCCTTGGCTGTGGCGGCAGCGGAGGGAGGCCTGCGTTCCCTGCAGGCGATCCTCGCGAGCTGATCCTCGACCTCCCTCCCGGCGGGTCTTGCCAGCAGTCCTCGCGAGGTTGGTCGCGCCACCCTTGGCGCGGGCGCGTTCTTCCAGCGTCTGCATTCCTTCCTCCTCCTCGGCCGTAGCCCGGTCGCTGCGCTTTCAGGCGTCTGCCGACCCTTCCTTCAGCGTCTGGCCGGAGCTCTTGGCATTCATTGGTGTTGTGGGTGTGGAGGTCATGGTACAAGCAGTACCGCGCCTTGGAGGACTCGGGATGATCTACGCCTCGCTTGGTATGCAGTTGGCGCGATCGGCAGCCCCCTTGCGCCGCGTCCTTGGCCTTGGGCTTCTTTTCTTGGGATCCGGCGAGGCAGCTCGAGGAGGGAGGCGCCCTCCTCAGCCTTGGCGCACTTGGTCGCCAAGTTGAACAACTCAGGAGGTGCACAGATCTTCATGCATCGCCAGGCTCCTCCTTCATCTTGACATCGCGCCGCCCGTCGGAGAAAGCGAGAGATGATGGCCTCCTCCGTTACCTTGGGGATCTTGAGGCGTGCGTTGTTGAAGCGCTGGATGTACTTTGCGAGGTTTCCCTGGCTGCTGCTGATTGGCGCATGTCGCTCACGGCGGGTGGCGATCGCGAGTACCACGGAAGTTGGCGATGAAGCGGAGTGCGCATCTCAGCCGAGAAGAGATCGTGCACAGGGCGGATTCAGAGCAGTGTGCAGGCTCCGTCCTTGGCGCCATGGGAAACCAGTTCGCCATGACCTTTTCATCCCGTTAGCAGCCTCGATGCCCAGCTCGTGAAGCTGGAGGAACTCCATAAGGTGAGTTGTGCCTTCGTGGCGAGGCAGGTCAGCTTGAACTTGGCGGGCCCCTTGACGCCACTGCGCAGCTTCGAAGGTGAAGGCGCGGCAGCCCGCCGTGGCCGCGGGGGGCCTCGGACGACAGGGAGCTTGGTCTTGCGGGCCTCCTTGCGCCGCGGCTGGGGGCAGCGCAGGGTCCTGATGAAGGAAATATGCCCTAGAGGCAATAATAAAGTTATTATTTATTTCCCTTATATCTTGATAAATGTTTATTATTCATGCTAGAATTGTATTAACCGGAAACATAATACATGTGTGAATACATAGACAAACAGTATCACTAGTATGCCTCTACTTGACTAGCTCGTTAATCAAAGATGGTTATGTTTCCTAACCATAGACATGAGTTGTCATTTGATTAACGGGATCACATCATTAGGAGAATGATCTGATTGACATGACCCATTCCGTTAGCCTAGCACTTGATCGTTTAGTATGTTGCTATTGCTTTCTTCATGACCCATACATGTTCCTGTAACTATGAGATTATGCAACTCCGTTTACGGAGGAACACTTTGGGTACTACCAAGCGTCTGGCGTAATCGGGTGATTATAAAGGAGTACTACAGGTGTCTCCAAAGGTACATGTTGGGTTGGCATATTTGAGATTAGGTTTTGTCACTCCGATTGTCGGAGAGGTATCTCTGGCCCTCTCGGTAATACACATCACATAAGCCTTGCAAGCATTACAACTAATGAGTTAGTTGTGAGATGATGTATTACGGAGCGAGTAAAGAGACTTGCGATAGCGAGATTGAACTAGGTATTGGATACCGACGATCGAATCTCGGGCAAGTAACATACCGATGACAAAGGAACAAAGTATGTTGTTATGCGGTTTGACCGATAAAGATCTTCGTAGAATATGTAGGAACCAATATGGGCATCCAGGTTCCGCTATTGGTTATTGACCGAGAATGGTTCTAGGTCATGTCTACATAGTTCTCGAACCCGTAGGGTCCGCACGCTTAACGTTTCGATGACAGTTCATTATGAGTTTATAAGTATTGATGCACGAAGTTTGTTGAGTCCGGATGTGATCACGGACATGACGAGGAGTCTCGAAATGGTCGAGACATAAAGATTGATATATTGGAAGCCTATGTTTGGACTTGGAATGGTTCCGAGTGAAAGCAGGATATTACGGAACACCGGGGTTACGGAACCCCGGGGGTATATGGGCCTTCATGGGCCTCAAGGGAGAAGGAGAAGGCGGCCAGGTGGGCTGCGCGCCTCCCCTTCCAGTCCGAATAGGACAAGGAGAGGGGGCGCCTTCCCTCTTTCCCCCTCCCCAATCCTACTCCAACTAGGAGAGGGGGGGGGGAGTCCTACTCCCGGTGGGAGTAGGACTCCTCCTTGGTGCGCCTCCCCCTTGGGCGGCCACCTCCCCTTGTCTCCTTTATATCTGGGGCAGGGGCACCCCATGACACACAAGTTGATCTCGGATCGTTCCTTAGCCGTGTCGGTGCCCCCTCCACCATATTCCACTTGGTCATATCGTCGTGAGAGAGCTTAGGCGAAGCCTGCGCCGGAGAAGTCATATCGTCGCGGAGCTTAGGCGAAGCCCTCGCGTCGGTGGAGCATCAACATCGTCCTGCGCCGTCGTCTTGTGGAACTCATCCCGACACTTTGCTGGATCGAGTCAGGGATCGTCATCGAGCTGAGCGTGTGCGAGAACTTCGGAGGTGCCGTCGTTCGGTGCTTGGATCGGTCGGATCGTGAAGATGTCGACTACATCAACCACGTTGTTATAACGCTTCGCTTTCGGTCTCACGAGTGCGTGGGCGGACCTCTCCCCTCTCGTTGCTATGCCATCACCATGGTCTTGCGTGATCGTAGGAAATTTTGAAATTACTCGTTCCCCAACAATGGCATCGAGCCTGGTTTTATCGTTGATGTCATGTGCACGAGTAGAACACAAGTGAGTTGTGGGCGATACAAGTCATACTGCCTACCAGCATGTCATACTTTGGTTCAGCGGTATTGTGAGATGAAGCGGCCGGACCGACATTACAGCGTGCGCTTCTGCGAGACTGGTTTCACCGCTCGAGCACTCGTTGCTTAAAGGTGACGGCGGTGTCTGTCTCTCTCACTTTAGTTGAACCGAGTATGACTACGCCCGGTCCTTGAGAAGGTTAAAAGCGAGTCTATTTGACAAACTATCGTTGTGGTTTTGATGCGTAGGTAAGAACGGTTCTTGCTCAGCCCGTAGCAGCCACGTAAAACTTGCAACAACAAAGTAGAGGGCGTCTAACTTGTTTTGCAGGGCATGTTGTGATGTGATATGGTCAAGGCGTGATGCTATATTTTGTTGTATGAGATGATCATGTTTTGTAACGAGTTATCGGCAATGGCGAGGAGCCATATGGTTGTCGCTTTATTGTATGAAATGCAAGCGCCATGTAATTGCTTTACTTTATCACTAAGGAGTAGCGATAGTCGTAGAAGCAATAGTTGGCGAGGCGACAACGATGCTACGATGGAGATCAAGGTGTCGCGCCGGTGGCGATGGTGATCATGGCGGTGCTTGGCGATGGAGATCACAAGCACAAGATGATGATGACCATATCATATCACTTATATTGATTGCATGTGATGTTTATCCTTTATGCATCTTATCTTGCTTTGATTGGCGGTAGCATTATAAGATGATCTCTCACTAAAATTATCAAGAAGTGTTCTCCTGAGTATGCACCGTTGCCAAAGTTCTTCGTACCCGGACACCACGTGATGATCGGGTGTGATAAGTTCTCGTCCATCTACAATGGGTGCAAAACAGTTGCACACGCGAATACTCGAGGTTAAACTTGAGGAGCCTAGCATATAACAGATATGGCCTCGGAACACGGAGACCGAAAGGTCGAGCGTGAATCATATAGTAGATATGATCAACATAGTGATGTTCACCATTGAAACTACTCCATCTCACGTGATGATCGGACATGGTTTGGTTGATTTGGATCACGTAATCACTTAGATGACTAGAGATGTCTATCTAAGTGGGAGTTCTTAAGTAATATGATTAATTGAACTTTAATTTATCATGAACTTAGTCCTGGTAGTATTTTGCAAATTATGTTGTAGATCAATAGCTTGCGTTGTTGCTTCCCTATGTTTTATATGTGTTCCTAGAAAATTGTATTGAAAGATGTTAGTAGCAATGATGCGGATTGGATCCGTGATCTGAGGTTTATCCTCATTGCTGCTGAGAAGAATTATGTCCTTAATGCACCGCTAGGTGCGGACCTATTGCAGGAGCAGATGCGGGCGTTATGAGCGTTTGGCTAGCTCAATATGAGCGATCTGAGGCGCTATGAGCGTTTGGCTAGCTCAATATGATGACTACTTGATAGTTTAGTGCACCATGCTTAACGGCTTAGAATCGGGACTTCAAAGGCGTTTTGAGCGTCATGGACCATATGAGATGTTCCAGAATTGAAGTTAATATTTCAAGCAAATACCGAGTTGAGAGAAATGAAGTCTCCAACAAGTTCTATAGCTAAAAGATGGAGGAGAATCGCTCAACTAGTGAGCATGTGCTCAGATTATGCGAGTACTTCAATCGCTTGAATCAAGTGGGAGTTAATCTTCGAGATAAGATAGTGATTGACAGAATTCTCTAGTCACCATCACTAAGTTAGTAGAACTTCGTGATGAACTATAGTATGCAAGGGATGACGAAAAAGATTCTCGAGCTCTTGGCGATGCTAAAATCGTGAAGGTAGAAATCAAGAAAAACATCAAGTGTTGATGGTTGACAAGACCACTAGTCTCAAGGAAAATGGCAAAGGGAAGAAGGGAACTTCAAAAGGAACGGCAAGCAAGTTGCTGCTCGAGTAAAGAAGCCCAAGTTTAGACCTAAGCACGAGACTAAGTACTTTTGCTGCAATGGAACTGGTCCTTTGGAAGCGAACTACCCCAATATTTGGTGGATAAGAAGGATGGCAAAGTGAACAAGGTTATATTTGATATACAGGTTATTGATGTGTGCCTTACTAGTGTTTATAGTAGCCCCGAGTATTTGATACTCGTTTGGTTGCTAAGATTAGTAACTTCGAAGCAGGAGTTGCAGAATGAACAGAAACTAGTTGAAGGGAAGTGACGATGAGTGTTGGAAGTAGTTCCAAGATTGATATGATCATCATCGCACACTCCCTATACTTTCGGGATTAGTGTTAAACCTAAATAAATGTTATTTGGTGTTTGCGTTGAGCATGAATATGATTTGATCATGTTTATTGCAAAGCGGTTATTCATTTAAAGTCAAAGAATAATTGTTGTTCATTTTAAATGAATAAAACCTTCAATAGTCATACACCCAATGAAAATAGTTTTCAAAACGGTTATTCATTTAAAGTCAAAGAATAATTGTTGTTCTGTTTAAATGAATAAAACCTTCAATGGTCATACACCCAATAAAAATAGTTTGTTGGATCTCGATCGTAGTAATACACATATTCATAATATTGATGCCAAAAGATGCAAAGTTAATAATGATAGTGCAACTTATTTGTGGCACTTGCCGTTTAGGTCATATTGGTGTAAAGCGCATGAAGAAACTCCATCTTGATGGGATTTTGGAATCACTTGATTATGAATCACTTGATGCTTACGAACCATGCCTTATGGGCAAGATGACTAAAGACTCGTTCTCCGGAACAATGGAGCGAGCAAATGACTTATTGGAAATAATACATACCGATGTATGCGGTCCAATGAGTGTTAAAGCTCATGGCAAGTATCGTTATTTTCGACCTTCACAAGATGATTTGAGCAGATATGAGTATATCTACTTAATGAAGCACAAGTCTGAAACATTTGAAAAGTTCAAATAATTTCAGAGTGAAGTGGAGAATCATCGTAATAAGAAAATAAAGTTTCTATGATCTGATCGTGGAGGAGAATATTTGAGTTCTGAGTTTGGCCTTCATATAAAACAATGTGGAATAGTTTCACAGCTCACGCCACATGGAACACCATAACATAATGGTGTGTCCGAGCGTCATAACCGTACTTTATTTTGATATGGTGCGATCTATGATGTATCTTACCGATTTACCACTATCGTTTTGGGGTTATGCATTAGAGACAGCTGCATTCACGTTTAATAGGGCACCATCTAAATCCGTTGAGATGACACCGTATGAACTATGGTTTAGCAGATAAACCTAAGTATCGTTTCTTAAAGTTTGGAGTTGTGATGCTTATGTGAAAAAGTTTTCACCGATAAGCTTGAACCCAAATCGAGAAGTGCGTCTTCATAGAATACCCAAAAGAAAATGTTGGGTACACCTTCTATCACAGATCCGAAGGCAAGTTTTCATTGCTATAAATGGATCCTTTCTAGAAAGAAGTTTCTCTCGAAAGAAGTGAGTGGGAGGAAAGTAGAACTTGATGAGGTAATTGTACCTTCTCCCTTATTGGAAAGTAGTTCATCACGAAATCAGTTCGATGATTCCTACACCAATTAGTAAGGAAGTTAATGATGATGATCATGAAACTTCAGATCAAGTTGCTACCAAACCTCGTGGGTCTTCGAGTAAGATCCGCACAGTGGTATGGTAATCCTATTCTAGAAGTCATGTTACTAGACCATGATGAACCTACGAACTATGAGGAAGCGATGATGAGCCCAGATTCAGCGAAATGGTTTGAGACCATGAAATCTGAGATGGGATCCATATATGAGAACAAAGTGTGGACTTTGATGGAGTTGCTCGATGATCGGCAAACCATATTATATAAATGGATCTTCAAGAGGAAGACAGATGCTGATAGTAGTATTACTATCTACAAAGCTCGACTTGTCGCAAAAAGGTTTTCGACAAGTTCAAGGTGTTGACTACAATGAGATTTTCTCAACTGTAGCGATGCTTAAGTCTGTCCGAATCATGTTAGCAATTGCCACATTTTATGAAATCTGGCAAATGGATGTCAAAACTACATTCTTTAATGGATTTATTAAAGAAGAGTTGTATATGATGCAACCAGAAGGTTTTGTCAATCCTAAAGGAGCTAACAAAATGTGCAAGCTCCAGCGATCCATCTATGGACTGGTGCAAGCATCTCGGAGTTGGAATAAACGCTTTGATAGTGTGATCAAAGAATATGGTTTTATACAGACTTTTGGAGAAGCCTGTATTTACAAGAAAGTGAGTGGGAGCACTACAGCATTTCTGATAAGTATATGTGAATGACATATTGTTGATCGGAAATAATGTAGAATTATTCTGCAAAGCATAAAGGAGTATTTGAAAGGAGTTTTTCAAAGAAGGACCTCGGTGAAGCTGCTTACAAATTGAGCATCAAGATCTATTGAGATAGATCAAAACGCTTGATAAGTTTTTCAATAAGTACATACCTTGTCAAGATTTTGAAGTAGTTCAAAATGGAGCAGTCAAAGAAAAGTTCTTGCTGTGTTGCAAGGTGTGAAATTGAGTAAGACTCAAATCCCGACCACAGCAGAAAATAGAAAAGAGAATGAAAGTCATTCCTATGCCTCACCATAGGTTCTATAAAGTATGCTATGCTATGTACCGGACCTATTGTATACCTTGCTCTGAATTTGGCAAGGGAGTACAATAGTGATCTAGGAGTAGATCATGGACATTGGTCAAGAACATCCTTAGTGAGGACTAAGGAAATATTTCTCGATTATGGAGGTGATAAAAGGCACGTCGTAAAGAGTTAAATCGATGCAAGCTTTTTACACTGATCCAGATGACTCTAAGTCTCAATCTGGATACATATTGAAAGTGGGAGCAATTAGCTAGAGTAGCCCGTGCGAGCATTGTAGACATAGAATATTTGCAAAATACATACGGCTCTGAATGTGATGAGACCCGTTGACTAAGCTTCTCTCACGAGCAAAACATGATCATCCCTTAGTACTCTTTGGGTGTTAATCACATAGCGATGTGAACTAGATTACTGACTCTAGTAAACCCTTTGGGTGTTGATCACATGTCTATGTGAACTATGGGTGTTAACCACATATAGATGTGAACTATTGATGTTAAATCACATGGCGATGTGAACTAGATTATTGACTCTAGTGCAAGTGGGAGACTGAAGGAAATATGCCTAGAGGCAATAATAAAGTTATTATTTATTTCCTTATATCATGATAAATGTTTATTATTCATGCTAGAATTGTATTAACCGGAAACATAATACATGTGTGAATACATAGACAAACAGTATCACTAGTATGCCTCTACTTGACTAGCTCGTTAATCAAAGATGGTTATGTTTCCTAACCATAGACATGAGTTGTCATTTGATTAACGGGATCACATCATTAGGAGAATGATCTGATTGACATGACCCATTCCGTTAGCCTAGCACTTGATCGTTTAGTATGTTGCTATTGCTTTCTTCATGACCCATACATGTTCCTGTAACTATGAGATTATGCAACTCCCGTTTACCGGAGGAACACTTTGGGTACTACCAAACGTCACAACATAACTGGGTGATTATAAAGGAGTACTACAGGTGTCTCCAAAGGTACATGTTGGGTTGGCATATTTCGAGATTAGGTTTTGTCACTCCGATTGTCGGAGAGGTATCTCTGGGCCCTCTCGGTAATACACATCACATAAGCCTTGCAAGCATTACAACTAATGAGTTAGTTGTGAGATGATGTATTACGGAACGAGTAAAGAGACTTGCGATAGCGAGATTGAACTAGGTATTGGATACCGACGATCGAATCTCGGGCAAGTAACATACCGATGACAAAGGGAACAAAGTATGTTGTTATGCGGTTTGACCGATAAAGATCTTCATAGAATATATGTAGGAACCAATATGGGCATCCAGGTTCCACTATTGGTTATTGACCGAGAATGGTTCTAGGTCATGTCTACATAGTTCTCGAACCCGTAGGGTCCATACGCTTAACGTTTCGATGACGAGTTCATTATGAGTTTATAAGTATTGATGCACCAAGTTTGTTGAGTCCGGATGTGATCACGGACATGACGAGGAGTCTCGAAATGGTCGAGACATAAAGATTGATATATTGGAAGCCTATGTTTGGACTTGGAATGGTTCCGAGTGAAAGCAGGATGTTACGAACACCGGGGTTACGGAACCCCGGGGTATATGGGCCTTCATGGGCCTCAAGGGAGAAGGAGAAGGGCCGGCCAGGTGGGCTGCGCCCCCCTCCCCTTCCAGTCCGAATAGGACAAGGAGAGGCGCGCCCTCCCTCTTTCCCCTCCCAATCCTACTCCAACTAGGAGAGGGGGAGTCCTACTCCGGTGGGAGTAGGACTCCTCCTTAGTCGCCTCCCCTTGGGTGGCCACCTCCCCTTGCCTCCTTTATATCTGAGGGGGGGGCACCCCATGACACACAAGTTGATCTGGATCGTTCCTTAGCCGTGTGCGGTGCCCCCTCCACCATATTCCACTTCGGTCATATCGTCGTAGAGCTTAGGCGAAGCCCTGCGCCGGAGAAGTCATATCGTCGCGGAGCTTAGGCGAAGCCCTGCGTCGGTGGAGCATCAACATCGTCACCACGCCGTCGTGCTAACGGAACTCATCCCCGACACTTTGCTGGATCGGAGTCCGGGGATCGTCATCGAGCTGAACGTGTGCAAAACTCGGAGGTGCCGTACGTTCGGTACTTGGATCGGTCGGATCGTGAAGGCGTCGACTACATCAACAGCGTTGTTATAACGCTTCGCTTCGGTCTCAGGGTGCGTGGACGGACACTCTCCCCTCTCGTTGCTATGCCATCACCATGGTCTTGCGTGATCGTAGGAAATTTTGAAATTACTACGTTCCCCAACACCTGACGTGCTGGAGCGGGGAGCGCTCGGGCAGCTTCTCGTGGGCGAGGAACTTCTTGACAGCTTTTCTCTTACTGCGCCGGCGCCTGGCGCATCGGGTTCCGCCCAGGGGCCGTGCGCCTTGGGGCCAGGGCGCCTTCTTGAGGAGGAGGCGGCTGAGGCGCCCCGGGAGCTTCATCGCCCGCGTGGGGCGGGGTGCGGTGCAGCGAGACGGAGGGTGCGGGGGCGCCTCCTGCAGCGCGGACGAGCTCGGCGACTCGGTCGAGCCATTCTTCGTAGACGTCGTCGACGGGGCGGTAGCGCAGGAGCTCGTTTGCCGCGATGAGTGCAGCTCGGGCCTCCATGGCTGCGCGGGGCGCGCGTGATGAAGAACCAGCGGGGGTGAGTGAAGGCGTGGCGGTGCGGCCGTCCCGCCTCATGGACAAGTGCTGGGACGATGCTTGCTGCTCGTTCCCCGCCGGTCCGGTGGCGGCGTTCACGGCGGGTGACGGGAACAGCGAGGCGCTTTGCCGGCAGAGCTGTCTGGGCGACATGGGAGGCGAGGCGGCTCGGCCTTCAGCAGGAGCCCGACGGGCGTCGGTTATGGTTGAGGTGGTCGGGAAGAACGAGGCGGCGAAAAGGCAGATTCCGCGCACCTACCTGGCGCGCAAATGTTGGATTCGGGTTCAGGCAGACCCTTGAGGTACGAACACTTGGTGCGCGCGGAGATCCAACCTCCACCGTCTCGCACCTCGCCCGGTGCTGGGACCTAAACTACTAAGCGGAACAGCACAAGAGACACGGGATTTATCTGGTTCAGGCCACCATTGTGGTGTAATACCCTACTCCAAAGGTGTGTGGTGTGGTGGATTGCCTCTTGGGCTGATGAGGAACAATACAAGGAAGAACAGCCTCGTGAGGGTCTATTCTTGGCGGGTGCGATGAACTGCTAGGTGGTGTTCAGTCGCTCTAGCTACTGGTTTCTTGATGAGGATTCGGCTCTCTCTACCCTGGGGGTGGCTACTCCTATTTATAGGCGAAGGCCCTGGGCCTCTTCCCAAATATTGAGCGGGAAGGCGCCAACAATTAGCCATTTGAAGGGGAACAGCGGGTACACTTATCTGACTAAAGTTGGTCCTTGCCGCCAAAGGCTCTGGTGATGGCCTTTGCTTGGGCTCCATGATGACTCACTTCCAGCCGTTGGGCTGGTCTTGGTCTTGTTGCACCAAGCGAATGCCTTTGCTTGATGCTCTCGCTGCGCTTGCTCCTTTGCACCAAAGAGGAAAGGAGGACATCTGCGGGCTGGCGCCCGATCTGGCGCCCTTGGTGCGTCATGGCTTGCGTCATGGGCACCTCGCGAGGTACCTGCCTTGAACTCTCCGCCTCCTCATGAGCCAGCTGGCGAGGCCGTGCACGAGAAGCTCCTTGTCGTCCGCCCATGATGCTTGGCCCCTCGCGAGGTCTTGAGCTGCGTTGATGAAGATGGGCGTCTTGGGCCTCCTTGAGCCACGCCACAGCTGCGGGAAGGCAAGTCACAGGGACCCCGTTCCCGTAAGCCGACACTTGCCCTTCTCGGCTAAGCCAATTCCGGGCGCACCTTGGGCCCGGGGCTCTGTCGGCGTTCAGGAGCAGGGGTCCCGGACTTTCCTGCCTGCGGAGTGGCTCAATTGGGGGCCCAGCATGGCCTAGCTTCATCACTCAAGCTCAAGACCCTCACAAGGCTAAGCCTCATGGGCGGACGACAGAACCTTCCTCAGAACAGGCCTCGTCAGGCAGGCTCGCGAGGAGGCGGAGAGATCAAGGCAGGGTACCTCACGAGGGTGCCCCATGACGCAAGCCATGACGATCGAGACCAGGCGGGCGCCAGGCGGGCGCCAGCCTGCGCAATGTCCTCGTTTCCCCTTTGGTGCAAAGGAGGCAAGCACAGGCCAAGGCATCAGGCAAAGGTTGCCGCTTCGGTGCAACAAGACCAAGACCAGCAGAACGGCAGAATGGAGGACATCGTGGAGCCCAGGACGGCGTCACCGTCAGAGTCTTTTGGCAGCCGAAGACCAACTTTAGTCAGGATAAGTGTACTAGATGTTCCCCTTCAAAATGGCCAATTGTTGGCGCCCTTCCCGCTCATTATTTGGGAAGAGGCCCAGGGCCTCCCGCTATAAATAGAGCTAGCCACCACAGAGTGAGGGAGACGAACAAGAGGGAGAGAGAGAATCAATATCACACATAGAGAGAGAGAGAGAGAGGCGACTGAACTCGCCCAAGCAGTTCATCGCACCAGCTCAAGAACAGCCCCTCGCGAGGTTGTTCTCCCCTTGTATTGTTCATCATCAGCCCCTGAGGCAATCCACCACCCCACACACTAGAGTAGGGTATTACACCACAACGGTGGCCCGAACCAGTATAAACCTCGTGTCTCTTGTGTTGTTCATCGTTCCTAGTTTAGATCCCTCGCAACCCATTCATGCGTGATCTGGTAGGGGAAAGATCTCCGTGCGCACGCCAATGTTCGAACCTCAAGGGTCTGCCGGAACCCGAAATCCGACAGCAGTGCATAAGTGAGTCGTGCAGTACGATGGCACCTAGTGCTATGCAATATTTTTCCTCCTCGATGGCATGTGAATAGTGCACGTACTTAATGACCGAGCACGGGATGGTAGCCATGCACATGGTCGGCCCTTTTTGGAGAGTGTACTAATTACTACGTATTAACTTTGATGTGTCCCGTCAACTCGCAGAATGACGAGAAGGACACACTAAATGACCAAGCATGAGATGGTAGCCATGGACATGGTCAACCCTTTTTGGAGATTAATTCACTACTTTTGATGTGTCCAGGCCCCATTGAGGGAGTCCTGGATTAGGGGGTATCCGGACAGCCGGACTATGTCCTTTGGCCGGACTATTGGACTATGAAGATACAAGATTGAAGACTTCGTCCCGTGTTCGGATGGCACTCTCCTTGTCGTGGAAGGCAAGCTTGGTGATACGGATATGTAGATCTCCTCCCTTGTAACCGACTCTGTGTAACCTAGCCCCCTCCGGTGTCTATATAAACCAGAGGGTTTAGTACGTAGGACAACAACAATCATACCATAGGCTAGCTTCTAGGGTTTAGCCTCTACGATCTCGTGGTAGATCAACTCTTGTACTACTCATATAATCAAGATCAATCAAGCAGGAAGTAGGGTATTACCTCCATCGAGAGGGCCCGAACCTGGGTAAACATCGTGTCCCCTGCCTCCTGTTACCATCCGCCTTAGACGCACAGTTCGGGACCCCCTACCCGAGATCCGTCGGTTTTGACACAGACATTGGTGCTTTCATGGAGAGTTCCACTGTGTCGTCGCCGTAAGGCTTTATGGCCCCTTCGATCATCGGTAACGATGTGGTCCAGGGTGTGGTCTTCCTCCCCGGACAGATCTTTGTATTCGGCGACTTCGCACTGCGGGCCAACTCGTTTGGCCATCTGGAGCAGATCGAGAGCTACGCCCCTGGCCACCAGGTCAGGTTCGGAAACTTGAATTACACTGCCAATATTCGTGGAGACTTGATCTTCGATGGATTCGGGCTCATGTGAGGTGTACCGCACGATCACGACGAGCATGGTATAGCTCTACCGTCGGACATTGCTCGGGAGATCACACCAGTAATTACTCCGGCCTTCAATCCGGAGCAGATTGCACCATACGAGGACGGGCGGATACACCCCGCCTTGGAGGCCGCACTCTCAGCGGCGATAGAGCCGAACACTGACCTTACCCTTCACGAGAGCCGTGACGCCGAACCAATGGACTCGTCTCCGGCCACGGACTCCAAACCGCATGCGCCCATACCTATGGAATCCGATTGGGCGCCGATCATGGAGTTCACCTCCGCAGATATCTTTCAGCACTCGCCCTTCGGCGATGTAATAAACTCGTTAAGGTGTCTCTCCCTGTCAGGAGAACCTCGGCCGAACTATGTCCGGCTAGAATGGGATGCGGATGACGGAGAAACTCATTCCCCACCCATCACCCACTTAGTAGCCACTGTCGACGATTTAACTGACATGCTCGACTTCGACTCCGAAGACATCGATGTTATGGACAACGATGCGGGAGACGAACAGGAACCACTGCCCACAGGGCACTGGACTGCCACCTCATCATATGATATATACATGGTGGATACACCCAAAGAAGGCAATGGCGACAAGACAGTGGGGGATGACCCCTCCAAGAAGCAACCCAAGTGCCGACGTCAGCGGCGCCGCTCTAAGTCTCGCCACAGCAAAAGCGGTGATACCAGCACAGGAGATAATAGTACTCCGGATAGTGCCGAAGACGATGACAATCCCCTCCAGCAAGATTTAAGGCCGGAGGATGAACAAGCCAACTCTCCTAAACGAGCGGCAGAGGGTGAAACGGAGGATGACAATTACATGCCTCTCTCCAAAGACGAAGTGAGCCTCGGCGACGAAGAATTTGTCGTGCCTGAGGATCCCGTCGAACAGGAGCGCTTTATGCGCCGGCTTATTGCCATAGTAAATAGCCTGAAGAAAAAGCAACAACAGCTTCGAGCTGGTCAGGATCTGCTAGCAGATAGATCGGCTGAAGTCCTTGCGGCGGAGGAATATGAACAAGAACGCCCTTCTAAGGGTTACCCAAAGCACAGGTTGCTACCGCGACTTGAGGAGGAAGCATTGAAACCTACATCACCAGCGTACGATGCGGCGGACCGGCCACCTCGTGGCCGAGATAGAGAGGTATTCCAGCCTGAAGCTCCGCCAGCACCCCACCGCCACTCAAACAAAAATACCAAGGTACGGGGCAACACGCGAGACCTGTGAGATGTATTGGAAGACAACGCAAGACACACAAGATCAATCTACGGATCATGAGGGCCCGCGCCTACACGCGACTATGGTCGTCACGCTAGATACACTAAATATAAATCCGGCCGAGCCGAACACGGCAGACAAGATTCATATGAACTGCGTCGTGATATAGCCCGGCACAGAGGCGCCGCACACCCACTATGCTTCACTGATGAAGTTATGGATCACGAATTCCCGGAGGGTTTTAAACCCGTAAATATGAAACCGTATGAGGGCACAACAGACCCTGCGGTGTGGATTGAGGATTTCCTCCTCCACATCCACATGGCATGTGGTGATGACCTACACGCCATCAAGTACCTCCCACTAAAACTCAAAGGACCAGCTCGGCATTGGCTGAATAGCTTGCCAGCAGACTCCGTCGGCAGCTGGGAGGATTTGGAAGATGCATTCCTTGACAACTTCCAGGGCACTTATGTGCGACCACCTAATGCTGACGATTTAAGTCATATAACCCAGCAGCCAGGGGAATCGGCCAGGAAATTCTGGACCCGGTTCCTAACCAAGAACCAAATAGTAGACTGTCCGGATGCAGAGGCCTTAGCGGCATTTAAACATAATATCCGTGACGAATGGCTCGCCCGGCACCTCGTTCAAGAGAAGCCAAAATCCATGGCAGCCCTCATGACACTTATGACCCGCTGTGCGGGCGAAGATAGCTGGTTGGCTTGTAGTACCAAAACAGCAAGCAAACCTGGCACATCAGAAGCCAGGCATAGCAATAGCAAACCACGACGCAACAAACATAAGTGCCGCAAATATGGTGAAAATGCCAAAAACACGGCAGTTAATGCCGGATTCAGGGGCTCAAAGTCCGGTCCGCGAAATGGGCCACCCAAAAATAAAAATCCGGGTCCTTCCAGTCTGGACCGCATACTCGATTGCCAATGCCAAATTAATGGCACCCCAGAAACGCCAGCCACCCATACCAACAGAGAATGTTGGGTCTTCAAACAAGCCAGCAGGGCAGGCGCCGGAGACAAAGGGGGGTCTCAAAGCGACGATAGCGACAAAGAGCCCATACAACCGAACACAGGAGGGCAAAAGAAATTTACCCCGCATATTCAATCGGTGAACGTGATACATACCACCCAAATTACCAACTCGGACCGGATATCCATCCTTAGGGATGATGACTCAATGGAACTTGTCGTCCCACAATATAAACTGGGGCCAGTCACCTTCAACCGCACGGATCGTCTGGTCAACGCCAATCAGGGCAATCCAGCCGCACTAGTCCTGGACCCAATAATATACGGGTTCCACCTCACTAGAGTCCTTATGGACGGCGGTAGTAGTTTAAATCTGCTTTACCAAGACACAGTGCGCAAGATGGGCATCGATCATTCGGCGATCAAACCCACTAAAGCCACTCTCAGAGGCATTATACCAGGTGAGTAGGCTCACTGTACAGGCTCTGTTACCCTTGAGGTAGTCTTCGGTTCACTAGAAAATTACCGTATCAAAGAGTTAAACTTCAAAATCGTCCCTTTCCGCAGTAGTTATCAAGCACTGCTCGGATGTACCACATTCGCTCGATTCAACGCGGTGCCCAATTATGCCTACCGTAAGATCAAGATGCCCGGTCCACGCGGCGTCATCACGGTTAATGGCAAGGCCGAAATTTCCCTTGGCGCCAGCATATACACCACTGCCTTAGCAGCAGAGACAACGAGCAGCACCTTGCAGCCGAACCTCGAGCAGACGTCCGGGCCTACGGATACTGTCAAGGAACTCCGACCTACTTCATGGAAGGATAGCCTGGCCCGTCCAGGGCTCAATTAAACACTCCGACAAAGGCCAGGACAGGCCGCACTCGACGGTTGAACCGCCCTGCGGCACATAAATATTTCTTACATTTCCCTCGCAGGTTCACCTTTGCGCCGACCAGGATGGACTATATGAAGGCAGCTTGAACGCGTAAGGGAATCCTTTGACATTTCCCGCAATGACCATCCGGTTATACTACGGATCCGCACTCAGCCTCTTCCACCTAGTTTCAGCAGGTTCCGCAGTCATATTCCTTTCTTTTATATATCACATTATTTGTACCTATACGCATAGACGTACCACCTAAATACAACATGAGGATTTATATGACGCTTATCTGCTGATTATTTCTTATTGAAATTCTTTCGTTAAAGTGGCATCTGCAAATAGCAATACACCTTAAAATATGCCAGGGGCTACATTTTACCCATAATACGGCAGTAAAGTACGAACACCTTCATGGAAGTTCGGCACCCCGAACTTATAGCATTATATGCATCAGCTCTGAATCATGTCTTGGGTCAATAGTTGGGTTTGTCCGGCTCCCGTGTTTTGGTACCTTACGTTCCGCTATATCGGCTAAGGTAGCACTGGGAGAACTACTGCGATTGTGTCCCGGTTCTTCCGGACGAACACCTTAGTAGAGAAAGCTAAAACTGACTGGCATGATAAAGTGAGAGCTGGTCAGCTGTTCGAGAGGTCACAAAATCTTTAAGGATTTCTTCCGCACAATGCCATAACCAATGCAGCGTGCGATGGATCGGTTCTTTCTCCGATCAGGCGCTTATAGAGCCCCTAGTACGGTCTTCCGAACACCAGGGGCTGCACCGACCATACTAAAGCTCCTATGGCTAAGTGAGAGTGATAAAGCCCTATAGTCCGATTGCCTGGTTCGTTGTGCTGAGCACCTCCTTTGGAGGACCCAAAATTGGGATAAAGAGTGCTCAGGTTTATCACGAACACCCCCATACTTCATACATGGGGGCAGAAGCTGATGACTGGCCAACTCTCAGATTTAACATATAAAACGGTCGCATAGGAGGGTAAACTTTCATATAACAGGAGGTAACTGATATAACCGACTTTGTTTTAACATTACAAAGGACAACATGATTTGCATTCATGGAAATATAAAGTCCTTGGTGCATAACTCTGCGGAAAGGTAGGATCCTTTCAGGACATTCTCATAATATAACTCGGGCTTGCGGTGCTCCTTCCCCTCCGGCGGTCCTCCGGTCATCAGCTTTTCAGTGTCCATCTTCCCCCAGTGCACCTTTGTACGGGCGAAGGCCATTCGTGCACCCTCTATATAGACCGACCGCTTGATGACGTCAAGTCGAGGACGAGCACCTGGCCGCTTCACGAGCCCGGTAGCTAGTTGGGATCGGCTCAGTAGGCCACAGCCGGATAATTAAATCCTTCATGGCTAGTTCCGCCGCCTTCTGTAGTTCGATCAGCTGTTTCAGTTGATCGGCAAAAGGCACCGGATAATTCGGTGCCAAATACTACGACCAGAAGAGCTTATCCGCAGTACTCCTTTCTTCGGCTCGGTAGAATTGAGCGCATCTAATATGCTGCGAGGTAGCTCTGTAAATACCCCTGAGAAATCCGGATTCAAAATTAGAAACATAAGCCCCCCCTCCCCAAATACTTACTCTATGGGGAAAACGCCTTACCAGCCGCGATCTTTCTCGCCTCTTGGATCTCCTGCAGGGCGCTTCGGGTTTCCCCCTGGACATCGCTCGTGGCCTGATGAGCGTTGGTGAGTTCGGACTCTTTCTCCATTAAACTCTGCTCCAAGGTCTAGCATTTCCCTACAGCCTCTTGTAGCTCATGTTCAGCTTTAATAACCCTGGCCTCGTGTTTCTCACGAAGAGCCTGCTCAGTGGCTGCCTTTTTTTCGGCTTTGGCCACAGCCTTCTTGAGGGCTTCGACTTCGGTCACAATTCCTAGCACAATGTCATAAACCTCAGTTTATACTGAGAATTCATTCGCAATAAACGCGAACAATACTTGTGCATACCCTGTTTATCCCTCAACTGCATTGTCAACTGGTGAAGTTCTTCCTTGGCCCGCTCCAGACTTTGATTCAGTCCGGAGATTTCCGCAGTATGGGAGGCAGCAGCCGCTACAGATGCCTGCTTATAACAGAAGAGAAATAACTGTCATTTCATGAGTCTTCCTGTGAATATATATTTGATACCCTGTCCGGTTTCTTCACCGAACATTGTATCAGGGGCTACTATCCATACCATGATACTCTTCGACAACACATAAAACATACCTCAAAGCCTCTTATAAGGCTGATACAGGCTTCGTTCAGTCCACTCTCAGTTGACTGAATTTTCTCAATCACCGCACCCATAAGGGCACGTTGTTCATCAACGAGAGAGGCATCTTTCAACGCCACTAACAAAGCATCCGACACTTCCGGACAGACAGAGGCCGCTGATGGAACCGACACTTCCCCTCCAGCCAAAGGAGGCTGCCTACTTGATCCTGGAGCCGTATAGGTCTCTAGAATCGCATCCGGCTGGGAGCCGAACTCAGTATCACTCCCGCCATCAGCCCCCTTGGGAATCTTTTCCCCCATGTGTCCGGCCCCTGAGGTTTGACCTCCAGGCGCCGCCTTCGCGGTTCTTTCCTTTCCTCCTCGGCCAGGGTCCTTCTGGGACGAAGCCTCGGTATTGTACACCTGTTTGGAGGAAGGGGCCTTTAGGGGCGTCCCGCTCTCCATAGCCCTTGAGCTCAGCAAGTCCTCTGATGAGGATTGTTTGGCACGAGACCCCGCCGGACTACAAAAAATATGGCTTGGGTTAAAAAACTAAGCCACGATGAGTCCGGACGCCTAAAACGTACTCGGATTTTACACACTTACTAGTTCACCAGGGGCTGGGCCCTGGGATCCCATGCCGGGCCTCTGTCGGTGGTGGCGGTGGACTCCTCCGGAAGTGGAGCCTTTCCCCTTTTGGGCAGCTCGACCTCCAAGTGCACGAAGGCCGTCCTCTTCCTTCTTCCCCCCTCAGGGGATTCATCTTCCTCCTCCTCCCCGTCCTCTTCGGAGGCAGAAGGGGCATTGGAGCCTTCGGATATTGAGTCCAAAGTGCCGCGGCGATGGAGGCTGCCCCGGGTCTTTTTGGCCTCCTTCTCGGCCGACTTCTTCGGCACCTTGAAGGTGCCGGGACCAACACCTTCGTTAGAAGTGGGATGGCCAGTTCTTCGGGCAGTGGGGCCGGACAATGGATCCACTCCGCCGTCTTGGTCCAGCCCTGGGAGAGTTGTATAAAACACGTTAAGCATTTCTTTTGGGTTATGCGGTTAAGAAAATCGGATAACTCACCAAACTTGCCGGGCGGGACAGTTGGTACCCACGGTCATCGGCGGAGTCCGGCCATGATTTGCTGGACTTGAAGAGCACCTTCCAGATGTCCTTGTGCGAGGAGCCAAAAATCTCCCGCAAGGTTTGGTGCTGGGCCGGATCGAATTCCCACAAATTGCAAGTCCGGTGCTGACAAGGCAGGATCCGGCGAATCAACATCACCTGGACCACATTGACAAGCCCAATGTTCTTATCTCCCATATATTCAACGCACGTCTAGAGCGCCGACAGTTCGTCGGACGAGTTCCAGTCCAGGCCTTTCTTGACGCAGGATGTAAGCCGCAGGGGGGCGCCGGATCGGAACTCGGGAGAGGCGGCCCACTCTGTGCCGCACGGCTCAGTGATATAAAACCACTTCTGTTGCCACTCCTTGACAGAATCATTAAAGGTTCCTGTTGGCCATATGACGTTGGGCATCTTGCTCACCATGGCGCCCCCACACTCGGCATGCTCACCGCCCACCACCTTGGACTTCACATTAAAGATCTTCAGCCATAAGCCAAAGTGCGGTGAAATGCAGAGAAAAGCCTCGCACACGACAATGAATGTCGAGATGTGGAGGAAGGAATTCGGGGACAGATCGTGAAGATCGATCCCATAATAATACATGATACCGCGAACAAACGGATGGAGGGGAAACCCCAGCCCACGGACGAAATGAGGGAGGAATACAACCCTCTCATGGGGTTCCGGAGTAGGGACGATTTGTCCCGCCGTCAGAAGACGGTGGCTGATTTTCTTGGCCAAATACCCGGCCTTCCGAAGCTTTTTAATATCCTTCTCTTGGACGGTAGAGGCCATCCATTTGCCTCCCGCTCCGGGTCCGGACATCTTCGGAGGACCTCTTGTGGACAGAGAAGAGGAATGCTTGAGCGTTGGAGCTTGAGCAGAAGGGAATGAGCTGGGAGGAAGGCGTGGGTTAGAAGAATAGATCCTTGTCCCCTTATAAGGATAGGAGAGGCGATGCGCCTCCCCACTTTCCTGGTAAAACCTCTTGCTCCCCAGACGCCGTAATTGATGGCGCGGCTGGGTTACCCACGTCCGTATTGATAAGAATCCCGTGACAAGGGGACACGATCTCTGCTTCGACGAAACGTGCCAAGGAAACTGCCTTGCGATATGCACCGAGGCTGGTTGAGAAAAATGGTTCGAATAATGACCAAGCCGTGGTGTGATGTCATGATTCAAGATGCGTCAGCAGATTAGATTTGTGGAAATATTATTCTCTCTACGGTGGTATGTGGAATTTATTTTGCAGAGCCGGACACTACCCTTGTGTTCAAAATTTTCTATGGAGTATTCGGAGGAGGAACCCGCCTTGCAATGCCGAAGACAATCTGCGCATCGGACTCATCGTCATTGAAACCTGGTTCAGGGGCTACTGAGGAAGTCCTGGATTAGGGGGTATCCGGACAGCCGGACTATGTCCTTTGGCCGGACTGTTGGACTATGAAGATACAAGATTGAAGACTTCGTCCCGTGTCCGGACGGGACTCTCCTTGGCATGGAAGGCAAGCTTGGTGATACGGATATGTAGATCTCCTCCCTTGTAACCGACTCTGTGTAACCCTAGCCCCCTCCGGTGTCTATATAAACCGGAAGGTTTAGTCCGTAGGACAACAACAATCATACCATAGGCTAGCTTCTAGGGTTTAGCCTCTACGATCTCGTGGTAGATCAACTCTTGTACTACTCATATCATCAAGATCAATCAAGCAGGAAGTAGGGTATTACCTCCATCGAGAGGGCCCAAACCTGGGTAAACATCGTGTCCCCTGCCTCCTGTTACTATCCGCCTTAGACGCACAGCTCGGGACCCCTTACCCGAGATCCGCCGGTTTTGACACCGACACCCATGCTCATGTATGCCAACGTGGTACTAGTCATCAATTATTTTGCCAGAGTCAGCTATCACACCCTCTCGATGCCACGTCAATGTACCCACTAGAAACAAGTTAGACTTGTTTGGTTCTACCGCCTCCCTAAGTGTTTGGAGAGGAATTGGCCAGCGCGAGAAGGTTCTATAGGTGGGCAGGCGGCTTAAAACAAGGAAAATGCGTGAACCAGCTTAGACGAGGGAGGGAAACTTCTACATTCACAGGGGACGTGACATTTTCTATTGGGCAACAACATGCGGTCATATGGGTACGCTATAAAGGATACGAAGAGGCATCCTATATCAGCAAGGACCAACTTCCCTACCGACAGCTCATGTAACAGAACTCCCAAGTTAACCGTGCAAAGGCTGGTGTAGTCATGAGATGGGTGACCGGAGTATGATAAACCATTGCAGTGACCCATCCATCTAGTTAATATCGAGGTCTTTGTTTTGTAATTTTTGACATTTTTTTTGTTTTTTGAACACATGTTAATCGAAGGTTTTTTGAACATAACGCATCCCAAGACATATATGCTTATGTGGCATGGAGTTAATGAGGAGGGAGGTGTTTGTAGTAACATAATATGTTACCGTAACATAACGCACACCAATGAAAAATGAGTTTACAACATAATAAATGAAGGCTTGCATGACACAACATTTATGTTACTACCCACTATGATGATAGTAACATAAACTACTAACATGCATATGTTACTAGTCTAAATTACTGCCCACTATGACTAGCCTTAGCATGGTTAATAATATAGCCAACTGATGGCTACAAGGAACCGCCATGTCATCTACAACCATCATCTATATGCACTCATGCAATAGTGTGGGATATAAGGTTGGCTATTAATACATTAGTACTTTTTTCCATTTTCTCTCTATCTCTTTCTTCACATTTATTGCATTTACCTAGGAATGCGTATATAGCTAGGCTCTTGCATGAGAGCCCACTCCCCTTACTTTTTGATATCTTTGTCTCCCGCAAGTATAATAGTGGGCTTATGGCCCGCTTACATGGCATTTTTTGCCTATGTGGAGGAGAGAGCGATGAAAAAGTAAGACTATTCACAATGGGTAGTACTAACTTAGAGCATGGTTAATAATATAGCCCGTTGTTGGCTATAACATCTTTCCATGTCATCTATAGTCAATATAATAGCCAACACGTATAGTAGTGGGCTACAAGAAAGTACTACTTTTCTATCATATGGCCCACTATACACTCTCACATAGCTTCTTGGGGCCTGCTTACGTCATCTTATTATACTTTCTCTTAGAGTACTACATCCATAGTGGGGAGTAACATATATGTGGTGTCATGCAACACTTCATTTATTAGGTTGTAGACTCATCTTGTCTTGGTATGTGTGATGTTACAGTAACTAGCTATGTTACCACATGCTTCTCTTTTCTCATTAATTACTCGCCACATCATCTATTTTGCCTTGAGATGTGTGATGTTATGTTACTCCCACTGTGGGTAGTCTAAGAGCATGGTTAATAGTACAGCCAACTGATGGCTATATGGCATTGTCATGTCATCTATAGCCAACCTTGTAGCCTTCAAGCATAGAAAGAAATCCTTATTTAACACTATTTTAAATGTTGTTTCCCTATTTGACACTGGAAAACTTTTTATTCCTTATATAACACCAAATCGAAATTTTGTTCCCTTTGTGACACTTTCATCCATTTTGAGTACTAACGGTGTTAATTGACATGTGAAAAGACGATTTTACCCCTAGTGCATTGTTCACAGGAATAAAAAGGCAATATATATTTTTGGTGGTTACATGAACAATGAAGTTTCAGTGCGCCATGACATCGTCGGGTATTTCAGGTCCATGGAGAAACAGTATACGTGCAGATGCTGAGGTACTTATAGGACAATAGACAAACCCTTTTTCTGCGAGTGTAGAGCATACCTTTTGAGCTCGATCATCTCCTGCCCTTATGGACTGATGTGCTGGTCACTTGGTGCGTGCAGGCGCCTCTGCACCTTTGCAAGACACCAGTATGTTGGTAGTATGTAGGTTGGTTGACTTGTTTTTGAACGGCTAATTAGCAACAAGAAATGCAATGCACTGACGGCCTGACTGCACACGCGATGACTAACATCCAACTTAAATTATGTTGGCAACTTTGTTTTATTTACTCGACCGCTAAGCTGCCTGGCGTTACGTTTCGATAGCCATTAGTAAGCTTGGTTGGCCTAATTAGCCCGGTCCCATGTACAGTGCCGATAGTGCCCGAAACCTTAAAGTTGCTGCTACCACGTACAGAAGGACTAGAATCGACCGGATGGAGGACGGGCATGTTGGTTTGTAAAACTCTAAATCAAGTCATCAGAAATTGTGTGCATGCAAAGTTAGCTCAAAGAATCAGACTAGCAAGCATCTTGATTGATTCCTGTATCAATAGTGCACACAAGCAACATCATAAACTTTGCATACAAGCACGTGGCATGGGCTGGCTAAGCTTGCTCTCTAGCGAGACTAATGACCTGATGGATCCGGTTCACGCTAGTACTTGGCAGTTTCATGTGTATGTGTGTTTGTACGTATGCATCACGGGTAAAGCCGGTTCTACATTTGTCCGCCACCTTCCACGACCATGTAAATAACGGCTTCTTTGGTCATTTGAATAATTCTTGTCACAAATTACATAAGGGGTAAAGTCGTATTTTCAGGTGTCATGTAACACGTTTGTAGTTAAAATGGATGGAAGTGTTATAAAAGGAAAAAAAATTAAACTTTGTGTTATATAAGGAAGAATTTTTTTTGAGTGTCGAATAGGGCAATAAAAATGAAGACGGTGTTAAATAAGGAATTCTCTCTCATGTATAATAGTAAGATACAAAGATGTGCTACTTGATTAATACATGGCCCACCTCCCACTCTTACATAGTGCCTAGGAGCATGTGTTGTAGCTGGCTCTTATTCTGTAGTCGGCTCCTCTTCTCTTCCCTCCACGTCAGCAGAAAAATTATATTTTAATCCTTACAGCCTACTTACATAAGCTTATTATACCTGCTCTAATGGGAGTGGGCTCTCATGCAAGAGCCAAGCTATAAGCGGATTCCTAGACAAATACTCCCTCCGTCCCAAAATTATTGACTTAGATTTGTCTAAATATGGATGTATTAAGTCAAATTTTAGTATTAGATACATCCGTATTAGACAAATCTAAGACAAGAATTTTGGGACGGAGGGAGTAGAATAAATGTGAAGAAAGAGAAAGAGAGAAGGTTGAAAAAAGTACTACGTAGTAATGTTATAGCCAACCTTGTAGCCCACACTACTATATGAGTGACTATAAATGATGGTTATACATGACATGGCAGTTTCTTATAGCAATCAGTTGGCTATACTATTAACCATGCTCTTAGGCTGGTTGTAATGGAGAGTATCATGTACTAGTATCATGCATATGATACTAGTGTATAATACTACATCTGTAATGCCTAGTATCATATGTTGGTATCATAGATGACTACATTTATTACCATGCTTGACACAAAGTAGCACATCATTTAATATGAAACAGTATCATGATATGATACTCAACCATCTCTTTATTCCTTTAATTCTATGCCACCTCATCAACATTGCTTAGTTGGCATGCATGATACTACTTATGATTCTCCCATTACAGGCATCCTTAGGCTGGTCATAGTGCAGAGTAACTTAGACTAGTGTCATGCATATGAAACTAGTCTAAGTTACTACCTCCATAATGCAAAGTAACATAGTAGTAGTGTCATACTAGTTGGCTTCATTTATTACCTTGTAGACTCATCCTCTCTTGGAAAGAGCTATGTTGCAGTAACATATTATGTTACTCTAAACACATCTCTCCTCATTAAATACATGCCACATAACCAACTTGTCTTGGACTGCGCTATGTTACTACCTATGTTACTCCCACTATGAACCGCTGCACGTCCACCGCTTGTAAGCAAAAGTTTCTCCTCGTGCTACGAGCCACCGCGCACGCTGATACGTCTCCAACGTATCTATAATTTTGGATTGTTCCATGCTATTATATTATCCATCTAGGATGTTTTATATGCATTTATATGCTATTTTATATGATTTTTGGGACTAACCTATTAACCTAGAGCCCAGTGCCAGTTTCTGTTTTTTCCTTGTTTTTGAGTATCGCAGAAAAGGAAAACCAAACGGAGTCCAATTGACCTGAAATTCAACGACGATTGTTTTTGGACCAGAAGAAGCACACGGAGTACCGGAGATGGGCCAGAAGAGTCCCGAGGCCACCACGAGGGTGGGGGCGCGCCCTACCCCCCTAGGCGCGCCCCTACCTCGTGGCTGCCTCAGGGACCCCCCTGACTTGTTCCCGACACCAACACCTCTTATATATACCCAAACTTCCAGAACATAACCTAGATCGGGAGTTCTGCCGCCGTAAGCCTCTGTAGCCACGGAGAACCAATCTAGTCCTGTTCCGGCACCCTGCCGGAGGGGGGAATCCCTCTTCAGTGGCCATCTTCATCATCCCGACGCTCTCCATGATGAGGAGGGAGTAGTTCACCCTCGGGGCTGAGGGTATGTACCAGTAGCTATGTGTTTGATCTCTCTCTCTCTCTCTCTCTCGTGTTCTTGAGGTGGTACGATCTTGATGTACCACAAGCTTTGCTATTATATTGGATCTTATGATGTTTCTCCCCCTCTACTCTCTTGTGATGGATTGAGTTTTCCCTTGAAGTTATCTTACCGGATTGACTCTTTAAGGATTTGAGAACACTTGATGTATGTCTTGCATGTGCTTATCTATGGTGACAATGGGATATCACGTGATTCACTTGATGTATGTTTTGGTGATCAACTTGCGAGTTCCATAACCTCGTGAACTTATGCATAGGGGTTGTCACACGTTTTCGTCTTAACTCTCCGGTAGAAACTTTGGGGCACTCTTTGAAGTTTTTTGTGTTGGTTGAATAGATGAATCTGAGATTGTGTGATGCATATCGTATAATCATACCCACGGATACTCGAGGTGACATTGGAGTATCTAGGCGACATTAGGGTTTTGGTTGATTTGTGTCTTATGGTTTTATTCTAGTATGAACTCTAGGATAGATTGAACGGAATGAGTAGCTTCGTGTTATTTTACTACGGACTCTTGAATAGATCGATCAGAAAGGATAACTTGAGGTGGTTTTGTACGCTACCATAATCTCTTCGTTTGTTCTCCACTATTAGAAACTTTGGAGTGACTCTTTGTCTCATGTTGAGGGATAGTTATATGATCCAACTATGTTATTATTGTTGAGAGAACTTGCACTAGTGAAAGTATGAACCCCAGGCCTTGTTTTCTAGCATTGCAATACCGTTTACGCTTACTTTTATCATTAGTTACCTTGCTATTTTTATATTTTTAGATTACAAAAACCTATATCCACCATCCATATTGCACTTGTATCACCATCTCTTCGGCGAACTAGTACACCTATACAATTTACCATTGTATTGGGTGTGTTGGGGACACACAAGAGACTCTTTGTTATTTGGTTGCAAGGTTGTTTGAGAGAGACCATCTTCATCCTACGCCTCCCATGGATTGATAAACTTTAGGTCATCCACATGAGGGAAATTTGCTACTGTCCCACAAACCTCTACACTTGGAGGCCCAACAATGTCTACAAGAAGAAGGTTGTGTAGTAGACATCACACGCATTGGCGAGGGAGAAGGCATAGTAAGCAAGCTTCTCGTCATTCTGCGAGTTTCCGCATGTTGGCAAAAGGATGAACAAAGCTCATGTCAAAGAAAAAGAGTGAAAGAACATAGATTCTCGACGATAGAGAAGGAGCAAGGAACCTCGTGGTGGAGCGTCTGCACTCATAATATTTTATATTATTCAGCGATATAAAATCAACCAATCATCTCCACAGTGGACTGGAAGATTACGAAACACGGCATCCCAGTGTAGTTACATCATACTACATGGCTAACCCATGCTATCACCATATTTCTTGACCTCCGTGCGACACCTAGCTCTAGTAATCCTGCAGCCCGTATCGCTTCTCGCTCCTTGTCTCTCTCAAAGTGCGGCGGGCTGCGTTTTTGCCGTCTATTGAGGTTGGTTAACTCATCACATGTTAGCGACATGCCAAGAGCATTCTAAAAAAATACTGTACTCTATTGCTATGCCAAGAAGAGGAAGCGCTTTGACCGACGGACCAAACGTGACAAGCGTGTCGTGCCGTGAGTGGGTCTAGTTTCTCTTTTTGAACTCATTTAGAACACTTGGTTTTGACTATTGATAAGATTTTATATAGGGCCTAATGTATTCTTCGATTATGCCTTTGACTATTGATAAGATTTATATAATTTGAAAATTATATCAGTCGAAGATCCTTTCATGTTCCGTTTAAAAAAAAGATCCTTTCACGTATGAGTTTGACTGTATGCTTTGAGCAACTTGCATGTCCTATACTGCTCCTATTTGGATACTCTAACTTAGCTAGAGGTTAGACTAACTCTTGACTAACCCTGAACTAACTGTAGCCAAAGAGGTGTTTGGGTGACAGGGTTAGATTGACAATAAAAGCACTTGATAGAGAGAGAAAAGTGATTTTTCAGTGGGCCCAATGAGAACTATCTCCAATTAGCACCTCTTGGGTGGGATAGTTTTTTTTGGTGGGTTCGGTGCAACTTGCTCCAATTTAACCCTCATGCTTGGATACTTTAGGGCTATTTGAGCCCCAACTAGCTCAAACTAAGTCTAACCCATGGATCCAAACAGGGCCAAAGTTAGTCTCGGAAAACGCATTAAGCCCTATATACATGGACAGACGGAGTACATGATACTAGCAAACGCTCACCATTAGTAGTAGTTCATTGGTTGGTTTCGATTTTTGATTCAGTTGATGTGCTGCTACCGCCAATATTCGCATGCATGTGATCGTTTCTAGAGTAAAAAAAGGAGGTACTAGTACTTACTGTGGGAAAGGTGAAGTGATGGTTGCTTCGCCCGAGCAACTTATTACTCTGGGAATATGGGAGTACCAGCGGATTCAAGGAACAGAGAAATGATGGTTGCTTCGTCCGAGCAACTTACTATGGCGAAGGTGGGGCTCTGTGATTTGACCGCTCACTAGTCATTACTAATGCGGTGCAACGACCGGGGTGAATCTTTCCCTGCAGTTGTGCACTCAATATTGCTGCATGGCAGGTGGAGCCGGATGAAGGATGTCCCACATGTCGGTGAAACAAAGTTGAATTGTTTCTGGCATTTCTATCTATCCTTCAGGATTGTTTATATGTACGCATAATTTTAGTGAAATTCTACTGTGATGTTATGAAGGTTTCAACTTTGGTTCCCACAGGAAAAAAAGGTTTCAACTTAGGATTCATGTGTCCTCTTGCCTCAAGATTATCTCGTTACAACATTCCATCAAATACAAATGAAACTACCATGGCTGCTAATGCATCTCAATGGTTCGCAGATCAGCGCCAATATTCACATCACAACTGAAGACAAAGTTGTGAGAAGTATTACAATAAAAATATATAATTGATCGATGTTGTTCATAGGCATGGCTCCACTTCCTGGGCACAGTGTTCATTGCTTGGCAGCTAGTTTCACCCAGATTTGTAGCCAAAAAAGAGCAGTATGGAGGACACCATAATCCAAACATTTTCTGCAGCTCCACTAAAATCGAGCGGACCATCCCAGTTTGCAAAGATATCCAGCCAATGTGATTACAATAATAGTGGAACTAGATGATAAAAAAACCACACACAAATAGAAGCTGATCACCTCTGCGATCTCTCTTCAGGACTAACTACTTGTTGGAGAAGATTAGGCATGGACTTGGACGAGGAGGATAGCAAAACCAATCTCCCTTTCTGTAGTCCCACAGAAATGTAAAAACGTTGCCCGTGTGACATTTTGGCGGAACTGCACAAAACACTCTTAAGAAAAAAAATGATTTGTGCAGTTCACCAAAAGGTAGCAATAGCAACGAGGTGAAAATGGATAGCCCTGTTTGCAAAAGGAGGTAGAAAGGAAACAATTACTACCCAATAACACGAGTTGAAGACACATACGCCGACAAAAAACAAGCATATTCCATGTAATAAGGGAAAGATAGCAGCATGGTGGTTTATCAAAAATGGTTTGAGGATGAGATTGCAAGATGGAAAGTATGCCGACCGAGATATGTTTTAAGCAAACAACTAAAGAAGATCCACATGCAGCAACGTGGGAAGATGGGAGTGGAGCAAGGCCGGAGGAAGCTATATCTAAGGGTCGTCGGGATGTTACTAGGAGGGCACCGGCGGCCGGGATCTGCCCATACTGCGGCAGCGAGCAAGTAGCGAAGGCCCTATCGCGCCGGAGCTTGGTGAGAGAGAACGACAGGTACCGCAGATCGGGATGTGCCGCCTCAACACCGTCGAACGAAGAAACGATGCACATCCTCCCTTTCCGCTAGCGGGCGGGATGCAGCCGGATCACTGACCAATAGTAAGAGAGAGAGTCCACCGCCGCCTTGTGTGAGATGGTGTGACGAGAGACAAACCCCGACAGGCAGGCTCCATCCTATATAGTGGAGCAGATTTTTCAATTTTCCCCACGGCAACCGTTTCATATTCCGTACGTGCCATTGAGGAATATATAACTTTATTTAATACTAATGCGTCAAGTCGAACTTTGTTCCATCTAGGTGTGGTACCCGACTCTCCTTCGAGTAAATAACCGCTACACGCGTCAAATTATCACGTGGACTGCCTTTTCGTACATAAACGAACTCCACCATGTACCCGCGCGGGTGTGGTCAGGAACGAGACGTGAGTACGTGCGTCCTGCGTGCACCTCTTCTTTAGGGTGGGTGTGAGAGAGATGGTTTGTGCGAAACAGTGGCAATGTGTCGATGATATCTCAAACAAAAAACGTAACATATGCAATGTGCGTGAAACAGAGTCATGGACGTGAGATATCAATAGAATCGAAAACAGGGATGAAGTGTGTGGTTGCGTGATCGATAAAGAGTGCCATCGAATTTTTGTTTTCCCACGTCAAAGATACAAGGCAGCTGGCCTACTGGAATTTGAGAGGGCAGAGGTGTAGTTTTTCTCTGTGGCATGGATACCTACCTACAACGTTCGACTATCGGTGTGTGTGGGGGGGGGGGGAGGGGTCAGAGACCGATCGACTAGTATATGTGTGGGGAAGGAGAGAGACCTAGCTATGTATTGAGGGAGATCAATCGGCGTCCATGGATATGTGTAGCAAAGGAATAAGGTTGGGAGAAAGACAAAGGTACAGTGTCGAAGGGTTGGTGGAGTGGCGTCTCACAAATGGTGGGAGAGGCATGCTAGACAAACAGAGGGTACGAGTGCAATATTAATAAGAGAGGGCGGGGGATGTCTGTCTGTCTATGCACGTGTGTGTGAGAGACGGGTTGGGAGGTATGCAAGGATGATGAGGGGAGACGATATGGTTGTGGTAAGCATATGTAACCACATAGGAAGATCAACTGTCGTGTGTCCGAGAAAGGGAGAGACATAACTAGTGAGGTAAGTCTATTAGTGCATCGGGAAAACGAATTATAGTCGACCTGGCTATATGTAGGGAGATCGGTACGTATACATCCACGCATGTGTTAGAAGCAAATAAGGTCCGGAGTGACAGACAGGGGGAGAGGGGTGCGGCTAGGAGGTGGTGCGAGAGGCCTACCATGTCGAGGGGGGAGGAGTGTGCGAGTATGAGATCAATGAAAAGAGGGGCAGAAGTGTGCACCTGCATGGAATCGTATTGGACATAGGGGGGAATGGACGGTGAAGAGAACATGGGAAGTATGTGTTTGTGGTAGGCACACTTAGCTAGAGAGGTATATCGACCGGTGTGTGCCGGAAAGAAGGAGCTGGGGGCCTACACACACTGCAGGTGAATGAACTAAAGAGAAATAATGAACGTGCGCAATGGAGGGGACACTGAGGGAGGGTGAGAGGGGGGCGGGCGTGTGCATGCACGATAGAAAGTTAGCGCTACAAAGAGAAGAGGATCGTGAAGGTGTAAAAGACGAACAAAGATCATAATACATAATAAAAAAGTGGATACGGATACTTGAAGAAGATACCATAATGTAGAACATTAATTATAATTTGGGCTAATGTGTGGCTTTTGCAGCTCAGGGCTAAATACTTTTCATAATGTAGGGGGGCGGGGCACTATAATTTGTGTGATAAACACGGTGTACGTATGGAACATGGTTTAGATTTTGAATATATAGTTAGTGCATCAAATGCACTATTATTTGGAATCAACATCAAGTGTATTCAAAAAATAGAATCCGAGTTCATATAGTACACATACTTTGTATCTATCTCTATAGTAATCATGTGGTGTGTTATTAAGGTAATACACGAATGATGGTTGAAGTTGGCAACAATCGTGATTGTAGATTCTTATTGAAATAGAGAAACGAATTCAAATTCAGTTCGAATTGCAGCAGTAGTATAGACATTTGGAATGCACTAAAATGTTGGTATGAGTAGATTACACGCATTATACAGCCAGCGAAAAAATTTAATTGGACATAACATGGATTCATACTCCCTCCTTCCATCTATATAGGGCCTAATGCGTTTTTAAGACCACCTTTCACTATTGACAAGATTAATAGTACATGAGATGCACAATGTGAAAATTATATCGTTGAAAGCTCCTTTCACACACGAATTTAATGGTGTGCTTTGTGTAAGTTTCATGTCATATATTATTGCTCTAATATTTTGTCAAAGTTAGGCTCGAAAAACGCATTAGGCCCAATATAGATGGAAGGAGGGAGTATCTTTGAATAGAATTTGTATAGTAAAACGGGACAAGTATCTCTCTTTGTGTGGTGTGAATAGTTTTATTTTTTCGTTTTTTTTTCATTGAGGGAAGTGCGAATTGATTTGGTACATACAAGTACAATATTACACGTTAGGCTTGTCCCTAAAATTCAACCCGTGCCTTGTCATATCCTGAATATTCAGATATCGTGCTCCCAAAACCGGCGCCTTCACAACATGCGCCTTGCTATCCCGAAATTACAACACGCGCGAAAACTCCCTCCAGCTGCCAAATCCCGACACACGAAATCCCCCTTCTAACCCTGAGCCGAAAGGGCCGCTAGTTCAAATTGGTGGGGGTACTTTTGTAACACACCCTACATTTTGGACAAGTGCGTCCCTAAGTCATGGTTCCCCCTCCCATCGCCTCCTTTTCGCCATTCAAAATCCCAGGCCACCATAACCTCTCTGCTCCAGCTGCGAAACCCCACCCTTTTCCGTCCGCCACATCACCACTGCCCAGCCGGAGCCTCTTCCCCGACGACGTCGTCCACCGCAATAGCTCGACGTCCCTCATCCACCTCCCCGGATGAGGATCCATCGTCCATCTCGTCATCCCGCCGGTACAGCCGCCCCGTCCTCCACCTCCAAGGAGCTGCTCCGATGATCGCGTCATCTATCGCGGCTGCTCCATCCCCATAGCACCGCCTTAACCTGCTCCACCGGAACCGCATCATCCTCACCGACTCCTTGGACTAAGCCGAGGCCTACTCGGCGCCACCAAAGAGGTTGTACACTCATCGCATCGCACCTTCTCCTTAACTCGACCTCCCGGCACCGACGGTGCTCCATCCCGCACCCCATGGGCGGCTACCTCGGCTTGGCGCGCTGGCGACATCTCCACGGTGGCTCTCCCCCAGTGCGAGGCCCCTTCGGCGGCGGCGTCCATAGCAGCCGGATCTGCTGCTGCTGCTCCGGCTATCGCTCGCTCGTGATCCTGCTGCTGCTGCTGCTCCGTCTCTTGCTCGCTCGCTTGCGCTTCTGCTACTGCACCGGCTCTTGCTCGCTCCCTTGCACTGCTGCTACTGCTCTCCCCTTCGCTCGTGTTGTTGTTTTGCTCTGATTTAGCTACACTTCAGTCGACTGAATCGACTTTTGGGTTAGTCGACTTTAAGGGGGTGGGGGGCTCGCCGGAGTGAAGAAAGAAGCACCCGCAACGGGTACGGGGGCTCGCCGGAGGGGTACCCCACTATCTATCTTAGAGTTCAGGGTGGCGGGCGTTGGTCGCCGGCGGTGGGGGGCGCGGTAGTGGGGCGGTGGCATGGGGATCGCCGGAGAAAAAGTTCGGCTAGGGGGGAGGCTAGATGGCTGGCCGGGGCGGCGGCGGACCAGCGATGGGGAGTTGTTTCGGGGCGGCGAGGCGGTGCGGGGGCCGGCGGTTCAGCCGGTAGTGGCTGGCGGCTCAGGGGGTGCAGGTTGAAGATGAACCGCAGGCCCTCCTTAAACTACATGTCAAGTGCCTCTCTGCTACCATTGCGTTTAGTTTCGGCAGTAACATTCAAATTACACAGTAAATTTCAGTTTCGACAGTTAAGTTCAGAGTCAACAGTTTTTACCTCATCTGTTGTAGTTAGGTGGTTTTTGGTGATGTAAATTTTACATCTATTTTACATCATCTATTGGAGATGCTATTAGAATCCCACTTGAGATTAACGATGTTTGTCTTGTGCTGCTTCAGCCTTGACGTCTTATGGCTCACCGAAGCTGCTCCAACGACAGAACGATCCATCACAACAGAGCAGTGCCCTAGACACCGCCTACAAATTCCTCAGATCTTCTTCCACACCTCCGACAGCCACCTCTGCCTCAACTTCTTCAGTGACCAACCCAATGATGCTGAGGTCGACACGGCTACGGCAAAAAGGTTGTACACTTGTTGCATCACTTATTACTCTACATTCATGTCGGTCCATTAGGGCTATTTTGGTTCAACAGAAAAACATAGCAATAGGAAATTTTCCTATGGCACTCTACTATTCAACTATTCATGCATTTTGTTGGAAGGAATGGAGCAAAACATCCACCTGGACCTACTTTTCAAAATCCTACGCTTGAAAACAAGACCAAGTGCATTAGTGGCAGAATAACATTCTAACTATACACGCTTTCATATGGTTTCACTTTATTTTGGCCATGTTTCTTTGCATTCCTCTGCTCTTCCAATTCTTGTGAACCAAACACCCAAGTTGACAGAAATCCTGTGTTTACAAATGCTCTGTTGACCATGTGCATTCCTATCCTATTCCAATGTTTTCCTATCCCTGCGTTTTTAGAATCATGCAAGCCAAATGAGCCCTTACAGAATTACTTCAGTTACAGGTAGGTGTAGAAGGAAGCTTTGTATGGTTTGTCCCGCTCCTGCCGCGACATCGTCCACCTCACCTGAGCTGCTCCATCGACAGAAGCATCCATCAAACTAGACATCACGACTCCTGACCGTCTTTCACCGCCTCAGATCTTCTTCCCTGCCATCGGCACCCACCGCAATGACATCACCATCATCGACTCAGCAGATGAACCTGAGGAGTACACAGGTCCACAAGAGATATCGCACTTTTTTGTTTCTGCTTATGTTATGCATTGCTTAAAATTACCTGCTACTTTATCTTCCTGTTCACCTCTTAAACTCCAAGTCAGGTCCAAATTAATGTGCAAACTTGAGTTCTAAATTAGTTGTGGGGCACATATTGAGGCAACAATGAATAGTATCTCTGTCTAATATCTGGTTCACCTAGGGTACGCCTATGTCGTTCATCTTGGGTGGGAAACAAATACTAAAGCAATCGTCAACTGTGTTTTTATTAAATTAAAGCAATCATCAGCCTACTATCATTATTTTTGGATCCATCTGGTTGTTACCATCACTCTATATTTCTGCATGCTCTCCTTACATAATCTTACCATATTTTTTCTTATGCATGTCAGATATTGTACACAGTCATGCTGAACATGTAGAGAAAAAGAGAAGAGTTTTGCACGGCAATACAATGTCATGCAGACATCGCTCCATGGTGGGTTCAATGGCAAACCCCCCCCCCCCCTCCTCAGATTGTAATCAAGAGGAAGATATCTGTTCTGAGGTGGATTCAGACGCAGCTGACCACTCCTATTTACCTCCCAAGGTGTTTGCTCTACCTTGGCATGATGATGTTAGTCATATCATGCATATGTTGCCTTGAAGTGCTTACTTTTGACATCATATATGTCATCTGCTTAGTTTAGACATGTTCTGTAATGTCACATGTTTAGTTTCTATATCATATATGGGAATTATGCAGTATCATGTCTTTTATCCAGCCATAATATATGTGAAATGTGCAATGCCATCCTGTTTAACCAGGCATCATATATTTGAATGATATCTTGCCCATACTTTTCTTCATTACATTTCCATTTGTCGACAATGTTTGTACATTAAACTACTCTTCCAGTGAATCAGCCATTTGGGTGGGAGATGGAAAAATCTGGAGTGAAAACAAGGCCTTCAGAGCAGAGAGTGCTACCTGTCAAAGCAGATCTCTTGTTGGGTCCCGATAGCTCCTCAGAGATGGATTCAGAGACAGATGACCAGTCCTATTTTCCCCACCGAGGTGTAAGCTCTAACTTGGCACGGTTATACTACTCATATCAGGCATATGGTGTCTTGCATTGCATAGTTTAGACATCATATACACAATAATCAACACCATGTTCTTAGTTCAGACATCATATCGAATGCCCTCTGTTTAGCATATAAATCACATATGTGAATTAAATCATGCAATCTTGATTACTTAGTTAACATGTATGTTAATTATGTCATGCGATCCTGTTTAGTTATTCATCATATCTTTGAATTATGTTATGCTATGCTATCAAGTTTAGATAGACATCATATATGTGAAATTATGTCATGCTATCCATTTTAGTTAAACAATATACATGTCAACTATTTCATGCCCTCTTTTTGCCACACTATCTATTGCATCTGTCTCTCATACAATGTTTGTACATTCAACTATGTTTCCTGTTTATCAGCCATTTGAATTGGAGCAGGTGATGCCAGTATCTAGCGGAGTAAAAACACGGTCTTCAAATAAAGTAGTGCTACCTCTTGGTGGAGATAGCACCCCGGTTGTACATGCATGAGAACCAGACCTACCACACATAACCCAAACTCTCGTAGATTGTAACCCTACTGCGATGAACAGAGAACTAGCTTCACCCAATCTAACCCCAACCCCAGCAAATAGTAACCTAGTTCCTATTGACACAACACCATCTCCACTACAGAGCTCCCAAACAAGAGCAGTTAGTAAGGCAGCTCCAGTGCCCAAAGGGCCAGTACTACCACGGCGAACCCCAACTCCACCAGTTAGCACACCTATTCCTGTGGAGGAAGCACAACCAGCCAGTCATAGTTTAGCATCTATCGCATTTGATGTTGTTAAATCCTATATGCGTATCTTACCATCTTGGAAATATTATACTGAAGATATAGGAAAATGCCAGTTGCAGGTGTTTGTCCAGGAGTTATGTGTATGTAATGTTATTCATGGCAATTACTTTGCTTTGTCACATACATTCTACCTCCATGATGGTTATAATACAACAAATTTTCCCATTTTTCTCTATAGAGAATGGCCGATTTGGGAACTCAGGATGAGGTAACCTGTGCTAATACCTCTGCTATCTTCAAGAGTGCTTGGTGGTAGTATCGGAATTACCTGAGGAAAACGTACTTCACTGGAAAGAAACTCATCAAATTCCCTTACGTTCTCCTGAGACACATTCTTTGGACGATGACCGGGAGCGCTTTGTTCATCTTGGTCCTGAACCAAGAATGTGGTAAGGTCTATGAGCTCATTTTCTATTTTAAGTACTATATTCTTGCGTCTTCTTGTACTCTGTTCATGTAAAACAAGTGCTTAAACCTCAAGAACAACTGTTCTAATTTAAGATTCCATTGCTATCGTGCATCTTGCTTTGCTCTTGTATCACCTTGTATTTACTCATACAAACTTATTTTTAAATTGAAGGATCCAATCGAAACTCCAATGGCATAGCAGGTATGTTCACGCATGTTTCTTTAACAGGTTTGCTCTTATCAATAGCTCAGTTGATTTCTATTTCAGTTGTGTATACAGTTGACTTCTCATATCATACACATTACTAGCATCACAACAGGGCCAATAGTGTTGTTGTACATGTAGACCTATGGTACCCATCTGAAATCTTGTTGTGCCGTGTAGTTTCCCATGCTTTGTATTCTTTCACTGCTGCTTTGTCTTGAACTGATATGATTTGAACTGTGTATCTATGTTGATTTGGCAAGACAATGCAGTGACCATAGGACATAGATATATGTTTGTTTGATGCTTTTATAATGTACTAGTACTTGGCAATAGAAGACTTGGTAGTTTAATCATGTCCACCTTACTAATAAACTGGTTCACTGAAATGAGTTATACTAGTACATGCTAAACCTGTTATGTGTCTGCTTGTTTCTTCTTTTAGAATGCTGACAGAATATTGGGGAAGAGTGCCTTATTAAGTAATGGTAAAGGAAGTAATGCAGATAAGGTTCAGGATAGTGAGACATCCTTGTTGGTCTCCAACAAAGCTGATAAAATAGCTAAGGAAGACTATCTTGAAGACAGTGAGACAACCCCAAAGTCCTGTCTTGGTTTAGTGCTCAAGTTACTGGTCACTACCGCCTGCACAAGCTACTCAAACTCACTGTCTGAATCAGCTCGGTTTCTTGAGTATCAACTACAAGCTGAAAGACATTGATCACCTATGCTGCGACAAGAAGCGGAAGGACTGTGGAAGTCCCTGGAGCATTCAGATGCATACTTTTTGGTGCAACAGCAAGCGTTGGAGGATTTTAGTGCCAAACAGGACAAAGCTAATAGGCTTGCTAAGCTTATTGCTAGCTGGTGGATACCCAGGATAACGTTTCTTGAGCTTTTCTGAAGTTGTTTCAGTTATGCTCTTGTTTTGTTTCCGTGTTTATTTGCACTGGTGGCCCATTTTGACGGTCATTGTATGTAATATGCTGCTTTGTTCCCTATATTACACTGGTGGCGAACTTTGATGCCCAGTGGATGTAATATGTGTAATAGCTGTAATAGGCTAGCATTAGTTGCTTGCTTATTTATTTACTTATTGTCTTGTTTAGTTGTTTGCTTGTAGTCACTACAGTTCTTTTTCCGCGTTTTTCTAGTGGCCACAATAACCTATTTTTGGTAACTAGGCCACAATAATCATGGCAACACACGGACTGTTGTAACCATGGGCCTCCTGCGGGCCGTAGGATCCATGGGCCTTTTACGGGCCATAGGATCCATGGGCCTTCAACGGGCCGTAGGATCCATGGGCCTTCTACGGGCCGTATGATCCATGGACTTTCTACGGGCCGTAGGATCCATGGGTCTTCTACGGGCCGCATGGGCCTTCTACGGGGCATATAATAATTTTGCCAAACATGGGTTGTACTATTCGTGGACCATAACGGGCCGTTAATAGGCCGTATTTGATAACGCTGTGAAAACAGCTCAAAGGGTTAACGGGCCAAATGTAACCATGGGCAGAATTTGGCCCACAAACGGAACATGCCAGTAACGGACCGTAACTAACCGAATTCTAGAAATGAGCCCTTAGAAGGCCGAAAGTTAACACGGGCTGGAAATGGACGACAGAATAATGGGCCGTTAATGGGTATAAAGCGATACACTATTCATTATGGGCTAGTTTCATCTCGGCCCTTTAATGGGCCCAGAGTTATGAAGGGCCTCATATGGGCCGAAAGACATCATGGGCCATACATGGGCCGGAAGTTACAACGGGCTTGAATCATATTGGACGACCCAGATGAAGCTACTGGGCTTAATTCCGATAGGCCGTAACGGGCCGGGAGTTACAGGGTCGTAAATGGGCGATATACGAACAGGCTGTTAACATGCTTTCTGTGGGTCGGCCCGTTACCTTTTGACCAAGTCAAATGGGCCGGCCTTTTCACCGGAATGGGCCTCTATTGGGTCGTGTCACATGTCGACGTATCATAGG